>JASDDO010000026.1:388487123-389687123 GCA_030015575.1 Agapanthus africanus | reverse complement strand
TCTACAAAGGTTGTATTTCTCCCCACTTTGTGTTAGACACTTGTAGTATATGATACTAGCATGTTGTTACTCTATTTTTCTAGTTCGATTCATGTTTGGAATTGTTTAGCACCCTCTAAATTTTTGTTATAGCATGTGTGACGCTACCCTAAACCTAGGTAAGGTGCTAGAGAATCCTTACAGTAGTATCAGAGCCAAGCTAGAGCTTTAGAGTAACCTAGACGACGTTAAACAACTTTGAACGAACATCGATTACTCCGGAAAATTCTTCTCTGCAAATTTTTGAAAATGTTGGAATTTTTCACATTAAAAATATTCAGAAAATCATGCAGGTAATTCTGTGGACCCTCTAGAAGAACGATACCCTAACTCAATCAAATGACTGCGGAACTGCGGCAGAAGCATGTCTTTAGCGCCGGTTCCGCGGCGCCATTTGTGAGGCTCGGGTCGGCCCTTCTACGGATGGTCCATAGGTACTGTAGCATGCTTCTGGGTAATTTTAATACTGCTCAGGTATTGAGCTTCTTTGTGGATTTCAGGGTAATTTATTGATCGATCAAATGGTTTAACATCGTCTAGTTTATTTGAATGTAATACAATAATTGGAATCTACACTTATTGATTTTGTGAAAATTAATTATTGCTTGTAAATTTATCATTTCGATCATGGATGGAATCGGGAATCTTGTTGAATTACCCGGTTTCTTTTTGAAAAGGTGTTTTCATCATTGCGACCCAAATGAAAGATTTGCAGTGCTGGGCATGAAATCCAGAATATTAGATATTCTGGGTTTATGATGTCTGAGGATAGTGACGATTCCAAATATTGTACATTGGCATTCTACTCTGCGACCGTAAGTGTAGTATGTGATGTATCGCCGATTTCGTTGCTATGCATCAACGACAATTGGGGTCCGCATACTGATGTAACATTTCAGAAAATATAAAATATTATTTTTGGAATTTAATATTAAAATAATGTATTTCGCGAAAACTATTCGATTTGCGAATAGGGATTTTTCGTAAATTGGTATAAGTGTATACCAATAATTGGAAATTTATCGGCAAATAAAATGATTTATATATTTTAATGATATTTATCGGATTTTGGATAAAATCCATGTTTTTACCCTTTTCATGATTTTTCACCATGTCATGTGCATGTGTGCATGTGTGTGTTGTGAGTTTTGTGAGATTGAGAATGAGAAAGGAAATGAAAAGGAAAAGAGAAATCAAGGAAATAAAGAGTTTGAGTGTGAATGAAAAAGTTTTAGATGCCATGAGATATTTGTTAGTAAAACAAAAAGGATATTTGCTTGTGAGAGAGTGAGAATAAAGAGAGAGTGAGGGTAGGAGAGAGAGGGGGGCTACCATTCTTTCATCTCCCCCATTATTTCTTCATTCTCTTTTTTTCTTCTTCTTCAAACTCCACTACCTCAAGCATCATCTCCAATCCTTCACCAAAATCCTATACCCCCTTCATTAAAAACATGCATATACCCACTCTAAACACATTGGACCAACCATGTTTGGATTTTGATGACTTGGGCAACTCAAGAAAGTTCTTTGGTTGCAAATAAGGTAATCCCTACACGTTAGTTTAGTTTTGGTATTTGATATCGTATTTTATGGATTTTGTGATGGGATACTGAGATCTGCTACAATCCGGGTACCCTAAAAATTATTTACTGAACACAGAGAGACGTGCATGCAACCAGGAACCTACCATAGAATCCCGAGCCCATTTTCTCTTGTCTTGGCCGCATATTTATTCCATATGGCCGCAAATTGCGGCCACTTTCTGGTGGAATATGGTGATTTCTGTTCTGTAGCTTCCTTATCCTATATCTAGAGCAACCTGATAAGCAAACTTGGCTAATTTTACCTGTGTCAAAATCTAGGATAGAATTCCCTTAGTTGCTAAATTTCGTTTTCCGATTTCTAAAACGTGGTTTTTAGATTTAAGTTGGATTCCGTCATGTGGCGTTTGAACGTCAATGACGAGGGTTGTTTGGTGGTGATTTGCATGCGAAGCTATAGGTTTTAACCTATAAGCGAGCCGTGTGCCGTATCGGTTTTCGTATTGGTTTTAATTGCTTTCCGATATGCATTGATTGTAGGTACTTCGCGTGGACTTCCGAGACGATGAAGCACCTCGACTTCGGCTAAGCGAAGAGAATTGTGGTGTGTAGATGTATATTTACGGGGGAAGTCGGGTGGATGGCGTATAGAACCCCCGCAAACATTGATATGGAATATCGTTTGATTATTATATCCTGATAAATGATATGCGACGGACATGATTATAGAATTTAATAACGATAATATGACAGATGTTGACACTAATGAACATAGTGACATTTGAGAATATGAAATGAGAAGTGAATCATGATAGGTACGAATTGAAAGAGAACGTGTATACGATGTGATATGATGACTTAGTGTGATATGCCGTTATATGGATACGAGTCGATATGAGATAGTTGATACCTTTGTCGGTGCAAGTCTACGGTAGCGCCCCGGCCGTCTAACAGACGCCAAATGCGGAACAAAAACTTTTACAACTGGCGCTATCGCATACTGTAACCTGGATCTGCCATTAAAGCTAAACTAACAAACTACAATGTGGGTAGAAATGTTATACCGAACGATTCGAGTCCTTCGGTCTTCAACCATCATCCCATGCTTTGTTGCGGCTGCTCCGATCTCCTCGATTTCCAGTCTTCTCGTCCAGGTGGCACCACGTCGACGGATCTTTAAACGGGTTGCCGCCTCTGAACCGAGTCAACTCGGACATCAAGTTTGCTAAAACGAGATGACCAAGATTGATATAGAGAATGAGTAGAACACTTTGTCTCTTTAGGTCCAAAGCTATGGATGAACGGGTAATGAAGTTGCCTTTTGGATCGAACGAAATGAGAAGTGAGTAATCTAATTTCTATGAACCCAAAACCCTAATGTTTTTAATCAAAATGAATTCCTCATCTTCTCACAATGAGGGGCTGGCCACATCTATATAGAAGGAGGGAGGTGAGTGTAGGAGAGGGGAGGGTGACCTTAAGCTATGATACTTATCATATTACATTAAGAGAAAAGCATGACTCACTTAGAACAATTAATGCAAAATGGTGATTCATTAACCTAGTCACCATTTCAATTAATGCAAACATTGAACCAAAACCAAGTCACCAAATCTAGAACCTTCTAAAACCTCATGACTCACCCTCAAGAAAAGATAAATACGCATTTAACCGAATGTTTAATACGGGTGATAGAAAACAGGAAACTGGCAACTTCCAAAAGTGATCCTGAAATGAGTTTCAGGATAACCCCGTAACAGTATAAACATACCCGCATTTGTATTACGACTGAATACAAATGCAACTGAGACAAAGATATTGTATCTACACAGTATAATACTTCGATCCGGCTTAAACCAAAGCCTACCAGTATTATCTACCCGAAATATGACACGTGCGTAAACGCACGTGCATTTTCCGAACTCTTCCATAAAACCATACGGCCTCTGCAATGTTTCGCCTGAACTTGGGAAACTGTCGGTGGGGGACTCTAATGACTCATCAACACACTGGTATTGGGTATAACCACTAGCACGTCAGAGGTACTAGTTGTACGTAACGGTTGCCTATGTATTGATTGGAAGGGAAGCTGACGAGCGAACTCATCCAGAAACCCTACTGAGCCTGACAGTGACAATATCCATACAGTCCGATCCATTCGTCTATGAGTATCGCATATAGGGGCTGGTAAACGTCAGACCCCCAATAGCTGTATAAGCCGTGTCAAGAGAGAAGCCCAGAACACCCTGAGATACTACTGGAATACCTACCAGTAAATCTCGATTACCCTGGCCAGGGATTTCGTGTAATGGCTCTCCTAAACACAGTGTGATCTCACCCCCAATACCGGGTGAGACGAATCCCCGACGATCTGCTCACTGCCTCCATGTGGCTCGGGACTGTACCCAAAAAATACCTGTTTGCATGACTCCTTTGAGCCGTGGTAGGGTAGAAATCAAAGCACAGTGGGAACTCACACGAGACAAATGACGACCTCAAGTCGATGAACTAACTTGTACACATGTCACCTGGGAACTGCTATCTGAAGATATGTATAATACCAACTTAGCATGTTCCCGGCGAGTCCAGTCCGGTGTACTCATAACTCAATGAACACCTGTATACATCTTAGGTGAACCAACTGACACCAATGGCTTGTGAGACCGGCCACCGCCCCTCGTCGGGGTCTCGACTGTATACACTAGTCTACACTGGAGTATCGATGCCCTGTCTCGAAACTCCCACGACTAGGGACACTTTAAGGATGTGCTTATAGACCCCAGCTCTCACGTATATGGTCGCCATCATACTGCCGGCAGTAAAGCAAGAATCATATGGGCTCTATTAACATGCAATAGTGAACTAAAGCATGTATACGATGATAAAGACAAACCATATAGCATACTATCATCTCGAGTAAGACAGTCATGTCGTTATAGGTCCTCCCTCAATCATTGCAATCGCGTGCCTGCGATCAAATAATTGACTTAGAGGGCACTATATCCAACAATCTCCCACTTGCACTTAAGGCTATTATTGCGATGTCGCATACTCGTAGACTCAGTGATTGGATCCGCCCTGATGTTTCTTTCTATGTCTCTTTTAATCTCAAGTTCACGGAGAAAGCCATCTCCCGAATCGAGTAATAGGTGTCTTAGAATATGTCTGGATATCTGATGGGACCTAGTTCATAAATGAACTATAAATCCAAACTTCTTAGACATTATTGATAACTGAACCTAATCAGTATTGCACACCATGCCTCCTACAGTATCCTCTTGGATCACCTGTCCATAATACTGTCCCTCGTCAGAGGGAAAACTATAACTCTGACAATCACTCTGTCATCCAGGTCACCTTGGAAGCCTGGAATGATAACCGTCTCCCGAAGGAGGCTGCCGTCATCAAATCCGTAGAACATACACTTATGTTCTAAAACTACTTCCTAATGTTTCTCCATTTTTGGATTAATATAAACTTATCGTATCTAGTGCAAAAACATCTGGTGCGGTACTTGACATCTCACGATTGACTCAATTGCCTAAGCAAATGATCTGCCAATCATGCACATCCCTCTCTTTTTCAGTCTGTAAGACACCTTTAGAGAGGGTGACTCCATCAACTGCAGGTACACCACCATACCAGGAGTCATCTATTCTAAAATACCATTAGAATACTGTCAAATTACCCAAATTGGAAAACTACCCAATTCTAGATCTAAAACCATAGATCTAGTAACCAGAATGTCTTATATTATATCCATGTCCTTTGTGGAGAAACAACTGTGTGACGACCAAAGTACAACCGATCTTAGTATCGGAATTTTACTTCCTACTCTGTGTATGTCACCAAAATACCAGGACATCACACCCTACTACCTTCTTAATAGATCCATCCCCTATTTTGATGAAGTCAAAGCCATGATTGTTACATCAAAATTAGATGATCTTATCTCCGCTATATCAGCTCAAGCCTATAAATAGACATAAGCTACTTGTCTACTATACTTCCGCTGCTCCCACTGACCACAACAACCCTCTAGCAGAATAATATATACGTGTACTTATAAACATAGTTTTAGAACGACGCTATACATATCCTCCTGCCGGGTCTCATAGTCTGGAACAACAGTAGTGTCAAGTCTGGGTAAACAAGAACCTTCCTGTCACCGTCCTTGAGGCTACCGGAGTACCTCTCGAGTGTCTGAGGTTACCCACCATGTCTGCGGAGTGGCTATTGGAATGTCAAACCTGATTGAATATATAGGTCCTATTAAATTTTCCGTAATCGTTTGCGGTTCTGGAATCACTTCCAGTTATACCATACTCCCACTACTGTTTTCTGAAAAAACCCATTTTAATAAAACTGTGGCGAGTCAAGAACAATATCACTATTGATCTTCCAGATGGTAGAAAATCAACCCTCGTCAAAGACAGGGTCAACCCACAAACTGCCATTACAGAAACGTGCCTTGAGTTATCCAGTGTCTGGTTTTAAGCATAAGCTGGACAACTACCCTTAGCTTAACATCGTTAAGATATGAAGCATTCTATATCCAATCTAGAAGCATTGTCACTTATTTAATTGGAACCTGATTCTAATCATGCAGCTGTCTCCAGTGCATATCATCTTAATGGAGAGAGGCTAATCAGCATTACTCAACTTAGGAATCCATCCAATTATGAGTAACCTGAAAGAGAAACAAGTTTCTCAAAACCATTAACTGAATACCATTCACAAGAATCTACATCTTAAATTTCTTTGAAGAATCCCGATACTTGCGACACCTGGTTCTCTACTTTATTCTTATACCCACAACTTCTCCAAACTTAGACCTTGTATTTCTACGAAACACTTGTCTAAAATTAAAGAAGTCATAAGTAAACAGAACATAGCACGAGGACCATCCCCTTTGTCCTGATGGACACTGGACAACATACAATACTCTGTATAAGTCCTCTGAGTTTAATTACTCAAAACATGTGCGTTGTAGGTTGAAAACTGTCCCCAGGCGATTTCCTCAAATATCACCAATTACAATGAATTCCGATATAATGAGGATGATCACCTAATTCCCAATAACTTACTCCCACTCTTTATCTATAAAACTATACAGATGTGAGAATGAAACCTGGTAAATACATACCTTGGAGTAAGTATGTAATCGGTAAATCAGTTTTCCTTTAACAAAGCACTGAAACATGAAAATTTTTCGTAGGGGTATCCTGGTATTCCTAATAATGCCTTTTCCATTATTCAGATTCAAGACTGTAACCGTATATTTCCCTGCCATCTCTCCAATTCCCTTTATTTTTCTTTAGTTGTTACCTTCTGTACACCATTGTTATGCTAAATGGTTTTCTTCCTTCCCTACCGTTCGGCACCAGCCTATGGTTTGGCAGAAGACAATCTAGTAAGCATAATAGGTGTACCCTCCCAAACCATGGAGTACTCGCAACTTGAGAGAAGGTGATAATAAAAGTCAATTGAATAATACCTTATTCCTTTTTCTCCTAAACCAGAATCCATCCTCGAAAAAGATCCTTCGAGTTCGTATATAACCATACTATAGATTTATCCAATGGAATTGGATGTTCATAGTGATACGGGTTGTTCTGGAGAAATGAAAGGTGAAGTAGGAGTGGCGGTGAAATACGTGGTTTGGTCGTGAATGTTAGCAGTCGCAATTTAATTTGCCCTCTTTCTAATCCCTTTATCTTGTCTTTACATATTACCTTCTGCACACCCTACTTAGGCTAATTGGTTTTCTTCATTCCCTACCTTTCGGCACCTGCCTATGGTTTGGGAGAAGACTATCCAATAAATGTAATAGGTGTACTCTCCTAAATTAAGGAGCCCTCGCAACCTAAGAGAAGGTGATAATAAAAGACAACTGAATAAACCAATTCTATTTCTCCTGAACCTGGATCCATCCTCGAAAAAGACTCTTCGAGTTCGTATATAACCATACGATGGATCTATCCAATGGAAGTGGATATCCATAATAATACGGGGTGTTCTGAGAAATACAAAGGGTAAAAGAAGGAGCGGCAATGACTTATGCAACTCGGACAATCCAAAAGCCAGTATTTTAAGAAGGTTCGGTCAACTTGGTCACTGAGTCATAGTGTGGGGTCGGTGAAAGGTCGCTGCCAAAGGGAGAGAGAAAAGAAACACTCTGCGTGCACTCTAACCTAGATCAGAATGGTTATCAATTTATCTAATCAGGAAACCTCCCACTGTAGTCTCAAATTCTCTTCCAAACCTGAAAGAAGAATTAGTCGGGATCACCCGAAGAGTAAACCAACTCATTAGTGAGAATCGGGATCCAACTATCATCGCATGATAACGTGACGGTATCCACTCACGTTATCACACTCCAGAAGGTATGCGCAAGTATGGCAAGTTTCATGTATGTTTGAAACTCCCGATGTAATTTTTATCCCATACTCTTATGACCTTGACGTAGGCCAACAAATCATAAGCCACATGTCAAGTTCTACTCGTCGTTGTCCTGATTAATTTAGGTCCATCGTACATGCCCTTGACGTAGGCCAATAAGGTTGTACGTCTGTCCTAAACTAATCCATCTATCTATGCAACAAATGAATACCCCAGCAGCTACCAAACACTATGCCTTGACGTAGGCCAACAAACATAGGTTGAATACTACTGACCATCCATAAGAAATGACGGAGGGCTACGGCTGGTTTTTGGCGAAAAACTTTTAACGTATTGAACTTGATCTCGTTGAAGGAACCTGATAGCTTTTTATAAAATATAGTGGCGAAAACCTTTGCTAAAGAGGTCACTCCCGGTGAAGGGATCTCAGCTCTTTCCTCGTGGAATGAGGTGCAGGATATTCTAACTGAATACCGTGATGCAAAGCAACTTGTGATCGACTATAATGAAGTTATTACCCTGACGCAAACTTCTGCCCAAGGGGTCACTCCCGGTGAAGGGATCTCGGCCCTTGCCTCGTCGAATGAGGTGCTGGATATTCATAACCGAATACCACTGTGCATAACAAAAGGAAACGTCTTTGTAATAACTCTATTTAAAATTTGTTCCAACAGCATCAAATATAGCTTTGTTTTATCCTTGCATTGATAAGAATCAATGCAGTCCCATCAATCAATCACACCAGAAAAGAACGAAAATAAAATGTACGTATATGCCATCCACATTCGTCACTGGGTCCCGTCATCACTTGTTAGGTTACTTAACTAACGACAGAGCGGGAACTGGGCTAGGGAGGGTGTAAAACATATACAACATCAAATAGTATATATACTAATATACAATAATCGCTCAAGGCGTGATAAATACAACATCACAGAAAAGTAATAAGCATCACAGAACAATACAGATAATCTGGGATCCCCGGGTTTCACAGAGCCGCTACTGAAACCCGACGTTCCCCTGGTCGTATGGATAGCCTGTGCAATGAAACCTAGACCCCTACGGGTGCGACAAGTTACCCGCCAAAACCTGAAGCGAGGCAGCCCCCTACAGCAAAGTGAATGGACCACCCGGAACTTCACGGAATCCGGTAACTTGAGCACCCCTCCTTGGGTCAAACTGTACCCCCTACAAGTGCAGCAAATAGTCTGCCAATTCTAGAGTGGGGCCCCTCTGCCTCTCAAAGCCATGAGATACGGACCCGTTGCCCTCCAGAACCCGGCTATCCGTGCACTCTGTCGCGGGGTAAACCTAGTACAGAAATGAAAAAATATATACAACGGGTACATCGACCTCAGCCCGGTCGTGCCCCAAAAGAATTTTATACAACAGGCAGTGACGGCAGTCCACAAGTCGGACGCTCGCCACGCAATATCAAATGTATAAATAAATCCAAACGGCACTACCATCGAACACTGCTATCCACCACGACAAATCCGCAACATCACAGCACAACACAGAACATCAACGTGAATGTCACGTTCGCAAACCCGTCTAAAAGAACTATAGCAATCAGACGCGGTTTACCGATCGAATAACATTCAAGGTCAGAGATATAATGTAAATACTGCATACTAACAAGTTTAAAATTTCGATCGACAAAACTTCCCGAAGTGGGCCCCACGTACATCTGCTGTACAGTAATAAACTCTGGGCCCAAAAGAAATATACCAAAAACCACAATTTCCCATGGACAGCTTACTGGAAAAATTTGATGCACTGTTCCCACATACTGGCCGCGGTTCCGCGGTCAAACCTAAGCTTTGACCGCGGATCCGCGGCAGCACTGTGGGATCACGTGCTCAAATTTTCCCAGTTTGCTTAGAAAAGCCTGCTCTGTTTTCTGGTATATGTAAAATAATTTTTAGACCAGATTTAAAATCGACATAAAATTTTGCACTGAAAATTATGATTTTCGAAAATCCGTTCGATCGATATTTTAAACGCGTTAGCACAAGTTAGTAAAGCTTTAACGGCGAGGCTATGATACCAGTGTAAGTCTACGGTAGCGCCCCGGCCGTCTAACAGACGCCAAATGCAGAACAAAAACTTTTACAACTGGCGCTATCGCATACTGTAACCCGGATCTGCCATTAAAGCTAGACTAACAAACTACAAAGTGGGTGGAAATGTTATACCGAACAATCCGAGTCCTTCGGTCTTCAACCATCATCCTACACTTTGTTGGGGCTGCTCTGATCTCGTTGATTTCCAGTCTTCTCGTCCAGGTGGCACCACGTCGACGGATCTTTAAACGGGCTCCCGCCTCTGAACCGAGGCAACTCGGACATCAAGTTTGCTAAAAGAGATGACCAAGATTGATGTAGATAATAAGTAGAACACTTTGTCTCTTTACTTCCAAAGCTATGGATGAACGGGTAATGAAGTTACCTTTTGGATCGAACAAAATGAGAAATGAGCAATCTAATTTCCATGAACCCAAAACCATAATGTTTTTAATCAAAATGAATTCCTCATCTTCTCACAATGAGGGGCCGGCCACATCTATATAGAAGGAGGGAGGTGAGTGTAGGAGAGGGGAGGGTGACCTTAAGCTATGATACTTATCATATTACATTAAAAGAAAAACATGACTCACTTAGAACAATTAATACAAAATGGTGATTCATTAACCTAGTCACCATTTCAATTAATGCGAACATGGAACCAAAACCAAGTCACCAAATCTAGAACCTTCTAGAACCTCATGACTCACCCTCAAGAAAAGATAAATCCGCATTTAACCGAATGTTTAATACGGGTGATAGAAAACAGGAAACTGGCAACTTCCAAAAGTGATCCTGAAACGAGTTTCAAGATAACCCCGTAACAGTATAAACATACCCGCATTTGTATTACGACCGAATACAAATGCAACTGAGACAAAGATATTGTATCTACACAGTATAATACTTGGATCCGGCTTAAACCAAAGCCTACCAGTATTATCTGCCCGAAATATGACACGTGCATAAATGCACGTGCATTTTCCGAACTCTGCCATGAAACCATACGACCTCTACAACGTTTCGCCTGAACTTGGGAAACTGTCGGTGGGGGACTCTAATGACTCATCAACACACTGGCACTGGGTATAACCAATAGCACGTCAGAGATACTAGCTGTACATAACGGTTGCCTATGTATTGATTGGAAGGGATGCTGACGAGCGAACTCATCCAGAAACCCTACTGATCCTGATAGTGACAATATCCGTACAGTCCGGTCCATTCTTCTATGAGTATCGCATATAGGGGCTGGTAAACGTCAGACCCCCAATAGCTGTATAAGTCGTGTCAAAGGGAGAAGCCCAGAACACCTTGAGATACCACTAGAATACCTACCAGTAAATCTCGATTACCTTGGCCACGGATTTCGTGTAATGGCTCTCCTAAACACAACGCGATCTCACCCCCAACACCGGGAGAGACGAATCCCCGACGATCTGCTCACTGCCTCCATGTGGCTCGGGACTGTACCCAAAAAATACCTGTTTGCACGACTCATTTGAGCCGTGGTAGGGTAGAAATCAAAGCACAGTGGGAACTCACACGAGACAAATGACGACCTCAGGTCGATGAACTAACCATTACACATGTCACCTGGGAACTGCTATCTGACGATATGTATAATACCAACTTAGCATGTTCCTGGCGAGTCCAGTCCGGTGTACTCATAACTCAATGAGCACCTGTATGCATCTTAGGTGAACCAACTGACACCAATGGCATGTGAGACCGGCCACCGCCTCTCGTCGGTGTCTCGACTGTATACACTAGTAACACTGGAGTATCGATGCCCTGTCTCGAAACTCCCACGACTAGGGACACTTTAAGGATGTGCTTATAGACCCCAGCTCTCACGTATATGATCGCCATCATACTACCGGCAGTCAAGCAAGAATCTTATAGGCTCTATTAACATGCAACAGCGAACTGAAGAATGTATATGATGATAAAGACAAACCACATAGCATACTATCATCTCGAGTAAGAAAGTCATGTCGGTATAGGTCATCCCTCAACCATTGCAATCACGTGCCTGCGATCGAATAATTGACTTAGAGGGAACTATATCCAACAGTCGGTCCCCCGATATGAGATTGATACGGATGTGACATGGGATATAGGTATATAGACATATATAATGTTGTGAATCTTGAGTGATATGCCGTACGATTAATTAAACCGTACGTGATGTTGTGAGGCTGGATGCCGATTGATAGACTCACCGACTCGGATATATTATAGACACGTATACCTTATAGAATTTAGCTAACGAGGTACTTTATGCTACGGTTATGTCATTGTCATTGCATTGTATATATACCTATGCTAGTACACCTACACCGTTATCGATGATGTGTATGTTACACCTACACCGATTGACCGACTCACACACCTTCATCATCGATAATTCCTATGTCACTACACAGTAGAATTGCTACATCATGTCATGATATACTTGCTATGCTCACATCACTATGCTATGTTGCATGATATACTTGCTATGCTCACACACACACTGTCGGTAATTGCCATGATACGCACAACACATATAAATATGTAATATTGTATTGAGTAGTTACATTGAGGCATTGATTCTTGTGCGATGGAGCATAAGAAATATAGCATACATGCATACCTACATACTTGCACATTTACCCTACTATAGCTACATGTTCACCTTATATGATGTTGCGTTGGTTTCGGAGAATTGGGAACTGCATGTTATATTTAATAACTTGATGCACTTAAATAGCGGTTTTTCCTTGATATGCTCATATTACCGTTTTATGTTGCATATATTATATTTCATGGATTTATGCATTGAGATATGGATTTCATGCGATTTATGAATTTGAGAACAGTGGGGGTATTTCAAGAAACTTACGTATTGTTTGAAAACCCTGTTTCTCGTGAGATGATACGGGCCGATACGGACTCACGGAGCCCGTGGGCCGATCCGGACTAACGAAGCCCGAGATATTGATATGGGACGATCCGGACTGACGGAACCCAAGGGCCAATCCAGACTGATGGAGCCCGAGATATGAGGATTTACGTGTCGATGCTGGAAACAGGTTTCATGCTGTTTCGAGTGTCGGTGTTGGACACTCAGGTTCCATGATTTTGATGTGTCGTTGAGGGACACAAATATATATATCTATATATATATATATACTTGCATATGTTTTAATAATGTTTCGAGTGTCGATGTTGGACACTCAGGTTCCATGAGATTTACAGGATATGAGGGCTAGTCCTACTGACGGCGCCTGAGAGATGAGTATTTACGTGTAAATGATGGACACGGGTTTTCATGATGTTTCGAGTGTCGATGTTGGACACTCGGGTTCCATGAGATTTACAGGATATGAGGGCCAGTCCTGGTGACGGCGCCTGAGAGATGAGTACTTACGTGTCGATACTGGACACGGGTCTTCATGATGTTTCGAGTGTTGATGTTGGACACTCAGGTTCCATGATTTTGATGCGTCGTTGATAGACACACGTGGTAGATATCCTCAAATATATATATATATATATATATGTATATATATATATGTATATATATATATGTATATATGTATATATATATATATGTATATATGTATATATATGTATATATATATATATATGTATATACACACACATACACAGTCATATATTTTCATGATATTTCGGGTGTCGATGTTGGACACTCAGGTTCCAAGATTTTGATGTGTCGCGAGGGACACACGTTGATTTATATCCTCATATTTACCAGCATATGCTTTTATGATATTTACATGCATTAGTTGTTGTGTCAGTGGCTGACACGTAGATGAGATCCACATGTATACAGGCATTTGATTATATGGTTGGAAGATATCCACTTGCTGATAGGTATTGATTATGTTGTTGGCACATATGCAGATACGGTCACCCAAGATATCATAGTATTACCTTTATGATATAGTTGACCTAGGAATCGTTGTTTATTTCTATTTCTACCTGATGATGTTTTCTACTCACGAGTTGGCAACCCATCCTCGTTGTGACACAGCTCTTGCAGGTAGACCGCATGGATCAGTAGCGGCATCGCTGGCACACAGTTGTTTTGGGTGATTTGTTTGGGTAGGTGGTACATGTTGGATCGTGCCACTCTTGTATGATTATTCCTATTGTATCTAGTCAACTCCATCAGATCAGAAACTAGTATTTGTATAAGTTGTAAGACTTAGCAAGACTTGTACTTGCGAGACTTGAGCGATGGGTTTTATGTTCTCTTGGTGGGTTTGATGTCTTGCTTTACTTTATTCCATGTGTGGATCTTCGCCGTTGTGCGTCGTATACTTATATTCTGTCTTGCGTGGTTGTGACCCCGCAGGTTGGCGAAGAGATAGCTCCCGCTTGGGGATGCCTATATATATTATTGTATATCTGTTTTGGATCAAAATATATGAGGGAGGTGCTGCCCGAAAACAAAAAAAAAGGTTTAGATTTCTGGATTTTCGGCTTACTTAATTTACGTTGCGCCTTTAGACGTCGCGTGATTTAAGTGCCGGTCACGAACTAAATTCGGGTCATGACGAAGTTGGTTCAGAGCGCTAGGTTTAACCTTAGTTCGAGTTTAGGTTTGACTATGTGGAGTCTGGGGCCTAATCTATTTCGGAACCTAGGCTTGACCTTATGGAAATTAGACTTGAACAAGGGGGGTATTAGACCCGAACTTTCGTTACATAGGCTGACCCTAATTGATGGAGTAGGTAGCTTGAGTAGAGTGACGTACCGTACGTATGTTCCGCGGCATATTTACGATACGATACTCCACTTAAGTGACCTTAGGATTACATATCTTGAGACTTGTGGTTCTTTTTGTTTCCTTGATTATACATCTATTTGAGATTCTTGATTTTATTCGTTTACATGATCATACCATCACTGATTCCGTTCCTCCTTATGATCATGTATTCATTCTGGATCTGTTGATTCATTTCATCCATTTGATCTATTTTCATCGATACATGATTGAGGTTCCTATCACCATGGTTTGAGCGCAGTTTGAGCTGCTGCTAGTGATGCGGCCAGGGCGAGCTCGTCGTGGATGAGGACTGACCATCGTGTTTTCTGGTGACATGGGAACGTATCGATGTAGTATTGTGTTATGACCTCTCGTTTGGGACGCCTGTGCAGTTTTGTACTGGATGATCGGGCCATTATTAGAGGCTGCCTTTTGTGAGAGGACTGTTGATATACAACATACCTCAGAAATTGTGATGACATCTACCGTGCAGACAGATGACCCAGCTGTTGCTGAAATTGATGTGATGTCGCTTCCAGAGATTATGAGCTGAGATCGCTATAGCTTTCAGGCAGAGATGCGACAGGAGATGGTTTGTCTATCTCGAGTTGAGAGACAAAGTGATTCGTCAAATTTGATGCGCCGACACAGGCCCTGTTCAGTTGAAGATTTCCAGTGTGGAGAATCTTACTCAGATCTAGAGTAGATCGATCCAGAGATGACGTGGTTCGTTGGATGATCCGATAGCAGATCAGTAAGTGGACCAGCTTCAGATAGAGGACCTCACCCAGATGTGTTTAAGTTGATCGAGAACGGATGAATATGGAGTATTCCTCCGATGATGGGGACGAGTTCCCGAGGACGTGTTCGTCTAAAGATCTTCTACAGAGTGTTGAAGATACCGAGTTCGCGATTTCGAGTCCGTGTGAGAGATTCCGGATTTACTGTAGTCGAGAACATTTGCAATACACAGATAGCATGATGTGACGTCGAGGTGGACGATAATAAAGACGAGTGGAGCAAGAGGTTCGTGCGAGATGTTAACGAGCTGTTGTTACTCCCCGTTGAGATTTGAGATCTGATATATATACAGAGGCGTTGGGATAAGACCAGTTCCCCAGGAAATTTTGTGCTTAGAACGCAGATGTCCAGAAAACGAGAAGAGATTATGCAAGAATACCAGCCTCCATATAGTTCGGCATAGGAGAGATCGGAAGAGACCTTGAGCAGGTTCCTTCCTGGACACTGCTGCAATAAGATTTGCACTGAGAATCAGTTGTGTCACGTGTATTCAGAGGGCTAGAGGCTGACGCCAGTGACGTGCTGCTTTACGAGTGATCATACTAATTGGCCGAGAGATGACCAGAGGAGTGCCAGAGCGGAATCGTTTCCGTTAGCACACCTGACCAGGCCGATGAGCCGATAGATTGAGAGATTGGTAATCCGCAGAGAAATGAGGACCCAGAGACAGAAAGCGCCAGACCGTGAGTAGGAGGCAAGCGGATGTTCTTGCTCTGCCAGTTTTGGGCGCACCGACATTTTCGACATTGTAGGAGGTGTACCTCATTGTCATTTGTTGCAATTTGCATTGTGATCCGAGTATCACGCTTATATCGCTTGGATTTGAGTTTCATGAATTTGTTTTCGTGCACCATGGCTGCACCTACTTGGTATTTACATTTCGTGCACAGTTATTGCACTTGAGATACGTTTTACACACCGTTGTGTTGGTCTATGATTTGTGCACACTGATTGCACTTGATATCGGTTTTGTGCCTTGGCTGCACGTGGTTATGATTTCGTGGATTTCGTACAGTTGATTTGATTTTGTGCATGTAGTACGCACTCGATTTGATTTTTTCACTCATAATAGCTCATATATGCTTGCAGTGCATTGATACGTGTTTTGTGCACGCAGTTGCACACGTTTATGATTTTTATACACCTTGGTACACTCGGTGTTGCTTTTATACGCATTTGCGCTATTGATGAGTTCCCGTGCATTTGTTGCACCGGATTGGGTATTGCGTGCACTGGATGCACTGGATTTGGTTTTTCATGCACTAGATGCACCCTATTTGTATTTTGTGCATTTGTTGCACCAGATTCGTATTTCGTGGATTTGTTGCACTATATTGTTATTTCATGCATTGGTTGAACCGGATTTATACTCCGTGCCTTAGTTGCACCCGATTTGTATTTTGAGCATTTGTGTTACCAGATTTGTGGTTTTGTGCGCGTTTGCAATTGATGTTCGTATTCGTGCTTGCTACTGCACCGGATGTTTTACGGACCTGACGCGCTTGGGTCGGATTTTTGCGCATATTAGGTGTTGGGTATTAGTACTTAGGTCACTTTAAGCGGAGTACCGTGATCATGAGTATGCCGCGGACATACACACACTACGTTACTCTGCTTAAGTTACCTACTCCATAATACCAAGGTCATCCTACACTCCGAAAGGTAAAACCAAGCACTCTGATACCAACTTTGTCACGACCCGAAATTGGCACGTGACGGCCCTTAAACTACGCAACGTCTACAGGCGTAACGCAATTTAAGTAAGCCGAAAACCCAACAATTTAAACTATCAAAAGTAGTAAGTGATAATAGCATTTTCAAATCTTTTACAATCTCAAACCAAATTCTTTAAAGTCCAAGTTTACTTTCTTAAAAATTTTGGCTGCACCTCCTTTGTAAAAACCAACCCCAAAAATGGGTACAACATAAATATAAGTAAAGGATCCCCAACGGGAGCAAATCCATGCCCAACTGCGGAAAACAACCACCATAACAGATATACGACGCCGTAGCGAAGAAATAAAAGACGATATAAGTAAAACTGCATAAAAGACATCCAAGTCACCAAAATATACATTATCGCCCTCACATCAAGTCTCTAAGTCATATACATGAAAATGGTAGATGGAGAGTACAGGATACAACAAATTTACAACGAACATGAACGGATAACCACAAAACCCACCTAAGCAAAACTGCACACTATGACCCGAAGCGGTATCCGCAGCAAAAGATGATAAGATAGATGATAGCCTGCCTCGACTACTCTGGGGAACAACCTGCAAAACACTGTGGTACAACGGGGGTGAGTTGCCAACTCGTGAATAGTAAATAACATATTCAGGTAATCGCAAGTATGCACGTACAGCGCGAAACTAACATAGGCAAGCTAATAGCAATAAAAGGTCATATGTATGCAATAGTCATGAAAGGTACACTAGCAAGTACAACTAATACATGAAGCAATAATATGACAATATGTAAGCAACAATCATGTAAGGTACTCTATCAGGTACTGCTAATACATGAAGTAATGATATGACAATGTATATATGCAACAACCATGAAAGGTACTCTAGCAGGTACAACTAATACATGAAGCAATGCATATAAAATAAATGCGGAGTATGGAGTAAAACATGTCATTCCCACGGAATCCTGACATCGTGGTAGGACCCAATATCCATCAAGACAATCCAAATCCCAATTTCCTCAAATCAGCCCCCAAATTGGCTCTCATATCATGTAAGTCTCATAAATTCTGAATGTACAATATCAAGTAAATCTCATATATCCTGAATGGGCAATATCAAGTCAATCTCATATATATTCTGTATCCAATTATCAAGTAAATCTCGTATATTCTAAGTGTCCAATATCAAGTAACTCTCATATATCCTGTAAGTCTTAGCGAATCCTAAGTGCCAAACATCGACACTCATGATCCAAAACAGCGAATCCTAAGTGCCCAACATCGACACTTATGATCCAAAACAGATTTATACGTCCTTCGAATCTTATGTGCCAAACACTGACACTCTCGATCCCGTTTCGGTATTATACGTCCTTCGAATCTTAAGTGCCAAACACCGACACTTTCGATCCCGTATCAGTATTATATGTCCTTCGAATCTTAAGTGTCAAACACCGACACTCTCGATCCCGTATCGGTATTAAAACAAATCTCTGAGTGGATGCATACAAATATCAAGTAAACAATAAGAATACTTGAATAATTTCATGAAACCACCACGGTCCTCAAATCCAGAAAACATCAAGTAATGAATAAGTATAAATGCATGAATTAATACATGTATATTAGTGTCCCATTCCACTAATATATGTATATAGGCATATATAACAGTGTCCCATTCCATTGTTATATATACTTAGGAGTAAAAATATAAGAGAACATCATATGAAGTCAATGAATGTAATATATGCAACATGAAACAGTAATATGAGCATGTAAAGGAAAAACCGCTATTTAACTGCAACAAGTTAATATATATATCATGGGGTTCCTAATTTCCTCCAAGTCTATCTAACATCAAATAAAGGTGAACATATAGCTATAGCCAGGTATGCGTAACCATGTTGGCATAGCAAGATATGTGTATCTAGCTATCAATAATGATGTAATGCCCTCCAGGTATAAGTGAAGTATGTATGCAAGGTATACATGTAGCTATGTGATTACGTGTGAAATACACCTATCACTAATGGTAACTAGCATGTAAGCATGTCAAGGCATATGTGTAAGCATGTAGGTATACAGGTATGCTATATGTCATATGCATAAAGAAATATGAATCAATGTCTCAATGTCCCTAACCAAACAATATCATATTGGTATGTGTGTTTTGCGTGTCATGGAAATTATTGATGGTGTGTGGCATACAATCAGTGTTCGGGCAACATGAGTCGTCAATAATAGTACAGTGTCCTAAGGGTACACGTCCAAGCACAACAAATAACAAGGCAATAAGGTGTATGCGTAACTCTAGATATGAAACAGAATATGCGACAATATCATGTCATCTCTAGCCCAGACGCATAACGCCATGCGGGCGATTCCCCTGTAGATGTTAAGTCTACTCACCAACTTCCTGGCTATGTAAAGCCAACTACTCGCTTTCTCCTATTCGCAGCGCCCGAAGTCCCTGCCTGCGATCCTGAAGGCATATAACAATATAACAAGTAAATATTAGCAATCGACCAATAACACGTACCAACTACGTTTGACCGACGCACCAACTCTAAGTGTACTCTCAAGTGTTCGTCAAGTGGCTAACACGCATAGTGACACTACGAAACCAACTCAAGAGTAAAGCTACACAAAGACACGAACGACATCGGCACGACCCTAGCTAGGAACGCAAAGCGACACAACTACCAAGCTTAGACCTTGATCGTACCGATCGCGCAAACACAACACAATCAAATACGAGAATATAATAGATATAACCTCGCAACGACCAACTGAACCCACGTCAAAAATACACCGAAACCTAGTAAGCAACTTATCGCAATATTTTGCACAAGTCTAAAGCTAACACAATTCTAGCAATATCAAACATCATAAAGCAGCTTAACTAAGTTATCCAAACCACCTCAATAATTTTAAACTCGCCCAATTATGATTTAGAAAAACCTAGTAAGTAACATATATCATTTTATCACAAAACTACAACCTTTTACCATACTAGCATTTACAAACATCACTAAATAGCAAGGTTAAACCATTTAAACCTTTACTATAATTTTCATATCACTTAATTAGGATTAGCAAAAGTTTAGTTTGTTAATTAGCTTAATTAACCAATTAGGAAAATATCATGTAACAAATTAGCAACTTGGTTTAGTTTTCATTTGTCTAAAATTATCAACTAATCATTTCACTAATCAAAAAGCTAATTTGTTTAACAAAACCCTTACTAGAATTTCTAAATATGAAATTAAAAGCTTAAATTAAACTTCTAATTAAGCTAATTAAAGTGTTATCACCAAAAAAAGAGATTAGGGTTTGGATTTATACCTTCAAAGAAACAAAACTTGAAACTAGAAAAATCCAAAGATTAGCCTCCAAAAATCCTCACTTGAATGAAGAACAATGCTTGTTTTGTGATGAAAAAAGAAGGGTTTGATTTATATTTGAGTTTTTTTGTGATTTATTTAGGATTTTGGATGATTTTATTGAAGCAAAATGAGTTGAAATGGGGTGGAAAAAATGAAGGGAAGCAAGGGGAGAAGTGTCCGGCCCTGGGAAAAAAGGTGGAGGTTTGTGGAAAATTGTAGAAAAATCTAGAAGAAAACTTCAATAATTGCATAATAAAACAAGAAAACCTTTTTTTCACCATTTTCTTTTCTTGAAAATTCAATTAATTTAACCTAATATCTAGATATTTTGGTGAGAAGGTTCTAAACTAATTCTAGTGATTAGATTAGCATAGATTCACATTAGTATTAATTAACCCACATAAAAATTTAATTACCACTAATAAAGTGCACAAATAAAACATTAAAATAATATTTTAATTAGGGAAATTTTTTATGTGAACCAAAACTTCCAATTGACCCCCAAAGCCCGCGCACTAGCTTCATTCTAGCTAAACTAGGTGCCGACAAGTCTATACAGAAGTTTGATCACAATCGGGTTAAAACGAAAAACACCGACTATTTTACCCTAAAAACGGAAAATTTGCAAAACGATTTCTAAAACGTTACAGAAGAAGACCTGTAACACTTTGAAATTCGTTTAGGATATTTTCGCGACAATTAGAAATTTTGTGTGTTTTTCATAAAAGCCCGAATATCTTATTTTACTTCTTGGCTAGTGATAATTGTGTTGTGAAGTGTTATATATATATTTATATATAATTATAGGGTTATTAATTATTTCTAGTCGGGTTTACCCTAATTGGGAAATTTTTCCTTGTGTTAGTGTACACATGCACACTTAGCCAATTTTGTGACCTAGGTTTAAAGTGTTAGCCATTTCTTTTCTTGCATGGTTCACTTTATTCCCACCATTTTAATCAAGCTAAAACCCTTTTTGAAATTTAAAATTTGAATTAGAAAATGGGAGCATGGTGTTAGGTGAAAAAGATTAACTTTTGACCATTTCCTTCTCTCCTCTCTCTCTCTTCTCCTCATTCTCAGAAATTCCTGCAGAATTCCAGCAGAAAACATGGCATTTTCTTCATTTATTCTTCTTCTTTTCACTTCTCTTTGAATCTACACAAAACCTTAAACCAAAACAACCCCTTTCCTTCACAAAAACCTTGGGAAAAATGGTCTTTTGAGGTGTTTGGAGGAAAGTCTGGGTACTTGAGGCTAGAGTGGGAACTTTTGAGTTTTCTAAGGTTTTTGGGAGGTAATTATCTCACACTTAACATCCCTTTCCATAACCTGTAGTATTCTTTAGCAAAAATCATGTTTTTATGTGCTTTTTAGTGATATTAAAGGATATTTGTGATGCATATGTTAGATTGGGATTTTGTTGGCTTGGTTAACTTTATTATGTGCTATTAGAGCTACTTTAAACAGGTTTTTCTTTCAGTTTGCACAAAAATACCCTAAAGTACATTTTTAGTGCAAAAATATGGTTTTAACTTGAAACTGGGCTCTGTTAAAATCTGCTGCTACCCGAGTGGCTTTAAATTAAATCTGTAATTACTGTAGCATGTATATGGAGAATAGAGTGTACACACAAAACCGGGGGACCCACCTCCCTACCAGGCCGCCGGAAAATGTATTCTGGCCGCAAATTACGGCCAGATGGGTTAGTTGGGGGTTGGGGCTTGGACCACAGGAGTCTGCTGCTATGGTTAATCCTATGGTATATATATATTTGTAATGTCTTTCCTGTATCAAAATCTGGGGTCAAATACCATATTTTCCATATTTTAAATCATCACGACACGCGTGATACGTGTGTGGGTTTGGGGTTTCTGCGAATCGCGACGCGGCGGGGTAGCTTCAGACGCGTAATCACACGTTTTAGCTTATCGCGCACACACGCGCTTGGTTTGCGACATGGGTTTCTAGTTGACTTTAAATGTCGTGTTTGTATGGTTTTGAGCTTATGTGTGATATGTTGTGAAATTCTAGGTTCGCAGGCGAGTGCGACGGACGCCGCGAAGAAGGGAAAACAAGTCGTCGGCTATACCTAGCGAGAGACTACGGTGAGTAGATTTAACATCTACGGGGATATCGCCCGCATGGCGTTATGCGTCAGGGCTGATAGGTCCTTATAGCGATATATTTTGCATTCACCTACACGACTACTGTTTATTGCATACCGCATTCCCTGCTATGCGTATATAAACTAGAATTGATAGAACACCGCACTATTACTAACGGTTCAAGTTGCACGAGCACAATTTATATGCTGCACTCACACCGTTAGTGATTGCCATGACACTCACCTTATAGGATCGCTATAAATCATATGTCAGATTGTTTCCGCATTATTGATGTTTGCCGCATATCAGCAGATGTTATATTCATACTTGGACACATTTACATCACATATTCATGCATGTGCCATGTATATATTGATATCCTCATGTCTGCATAGATTTACGCATTGAGATATGTTGTTTCCATGTTATTTCTGGATTTGGGAACAGTGGATATTTCAAAAGAGAATAGGTAATTATTTAAAAACCCGGTTTCCCTTGATATAATATTTCAGTGCGTCCACCATGTGTTTTCTCGGTGCTAGAGCGTGATATATAAGAGAGAGAGGGCTGACCCGGACTGACGGATGCCCGATATATGAGAGAGAGGGCTGACCCGGACTGACGGATGCCCGATATATGAGAGAGAGGGATGACCCGGACTGACGGATGCCCGATATATGAGAGAGAGGGGGCTGACCCGGACTGACGGATGCCCGATATAGGAAGATTTGCGTGTCGATGCTAGACACGAGTATTTATGATATTTGGGTGCCGATGTTGGGCACTCTTGATTCTCAGTAATGTACAGGATTTGAGGGCCGATGGGAGTGCCGGCGTCTGGGTTGTTGGGATTTGGGGTGCATTGGTGGGTACCGATTATCTTTCCACGTTGACATTCCGTGTAGATGTTATTTCATCCCATGCCCCGCAATTATTATTTTGCATCTCATCCTGTAGTTACTTTACTCGACAGAGCACTTGCATGATTATGCACACACTGCTTCTTGCATATAGACTTATCTGCTGGCATTTGATAGAGTAGCACAGTACGTGCATGCTCGCGATTACCTTTATATGTTATCTCTATTCACGAGTTGGCAACTCACCCCAGTTGTGCCACAGTATTTGCAGGTTGCCCCTCGGAGTAGTCGCGGCAGGCTGCTTTCTTACATCTTTTGGCTACAGATACCACTACAGTTGGTGCGAGAGCTGTTTCGCTGATAGGTGGGTTGTGGTATCTGGTTACTTCTTTTGTACACACTGTTGTAGTAGGTAGCTGAAGCAGAGTGGCGTAGCGTACGTATGTTCCGCGGCATGCTCACGACACGGTACTCTGCCTAAGCGACCTTAGGACTTGTTGATTTAAATTCCTTCTTGAGTACATACATTCTTGCGATTCGATTTTCATATCCTTATCGAATCCTACTTTTCCTTTCAGCCATTATGCCGCCAAAGGCTACGAGGGCGCAGAGAGTGGCCGTGAGGGCCAAGATTCGAGTTGACTCGTCCGAGACGAGGACTGATCCGGATAGTACACCGGTTGTGCCCGAGTAGGTTGTTCCTGCCGTGACAGATCAGATTGCCATGTTAGGGGCTTGTGTGCAGGAGATACGCCAGACGGTAGGATCCAGTATGCAGGAGATGTGCCAGATGATGGGATCTCTAGTTGGGACACTTCGAGCGCAGCGACCAGAGGTAGTTCCACCCGTTGCAGAGACCGCGGTGGTACCCACAGTACAGGCAGTTGCCCCTGCAGCTACAGAGGTCATCTCGGTATCGCTATCAGAGTTTATGAGGCTGAAGCCTCCAGTCTTCACAGGTACCGATACGGCCGAGGACCCACAGTCTTTGATTGATAGGATGGCGCGGATATGTCGTTCACTTAGATGCGCAGATGCGAGATGGGTTGAGTTCGCGAGCTTTCGCCTAGAAGGTCTCACGCAGAAATGGTGTGAATCAGTCGAGAAGGGTAAAGCAGCTGGTCTTTCTCCTGTGACCTGGACAGAGTTTGTGGCGCTATTCCTTGCCCGCTTTCTTCCCCTGAGTGTCAGAGATGGTAGAGCACGCAGGTTCGAGTCCTTACGTCAGACTCCGGAGATGTCAGTGGCAGAGTATGATGTCCTGTTCACCGAGCTATCAGTGTATGCTCCGTACCTAGTGGCTGCTGAGGAGTTGCGAGTCAAGAGATTTGTCTGAGGCTTGCTTACACCACTGTTTCTTGTGATCAGCGCACAGCATTACGAGATATATGCAACAGCTGTAGACGCAGCCTTATTAGTCGAGGAGCGCCATGCCGAGACTTCGGTAGTTCCAGAGCCGAAGAGAGTTCGTGCGGATACATCAGCGCAGAGACAGCCTTTTCGGCGCCGTGATAGACGTCTTGCAGGTAGCAGAGATTTAGGGCGGGGCCGGTTGTTCATTTCCTATTCCCAGGAGGGTCAGCGGTCATCGTCGGGATGTTTTCGCTGCGGGAGTTCTTATCATCGTGTACGAGATTGTCCTGAGATACCCCGGAGGGAGGCAGCAGCACCGCACGTCACACTACCACCTTCACCACCCCAGACGGCGTTGCCTATTGTACCTACTGTTACTCTGCGCCAGACTCATGCACAGAGAGGTCATGGTCGCGGAGGACTTGTTCATAGAGGACGAGGTGATCGAGGCAGAGGACAGCCAGCTGCCGGTAGGGGACAGTCAGTCGCAGGTGGAGGACAGGCGTGAGTTTTTGCTTTGACGCATCAGGAGGCGCAGGTGTCCAATGCGGTGGTCTCAGGCATCCTTCCAGTATGTTCTGTTGATGCACACATGTTATTCGATCCCGGATCCACACACTCGTACGTATCCACACACTTTGTGTCGAGTTTGGGTAGATAGTCCGGTTTGCTTGATCAGTCGCTTGTTGTGACTACTCCTGTGGGAGAGTCATTTGTTGCTGGGCACGTGCTCCGATCCTGTATCGTTCGTATTGGCGAGAGAGAGTTGCCAGTCGATTTGATCCTTCTTGAGATGTTGGACTTCGACGTTCTTTTGGGCATGGATTGGTTAGCCACGTGCTATGCTTCTGTTGACTTCCGCGAGAAGACAGTTAGATTTTGTTTTCCCGGTGAGTCGGTTTTTATTGTGTTGGGGGACCGTGGTGCCACCCCACACAGTGTGATTTCTTCATTTCGCGCTGGGCAGCTTTTGAGGAAGGGATGTCAGGGATTTCTCGCCTATGTTTGCGATACTAGAGCTACAGAGGTTCCGATGGATCAGGTTCCGGTTTTTAGCGAGTTCCCTGATGTGTTCCCTGACGAGCTTCCTGGGCTACCGCCCGAGCGTGATATTTCTTTCTGTATTGATTTGGTTCCTGGCACGGGGCCTATTTCTGTACCGCCTTATCGGATGGCCCCGGCGGAACTTAGAGAATTGAAGGGTCAGTTGCAAGATTTGCTGGATAAGGGACTTATTCGACCCAGTGTTTCTCCTTGGGATGCTCCAGTCCTGTTTGTCAAGAAGAAGGACGGCAGTATGCGTTTGTGTGTCGACTACCGCCAGCTGAACAGGGTTACAGTGCGGAACAGGTACCTTTTGCCACGCATCGACGACTTGTTCTACCAGCTCCAGGGGGCAGTTTACTTTTCGAGGATCGATTTGCGATCAGGATACCATCAGCTACGGGTTCGACAGGAGGACATTCCTAGGACAGCTTTCCGCACGCGCTACGACCATTATGAGTTTTTGGTGATGTCGTTCGGACTCACCAATACGCCAGCAGCATTTATGGACTTCATGAACCGTATTTTCAGGCCGTATCTTGATCTGTTCATCGTAGTATTCATTAACGATATCTTGGTGTATTCTCGGAGTAGAGAGGAGCACGAGCAGCACCTGCGGATTACACTGCAGACCTTGAGGGAGCATCAGCTTTTCGCCAAATTCTCAAAGTGTGCTTTCTGGCTGGACAGCATAGACTTCTTGGGGCACGTGATTACACGAGATGGTATATGTGTAGACCCGAGGAAGATTGAGGCCGTTCGGAGTTGGCCTAGACCCACGTCAGTGACGGAGGTTCGCAGCTTTCTAGGGCTCGTTGGCTACTACAGGCGATTCGTGCAGGACTTCTCTCGCTTTGCTACACCTTTGACCGGGTTGACCCGGAAGGGAGTTCGTTTCGATTGGACGGAGGAGTGTGAGCACAGTTTTCAGCAGCTACGGGCTCTATTGACTAGGACACCGGTGCTATCTTTGCCTTCAGGATCAGGCGGATTTGTGGTCTATTGTGATGCTTCACGAGTGGAGCTAGGGTGCGTATTGATGCAGCATGACAGGGTGATCGCGTATGCTTCGCGGGAATTGAAGAAACATGAACAGAATTACCCCACTCACGATTTGGAGATGGCTGCAGTGGTCTTTGCACTTAAGATCTGGCGACATTACCTATATGGCGAGTCGTGCCAGATATTCACTGATCACAAGATCTTAAAGTATATATTTCAGCAGCGCGACCTGAACCTTAGACAGCGCCGATGGATGGAGTTAGTGAAGGACTACGATTGTGAGATCTTATATCATCCGGGCATGGCTAATGTAGTGGCGGATTCTTTGAGAAGTAGGCCCGGGGGTAGTCTATCTTGTTTGAGCGCAGTACAGAGGTAGTCGTCGGCAGATTGGCAGATTTTATGCGACAGCCGGGTACAGTTCGAGTTTACGCCGATCGGACGACAGATTGCGCATGTTCGTGCACGCCCACAGTTGCTTGACCGTATACATGAGGCACATCACCGTGATGACCGATGCTCAGAGATCAGGGCACAGATTGGACAGGGCAGATTTTCCGAGTTCGTGATCGATGATCAGGGGATACTAAGATTTGGGGCTAGACTATGCGTACCAGATGCTGAGGGATTGCGGCGCGAGATTCTTGAGGAGGCACATCGATCGGTATACAGTGTTCATCCCGGTTCCACCAAGATGCACCATGACATGAGGGATGTTTACTGGTGGGACGGAATGAAGAGAGACATCGCAGATTTTGTGTCGAGATGCCTGACTTGTCAGCAAGTCAAGGATGAGCACCAGAGGCCCGCGGGAGAGCTACAGCCGTTACCCATTCCGGAGTGGAAATGGGAGCAGATTTTTATGGACTTCATTATGGGTCTGCCCAGGACTAGTCGAGGGTATGACTCCATCTGGGTGATCGTTGATCGTTTGACGAAAGCGGCTCACTTCCTACCGGTGAAGACGCCTTTCGGATTTTCATAGTATGCCCAGATATATATCGACGAGATTGTACGACTGCACGGAGTTCCGATATGTATCGTGTCCGACAGAATCACCCAGTTTACCAGCCGGCTATGGTAGAGACTTCAGAAGGCTTTGGGCACTCACTTGAGTTTCAGCACAGCATTTTGTCCGCAGACCAACGGACAGTCAGAGTGGACTATTCAGACTCCCGAGGACATGCTCAGAGCATGCGTATTAGACTTTGGAGGTAGCTGGGATCATCATTTACCCTTAGTAGAGTTCTCCTACAATAACAGCTACCAGGAGACCATTCAGATGGCACCTTTTGAGGCTCTTTATGGGAGAAGATGCAGATCGCCCGCCTGTTGGACGGAGCTCAGTGAGAGCAGTATCTTAGGGCTACAGATTGTTGAGGAGACGACCGCGAAGATCCAGTTGATTCGCGATAGGATGAGAGCAGCCCAGAACAGGCAGAGATCTTATGCGGACCGTCGTCGATGCAGACTTGAGTTTTCTGTTGGTGATCACGTTTTCTTGAGGGTCTCCCCAATGAAAGGTGTGATGAGATTTGGGAAGAAGGGGAAGCTTAGTCCCATATATGTGGGCCCCTTCGAGATCCTCGAGCGTGTTGGTGTAGTTGCGTATCGGTTAGCCCTTCCGCCCAATTTTCCAGACGTGCACCCTGTATTTCACGTTTCAAAAGAGAATAGGTAATTATTTAAAAACCCGGTTTCCCTTGATATGATATTTCAGTGCGTCCACCATGTGTTTTCTCGGTGTTAGAGCGCGATATATGAGAGAGAGAGGGCTGACCCGGACTGACGGATGCCCGATATATGTGAGAGAGAGGGCTGACCCAGACTGACGGATGCCCGATATATGAGAGAGAGAGGGCTGACCCGGACTGACGGATGCCCGATATATGAGAGAGAGGGGGCTGAACCGGACTGACGGATGCCCGATATAGGAAGATTTGCGTGTCGATGCTAGACACGAGTATTTATGATATTTGGGTGCCGATGTTGGGCACTCGTGATTCTCAGTGATGTACAGGATTTGAGAGCCGATTGGAGTGCCGGCGTCTGGGTTGTTGGGATTTGGGGTGCATTGGTGGGTACCGATTATCTTTCCACGTTGACATTCCGTGTAGAGGTTATTTCATCCCATGCCCCGCAATTATTATTTTGCATCTCATCCTGTAGTTACTTTACTCGACAGAGCACTTGCATGATTATGCACACACTGCTTCTTGCATATAGACTTATCTGCTGGCATTTGATAGAGTAATGCAGTACGTGCATGCTCGTGATTACCTTTATATGTTATCTCTATTCACGAGTTGGCAACTCACCCCCGTTGTGCCACAGAATTTGCAGGTTGCCCCTCGGAGTAGTCGCGGCAGGCTGCTTTCTTACATCTTTTGGCTACAGATACCACTACAGTTGGTGCGAGAGCTGTTTTGCTGATAGGTGGGTTGTGGTATCTGGTTACTTCTTTTGTACACACTGTTGTATCTAGTATTCTCCATCTACCATATATGTATTTGACATAGAGACAGTGTGAGGACGATGATGTATATTATTGATATTCTGGTGTCGAGCTCGTTGTGAGCCGACTTTACTTTTGCAGTTTATTCTATCTGTGATGTTCCCACTTGTTGTTCATGATCTTCGCTACGGAATCATATATTGCTATCTTGGTGATTGTTTACTTAAGATTTCATAGCACCTTTGTAAATGCTTCCATTTAAAACACTCTATACTTTTACTAGTTTGATTTCTATGTTTCGGTTCACTTAGTCGCGTTACGCTTGTAGACGTTACGTGGTTAATTGCCGGTCACAGGCCAAACTCTGGGTCGTGACAACACCAAAAAGCCCGTAAAGCCTGATGACAAGCGCACGGACTTGCAAAAACATATTGACGCGTTGGAGGAATATAACCAGAAGGCGCGAACCCCGGTCACACTTCAAGAGTTTCTCAACCACATCCTTGAGGGCGGAGATGATGACAATGATGAGGGAGAAGACTCGTCAGATGAACCTGAGAATTATGTGGCGAGCTGCCATCTGATCTCTCATTCATCAATAAAGGGCCAAGAAGCTCCTGATGCAGAGAAACTGGGGCAGATCCTGAACCAGAACTCCTAGAACAGTCAAACGAGATGATTGACGTATTCCTGAATGATGCTCTTCAGAAAAGCAAAGCTGACCGAGAGCGTGAAATCGCCATATACGAAAAAACCAAACGTCGGCGACTGAACGAAAGGATTGAAATACCCTAACCGGATAGGAGCTCTTCGGCCGCCAGCAAAAGCAGGTTCAAGACAAGGAAGCGGTTCACTAAAGCCCTGTCGATGGGAATGAAGTTACCACCTTCCAAAGAAGATACATCAGAAAATACGTTCCCTAACGAACCAGATGCACATCCGAACTACTGCTTGTACCATCGGAGGACCACACATCCTACTGAAGAATGCAACGCCTTTAAAAATTGGTGGCAGGGATACGTTGCTCACCGGCAGCATTTCAAGCGGATAAAGCGCAAAACTCGTCGGGAACAAAGAAGCACGACAAATGAGCATAAAAGAACTGCTGGTGAATGTCACATGGTTCATTTCGGGGGATCACAAGTTCTCACCTACGGGAGTGATTCTGATGAAGAAATAGCCCTCGACCCTCTCTTCAAGGAATCCATCTCCGAAACAGAAGAGATGAAGTCCTGCGAGAACATTCAGCTGCGCAATCGCACGCTACCTGGAAAGAATCTCGGACCCGCAAACAAGGGATCGAACAAAAAGGATAAGGGGAAAGAAAAAGTTCCTGAAGATATCACCCTCGATGACCGAGTCGTTGAAGAGCTGGCAGCCAAGGTCCCACCCAAGAAAAACAAGGTGGATTACAACGTTCTAACACATCTGAGGAAGATACCCTCATAGCTAAGCATTCTTGATGCCCTTCTGCTATCCAAAGAGGCGAGAGATTCTCTGATCAAGACGTTACAAGAGCCTGACCAGTTTCAAGCTTTCCTCGCCGAAGAAAAGATGAAAGACGAGCTGGAAGAAATTCACACAGCTGACATCACTTTCAGCGATGAAGATCTCCTCCTCGGAACATGCGAGCACAACCGTCCCCTATATGTCTCTGGGTATTACCATGACATTAAGATAGGGAAGATCCTAGTGGACAATGGGTCATCTTCCAATCTCCTAAATGTGAGGGTGCTAAAAGATATCTGCATGAGCGTTCAATACCTCGCTCGGGATAAAATCATTGTCTCCTGGTTCGACTCCCAGTCATTACGGACGCTCGGGTATGTGATACTAACGTTATGCTTTGGGCTGCTCATCACTGATATCAAGTTCCACGTCATTGATGCCAAGACTTGCTACAATGCTTTGCTCGGCCGGCCTTGGTTACACGAGTACAACATTATCCCTTCTACACAGCATCAGTGTATGAAGTACTTCAAAGATGGGCTTGAATATACTGTGACAGGGGAGCTGAACCCATTCTCCGTAAATGAAATCTGAAAGTATGAAGATGCAAAGTACTTCTTACAATACTTTGAAGACATGGAAAGATGCCATAAACCAGAGGATAATCAAAAAGCTATCACCACCATTCCGGTCATCAGGAGCGATACTGAGGAGGAAGAATAGATAGTCTATTCGGGACCTCCCCAATACAACAAACTGGGACCATCCACCCCTATTCTTGTCTTTAGCAGTGACTCTGAAGACGAGGTCAACGCAATATTCTCGGCAAGACCATAAGTGCAAGCCTTCATTGGAGATGATCAGAGTTTGCAGATCGCCCTGGTTCCGCAAGAGCACTACAAAGAGCTCGACGCACATGATACCTATAGTGTGCAAGAACTGCAGACGTTCTACGTCCCTCCCAGGAGAAAAGATGAAAAGGCGATCGTCTTTTATCGATCCGCGGAAGCCAAAGTGGAGAAAGAAATCTGGCATGGCGCCGATTCTACTCTTGACAGGCTCCAACCCATCCGTCTGTCCAGATACTTCACAGAAGGATTAAAATGGCTGTTGAGGCGCCAAGGCGTACCCTTCAAACAGACTGCTCGAAAAGCTCAGTTCTACAACAGGATCTGGAACGTCCACGGAACTCAGCGAAAATTGCCCAACGGGAGAATGGAAACAATCGGGCTTGGATATGTTCAATCCAAGAAACGGGAGCGATTCCATGGCTGCTACGTTATACGTAATTTTGATGAAGAAGGAGATGCTCAATTAGAAGACGCTAACCCTGAACCAAAAGGAGCTCCCGCCGTGAAAATGCCAAGTCCGTCGTTCGAAGAACAGAAGGACAAGCTAATAAAGGAAGCAGGTCAAAAGGTCCGGGATGAGCGTAGCCGCGAAATGGCCATTTACGAGAAAGCCAGGACGCAGCGCCTCCTTCAGTAGGCTACGGAGAATGACGATGCTCTTTGTCTCCAACCCGTAATACAAAAGACCCGACGCAGAGGTAGAAATAAGCTAAAGAACGGAAAAAACATTCAACAGTGGCAAAGTGGGTCCAAGAAGCCATGCAATCGAGAATTGAGCAGCCAGGATTCGTCTCTTATAAAGAAAATGGGTCGAGCAGATTCTTTTCCCCAAGAAAAGACAAGGAAGATATTCGGTCTTGTCATGAAACATCAGATGATTATCCTCCCGGAGTCCAAGCACCCAGAACAAGCAAGTGGGGTTCATCACCCAGAATATTGCTCCTATCACCGAGCAATAGGACATCCTCTTGAAGACTACTTCACCTTCAAAGACTGGGTAGAAGATCAGTATCAGCAAGGCAGGTTCGCTTTATCCAACGGTTGGAGGGTAACCCCACCACAGAGGCATGAACCGAAAGCCACGTATACAGTAAGAGTAGAGCCGGATCAACATCGGTCTTGGAAGCGATCTCATACATGTCACGTGATAACGCTGTCAGGAGAAAGAGTACACGAGGATATGGCTGACCTTCCTTGGTGATTCGAAAACGATGATGACGAAGTGATCTCGGAGTTTCCACCGGCACCAAAAGAGCTGGAAGATGGGATACATACTACTACAGATAACCTCAGAAAATCGACTTGGGGACGGCAAACGACCCACGGCTGACGTTCGTCAGTGAGCTGTTGTCTGAAGAAAAGGTGGCTACGCTCAAAGACGTGCTCATGCAGTATAAAGACTGTTTCTCATAAAGCTATTCCGAGATGCCGGGATTAGATCCAGAAATAGCCGTCCACAAGTTGGCAATATCTCTGGACGTCAAGCCAATCAAACAAGCACCAAGAAGGATGCGGCTCGAGCTCGAAATGGGCATCAACGCCGAGGTCAAGAAGCTAATCGACTCTGGCTTCATCCAAGAGATTCAGTACCCTGACTGGATTGCCAACATCATCCAAGTGATGAAGAAAAATGGAACAGTGCGCATCTTGTTAGTGTATATGCCCTAGGGGCCATTATTGTATTATACTAGCTTGTATATTACTTAATGGAAGCTTGGGATATTCACAGTAATATTAACAGTCTTGCTAAACATGGTAGTATGCTACTTGGTTATATCTATCTTAATATGTGTGTACGTATTGATAGAGCCGTTAGGATCTTGCTTGACTACCAGCGTTGTGATGGCAGTCATACTAGTGGGGGCTGGGTAGTCTACAAGCACATCCTTTTTTTTCAGGTCCCTAGTCGTAGGATTATCGAGACAGGGCATCGATACTCCGGAGTGGACTAGTGTGTACGCTTCTCATCCCAGTTGGCAAAATGGTCTGCCCCACAGCCATCAGTACGTCGTACTGGAGATAATATACAAGTGCTCGTTGGGTTACGGGTATACAGGACAGGACTCGCGGCCTTCTTAACGACATCTACCTAGGGACCGTTACGTACAGCTAGTGCCGCTTGCGGTCTGTGGTTAAACCCACTGCCAACGTAGTAGTCGAGTCTTTAGAGTCCCACACAGAGTGTTTCCGTGCTCCGGGCGAAACGATATAGAGGTTGTATGGTTTTACGACAGGGTTCGGACATGCACGTGCATTTATGCACGTACGATGCTCGGACAGTTTTTACTAGCCGGCTTTGGTTTAAGCCAGATTCTAGTATCGGATTATTGGATTTATACAGTCTAAAATTTTTCCGTGTTTTCACGGATACGAGGGGCTTTCTCGTAATTTGGCAAGAAGCTTCTAGAAGGATGATGACTTGGGGGTTAAGGTGGCATTTGCATTTATTGGATTAATGAGTCATGAGAGTGAATCATCCATGGAGTTAATGTTGCATTAATGATTTTAATGACTCATGAGATGAATCACTCTATGAATTAATGAAGCATGATGACACATATTTATTTGTTATTCATTTTAATTATATCATATGCTTCATATATTCAAATGAGATCGTTATTCCAAAAGGATTCTCACTCTCACATTCTCTCTCCTCAAGCTCTCTCTCTTCAAACCCTAATCCTAACCTCTCATGTGTTGAGATCAAGGATTAGTAAGACTTGTTAATCCATCATCACACTCTATATTCCCTAGGTGACTTTGATTAGCAATTGGAGTAACCTAGTTTCCTCAAGTTAGAGGCGAAGCTTGGAGTAGAAGCTCTCGGGTGGATCGTCTATTACAAAGAGGAGGCCGACGAGGAGGTGGTTAATGAGAAGAAGAAGGACTTGGTTCATTAGGTATAATCTTCTTTCATAGTAGCTAACTACTCCTATGATTGTGTTAGTTAGTGTTTAGCAAAGATCCTTTAGGTTAGTTGATGTTGTTTTAAAGAAAAAGATTGTTTTACCTATTCCGCCTCCCCGCAAGTAGTGGGGTGTACAACGTCGACTTATAGTGCTATCAGAGCCTCGCTAAACCATAACTAACTTGTTAGCAAAGTCGTTAGAAATTCAATCGCAAAATGAACAGGAAAAAACATCAAATTTATCAAGTTTCTGTCGATTTTAAAACAGGGTCTAAAAATTTTTCAGGGACCCTTAAAATTACAAGCAGGGAAACTTAAGAACACTGGAGAAATTTGTGTCCTAACTCGGCTAAACCGCCGCGGAACCACGGCCGATCCTACAAATCCGCCGCCGAGTTGAAGCCGAGTTTACTCAAATTTCCCCAGTAACTCTTCTGTGTTATTGTTGTTCTTTCTGGAATGTTTTGTTTCTGCTCAAGTCTCAGGTGCACAGAGAATTTTTTGGAGTAGAATCAATTGTGTTTGCTCAATCGAAATTCTACGATATTTGGCTAATTAGATTATATCTGTGATTTGTATAATGTGTTCGTAAACCTCCCCTAACTGCTAGTATGTCGGTTGGTAGGGGTTGCACATTTCTGTAATGATTTCACTGTTTGTGTTTATGAACTTGATTGGATCGTTGTGATGATTAGCCGGGGTTTGAGATGGGTTTTTTATATTCATTCATTCGATGTAAATTGTAATATGTTGTAATATTCTTTTGCGGGGCACATCCAGGTTGCGGTTGTAGCCACCGTTGTATTATTTCATTTTTCTCCTAGGATAGATCCAAGGTGGGGTGTGTAAGGTTCCTAGGCACACTAATGAAGTCTCACAAGTGATCAAACATGCCCAATTGAAATTTTAACGGTGCCTACAAACCCTAATACGGATCGTTAACTAGATATGTAGGTTATGCGATGCAAGTAAACAACTTTAACAAAAAGGAAAGAAGCTACAACCTTTGTAGATCCGGTCCTCCACCTCCTAGGCTCCGGGATGACGTCCCTCCGCTGTCCAAATTGAATCCATGACTCTAGCATCGGCTTCATCGGAGAAAAGGGCGGACTTGGTCGTCGGTTCGATGCCGAAGATGATCTACGTCGAGGCATCACAAGATCAAGCTCCAACTTCACCAAGCCATAAAAACTTGTGAAGGAAACACCCTATACTACTTGGCAAGAGGTAGAGGATGAAGAAATAGGAGGTGGGTTCACTTTAGAATTGGATTTCTCACTTGATTTCTCAAGTTGCCATTGGTGTAGAAAGCTTTTCTCTTTCTTGCTCATGAAGAAGAAGAAGAAAAAGATATGATAAGTCTTTTTTAAAATAGATAAATAAATCAATACTTATCATTTACTAACCCTTGGTTAAGTGTAGAGAATGTACTATGGTTAGTTCATATGGTTAGGGTTAAGCATGAGACAAGAATGGTGACTTAGTCAAAGTTTCATGAAAGTTCAACTAAAAACAAAACTAGCAACCATTCTTTTCTCTTTATCTTTTCAAATGAAATAAATAAAATAAATAGATAAATAAGTAAATGGAAAAACAAAACCCTAATCATTAGTTTAACCATGGTTTAATTCTTTACACTTAACCAAGTAAGCATGTATCATCAAACATGATACAATCATGTGCACAAATGTATATCACATATACAACTTGCACAATTCAAGTGAGAAAATCCATTTAAAGTGAACCAATACTAGTTAATGCAAAGTAATATATCAAATATATAATTATACATTAAATCATTAAATCAACACTTGATTCAATGATCCGGTCATGTCTCATATAACCGGCTAGTATCCAATGTATCGGCTTATCTAGTCAATCCTTGATTCGATAACTAGGTTATATCGCATACAACCATTCGACACATTCATCGCGAGAATGAAATACGGTATCACATACACGCATCATTCTCGGTTCCGCACATATCTCATATGCTCTCCTATTTCGTTTCGCTTGAGCCAGGAAACCTCTGTGTAGGACTCTAAAGACTCGTCAATACGCCGGCAGCAGGTGATGATCATATCAAACACCCACAAGCCGCAAGCGGTCTGCTAAACGTAACGGCCACCCGGGTATTGAGCTATCAGAAGATCGACGAGCAAGCCCGCTCACACTCCTGTGAATCCAACCAGTAACACTTACCGTACAGTCCGGTCTGTTCGTCTGATATGTCGCATATCTCGCCTGGGGTGGTAAACGTCAGACCCCAGTAGCTCGATAAGTCATGCCGACGTGAAGTCCATGACATGTGTGAAACTACTGATAACACTTACCAGTAGGTCACTGCAACCCTGGCCAGGGATTTCCTGTTATGGCCAGTCGAGCATAGCACAACATCAACCCCCAATACCGGGAGAGACGAATCCCCTCCTATCGCTCATTGCCTCCATGTGAATCGGGACTGTACCCAAAAACCACCTGTTTGCACGACTCAGTAGAGCCGTGGTAGGGTGGAAATCAAAGCACAGTGGGAGACACACAAGACTCTATGACGATCTCGGGTCAACAGACTAAGCTGTACCAGTGTCACCAGAGAACTGCCATCTGACGTGAGGTATAATACCATCTGGGAGTTCTCGGCGAGTCCGTTCAGTGTACCCAGTCTCCACTGAGAACCCGTATACCATCTCTGATGTCAAACACCAATGGATATGGGATCATCCATCGCCCATCACATGGGTCGAGAAGATATACGCTAGTCTACTCTGGAATATCGATGCCCCGTCTCGATATTCCCACGACTAGGAACAATGAAGGATGTACTCATTGACTACCCAGGCCCCACTAGTATGATCTTCATCATAGTCCTGGAAGTCGAGTACACATCCTAAGGGCTTTATCAACATGTAATCAGAGAGACAGAGAGTATACATGTTAAGATAAAGAGCAACCAGATAGCGTACTATCATGTCGAGCAAGAAAGTCCTACCTATATATGTCCCAGCATCCACTACAATATACATCCAATGTACAGCAATGGCCTCTAGGGCATACATATAACTAATAATCTCCCACTTGCACTAGGGCCATCTGTAGCAGTGGTTGCAGTATCACATACTCAACCATCCCCTAAAAGTCTCTCTTTGGGAAAAGGCCTTCGTGAGTGGATCCGCCGTGTTGTCCTCTGAGTCTACTCTCCCAACCTCGATCACCCTGGAGATCAACTATCTCCATGATCAGGTGATGCTGCCTCAGAATATGTCTGGGTCACTGATGGGACCAGGGTTCCTTGGCCAAAACCATAGTTCCATTGTCATACTATAGTAGGAACCTAGTTCATCTTATGAACCAATATACACCCAAACTTCCTCTTTGGTAGTATCTTTAATAGCGATGTCACCATCCTTTATCGTCTAGTTTGTCACGGTATCTAGCTTGGAAATCTTTCAACATACCGTCCCTTTACTGAGGGTAAAGACAATGCCTGTGACTGACATTCAGTCATCTTTATCACCCTGGAACACTTCCAGTGATTCTCCCCAGGATCGATTGATACTATCTTACTTCTAGTGAGAATCCTAACATCTATTTAGATCTATCTCATAGACCCGAATTCCAGGATTTAGGAGGTATCATCTTTATCCTATTGGAGAATCCTTATGATAAGAGGAGATCGACCGATTGTAGTATAGGAAACTCTTTTCCTATCAAGAGTATGTTGTCCACGTACAATACGAGGATGACCACCTTTCTCTCTACTACCGTTTTGTATATACAAGGTTTATCTACCATTTTGATGATGTCAAACTGTTTGACTAACTCATCAAAACAGATGTTCCAACTCCGCGATGCCTGCTTCATCACATAAAATATCTTGCACACGTTTCCGCTGCTCCCACTGTTTACGTAGCCCTCTGGCTGTGTTCTTATAGACATTCTCTTCTAAATCATTATTTAGAAAATTAGTCATGGCACCCAACCACCAGATATCGCAGTTATGGTATGTAGCAGTGGCAAGTAGGATCTGGATGGACTTAAGCATAGTCCATGGAAAAGGTTTCATCATTATTCGTGCCTGGTCGATGACGAAAACCTTTAACAAGTCTAGATTTGAAAGTCTCAACTTGTCCATCTACACCAAGCAATCTTCTCAAGATATACTTGCTCCTGATGGGGATTTAACCCTTCAGTTATCGCAACCAAAGTCCATACTTTGCTGGTGTACATAGATTCCATCTCAGATCGCTAAGCATCCAGCCATTCTTACAGAGTCCCACTCTTGATGGCCAGCTCGAAACTAGTTGGGTCATCATCTCATGAAGCATTCCTCGCTCCCACTGTCATCGAGAAACCGAGGTATCTCTCAGGCAGATGAGGAACCCTACCAGATCGGCGGAGAGGCTGAGGTTCGTCGGAAACTATTGAATCCTCTGGTTCTGTCAAATCATTAGCAGTTTTGTACAGCTGGAACCTTTCCAGTTCTACAGAACTGATCTTGCCTCGATCTTGTCCGGATTTTGCTTTTGACATAGGCCAGACAACCCCAAATCTTAACTAACTTAAGATATGGGCTCTTCCCTTTCCATATCACATATGAAGTGGTAGGCAACTGATTAGATTTGAACCCAATCCAATAGGTATGCAGCTTCTCAAGTGCAAAACCCAAAAAGGAAATAGGTAACTCAGTAATACTCATCATAGAGCACAGGATCTCTAATATTGTGCGATTGCTCCGCCCCGATACACCGTCGTGCTGTGGTGTATTCAGAGGAGTAATACGGAGAGAGAATCTCATTCTCCTTTAGAATGGTCCAGGAATGCCATGCACAAGTATTCTCCTCCCTGATCTTATCATAGGACATAATACTTATACCCGGTTGTTGGTTCTCTACTTTTAACTTATATTCTGTGAATATCTCAAAAGGTTCGGACTTGTGTTTCAACAGGAACATATGTCAGAATCTTGAGAGATCATCAGAGAACGTAATGAAGTATAAAGAACCAGTCCTGGCATGTGTAGACAGGAGACCTTACAAACATCATCATATATCATCCCAAGAGTTCACTAACTCCTCTTCTGTTTCCAGTAAACAGAGCTATGGTCATTTTATCTTTGTGACATGACTGGCAAGTTTCACAAGATGTAAATTCAAACTAATTTAAATATGCATCTAAAATGTAACTTCAGCCAGTCGGGTCGCATTGATATGACCTAGTCTACAATGCCTCAAGAATGATTCGTTCATTTCTGAACTCTTCCTCTTATGTGTGTTCTGTATACGAGGAACTGTAGTTTGATTTCGAACGTCAATGCTTTTAGATATGTTAGTTATATGTATGCCCTAGAGGCCATTACTGTACATACGATGTATATTGTAATGGATGCTTGGACATATATAGGGAGGACTTTCTTGCTCGACATGATAGTATGCTATTTGGTTGTACTTTATCTTAACATGCACTCTGATTGTCTCTATGTAACATGTTGATAAAGCCCTTAGGATATGTACTCGACTACTGGGACTATGATGAGATCATACTAGTGGGGCCACGGTAGTCGGTGAGTACATCCTATAACTGTTCCTAGTCGAGGGTGTATCGAGACAGGGCATCGATACACCAGAGTAGACTAGCGTATACGCATCTTGACCCATATGATGGGCGATGGATGATCCCATATCCATCGGTGTTTGACATCAAGGATGGTGTACGGGTGCTCAGTGGAGACTGGGTACACTGGACGGACTCGCCGAGAACTCCCAGATGGTATTATACCATACGTCAGATGGCAGTTCTCCGGTGACACTGGTACAGAGTAGTCTGTTGACCCGAGATCGTCATAGAGTCTTGTGTGGTTCCCACTGTGCTTTGATTTCCATCATACCACGTCCAAGAGGGCGTGCAAAAAGGTGGCTTTTGGGTACAGTCCCGAATCACATGGAGGCAATGAGCGATAGGAGGGGATTCGTCTCTCCCGGTATAGGGAGTTGATGTTGTGCTGTGTTCGATTGGCTATAACCAGAAATCCCTGGCCAGGGTTGCAGAGATTTACTGGTAAGTGTTATCAGTAGTTTCTCGAACTGTTATAGACCTCATATCGACACGACTTATCGAACTACTGGGGTCTGACGTTTACCACCCCTAGGCGAGATATGCAACATATCAGAGGACGAGACCGGACTGTACGGGAGTGTTACTGTTTGGATTCGCAGGAGAATGTACAGGCTTGCTTGTTGATCTTCTGAGCGCTCAATACCTGGGTAGCTGTTACGTTTAGCTGACCGCTTGCAGCTTGTGGGTGTTTGATATGATCATCACTTACTGCCAGCGTATTGACGATTCTTTAGAGTCCTACACAGAGGTTTCTTGACTCAGGCAAAACGGAGTAGGAGCACATATGTGATATGTGCGGGACCGAGGATAATGCGATATGTGATACCGTATTATATTCTCGCGATATTTGATATCAGCCGGGTCATCGGATCAAGTGTTGATTCGATGAATCGGTACGGATAAATATTAGCCGGTTATATGCGATATAGCCGGATTGTCGGATCAAGTGTTGATTCGATAATTTAATGTATAATAATATATATGATATATTAAATTACATTAACTAATATTTGCTCACTAAAAGATTCTTTTTTTCACTCGGATAATACATTGATATATATGCGATATATGTTAAATGTATTATTTTATTTTGTTACGATAAATATTATATATGTGATATATAATATTGTAACATGATATGATAACTAATGCAACTTGTTTAGTGGAGTTTAAACTTGATTAGGGTTTGGATTAGGGTTAAAACTTCTAGTTGCTTCTAGAAGGTTTTTATTTTGTCATGATGAAGATATTTGCAAGTGACTCATGCTTTAACCAAACCCAAACCCTAACCCTAGTTAATTCTCTACAATGGTTAAGTGAACCATGGTTGCATAATCTATCATATTATTATTTTCCTATTCATCACAAAAGAATTATCATTATTCATTCATCTTCTTCCTTCATTTTCTTTCATGGAAAAAAACTTTCTTGATTTTTCCAAGTGATGAATAATAGTGAGAAAAAGATAAATAAATAGAGCAAAAATCCTACTTCATCATCCTCATCTTCCCTTGCCATTTAGATGAGGGTGTTCACATCATTTCATGAGTGTTAGCTTGTGTTAAAGAAACTTCGAGGTAGATCATCTTAGTATCGAAGATCGGAAGCAAAGGTTGCACCTTTCTCTTCGTGGAACCTCTCGAGAGTCCGGATCCCGATGATCGCTGCGAAGGGACCACAACACAGAGCATATGAAGTGAAGGACCGGATCTACAAAGGTTGTAATCCCTCTCACTTAGTGTTAAAGTTGTTAACATGTTTGTTTTCGCCTAATCTCTAGTTTAAAGTTCCGTATTCGGGTTGTTCGGCACGGCTAAATTTTTATTCGGGCATGGTTGATGCCTTGTAGACCCTTGTGCGCGTGCCTAGCAACCCTACAGTGGTATCAGAGCCAAGCTAGAGCTTTAGGCGAAGTCTAGACGAAGTTTAAAGTCCGATCAAAACCCGAAACCCCGTTAAAACCCGCTCTCTGGACTTTTTCCAAAAACTGGGATTTTTCCAAATTAAAAATGCTTAAAAAATTCAGCAGGGAATTCTAAGAATTACGGTACAAAATTTTTTTGATGAACAGTAATAAACGCGGCGGAAGCCCGGCGGAAGCATGCCTTCTGCGGCGGTTCCGCGGCGCAATGGTGACGTCATCAACTCCTGTTTGCACAGTAACTTCTATTTAATTATGCTGGATTTTCTGGGAATTTTTAATATTTATTCAAGAGTTGAATTTTCTGAGGTTGTTTTGGGGATTCGATGTTTCGATTGGAGTATCAGATTTTGTCTATGTGGTTTTCCGGATAACTTTTAGAAACTGTTAAAAAGTTCGAACGGATATCAATAACTCAATTTTTCCCCTGTCGGAAAATTTTTCAAAAGTTGGATTTTTCCTCGTGTTTAAGAATGTTCTAAGTCGTGCAAGTAACTCGGTGGACCCTCTAGAAGACAACAAACCTTAACTCGATTATGTGACCGTCTTGAACTGCCCTTTGAACCTTTGGGTTTGGGGCAGTACGGCGTGCCACATGTGAGGCGTTGGCTTGACCCTTCTACGGCTGGACCATTGGTACTGTGGCATGTGATGGACGTTTTTAAACTGATTTCAAGTGTTGAGATATATTGGGGAAATCTTGGGTACTTGACAATTCGATCGGAAAGTTTAACTTTTTCTATTTATCTGGAATGTGATACAATATTTGGAATCCACAAATAGTTATGAGATAACCGATTTGAATATTATAAACATAGCAGTTTAGTCTCAGATGATCGGTTGCCACGGAATTTTGATGTGATCAAAAGTCCGTCGCAATCACGTAGCGTACGCGGATACTCGCCGGGTAAACTTAATAGACAGCTACGTCCCATAGCCCCGACCAAGTGACTGTAGGAGAACCCCGTCGCCGAAAGCATCCGTTCGGGTGCTCGCGGCAGCGGTGTTCCGCCTTGGTGCACTTCGTCGACGGCATCTGGGGGTGCGGCCGTCTACTAAAGTTTGCGACGAACATTCGATCAGGACGTCGGGAATCTTGTTGAATTGCCCGACTTGATATTGAAAAAAGTTTTCGATAATGAGACTAAAATGCGGGGTTTATAATTGTTAGGCATGTGATGTCTAAGGAATTCATTTGGTCAGGCATGCGATGTCTAAGGAGGTTGCGGATTCCAACTGTTGTAGTTTTACACTTTCTTTTCTGTGACCGTAAGCGTAGTATGTGGTGTATCGCCGGCTTCGTTGCTATACATCAACGACAATCGGGATACGCATACTTGCTTACGTTGATGATATGAGATATTATGTGTTGCTGTGATATGTTGTATTGCGTTTGAATAGCCGGGGGTTTTATGTGAGAAGAGAGTTTTTTCTTTTTCATTCATGTAAAATTCATTTGTATGTAATATTCTTTTATTGGGGCACTTCCAGGTAGCGGAAGATGTCACCGTTGTATATTATTTACTTTTCCGCATTAGGTAGACCCAAGGCGGGGAGCACAAGTAACCGGGTTCTAGGGTCCAGTGGGAGACCATCTCGAGGAGTCGAGACCGGGTCTCCTAACCCTAGAATTGGCAGTGTTACTTGCCGCTCTCGTAGGGGTCTAGGGATGTGGGTTTGGCTATTCATCGCGACCGTGGAATCCGTGTTTTATACAGGCTCGTATTGAAAACACGGACGTCCTAGTATATCCAATATTTCATATATGTTCATCTGCTGCAATGTTGTGTGATGAGATCATATTACTGCCTGAGACGAATGTTTATATTATATATATATGAGATATATGTTATATTGCAGATTTCGTTTCAAAAGAGATGCTTGTGAAGCATAATAAAATGGGACTTCATTAATGAGATTAATGAAATAAAAGAAACCTAAGATGTTGTAGAAACTTGTTTATAAAAACTGGTAGCTCTAGTTCTTGCTTTGCATAGCGGTGTTCCTTGTAGAACATCCAGCACCTTATTCGATAAGGAAAGGACCGAGATTCCTTCACCGGGAGTGACTCCTTTAGCAAAAACTGGCAGATGCTACACACTCGGTTTGTCTTTTGATTGCTTTTAAGAGTTTTTGCTTTGCACAGTGATATATATGATATATCCCGTACCTCATTCGACGAGGAAAGGACCGACGATCCCTTCACCAGGAGTGACTCCTTTAGCAAAACTAGAAAAGCCTCAAAAACACTCCAATTTCAAAATCACTCGATTCTACAACGATATCAAGTTCATTACGCAAAGGGTTTTCTTAAAAACCCGTCGTAGCCCTCCGTCATTTCAGATAGATATTATTTAGTATTCGTGCTATGTTTGTTGACTTAGTTAAGGCATAGTGTACGGTAGCTAAGTAATGTTTATCTGCTAAAACATGAGATGTGATTGGATTAGGGTATTCGTACGGCTTTGTTGACTCGGTTAAGGGTCGTACGGGTGGGTTTAATTCAATCGGGAAATGTACGGGTTGAACTTGACTTGCGATTTATGGTTTGTTGACTTAGTTAAGGTCATAGATCGCTAGGGGCAAAATATTATTGGGAATTTCAAGTGTTGAAATTTGCAATGAGATTGCATACCTTCTATAAGATAGTTGGATCCCGATACCCGCTGCGAGTAAGAGTTACTCCTGGGAGAGTTTTACACATTACAATTAGCCGATCAAGTAGGTGTCTAGAAAGGTGTCAACGGGGTTACGCCTATGGGAAAACGAGGTTTACTATAATTAGGTTCGTGCGAGAGCACGGGGGACCTCCCTCAAAGTACCGACACTGGCCTGGCTGAAAGATTGGCGAACTTGTAGCATGTAATTAATCCCGGCTAGTCTTTCCTTTTAGAGTTTGAAGGAAGATTTGACAAAAACAGTGGGAGATATCCTGATTAGATATATTATATAACCAATCTAATCTTGCAAGAGCATACGCTGAGTGTTTTCTTCTCTCTCTCTCCAGATAGCGACCATATCACGCCTTAATCAAGATAATAAAACGGATATATTGATCGAACCCGCTTGTTATACTGAGCTGGGGAACGTTGGTCCCGCTCCAACTTATAATTGTTATAAGACAGAGCAGGAAATTGGGGATTGCCAGAATTCCCGTGCCGCCCAAACGAAGAAAGTGCATGTTGATGCATCATCTTCGGGTGTGTTCATTACACAGAACTGTTTCTCAGTATCCTTTACGTCCTGGGTATGTGATACCGGATCAGGATCCCGTATATGTAATCTGTTACATAGGCTACAGATAGGTAAAGAACTGAGAACGGGTGATAAGTTTCATGAGACAGAAAACGGTACAAGTGTTGCAGCCAAGTCTGTTGGTCACTATCACCCTGTATTACTGGAATACATTGATTCTGAACAAATGTTATTAGATACCGAACCTGATATACAAAATCATATCAGTTTCTTTATTAGTAAAGAAAGGATATAATTTTGTATTGTTGGATAATGTTTTGAACATTTCCTATATCAAGAGTTGATCGGTTCAGGCACGTCATCTAAAAGCATTATCGTTCTAAATCAAACTACAGTTCTTAGTATACAGAACACACACAAGAGGAAGAGTTCAGATATGAATGAATCCTTCTTGAGGTATTGTAGACTAGGTCATATCAATGCGACCCGACTGGCTAAAGTTACATTTAGATGCATATTTAAATTAGTTTGAATTTACATCTTATGAAACTTGCCAGTCATGTCACAAAGATAAGATGACCATAGCTCTGTTTATTGGAAATAGAGAAAGAGTTAGTGAACTCTTGGGAATTGATACATGCTGATGTATGAAAGTCCCCTGTCTACACATGCCAAGACAGGTTCTTTTTACTTCATTACGTTCTCTGATAATCTCGCAAGATTCAGACATGTGTTCCTGTTGAAACACACGTCCGAACCTTTTGAGATATTCACAGAATATAATTTAGAACTAGAGAACCAAAATACGGGTATAAGTATTATATCCTTTGATGAGATCAAGGAGGAGAATACTTGAGCACGGAATTCCTGGACTATTCTAAAGGAGAATGAGATTCTCTCTCGGCATTACTCCTCCGTATACACCACAGCACGTCGGTGTATCAGGGCGGAGCAATAGCACCCTATGTGATATGGTGTGCTCTATGATGAGTACTACTGAGTTTCCTATTTCCTTTTGGGAGTTATGCACTTGAGAAGCTGCATACCTATTGAATAGGGTTCAAATCAAATCAGATTCCTACCACTTCATATGTGATATGGAAAGGGAAGAGCCCATATCTTAAGTTTGTTAAGATTTGGGGTTGTCCGGCCTATGTCTAAAAGCAAAATCCGGACAAGCTCGAGGCAAGGTCTGTCATGTAGAACTGGAAATGTTCCAGCTATACAAACTACAGCTGATAATTTGGTAGAACCAAAGGATTCAATAGTTTCCAACGAACCTCAGCCTCTCCGCCGATCTAGTAGGGTTCCTCACCCACCTGAGAGATACTTTGGTTTCTCTATGACAGTGGGAGAAAGGATTGCATCATGAGATGATGACCCAACTAGTTTCGAGCTAGCCATCAGGAGTGGGACTCTGTAAGAATGGCTGGATGCTTATCGATCTGAGATGGAATCCTTATACACCGACAAAGTATGGACTTTGGTTGCTTAATCTGAAGGGTTATATCCCCATCAGGAGCGAGTATATCTTGAGAAGATTACTTGGTGTACATGGAAAAGTTGAGACTTTCAAAGCTATGCTCAAGTCCATCCAGATCCTACTTGCCACGGCTACATACCATGACTACGATATCTGGTGGTTGGGTGTCATGACTGCTTTTCTAAATGATATTTTAGAAGAGAGCGTCTATAAGTACACAGCCAGAGGGCTTCGTAGACAGTGGGAGCAGCGGAAACGTGTGCAAGATGTTTTATATGATAAAGCAGGTATCGCGGAGTTGGAACATCTGTTTTGATGTGGTAGTCAAAGAGTTTGACTTCATCAAAATGGTAGATGAACCTTGTATATACGAAAAGGTAGTAGAGAGTATGGTGGTGATCCTCGTAGAGTACGTGGATGACATACTCTTGATAGGGAAGGAGTTTCCTATGCTACGCTCGGTCAATCTCCGCTTATCACAAGGATTCTCCATATAGGATCAAAGTGATACCTCCTAAATCCTGGTTTTTGGATCTATGAGATAGATCTAATTGGATGTTAGGACACTCACTAGTTGTAGTAAGATGGTATCAATCAATCCTGAGGAGAATCACTGGAAAGGTTCCAGACTGATAAGGACGACTGAATGTCAGTCGAAGGCATTGTCTTCACCCTCAGTGGAGGGACGGTATGTTGGAAGAGTTCCAAGCTAGATACCGTGACATACTAGACGATTAAAGGCAAGATACATCGTTACCAAGGATGCTACCAAAGAGGCAGTCTGGATATATATATAAGTTCATAAGATGAACTTCGTTCCTACCATTGTGTGACAATGGAGTTATGGCTTCAACCAAGGAACTACCGTCCCATCAGAAATCCAGATATAATTCTTAGGCAGTATCACCTGATCATGGAGATAGTTGATCTCCAGGGAGATCGAAGTTAGGAGAGTAGACACAGAGGACAACAGCGCGGATCCACTCACGAAGGCCTTTTTCCCAGTAGAGACTTTTATGGGATGGTTGAGTATGAGATATTTCAACCGCAGCTAATTGTTGGGTATGCGATACCATAACAGATGGCCCTAGTGCAAGTGGGAGATTGTTAGTTATATGTATGCCCTAGAGGCCATTACTGTACATACGATGTATATTGTAATGGATGCTTGGACATATATAGGGAGGACTTTCTTGCTCGACATGATAGTATGCTATCTGGTTGTACTTTATCTTAACATGTACTCTGATTGTCTCTATGTTACATGTTGATAAAGCCCTTAGGATATGTACTCGACTACTGGGACTATGATGAGATCATACTAGTGGGGCCACGGTAGTCGGTGAGTACATCCTATAACTGTTCCTAGTCGAGGGTGTATCGAGACAGGGCACGATACACCAGAGTAGACTAGCGTATACGCATCTTGACCCATATGATGGGCGATGGATGATCCCATATCCATCGGTGTTTGACATCAAGGATGGTGTACGGGTGCTCAGTGGAGACTGGGTACACTGGACGGACTCGCCGAGAACTCCCAGATGGTATTATACAATACGTCAGATGGCAGTTCTCCGGTGACACTGGTACAGAGTAGTCTGTTGACCCGAGATCGTCATAGAGTCTTGTGTGGTTCCCACTGTGCTTTGATTTCCATCATACCACGTCCAAGAGGGCGTGCAAAAAGGTGGCTTTTGGGTACAGTCCCGAATCACATGGAGGCAATGAGCGATAGGAGGGGATTCGTCTCTCCCGGTATAGGGAGTTGATGTTGTGCTGTGTTCGATTGGCTATAACCGGAAATCCCTGGCCAGGGTTGCAGAGATTTACTGGTAAGTGTTATCAGTAGTTTCTCGAACTGTTATAGACCTCATATCGACACGACTTATCGAGCTACTGGGGTCTGACGTTTACCACCCCTAGGCGAGATATGCAACATATCAGACGACGAGACCGGACTGTACGGGAGTGTTACTGTTTGGATTCGCAGGAGAATGTACAGGCTTGCTTGTTGATCTTCTGAGCGCTCAATACCTGGGTAGCTGTTACGTTTAGCTGACCGCTTGCAGCTTGTGGGTGTTTGATATGATCATCACCTACTGCCGGCGTATTGACGATTCTTTAGAGTCCTACACAGAGGTTTCTTGACTCAGGCAAAATGGAGTAGGAGCACATATGTGATATGTGCGGGACCGAGGATAATGCGATATGTGATACCGTATTATATTCTCGCGATATTTGATATCAGCCGGGTCATCGGATCAAGTGTTGATTCGATGAATCGGTACGGATAAATATTAGCCGGTTATATGCGATATAGCCGGATTGTCGGATCAAGTGTTGATTCAATAATTTAATGTATAATAATATATATGATATATTAAATTACATTAACTAATATTTGCTCACTAAAAGATTCTTTTTCTCACTCGGATAATACATTGATATATATGCGATATATGTTAAATGTATTATTTTATTTTGTTACGATAAATATTATATATGTGATATATAATATTGTAACATGATATGATAACTAATGCAACTTGTTTAGTGGAGTTTAAACTTGATTAGGGTTTGGATTAGGGTTAAAACTTCTAGTTGCTTCTAGAAGGTTTTTATTTTGTCATGATGAAGATATTTGCAAGTGACTCATGCTTTAACCAAACCCAAATCCTAACCCTAGTTAATTCTCTACAATGGTTAAGTGAACCATGGTTGCATAATCTATCATATTATTATTTTCCTATTCATCACAAAAGAATTATCATTATTCATTCATCTTCTTCCTTCATTTTCTTTCATGGAAAAAAACTTTCTTGATTTTTCCAAGTGATGAATAATAGTGAGAAAAAGATAAATAAATAGAGCAAAAATCCTACTTCATCATCCTCATCTTCCCTTGCCATTTAGATGAGGGTGTTCACATCATTTCATGAGTGTTAGCTTGTGTTAAAGAAACTTCGAGGTAGATCATCTTAGTATCGAAGATCGGAAGCAAAGGTTGCACCTTTCTCTTCGTGGAACCTCTCGAGAGTCCGGATCCCGATGATCGCAGCGAAGGGACCACAACACGGAGCATATGAAGTGAAGGACCGGATCTACAAAGGTTGTAATCCCTCTCACTTAGTGTTAAAGTTGTTAACATGTTTGTTTTCGCCTAATCTCTAGTTTAAAGTTCCGTATTCGGGTTGTTCGGCACGGCTAAATTTTTATTCGGGCATGGTTGATGCCTTGTAGACCCTTGTGCGCGTGCCTAGCAACCCTACAAGATAACGTGCCTGAACTGATCAACTTTTGATATAGGAAATGTTCAAAACATTATCCATCAATACAAAATTTTATCAATTCTTTACTTATAAAGAGACTGATATGATTTTGTATATCAGGTTCGGTATCTAATAACATTCGTTCAGAATCAATGTATTGGTAATACAGGGTGACAGTGACCAACAGACTTGGCTGCAACACTTGCCCCGTTTTCTGTCTCATGAAACTTATCACCCTTTCTCAGTTTTTCTACCCTTTTGTAGCCCTATGTAACAGATTACATATCTGAGATCCTGATCCGGTATCGAATACCCAGGATACAGAGGATACAGAGAAACAGTTCTTTATAATGAACACACCCGAAGGAGGTGCATCATATGCACTTTCTTCGTTTGGGCGGTATAGGAATTCTGGTATTCCCCTTATTTCCTGCTCTGTCTTATAACAATTATAAGTTGGAGCGGGACCAACGTTCCCCAGCTCAGTATAACAAGCGGGTTCGGTCAATACATCCATTTTATTATCTTGATTAAGGCGTGATATGGTCGCTACCAGGGGAGAGAGAGAAGAAAACACTCAGCGTGCGCTCTTGCAAGATTAGATTGGTTATATATTTTATCTAATCAGGATGGCTCCCACGTTTTTTATCAAATCTTCCTTCAAACCCTAAAAGGAAAGACTAGCCGGGATTAAATACACTCTACAAGTTCGCCAATCTTTCAGCCAGGCCAGTGTCGGTACTTTGAGGGAGGTTCCCCGTGCTTTCGCACGGACCTAATTACAGTAAACCTAGTTTTCCCAGAGGCGTAACCCCGTTGACACCTTTCTAGACACCTACTTGATCGGCTAATTGTAAAGTGCAAAACTCTCCCAGGAGTAACAATTACTCGCAGTGGGTATCGGGATCCGACTATCACATAGAAGGTATGCAATCTCATTGCAAATTTCAACACTTGAAACTCCCGATAATGGTTTTTACCCCTAGCACCTATGACCTTAGCTAAGGTCAACAAATCATAGGTACTAGTCAAGTTCTACCCGTCATTTCGTGATTAATTAGACCCACCCACATGACCCTTGGCTAAGGTCAACAAAGCCACATGACTGTCCTAACTAATCGCATCATATGCTGTGTAGGAAGACATCACTTAGCTACCGCACACTACGCCTCGGCTATGGTCGACAAACGTAGCACGGATACTAAGTACTCTACTTCTTAAAATGACGGAGGGTTGCGAATGGTTTTTATGAAAACCTTTAACGCTTTGAACTTGATCTCGTTGCGGAATCAAATGGTTTTTAAATGGAATGTTTTCGAGGCTTTTCTAGTTTTGCTAAAGGGGTCACTCCCGGTGAAGGGATCGTCGGCCCTTTCCTCGTCGAATGAGGTGCGGGATATATCATATATATCACTGTGCAAAGCGGAAACTATAGAAGTGATCAAAGACAAACCGAGGGTTGTAGCATCTGCCAGTTATTGCTAAAGGAGTCACTCCCGGTGAAGGGATCTCGGTCCTTTCCTCATCGAATAAGGTGCAGGATGTTCTATAATGAACACCGCGATGCAAAGCAAGAACTGTAGCTACCTGTTTTTATTTTGAAATTAGATTCCACAACATCAATTAGGCTTATTTTCTTTCATTAATCTCATTAATGAATATCCCATCATCTAAGTCCACCTAAACATCACAGATAAATATAACGTACGCTTATGCCATCCCCATTCGCCTCGATGTCCCGTCTGCACCGTCAGGTTAGGTAACTAACGGCAGAGCGGGGCAGGGCTAGCGCGGGTGTAAAACATAAGCAACGTTTATATAATATATCATATATACTATATATAATATCTGTCACAGAACATCACATGATCACATTACAGATAAATCACAGCAGAAGAAACATATGAAATATTGGATATACTAGGACGTCCGTGTTTTCAATACGAGCCAGTATAAAACACGGATTCCACGGTCGTGATGAATAGCCTATCCCACACCCCTAGACCCCTACGAGAGCGGCAAGCAACCCTACCAATTCTAGGGTTAGGAGACCCGGACTCGACTCCTCGAGATGGTCTCCCACTGGACCCTAGAACCCGGCTACTTGTGCTCCCCTCCTTGGGTCTATCCTAATGCGGAAAAGTAAATAATATACAAATGGTGACAACATCCGCAACCTGGAAGTGCCCCAATAAAAGAATATTACATACAAGTTTTTTTTACATGAATGAAAATGAAAAACACCCATCTCACATAAAAACCCCCGGCTATTCAAACACGATGATCCAATATAACATATCCAGCAACACATAACATCACATGTCATCAACGTAAGTAAATATGCGCATCCCAATTGTCATTGACATATAGCAACGAAACCGGCGACATCACATATTACACTTACGGTCACAGAAAAGAAAGTGTAAAACTACAACAGTTGAAATCCGCAACCACCTCAGACATCGCATGCCTGACCAAATGAATTCTTTAGACATCGCATGCCTAACAATTATAAACCCCGTATTTTAGTCTCATTATCGAAAACACTTTTCAATACCAAGTCGGGCAATTCAACAAGATTCCCGACATCCTGATCGAATGCTCGTCGCAAACTTCAGTAGGCAGTCGCACCCCCGATGCCGTCGACGAAGTGCACCAAGGCGGAACACCGCTGCCGAGAGCACCCAAACGGATGCTTTCGGCGACGGGGTTCTCCTACAGTCACTTGGTCGGGGCTATGGGGTGAGGCTGTCTATTAAGTTTACCCGGCGAGTATCCGCGTACGCTACGTGATTGTGACGGACTTTTGATCACATCAAAACTCCGTGGCAACCGATCAAGTGAGACTAAACTGCTATGTTTATAACATTCATTCCGTTATCTCATAACTACTTGTGAATTCCAATTATTGTATCACATTCCGGACAAATAGAAAATGTTAAACTTTCCGATCGAACAATCGAACACCCAAGTTTCCCGAAATAGCTCAACACATGAAATAAGTCTAACAACATTCAGTTCGTGCCTCAGTACCAACGGTCCAGCCGTATGATCGCACGCTTTTGGCGTGTCGGATGTTCAAAGAATTAAAGTGTAACCGCGATCAGGACGGTGTCGCTTTGCAGCTAGCCGGTTGAGCACGGGTCGGTCCACAGGGAGATGGTGTTATCTTACCTTCTTGTCTTAGACGAGTCAATAAAGAATCTGTATGAGTTTGTTCTAACCTATGTGTATATCTGCAAGTATAAAGTTGTTAAGAAAAGATACGAGATTGTAAGCTAAGAAATCCGTACTCAAAACCTTTGAGCCGAGTCTTGACCAATTGAAGCTAAGCAATCGGCAACAACGTGGATTAGGGGATTTAAGCGCGGTATTCGTGGAATCCGGCTTATTTACCCTTGTCCTTCCGTTCTTGTCTCTTGCTTTCGCCTCCGGCCAAACCGAACGCAACCGGTCGCGGTTAGGAATCACCGTTACCTTGTCAGGGTACGGTGCCTAACGGAGCGCTTGCGTATGGTTTGGGCGAAGTTCAAATGGAAAATAACGGGAAAAGGAATTGGCAAAGAAACGTTAACTTACAATACCGTATGAATTCTTAACAACAACAATAATTACAACATTCACAAAATAAACAAAAGAGAACAAAAAGAAAAGAACAAAGAAAAGAAAAGATACAAGTATTAAAGTGCATGAATAAAATTGCAAGTAATAAAAGCAAGAATGAAAAATGCAAGTAATAAATAAGCAAATAAAAAGAACACGGAAGTAGAACCCAAGCCAAGCATGTGCTCAATAGCCAACCCTTAAACTTGCAAGCTCAATGAAGAGGTTGCAAGATCAAGGGAAGGGTAGAGAACGCATGTGAAGTGAAGAACTAGTCCCGTGAGAAAATACGACCCTTGAGATCAATAACTAACCCTTACTCATTCAAGCTCAATGAAGAGGTTGAATGAGCAAGAGAAAGCAAGAATCTCAAGGGGGAGCAAACTAACAAGAAAGATAAAAAAAACCCTCATCTTCATTAACATCCACTCAAAAGCTCTCACTACAATTTCATGGAGGAAGAATGAAGAAGAAGAAGAAAGAAGAACAAAACTACAAAAAAGAGGCTAAAGAAAAAGCTCCCTTGGTTAAGCTCAAAACTGCTGTATTTATAGGCAGGAGAATGGAGTTCTAGGGCAACCACCAGACCCAAAATAAGATTACCAAAAAGCCCCTGAAAAACGACAGAACAAGGCCACTGTACGGTCGCGGATCCGCCGCCTATAGCCCCCTATGGCCGCGGATCCGCGCCCCTACTGTGGGTTTAGGGTGTGGGCTTCTGAGTGTTTTCCTGGTCTCCTGTCCCCTCTTGTCTGGTACATGTATTTTCTGATAATTTCTTCCAGAATATCAGCAGAATTCATAGTCCAAGATTGTTATCTTTTCTTCACTTTTGACTTTATCTCTCTTGAACTCCGCGCACCCATTGATTCTTGTGCAGCCCCTCTCGTGCTCCGTGCTTGTCCGAGACACGAATGACTGCTGTCATATGTCTTGTCCCTGGAACCGGTACGCAGCACCGGACGGATATGGATGACTGGAATCCGGCTTTTATCTGTTGTCAACAGATGTTCTGTATTTGGTGTAACTGTGGAGATTTTGTCATGATTTGCAATATTTGGACTGAAAACCTGTACTCTGTAAATATGTAACAAACACAGATCAAAAGCACCTACCTATAAACACACGAGCGTAAGAATGGGCGGTATAAAATGCAGTATTCTGTTGTGAACAAATACCCCCAAACTTAACTTTTGCTCGTCCCGAGCAAAACCAATTATTCACAAAAATAAAATCCTAACCGCACTTTCGCAGGGAACGCGATTGCACTGAACGCGTGCAACAAGCCGTTAAACCTCTAGGTGTCCCTAGTAGGAGGAGTGTTGTCTCCTGAGGGTTTTCAGCGGATACTACCCACAAAATCCGGTCAAGTTGGTTTCGTAAAATAACTAAGATTCAAACCCTAAAGTTTTGTTTTTAGAAAATAACAATTCTATAATCCTAAGTCTAGACCATCGAACCTTTATTTTTCACACCTCGCTTCTTATTTAACTACAGATTTTATATGTCTTTACGTGCAGTGCAAATAGTGTCGTTAAGTTCCCGAAAGGTCGAATAAAGTCATCACGTCGCACAATAAAGCCCAGATAACAATTTTAAAAGGATCACATAAGTTTTATAAAGAGTTAAGCATTTTTCAAGTTTCGTTTTCCAGTAAGGTTTCAACTTTAGAATTTCTATCTTCCATAACAGGAAACTAAGTCGTATTTTTCACTCCACCTTTTTCTTGTTTTCATTTCATACACACCTCTGTGAACGTGCAATAGTCTTTATCATAGAATAAAACCTTAATATCTCCGCTAAATTTTTTTATAAAAAGCCTGTCTTTTATCAAGATTATTCTCACACAAAGAACCGTTAGGAATTTTAACTCGGAGAGAACACTTGCTTGACTTTGTTTTAACCTGGACTTTCTAGGCTTCTTAGCGAGCTTTGGGCCAATGCACCCAAACCAGTTGGTTTTAGGGCATTAGGTGTAGAAACACCCCAGCGGACTTAATTACTCAAGTTACCTAGGTCCAAAAACAAAAGACAGTTTGGCGTGAAAATCAGATGATTTAATACGAACGGAGATATAACCGGCAGTTCAATTATTTTTTTGGATAAAAGACGTGTTTAGTGGGTTTGGTGTGTAATCATTCCAATCAAGTTTCAGATGGGTTATTTTTCAGACTTAGTTCCAATTAAGGCATCAATAACATTCCTTCATATTCACTCACTTCATAAACAATTCTTGATATATTACTTATTTCAGAACAAACTGTAAGTCTACGTTAGCGCCCCGGCAGTCTACAGACGCCAAATGCGGAATAAAACTTTTTAACTGGCGCTATCGTATACTTTAACCCGGATCTGCCATTATTGCTAAACTAACAAACTATAAAGAGTGTAGAAAAGTTATACCGAACGATCCGAGTCCTTCGTTCTTTAACCATCATCCCACGCTCCGTTGCGGCTGCTCCGATCTCGTCGAACTCCGATATCTTCGTCGAGGTGGCACCACATCGACGATTCTTTAAACGGGCTCCCGCCTCTGACTCGAGGCAACTCGATCGTCAAGTTTGCTAAAAGAGACGACCAAGAATTGATGTAGAGAATGAGTAGATGACTTTGTCTCGTTTCGTCCAAGTCCGTGGACGATCGGTTAATGAAGTTGCCGATGGAAATGAAATGGAACAAGAAATGAACTATGAAATTTCCATGCATCCAAAACTATACTCTTTTCTTTTGCAACCATAATTTTCTCAAAATCAATCAAGGGGGAGGAGAGAGAGGGCCGGCCTATATGTATAGAGGAGGGAGGAGGTGAGTGTAGGAGAGGGAGGGTGAGAATAGCATGTAACCTTATCATAACCAAAAGATCAAGCAAAAATATCTTAATGAAAACAAAACCTCTTTGAAATCAAAGCATGAGTCACCCTCCACCTCACCAAATCTAGAACCTTCTAGAACCTTCTAGAAGCATGACTCACTCCAACTGAAGAAAAGATAAATCCGTCTTTAACCGAATGTTAAAAGACGGTTGATAGAAAACTGGAATCTGGCAACTTCCAAAAGTGATCCTGAAACGAATTTCAGGACAACCCCGAAACTGTATAAATATACCCGCATTTGTATTACGACCGAATACAAATGCAACTGAGACAAAGATATTATACCTACTCAATATAATACTCGGATCCGGCTTAAACCAAAGCCGACCAGTATCATCTATCCGAAAATCGACACGTGCGTAAACGCACGTGCATTTTCCGAACCCTGCCATAAAACCATACGGCCTCTACAACGTTTCGCCCGAAACTTGAGAAACTGTCTGTGGGGGACTCTAATGACTCTTCAGTACCCTGGCAGTGGGTTTAACCACAAACCGTCAGCGGCAGTAGCTATGCGTAACGGTTGCCCACGGACTGAACTTAAGGGAGGCTGATGAGCGCACTCAAGGGTGGCCGATGAGCTAACACATCCAGAAACCCTACTGAGCCTAACAGTGACAATGTATATACAGTCCGGTCCGTTCGTCAATGAGTATCGCATATCCGCCTAGGGGGCTAGCAACGTCAGACCCCCAGAAGCAGTATAAGTCGTGTCGGAGTGTAGCCCAATAACACCCTGAGATACTACTGGAGTACCTACCAGTAAATCTCCTACCATGGCCATGGATTTAGTGTAATGGCTCTCCTAGACACAGCACGATCTCGCCCCCAATACCGGGAGAGACGAATCCCCTGCCGATCCGCTCACGTGCCTCCATATGGCTCGGGACTGTACCCAAAAGCTACCTGTTTGCACGACTCCTTTGAGCCGTGGTAGGGTAGTAATCAAAGCACAGTGGGAACTCACACGAGACAAATGACGACCTCAGGTCGATGAACTAACCTGTACACATGTCACCAGGGAACTGCTATCTGACGATAGGTATAGTACTAACTAGCAGATTCCCGGCGAGTCCTGTCCGGTGTACTCATAACCCAATGAGCACCTGTATACATCTTAGGTGATCCAACTGACACCAGTGGCTTGTGAGACCGGCCACCGCCCCTCGTCGGGGTCTCGACTGTATACACTAGTCTACTCCGGAGTATCGATGCCCTGTCTCGAAACTCCCACGACTAGGGACCACAATTAAGGATATGCATCTAAACTACCCAACTCTCACGTATATGATCGCCATCATACAGTTGGTAGTAAAGCCAGATCCTAAGGGCTCTATCAAAGTGTAACATGCAATCAGTCACCTGAACATGTACACGACTGATAAAGGCAAACCAGATAGTATACTATTATCTCGAGTAAGACTGTCCTACCGGGATAGGTCCTCCGCAATCATTGCAATCACGTACCTGCGATCCAATAATTGACTATGAGGGCACTATCTCCAACAATCTCCCACTTGCACTCAAGGCTAATATTGCGATGTCGACTACTCACAGCCCGTGTGAAACCGAACATCCAACTCCTCTACTAATTAGTTTCACAAAGCCCGTTTGTAAAACTATTGTGTTCGAGAAATAGCCTCGGTTGGTGGATCCGCCTAGAAGTATCTTTCTGAATCTCTCTTAATCTCAAGTTCGCGGAGAAAGCCATCTCCCGAATTGAGTAGTACCTGTCTTAGAATATGTCTGGATATCTGATGGGACCTTAGTTCATAAATGAACTCCATATCCAAACTTCTTAGACTGTATCGATCACTGAACCTAATCAGTATCGGGCACCATGCCACCCACAGTATCCTCTGGAACCACCTGTCCATAATACTGTCCCTCGTCAGAGGAAAAACTAAAACTCTGACAATCACTCTGTCATCCATGTCACCTTTGAAGCCTGGAATGATAACCGTCTCCCGAAAGAGGCTGCCGTTATCAAATCCGTAGAACATGTACCAATGTTCTAAAACTGCTTCCTTATGTTTCTCCAGGATTGGATTAATACAAACTTATTGCATCTAGTGCAAAACCAACATTTGGTGTGGTATTTGACATCTCATGATTGACTCAATTGCCTAAGCAAGTGATCTGCCAATTATGCACATCCCTCTCCCCTTTAGTCTGTACGACACCTTTAGAGAGGGTGACTCCATCACCTGCAGGTACACTACCATGCTAGGAGTCAACTATTCTAAAAACCATTAGAATATCTGTCAAAGTACCCACATTGGGAAACTACCCAAATCTAGATCTAAAACCATAGATCCAGAAACCAGAATGTCAAATATTATATCCATGTCCTGTCTGGAGAAACAACTGTGTGACGACCATAGTACAACCGATCGTAGTATAGGAATTTTACTTCCCACTCTGTGTATGTCATCCAGATACCATGACATCACACCCTACTACCTTCTTAACTGATCCATCCCTTATTCTGATTGAAGTCAAACCCATGACTGTCACATCAAAATTAGATGATCTATCTCCGCTATAACTGCTCAAGTCTATAAATAGATATAAGCTACTTGCCCACTATGCTTCCGATGCTCCCACTGACTACGACAACCCTCCTACCGGGTCTCATATCCTGGAACAACAGTAGTGTCAAGTCTGGGTAGATAAGAACCTCCCTGTCACCGTCCTTGAGGCTACCGAAGTACCTCTCGGGTGTCTGAGGTTACCCACCAAATCTGCGGAGTGGCTTATTGGAATGTCAAATCTGATTGAATATATAGGTCCTACTAAATTTTCTGTAATCGTTCGCGGTTCTGGAATCACTTCCAGTTCTACCATACTCCCACTACTGTTTTCTGAAAAAGATCCATTTTACTAAAACTGTGGCGAGTCAAGAACAATGTCACTATTGATCTTCCAAATGGTAGAATATCAACCCTCGTCATAGCCAGGGTCAACCCACAAACAGCCATTACAGAAACGTGCCCTGAGTTATCCAGTGTCTGGTTTTAAGAATAAGCTGGACAACTCCCCATACCTTAATTTCTTTTAAGGTACGATCCATTCTATATCCAATACAGAAACCTTGGCACTAATTTAATTGGAACCATATTCAAATCATGCAGCTGTCTCCAGTGCATATCACTTTAATGGAAAGAGGCTAATCAGCATTACTCAACTTAGGAATCCATCCAATTATGAGTAACCTGAAAGAGAAACACTTTTCTCAAAACCATCACTATCATCTGAATACCAATCACAAGAATCTACATCTTCGATCTCTTTGAAGAATCCCGATACTTGTGATACCTGGTTCTCTATTTTATTCTTATACCCACAACTTCTCAAAACTTAGACCTTGTATTTCTACGAAACACTCGTCTAAATACTAGAGAAGTTATAAGTAAACAGAACATAGTACGAGGACCTACCCCTTTGTCCTGATGGACACTGGACAACATACAATATTCTGTATAAGTCCGCTGAGTTGAACAACTCATAACCTGTGCGTTGTAGGTGGAAAACTGTACCCTGGCGATTTCCTCAAATATCACCAATTACAACGAATTCCGATATAATGAGGATGATCACCTAATTCCCAATATCTTACTCCCACTCATCATCTGTAAAACCATACAGATATGAAAATGAAACCTGGTAAATACATACCCTTGGAGTAAGTGTCTAATCGGGAAAACAGTTTTCTTTAACAATGCACAGAAACATGAAAATGTTTCGTAGGGGTATCCTGGTATTCATAGCAATGCCTCTTCCATAATCCAATTCATGACTTCAACCGTATATTTTATTGCCGTCTCTCCAAATCCCTTTATTTGTCTTTAGTCGTTACCTTCTGTACACCATCGTTAAGCTAAATGGTTTTCTTCCTTCCCTATCGTTCGGCACCAGCCTATGGTTTGGAAGAAGACTATCCAGTAAGCATAATAGGTGTACCCTCCTAAACCAAGGAGTACTCGCATCTCGAGAGAAGGTGATGATAAAAGACAACTGAATAATACCTTATTCCTTTAAAGGTGAAAATAGGAGTGGCGATGAAGTACGCGGTTTTGGTCGTGAATGATATCGGTCGCAATTTACTTTGCCCTCTTTCTAATCCCTTTATTTTGTCTTTACATATTATCTTCTGCACACCCTACTTAGGCTAATTGGTTTTCTTCATTCCCTACCTTTCGGCACCAGCCTATGGTTTGGAATAAGACTATCCAATAAGCGTAATAGGTGTACTCTCCTAAACCAAGGAGCTCTCGCAACCTGAGAGAAGGTGATAATAAAAGACAACTGAATAAACCAATTCTATTTCTCCTGAACCTGGATCCATCCTCGAAGAAGTCCCTTCGAGTTCGTATATAACCATACGATGGATCTATCCAATGGAAGTGGATATCCGTAGTTATACGGGTGTTCTGAGAAATTCAAAGGGTAGAAGAAGGAGTGGCAATGACTTATGCAACTCAGACAATCCAAAAGCCAGTATTTTAAGAAGGTTCGGTCAACCTGGTCACTGAGTCATAGTCTAGGGTCGGTCAAAGGTCGCTGCCAAGAGAGAGAGAGAAAAGAAACACTCTGCGTGCACTCTAACCTAGATCAGAATGGTCATCACTTTATCTAATCCGGAAACCTCCCACTGTCCTGTCAAATTCTCCTCCAAACCTAAAGAAGAATCAATCGGGATCACCCGAAGAGTAAACCAACTCATCAGTGGGAATCGGGATCCAACTCTCATCGCATGATAACGTGATGGAATGCATCCACGTTACTCATACTCCAGAAGGTATGCACATACTTGGCAAGTTTCAGCTTCTTTAGAAACTCCCGATCTGATTTTTGCCCCATGCTCTTATAACCTTGGCGTTAGGTCAAAATGTCATAAGTCACATGCCAAGTTCTACCCATCACTATCTTGTTAATTTGAACCCACCCGCACATGCCCTTGGCGTTAGGTCAAAATGGCAGAACGGCTGTCCCAAACCAACTCATCTATCTATGCAACAATTGAATACCCAGCAGCTACCAAACACTATGCCTTGGCGTTAGGTCAAAATACATAGCTTGAATACTACTGAATACCCAAAAGAAGTGACGGAGGGCTACGGCTGGTTTTTGGCGAAAAACCTTTAGCGTAGTGAACTTGATATCGCTGAAGGAACCTGATAGCTTTTTAAAATATAGTGGCGAAAACCTTTGCTAAAGAGGTCACTCCCGGTGAAGGGATCTCGGCTCTTTCCTCGTGGAATGAGGTGCAGGATATTCCACTGAATACCGCTATGCAAAGCAACATGTAATCGACTATAGTGAAGTTATTACCCTGACGCAAACTTCTGCCCAAGGGGTCAGTCCCGGTGAAGGGATATCAGCCCTTGCCCCGTCGAATGAGGTGCAGGATATTCCAACCGAATATCTCTATGTAAAACAAAAGGAAACGTCTTGGCAATAACACTTTTTAAATTTGTTCCAACAACTAAAACAGGTTTGTTTAACTTTGCATTGATCAGAATCAATGCAGTCCCATCAATCAATCACACCAGAAAAGAACGAAAAATAAAATGTACGTATATGCCATCCGCATTCGTCACTGGGTCCCGTCATCACCCGTTAGGTTACTTAACTAACGACAGAGCGGGGACTGGACTAGCGCGGGTGTAAAACATATACAACATCTAATAGTATATAAACCAATATACATAATCGCTCCAGGCGTGATAATATGCAACATTACAGAAAAGTAATAAGCATCACAGAACAATACAGATAATCTGGGATCCCCGAGTTTCACAGAGCCGCTGCTGAAACTCGACGTTCCCCTGTCGTGTGGATAGCCTGTGCAATGAAACCTAGACCCCTACGGGTGCGGCAAGTTACCCGCCAAAACCTGAAGCGAGGCAGTCCCCACAGCATAGTGAATGGAACACCCGGCACTTCACGGAATCCGGTAAAATGAGCACCCCTCCTTGGGTCAACCTGTACCCCCTACGAGTGCGGCGAATAGTCTGCCAATTCTAATGTGGGGCCCCTCTGCCTCTCAAAGCCATGAGATGCGGACCCGTTGCTTTCCCGAACCCGGCTATCCGTGCACTCCGTCGCGGGGTAAAACCAAGTACAGTAATGAAAAATAGTACAATAGGTACATCGACCGCAACCTGGTCGTGCCCCAAAAGAATATTATACAACAGGCAGTGACGGCAGTCCACAAGTTGGACGCTCGCCCCGCAATATCAAATGTACAAATAAACACAAACTGTACTACCATTGCACACTGCTATCCACCACGACAAATCCGCAACAATACAGCACAACACAGAACATCAACGCGAATGTCACGTTCGCAAACCCGTCTAAAAGAACTATAGCAATCAGACGCGGTTTACCGATCAAATGACATTCCCGGTCGGAGATATAATGTAAGCACTGTAAACTAACGTGTTTAAATTTCGATCGACCTAAGACCAAATATCAAAAAGTGGGCCCCACGGCTTACTGGTGAACAGTAACAAAATCTGGGCCAAAACGATATTTACCAAAAACCACAAAATCCAACATAGAACCCACTGGAAAAATTTGGGGCCACGAGCTCACTGTTTGGCCGCGGAAGCGCGGTCAAACCATAGGTTTGACCGCCTTTCCGCGGCAGGATCATCGAATCTCGCGCCCAAATTTCTACGTCGTTCTAATAAAAGCCTGCACAGTATTCTGAGATATGTAGAATAATTTTACGAGATCATTTTAAAACAACAGAAACTGTCAAAATGGAATTTTGTAGTTTTCGATTTCCGATTCGATCGATGTTTTAAACGCGTTAGCACAAGTTAGTATAGCAAAATGGTGAGGCTTTGATACCACTGTAAGTCTACGTTAGCGCCCCGGCAGTCTACAGACGCCAAATGCGGAATAAAACTTTTTAACTGGCGCTATCGTATACTTTAACCCGGATCTGCCATTATTGCTAAACTAACAAACTATAAAGAGTGTAGAAAGGTTATACCGAACGATCCGAGTCCTTCGTTCTTTAACCATCATCCCACGCTCCGTTGCGGCTGCTCCGATCTCGTCGAACTCCGATATCTTCGTCGAGGTGGCACCACATCGACGATTCTTTAAACGGGCTCCCGCCTCTGACTCGAGGCAACTCGATCGTCAAGTTTGCTAAAAGAGACGACCAAGAATTGATGTAGAGAATGAGTAGATGACTTTGTCTCGTTTCGTCCAAGTCCGTGGACGATCGGTTAATGAAGTTGCCGATGGAAATGAAATGGAACAAGAAATGAACTATGAAATTTCCATGCATCCAAAACTATACTCTTTTCTTTTGCAACCATAATTTTCTCAAAATCAATCAAGGGGGAGGAGAGAGAGGGCCGGCCTATATGTATAGAGGAGGGAGGAGGTGAGTGTAGGAGAGGGAGGGTGAGAATAGCATGTAACCTTATCATAACCAAAAGATCAAGCAAAAATATCTTAATGAAAACAAAACCTCTTTGAAATCAAAGCATGAGTCACCCTCCACCTCACCAAATCTAGAACCTTCTAGAACCTTCTAGAAGCATGACTCACTCCAACTGAAGAAAAGATAAATCCGTCTTTAACCGAATGTTAAAAGACGGTTGATAGAAAACTGGAATCTGGCAACTTCCAAAAGTGATCCTGAAACGAATTTCAGGACAACCCCGAAACTGTATAAATATACCCGCATTTGTATTACGACCGAATACAAATGCAACTGAGACAAAGATATTATACCTACTCAATATAATACTCGGATCCGGCTTAAACCAAAGCCGACCAGTATCATCTATCCGAAAATCGACACGTGCGTAAACGCACGTGCATTTTCCGAACCCTGCCATAAAACCATACGGCCTCTACAACGTTTCGCCCGAAACTTGAGAAACTGTCTGTGGGGGACTCTAATGACTCTTCAGTACCCTGGCAGTGGGTTTAAATACAAACCGTCAGCGGCAGTAGCTATGCGTAACGGTTGCCCACGGACTGAACTTAAGGGAGGCTGATGAGCGCACTCAAGGGTGGCCGATGAGCTAACACATCCAGAAACCCTACTGAGCCTAACAGTGACAATGTATATACAGTCCGGTCCGTTCGTCAATGAGTATCGCATATCCGCCTAGGGGGCTAGCAACGTCAGACCCCCAGAAGCAGTATAAGTCGTGTCGGAGTGTAGCCCAATAACACCCTGAGATACTACTGGAGTACCTACCAGTAAATCTCCTACCATGGCCATGGATTTAGTGTAATGGCTCTCCTAGACACAGCACGATCTCGCCCCCAATACCGGGAGAGACGAATCCCCTGCCGATCCGCTCACGTGCCTCCATATGGCTCGGGACTGTACCCAAAAGCTACCTGTTTGCACGACTCCTTTGAGCCGTGGTAGGGTAGTAATCAAAGCACAGTGGGAACTCACACGAGACAAATGACGACCTCAGGTCGATGAACTAACCTGTACACATGTCACCAGGGAACTGCTATCTGACGATAGGTATAGTACTAACTAGCAGATTCCCGGCGAGTCCTGTCCGGTGTACTCATAACCCAATGAGCACCTGTATACATCTTAGGTGATCCAACTGACACCAGTGGCTTGTGAGACCGGCCACCGCCCCTCGTCGGGGTCTCGACTGTATACACTAGTCTACTCCGGAGTATCGATGCCCTGTCTCGAAACTCCCACGACTAGGGACCACAATTAAGGATATGCATCTAAACTACCCAACTCTCACGTATATGATCGCCATCATACAGTTGGTAGTAAAGCCAGATCCTAAGGGCTCTATCAAAGTGTAACATGCAATCAGTCACCTGAACATGTACACGACTGATAAAGGCAAACCAGATAGTATACTATTATCTCGAGTAAGACTGTCCTACCGGGATAGGTCCTCCGCAATCATTGCAATCACGTACCTGCGATCCAATAATTGACTATGAGGGCACTATCTCCAACAAAAACCTATTTGATCCTCAGAAAATCATTTATCTATTTAAAAGTTTTTAAACATAAAAGACTTGTCATCTAATTTCCAAGACTCACAACACGTGTAGTGTGATGTAAAGACGTATATCAACTATAGTTAACTTCAAAGGAGAGTTATCTTTCAGGTTTTCACAATCCAAACATAGTATTTAGTTATTCCTATTTTTTCAAACAAAAACCGTCGAATGTTGAATCAGAGTTCTTCCACAAGCTAACTTGACAAAAAAGTTTTTATATTTTTAGAAAAATTTTAAATTTTTATGGGTTTTTAAATAAGGTATGCAAATGCAAAATATACAAATGAATGCGAAGGAAGAAAGCTTACCGAGCACACCCCCAAACTTAAACTTGACAGTGCCCTCACTGTCAGGCTATACCAAGAGGGTCAAAATAGTCGGCGCTCCTCCTAAAAACAAATTATATACAAAAACAGAAGAAAAAAAAACAAAAAATATATACAAAAAAAAGTGTCCCCCCCAAACTTAAGTAAAACAGTGTTTCCACTGTTAAGCGATGAAGTTCAGGATTGGAGGGGAAAGAACAGTATCCATCTATACAAGGCCTTACACAGGCCAAAAGTTAACACCAACCATTCAAAGATTTTATCATGGTACAGCAGTGGTTGGTGAAAGAAGGTGAAGAGGTAAGAAATGGAGATTACGCGAGACCGCTTGTGGAGAGAAGTGGAATGCGGTCTCGGTAGATGAGGGGAAGAAGAATGGCGGAAGGGAAAAAGAAGTGGAATACGAACTTGAGGGTGCAAATGGAGTAAATAGATTAGCACAATTTGTGATGACCGTTGTGTGGAAAGAGATTGTGCTAATATATTTACCCGTCGAGAGATTGGGTCAAATCCCTCAAGGTTCGTGAGAAACCATGGGTACGCCGAACTTGGTAAACCAGACATATGAAATGTAAGTGATACGGGTTCTTGCAAGGTCGGAACGATGGAAAGGATGGAGGGAAGTGGTTGAGGAAGGGTATCGGTTAAGGGTTCAGGAGGGTGTACACAGTCAGTGGAAGGATTAGGATGAATTGGAAAATCCGACTCATCAATTAAAACTGTATCATCCTCAGTGCTATCCTCAATATTCTCCTCAAAATTCAGCTTATCCATGCAAATTTCATCAAAATCAAGACGCATATGGGGTTTGGGAAAAACATTTAAAGAATCGGGATGATGATTTGAAGAGAAAAACTCAGCCAAATCTACGGGTTCATCATCCAAAATGTTCCCAGCGTCAATATCCTCAATCAAGTGAAAATCAAAATTCTCTGACACCTCAACCAAAGCATGGATATTAATCAATTCAGGTTCTAAGATGGAGGTGTAAAGGTCAAAAGGTTTAGGATTGGTTTCACTTGGAAGAGACCCTTCGCAATCGGGCAAATCAAATACTACGAAGTCGCACAACTCATTAATCATTCTATCTTCAACTGATAATTCATTTGGGACACTTGATAGACTTTCAAAACAAGAGTTGTGGGATTCAACTTGAGACGGGTAGGTTTGATTTGGAAGGGGGTACATCTCACTCTCTCCATTCAAATTCACAGCCTGTCCTGCCGCCTCATCATACATTGAAAAAGTTGGAGCTAGTTGAAAACTAGCTACCGGATCACTAGGTTGTATGAGGGCGGCCATGGACGCATTCAAATCCATCATTTGTTGGCTTGACGCTACCCTAAAGTCTTCCAACGACTGTTCTAGACTAGACATTGGTTGTGAAGGGGTTTCAGTGAAAGATTCACAGTTGTATGGATACTGAAAACTCCCAAAAGGCGGTTCTGAAGCAATGTCTAGGGAAGGTGCATAAGTAGGGTAGGATTGGTAGGAATTGAATGGCTGGACAGGAGTGGGATCAACATTGGGATAAGAAGGTGAATGGAATTGTTGATCCCAAGAATTTGAAGTGGTGAAAGGAGTGAAAGATCGGCTACGAGATTGTTCAATACGTTCTGCAATAGACATAGGTCTTGGAATTGCAACATGACTCGAAGAAGGGGTATCAACGTAAGAAGGGGTGACTGTTTGAAATGGTTGATATGAAGTGGATTGCGGAGTCAAATTGTTTGTCCTAGACGCGTCTATCCGATCTTTCAAAGAAATTTTTGGCATGGAGGGGTCGTTCGATGTTCGGCCAAAGCAAGAACCGTAAGAAGTAATGTCCGGTTGTGGGTACCAAAGTTCGGCAAGAGTTTTGCGAGGTGGAGTACCCATGATATGAAGAGAGAGTGAAAGAAAGGAAGAGAAAAGGAGGGGAAAAAGAATGTGATTTTTTTTTTTATTTAGTTAGTTGTTAGCAAAAGAATGAAGTATACACAAAAAAGAATATGGACAAAAATCACGACACAAAAATACCACACACCTAATCGTTCTAGGGTTCACCTAGGTCAACTAGACCTGCTCGAGAACTTGATTGTCGAAGTAAAACTGTGTCGAGAAACAGGCTCAAGATACACTGATCACGAGGCCAGGTAAGTGCAGAGATAAGGGGGGGTTTTCCAACGCTTTCGCGAAGTTCCTTAATTAAATAACCCTTTCTCTTTTGGCGGTTTCGCCGTTAACACTTTCCTAGACACCCCGTAAACAATATACCGTTAAGCAAGCTTCTAAATACAGTTAACTTCTCCTAGTGAGCGCGAAGTCCTTAAGGCTTAAAGTCTAGTTTCTTTTAAAATTTGTGCGGGTTATCGTTATGCGCAAGTTCGTGATTTGTGGGCCACGGAAAAGGTGATGAAATCCTTTACCGTATGTTGTGGGGTTCGCTTGCCCTTAAGTCCGTATTAATTGATGCAATGCGCAATTCAAAAAATTCTTATAAAGAATCAAAACAATCGTTTTTTTAGCTTAAGCGCGGCGCTGCAACAAATACAGGTTAGTCAAGTTTTTTTTAGCGTTTGCTAGCGAACTTGCAAAGAATCCTGCAAAGAATAGTATATTGGAAGCGTCGGATTTGAGAAGAAGGTGTTAGTAAAGTACGTACCGTTAAGTTTTGGGTTAGGAAACCCCCGTTGAATCAAATCCGGTAAGCTTGAAAGGTTCGCTTGCGCGGGTCAAACTACCCGGATCTTTGGCACTGTACTTCGTAATCACCTTTGCCTTGAATGCACACTTTGCTCCCCACAATCGCAGTTTGCAAATACGCAAAAATCTGCACTCTTGCCCACAAAAATGATCAAAAACGACAAAAAGAATTTTTTTTTTTTATATTTTATATACAAAAAGAATATTAACCCGAATAACAAGAAAGAAAATACGCTACCGTCTCCCCGGCAACGGCGCCATTTGATCGCACGCTTTTGGCGTGTCGGATGTTCAAAGAATTAAAGTGTAACCGCGATCAGGACGGTGTCGCTTTGCAGCTAGCCGGTTGAGCACGGGTCGGTCCACAGGGAGATGGTGTTATCTTACCTTCTTGTCTTAGACGAGTCAATAAAGAATCTGTATGAGTTTGTTCTAACCTATGTGTATATCTGCAAGTATAAAGTTGTTAAGAAAAGATACGAGATTGTAAGCTAAGAAATCCGTACTCAAAACCTTTGAGCCGAGTCTTGACCAATTGAAGCTAAGCAATCGGCAACAACGTGGATTAGGGGATTTAAGCGCGATATTCGTGGAATCCGGCTTATTTACCCTTGTCCTTCCGTTCTTGTCTCTTGCTTTCGCCTCCGGCCAAACCGAACGCAACCGGTCGCGGTTAGGAATCACCGTTACCTTGTCAGGGTACGGTGCCTAACGGAGCGCTTGCGTATGGTTTGGGCGAAGTTCAAATGGAAAATAACGGGAAAAGAAATTGGCAAAGAAACGTTAACTTACAATACCGTATGAATTCTTAACAACAACAATAATTACAACATTCACAAAATAAACAAAAGAGAACAAAAAGAAAAGAACAAAGAAAAGAAAAGATACAAGTATTAAAGTGCATGAATAAAATTGCAAGTAATAAAAGCAAGAATGAAAAATGCAAGTAATAAATAAGCAAATAAAAAGAACACGGAAGTAGAACCCAAGCCAAGCATGTGCTCAATAGCCAACCCTTAAACTTGCAAGCTCAATGAAGAGGTTGCAAGATCAAGGGAAGGGTAGAGAACGCATGTGAAGTGAAGAACTAGTCCCGTGAGAAAATACGACCCTTGAGATCAATAACTAACCCTTACCCATTCAAGCTCAATGAAGAGGTTGAATGAGCAAGAGAAAGCAAGAATCTCAAGGGGGAGCAAACTAACAAGAAAGATAAAAAACCCTCATCTTCATTAACATCCACTCAAAAGCTCTCACTACAATTTCATGGAGGAAGAATGAAGAAGAAGAAGAAAGAAGAACAAAACTACAAAAAAGAGGCTAAAGAAAAAGCTCCCTTGGTTAAGCTCAAAACTGCTGTATTTATAGGCAGGAGAATGGAGTTCTAGGGCAACCACCAGACCCAAAATAAGATTACCAAAAAGCCCCTGAAAAACAACAGAACAAGGCCACTGTACGGCCGCGGATCCGCCGCCTATAGCCCCCTATGGCCGCGGATCCGCGCCCCTACTGTGGGTTTAGGGTGTGGGCTTCTGAGTGTTTTCCTGGTCTCCTGTCCCCTCTTGTCTGGTACATGTATTTTCTGATAATTTCTTCCAGAATATCAGCAGAATTCATAGTCCAAGATTGTTATCTTTTCTTCACTTTTGACTTTATCTCTCTTGAGCTCCGCGCACCCATTGATTCTTGTGCAGCCCCTCTCGTGCTCCGTGCTTGTCCGAGACACGAATGACTGCTGTCATATGTCTTGTCCCTGAAACCGGTACGCAGCACCGGACGGATATGGATGACCGGAACCCGGCTTTTATCTGTTGTCAACAGATGTTCTGTATTTGGTGTAACTGTGGAGATTTTGTCATGATTTGCAATATTTGGACTGAAAACCTGTACTCTGTAAATATGTAACAAACACAGATCAAAAGCACCTACCTATAAACACACGAGCGTAAGAATGGGCGGTATAAAATGCAGTATTCTGTTGTGAACACCGTAGAAGGGTCAAGCCAACGCCTCACATGTGGCACGCCGTACTGCCCCAAACCCGAAGGTTCAAAGGGCAGTTCAAGACGGTCACATAATCGAGTTAGGTTTGTTGTCTTCTAGAGGGTCCATCACGTTACTTGCACTACTTAGAACGTCATTAAACTACGGAAAAATCCAACACTTGGAAATTTCCCGACAGGGGAAAAATTGGGTATTTATATCCGGCCGAACTTTTTAACATATTCTAAAATTATCCGGAAAAGCACACAGACAGAATTAGACAATCCGATCGATACACCGAGTCCCCAATACAACCCAGAAAATTCAACTCTTAAAAAAAAATATTAAAAATTCCCAGGAAAACCAGCACTGCAAACTAAGAATTACGGCGCAAAATTCGATGCACAACAAGACAAAATGGCCGCGGAACCGCCGCATAAGCATGCTCATGCCGCGGATCCGCGGCGCCTTTAAGGAATTAGGCCATCGAATTTTCCAGTAACCCATACAATCCCCTGCTGATTTTTCTGCATATTTTTAATTTCGAAAAAGACCAGATTTCAGAAATTGTCCAGAGAGCATTTTAGGGTTTTGGTTTTGGTTCGATCGGACTTCTAATTCCGTCTACGCATCGCCTAAGGCTCTAGCTAGGCTCTGATACCACTGTAGGGTTCCTAGGCACACTAATGAAGTCTCACAAGTGATCAAACATGCCCAATTGAAATTTTAACGGTGCCTACAAACCCTAATACGGATCGTTAACTAGATATGTAGGCTATGCGATGCAAGTAAACAACTTTAACAAAAAGGAAAGAGCTACAGCCTTTGTAGATCCGGTCCTCCACCTCCTAGGCTCCGTGATGACGTCCCTCCGCTGTCCAAATTGAATCCATGACTCTAGCATCGGCTTCATCGGAGAAAAGGGCGGACTTGGTCGTCGGTTCGATGCCGAAGATGATCTACGTCGAGGCATCACAAGATCAAGCTCCAACTTCACCAAGCCATAAAAACTTGTGAAGGAAACACCCTATACTACTTGGCAAGAGGTAGAGGATGAAGAAATAGGAGGTGGGTTCACTTTAGAATTGGATTTCTCACTTGATTTCTCAAGTTGCCATTGGTGTAGAAAGCTTTTCTCTTTCTTGCTCATGAAGAAGAAGAAGAAAAAGATATGATAAGTCTTTTTTAAAATAGATAAATAAATCAATACTTATCATTTACTAACCCTTGGTTAAGTGTAAAGAATGTACTATGGTTAGTTCATATGGTTAGGGTTAAGCATGAGACAAGAATGGTGACTTAGTCAAAGTTTCATGAAAGTTCAACTAAAAACAAAACTAGCAACCATTCTTTTCTCTTTATCTTTTCAAATGAAATAAATAAAATAAATAGATAAATAAGTAAATGGAAAAACAAAACCCTAATCATTAGTTTAACCATGGTTTAATTCTTTACACTTAACCAAGTAAGCATGTATCATCAAACATGATACAATCATGTGCACAAATGTATATCACATATACAACTTGCACAATTCAAGTGAGAAAATCCATTTAAAGTGAACCAATACTAGTTAATGCAAAGTAATATATCAAATATATAATTATACATTAAATCATTAAATCAACACTTGATTCAATGATCCGGTCATGTCTCATATAACCGGCTAGTATCCAATGTATCGGCTTATCGAGTCAATCCTAGATTCGATAACTAGGTTATATCGCATACAACCATTCGACACATTCATCGTGAGAATGAAATACGGTATCACATACACGCATCATTCTCGGTCCCGCACATATCTCATATGCGCTCCTATTTCGTTTCGCTTGAGCCAGGAAACCTCTGTGTAGGACTCTAAAGACTCGTCAATACGCAGGCAGCAGGTGATGATCATATCAAACACCCACAAGCCGCAAGCGGTCTGCTAAACGTAACGGCCACCCGGGTATTGAGCGATCAGAAGATCGACGAGCAAGCCCGCTCACACTCCTGTGAATCCAACCAGTAACACTTACCGTACAGTCCGGTCTGTTCGTCTGATATGTCGCATATCTCGCCTAGGGGTGGTAAACGTCAGACCCCAGTAGCTCGATAAGTCATGCCGACGTGAAGTCCATGACATGTGTGAAACTACTGATAACACTTACCAGTAGGTCACTACAACCCTGGCCAGGGATTTCCTGTTATGGCCAGTCGAGCATAGCGCAACATCAACCCCCAATACCGGGAGAGACGAATCCCCTCCTATCGCTCATTGCCTCCATGTGAATCGGGACTGTACCCAAAAAACCACCTGTTTGCACGACTCAGTAGAGCCGTGGTAGGGTGGAAATCAAAGCACAGTGGGAGACACACAAGACTCTATGATGATCTCGGGCCAACAGACTAAGCTGTACCAGTGTCACCAGAGAACTGCCATCTGACGTGAGGTATAATACCATCTGGGAGTTCTCGGCGAGTCCGTTCAGTGTACCCAGTCTCCACTGAGAACCCGTATACCATCTCTGATGTCAAACACCAATGGATATGGGATCATCCATCGCCCATCACATGGGTGGAGAAGATATACGCTAGTCTACTCTGGAATATCGATGCCCCGTCTCGATATTCCCACGACTAGGAACACTGAAGGATGTACTCATTGACTACCCAGGCCCCACTAGTATGATCTTCATCATAGTCCTGGAAGTCGAGTACACATCCTAAGGGCTTTATCAACATGTAATCAGAGAGACAGAGAGTATACATGTTATGATAAAGAGCAACCAGATAGCGTACTATCATGTCGAGCAAGAAAGTCCTACCTATATATGTCCCAGCATCCACTACAATATACATCCAATGTACAGCAATGGCCTCTAGGGCATACATATAACTAACAGGTTGCACAAACTAGCGGGTACATTGAAGTGTTTAGTGGCCTACTCACGTTGTTGAGGGAGACCTCTTCACTTCGGTTACTTGGCGGGTAGTTTGTCGTACCCGTAGGGGTCTAGGGTGGGGTAATGGCTATTCATCACAACTGTGTAATCCGTCTTTCGTCGCAGGCTCAAAGAAAACGCGGATTGCTTGTATATCCAATAATGTTCATCTGTGATCTGGAATGCCTATTATTGCGTCTGACGAATGTACAATATCTATATATGATAGCTATTTAGACGTCACTTATGTTTTACACCCGCGCTAGCCCAACCCCCGCTCTGTCGTTAGTTAAGTAACCTAACGGGCGATGACGGGACCCAGTGACGAATGCGGATGGCATAAGAGGATGTTGTATTTTCGTTGTTTTCTGCAATGATAGGTTAATGATGGGACGCATTATTTTAATGCAGAGAAAATAAACCAAAGTTGAATCGTTGGAACAGTTTAAATGGAACCACTCGGTTATTTTTAAAACAGAAGATATTTTTTAATTGCGGAGCTTTAACCACTCCTTTTAAAAAGCTATCAGGTTCCTTAGGTCATATCAAGTTCACTACGTTCACAGTTTCGCCAAAACCATTCGTAGCCCTCCGTCATTTCATTTGGGTATTCAATAGTATTTAAGCTATGTATTTTGACCAACGCCAAGGCATAGTGTTTGGTAGCTGCTGGGTATTCATTTGTTGCATAGATAGATGAGTTAGTTTGGGACAATCGTATTATCATTTGACCAACGTCAGGGGTATGTACGGATGGGTTCTAATTAACAAGATAATGATGGGTAGAACTTGACATGTGACTTATGATATTTTGACCAACGCCAAGCTCATAAGAGCATGGGGCAAAAATTTATATCGGGAATTTCTAAAGAAACTGAAATTTGCAAAGAGATGCATACCATTTGGAGTTTGATGAATGTTGGTAGGATTCCTTCAACATTATCACACGATGATATTTGGATCTCGATCCTACTGTGAGTATATGCTACTCATCAGGAGATTCGTCACTTAACGATCAATGCTATAAACCATGTAGGTGCCGAGAAAGGTGTCAGCGGGGCTACGCCCCCAGAGAAAAGAGGTTATTTAATTAAGGAACTTCGCGAAAGCGTTGGAAAACATCCCTCGAAGTACCGACACCGGCCTGGCTGAACGGTTAAGCAAGTATTGTACGGTGAGAATAGTCCTGGCTAGTTCTTCCTTTTTGGTTTGAGGAGGGATTCGAGAAATAGTGGGAGACATCCAGTTTAGATAAACTAAAAACCACTCTAAACTTACAAGAGCATCATGCTAAAGTGTTCTCTCTCTCTCTCTCTCCAAATTGCAGCGACCCAGAAAATGACAAGACTTAAGTTACTACTTGAAAAAAATATATTGACTGGGCCAAACTATAATGATTGGTTGCGGAATGTCAAGATGGTTTTGACCTATGACAAATTGGGGTATGTCCTTACCGCTAAGGCACCTGCTGTCCCTGGTCCCAAATCCAGTAATGTGGATAAGGAAATCCGCAAAACCTGGGAATTTGATTGCGCGAGGGACAAGTGCATCGTGCTTGCCTCGATGAATAATGAACATTAGAGGAGGCACGAGGATATGGATCTTGATGCCATATTTCTCCATACAATGGAACTTTATGGAGAGCAATCTCGTATAGCAAGATACGAGACCTCAAAGAACTTGTTTCAGGCAAGGTTGGTCGTCGGATCATCGGTAGGAGAACATGTCCTAAAGATGATTGGCTATATAGAAGAGCTCGCAGACCTTGGGACGACTTTGGAGAACGGGCTCTATACAGACTTGATTCTCCAGTCCCTTCTTTCCACCTACACCCAGTTTATTCTGAATTTCAACATTCAATGAAAAGAAGTTGAACTTCCAGAACTCCATAACATGTTGAGGAGTGCAGAGGGCACCTTGCAGAAGGCAAGGGATACACCCGCTATGTTTGTTCGCGGTGCTTCTTCTTCCGGGTCCAAGGCTAGGGCCCAAGGCAGGAAGTATAAGGCCGCTACCAAACCTAGAGGAGGTGTTAGTAAGGTGGGAGCGAAGGGAAAGAAAAAGATTGCGGTGCCAGTAGTGGCAAAGGATGAGTGCTTCCACTGTCATAGGAAAGGGAACTGGAAGAAAGATTGCAAGGCTTGGAATGCCAAGAACCAAGAACCGAAGCAAGCTGTGGCTTCGACTTCAGGTGTGTTTGTAATTGAGAATTGTCTGTCAATCAATTCTACTTCCTGGGTATTGGGTACCGAATCAGGATCTCATATATGCAATTCATTGTAGGCACTGAGAAACCGTAGAGTGCTGAAGGTTGGTGATATGACCCTGAAGGTTGCTAACGGAGCTAGCGTGGGAGCTGTGTCCGTAGGGGATTATCACGTGGGATTGACGAGAGGACATATTTTGGTTTTGCATAACTGTTTTTGTGTACCCAGTTTAACGTGTAATATCATATCGGTTTCGTTGTTTTCAAAAGAAGGTTATGATTTCACGTTTGTAAGCGATGTTGTTAACAGCCACCTTAATCATGGTTTGATTGGGTCCGGTACACTAGATAACGTTATATATGTCTTAAACCAATTACAGATTTTCAATGTCCAGAACACACTAAAAAGAAAGTCTCCAGATTTAAATAAAGCTTTCTTATGGCATTGTAAACTGGGTCACATCAATGAGACAAGATTAACTAAGTTACATAGAGAAGGATATTTGGATTCGTTCGAATATCAAACTTATGCCACTTGTCAATCATGTCTCAAAGGAAAGATGGCAAAGACTCCATTCACTGGACATGGAGTAAGAGCGAGCGAGCTCTTAGGACTCATACACAGCGATGTGTGTGGTCCAATGTCTACACATGCAAGAGGTGGTTTTTCCTATTTCATTACTTTACGGATGATTACTCTTGGTACGGATTCAATTTCTTGATGAAACATAAATCCGAGGCTTTTGAGAAATTCCAAGAGTATAGGAATGAAGTAAAAAACCAAACCGGCAAAAGTATCAAGACACTGATCTGATCGAGGTGGTGAATACTTAAGTGCCGAGTTCCTAGGTTACCAAAAAGAGAAAGGAATTCTCTCTCAGCTTACTCCTCCATACACTCCACAACATAATGGTGTATCGGAGAGACGGAATCGAACCCTATTGGATATGGTACGTTCCATGATGAGTAATGCTGAGTTACCGCGATCTTTCTGGGGTTATGCGCTAGAATCAGTGGCATATCTTTTGAACAGGGCTCCTACCAAGACTGTGCCTTCCACGTTATATCAAATGTGGAGTGGGAAGAAACCCTATCTTCAGTATCTGAAGATATGGGGATGTCCAGCTTTTGTTAAAAAGCAGCATGCGGACAAACTCGAGGCACGATCAGTACAGTGTAAGTTTGTGGGATATCCAAAGAACTCCAAGGGGTATTATTTCTATTACAGAGAGGAACAAAAGGTTTTTGCTTCTCGTAATGCCCATTTTCTAGAACAGCAGTTTATAGAAAAGGAAACAAGTGGGAGCGAAATGGAACTGGAAGAAATTCCAGAACCATAAACTACTACTGAAAGTTTGGTAAGACCAGTAGTTCAAGAAGAACAGGACATTCCCGCACCCCTCCGCAGGAGTAGTAGTCCGTCTCATCCGCCTGAGAGATACTACGGTTTTTTCATAGATGGGGAGAGAGAGGATTGCGTCATTGATGATGATGAACCTACTAGCTTCCAGCAGGCCATCCAGAGCGGTGACTCGGTACGATGGCTGGATGCAATGCGGACCGAGATGAAGCCCATGTACACCAAAAAAGTATGGACTTTGGACTTTGCTCAAGATGGGGTAAAACCCATAGGATGCAAATGGATCTTCAAGAAAAAGATTGGTGTAGATGGACAGGTGGAAACCTATAAGGCTAGACTTGTTGCAAAGGGTTTTCGTCAAAGACCTGGTTTGGACTATGACGAGACTTTTTCTCCAGTGGCTATGCTCAAATCCATTCGAGTCCTTCTTGCTATTGCCGCCTTCCATGATTATGAGATCTGGCAGATGGACGTAAAGATGGCTTTTCTAAATGGTAATTTGGAAGAGTGCGTCTATATGGATCAGCCAGAAGGCTTCAATTAGAGTGGGAGCAGCAGGAAAGTGTGCAAGTTGCTTAAGTCCATTTATGGACTAAAGCAGGCATCGCGGAGTTGGAACATCTGTTTCGATGAAACGGTCAAAGAATACGGACTTAGTTCTCCAGTCCCTTCCTTCCACTTACGCCCAGTTTATACTGAACTTCAACTTACAAGAAAAAGAAGTTGAACTTTCAGAGCTCCTCAACATGCTGAGGAGCGCAGAAGGCACCCTACAGAAAGGTAGGGAAACATCCACTTTGTTTGTAGGAGGATCATCTTCTTCTAGGTCCAAGGCGAAAGCCAAGGGAAAGAAGAAGAAAGCCCCCGCCAAACCAAGAGGCGGTGTTAGTAAAGTGGATACGAAGGGAAAAGCTAAAGCAACAAAGAAAGCGGGGAAGCTTGTGGATAAGGAAGAATGCTTCTATTGTCATAAGAAATGACACTGGAAGAATGATTGCAGGGCCTGGAAGGCCAGAACACAGGAATTGAAGCAGGTTGCAGCTTCAGCTTCAGGTGTGTATGTTATTGAAAACTGTCTTTCAATAAACTCTACTTCCTGGGTATTGGATACCGGATCAGGATCTCATATCTGTAATTCTTTGCAGGCGTTGAGAAACCGTAGTGTTTTGAAAGCAGGTGACATGACCCTCAGAGTTGCGAACGGAGCTAGCATGGATGCTAAAGCCGTGGGGGACTATCACCTGGGAATGTCAGATGGACATGTTTTGGTTTTGCGTAATTGCTTTTTTGTACCCAACGCAACTTGTAATATCATTTCTGTATCTTTAGTTTCTAAAGAAGGTTATGAATTTGCGTTTGTAAGTAATGTTGTAAACATTCACCTTAATCAAGTTTTGATTGGGTCAGGTACATTAAGCAATGGTATTTACGTATTAAACCAACCACGGATTTTCAATGTCCAGAATACACACAAAAGAAAGTCTCCGGAAATAAATCAGACTTTCTTGTGGCATTGTAGACTGGGTCACATCAATGAGAGAAGGTTGACGAAGTTACATACAGAAGGATATTTGAATGCGTTCGAATATCAATCGTATGCCACTTGTCAATCCTGTCTCAAAGGAAAGATGACAAAGACTCCGTTCACTGGATACGGAGTAAGAGCGAGCGAGCTCTTGGGACTTGTACACAGCGACGTGTGCGGTCCAATGTCTACACATGCGCGAAGCGGTTATTCTTACTTCATTACTTTTACGGATGACTTTTCAAGGTACGGTTATGTCTTCTTAATGAAACATAAGTCCGAAGCCTTTGGAAAATTCCAGGAATATAATAATGAAGTAGAAAAACAAACCGGCAAAAGTATCAAGATTCTAAGATCGGATCGAGGTGGTGAATACTTGAGTGCCGAGTTCCTGGACTATTTAAAAGAGAATGGAATTCTCTCTCAGCTTACTCCTCCATACACTCCGCAACATAACGGTGTATCGGAGAGACGGAACCGCACTCTATTGGATATGGAACGGTCCATGATGAGTAACGCTGAGTTCCCGCGATCATTCTAGGGGTATGCGCTAGAATCAGCTGCGTACCTTTTGAACCGAGTTCCCACTAAGACTGTGCCTACCACACCATATGAGATGTGGTGTGGGAAGAGGCCCCATCTTAATCACATTAAGACATGGGGATGTCCAGCTTTTGTTAAAAAGCAGCATGCGGACAAGCTCGAGGCACGCTCAGTACAGTGTAAGTTCGTGGGATATCCAAAGAACTCCAAGGGATATTTCTTCTACTGCGAAGAGGAACAAAAAGTTCTGGTTTCTCGTCATGCCCACTTTCTAGAACACCAGTTCTTAGAAAAGGGAATTAGTGGGAGCGCAGTAGAACTGGAAGAAATTCCAGAACCACGAGCTATTACTGAAAGCTTAGTGGAACCAGAGGGTTCAAAAGAACAGGACATTCCTACGCCGCTCCGCAGGAGTAGTAGGCAGTCTCATCCGCCCGAGAGATACTACGGTTTTCTCATAGACGGGGATAGAGAGGATTGCATCATAGATTATGATGAACCTACTAGCTTCCAGCAGGCCGTTCAGAGCGTTGACTCAGTAAAATGGCTGGATGCAATGCGGACCGAAATGGAGTCCATGTACACCAACAAAGTATGGACGTTGGACATTGCTCCAGACGGGGTAAAACCCGTAGGATGCAAGTGGATCTTCAAAAGGAAGATTGGTGTAGATGGACAGGTTGAGACCTATAAAGCTAGACTTGTTGCAAAGGGTTTCCGTCAAAGACCTGGCTTGGACTATGACGAAACCTTTTCTCCAGTGGCTATGTTGAAATCCATTCGGATCCTTCTTGCCATTGCTGCCTTCCACGATTATGAGATCTGGAACATGGATGTAAAGACCGCTTTTCTAAATGGAAATTTAGAGGAGTGTGTCTATATGGACCAACCAGAGGACTTCATTCAGAGTGGGAGCAGCGGAAAGGTGTGCAAGTTGCTTAAGTCCATCTATGGACTAAAGCAGGCATCGCGGAGTTGGAACATCTGTTTTGATGAGACGGTCAAGGAATTTGGCTTTATCAAAAATCCAGATGAACCATGCATCTATTGTAGATTTGTAGCGAGAACTATAGTATTCCTCGTTTTGTACGTGGATGACATTCTCTTAATAGGAAATGACATTCCTATGCTACAATCTGTCAAGGGGTTCTTGTCACACAGGTTCTCCATGAAAGACCTGGGTGATGCCTCCTACATCCTGGGGATCCGGATCCATCGTGATAGATCCAAGAGGATATTAGGACTTTCACAGTCTAGGTACATCGATACCATACTGAAGAGATTCAGTATAGAAGATTCCAAGCGCGGTAACCTACCGGCTTGTCACGGGATCACCCTCTCTAAAGAGATGTCTCCCAAGACTGATTTGGAGAGGGATCACATGTCTATTATACCCTACGCTTCTGCGGTAGGCTCTATAATGTATGCGATGTTGTGTACCAGACCGGATGTGGCTTATGCACTGAGTGTGGTAAGCCGGTATCAGTCAAACCCTGGGGAGAAACACTGGATAGCGGTAAAGAACATTCTCAAGTACCTGAGAAGGACTAAGGAGATGTTCTTGGTGTATGGCGGAAAAGACCTCCAGATCGAGGCCTTTGCTGACTCCAGCTTCCAGAGTGACAAGGATGATTCGAAGTCCATGTCGGGTTTTGTCTTTACCCTCAATGGAGGGGCGGTGTGTTGGAAGAGTTCCAAACAGGAAACCGTTGCAGACTCGACGATGGAAGCGGAGTACATCGCTGCATCTGACGCCGCAAAAGAAGCTGTCTGGATAAGGAAGTTCTTGAAAGAGCTTCAGGTGGTTCCGTCCATTGTTGATCCAATACCTCTGTATTGCGACAACAACGGGGCTTTAGCTTTAGCGAAGGAACCAAGGTCCCATCAGAGATCCAGACACATCTTGAGACGGTATCACCTGATCAGGGAGATCGTGGATCGCCAGGAGATCGAGGTTCGGAGAGTCGCTTCAGAAGATAACACTGCAGATCCATTCACCAAGGCCTTGCCCCAGACTCAGTTCGAGCGGCTGATCGAGATGATAGGTCTTCGATACGCCAGTACATGGCCTTAGTGCAAGTGGGAAATTGTTAGTGTATATGCCCTAGAGGCCATTACTGTATCATACTAGTTTGTATATTACTTAATGGAAGCTTGGGATATTCACCTTGTATATACAATCTTGCTCAAAATAATAGTATGCTACTTGGTTTATTTCTATTTCAATGTGTACATGTGTTTATTTTAGTATATCGCCTATACACATTAGTGGAGCCCTTAGGATCTTTGCTTGATTACCAGCGTTGTGATGGCAGTCACACTAGTGGGGCTGGGTAATCTATAAGCACATCCTTATGCAGGTCCCTGGTCGCCGAACTATCGAGACAGGGCATCGATACTCCGGAGTAGACTAGCGCATGCGCTTCTCATCCCAGTGTGGGAGACGGTCTGTCCCACAGCCGTCGGTACGTCGTACTTGAGAGAGTATGCGGGTGCTCGTTGGGTTACGAGTACACTGGACAGGACTCGTCGGGAACTGACTAGTTGGTATTATGTCTATCGTCAGTTATCAGTTCCCAGGTGACATGAGTATAGCTTAGTCCGCTGACTTGACACTGTCACTTCACCTCGAGTGTGTTCCTACTGTACTTTGATTACTACCCTACCACGGCTCAAAGAAGTCGTGCAAACAGGTGGTAGTTGGGTGCAGTCCCGAAGCACTTGGAGGCAGTGACGGTTAGACAGGATTCGTCTCTCCCGGTATTGGGGGTTGACATCGCGCTGTGTCTAGGAGAGCCATTACACGAGTAGTCCCTGGCCAGGGCAAACGAGATATACTGGTAGGCTTCCAGTGTTATCTCAGGATGTTTTAGGCTTCACTCCGACACGACTTGTACCGCTATTGGGGGACTGACGTTTACCGCCCCCTAGGCCCGCCATGCGATGTATCAGACGAACAGACCGGACTGTACGGAGAATGTCACATTCAGGCTCAGTAGGAGTTCAGATGGGTTTCGCCTCGTCAGTCTTCTTGTCGGCATCTACCTGGGGACCGTTACGCACAGCTAGTGCCGCTTGCGGTCTGTGGTTAAACCCACTGCCAGCGTAGTGTCGAGTCTTTAGAGTCCCACACAGAAAGCTATTCGCCTTTAGGCAAAAGAGTAGAGGTCGCATGGTTTTGCGACAGGTCGCATGGTTTTGCGACAGGGTTCGGTCACATCCGTGCACTTGTGCACGTACAGTGTCCGGACAGTTTACACTAGCGGGCTTTGGTTTAAGCCAGATCCTAGTGTACCTTTTGGGATTGGATTTATCCAGTGTGCATCCGTGTTCCTCGGAACGCGGATGCGGGTGTGTATGCACAGTTGACGGAGAGACAGAGGCAGAGGATTCTCATTAGGGTTGTTGACCGTTGACAGTTGACTATTGACTTTTTGCTCAACCCTAATGAGAATATGATATGTGATTAACAATTATATTAATTAAGTATTATGGTGACATGGTTGTTGAGGGATTGACTTTGTTGACTTGTTGACTTTTGTTGACTTGTTGACTTTGTTGACCGGTTGACTAGGCTTGACTAGTTGACCATCATGATAACTATAGCTATCATTTCATGGCAAAGACTTTTGCTTGCTTGCTCTTTTGTGCAAAATGAGTGCATGAAATGATATAGCTATGGTTGCTTAAACCATCACATAATACTTGATTGATATGAGGTGTTATGATTCTTTTGGATTATGAGAGCCAAATGAGAAAAGTCTTCTCTCATTCTTTCATGCTCATTCTCTCTCTTTTTCTTGAGCTCTCATCTCCTCCTCTTGCTCTCCCTCTCTTGACTCTATGGTTCACTTGTCTCATGAGTTGAGAACCAAGAACCATAGATAAAATCCCATACAAACTCTTCTCTACTCACTCTAGTTCACAAGGTTTCGCAAACCGAGTGAACTAGTTTCTTCAAAGTTCGAAGAAGGAGCCAAAGGTTGAAGCTTTCAGGTGGATCTATCTTCGGCGCAAGGAGACGACGGGGAGAAGCCGATTCGGACGACCATCGAAGCTTGAAGACGAAGGAGTTCGAGAAAAAGAAAGGTATAATCCCCTAACCGAGTAGTTAGCAACTCGTAGTTAGGTTGTTAGTTAGATGTTTAACAAAGATCCGGTTTTGAGTCCATGTTACCACCTCTAAGAAAATTGTTTTTCACCAAATTCCGCATGCCCGAAAGTACCGGGAGAGGTAGCATGGACTTACAGCTGATGCATCATCTTCGGGTGTGTCATTACATAGAACTGTTTCTCAGTATCCTTTACGTCCTCGGTATGAGATACCGGATCAGGATCCCGCATATGTAATCTGTTACATGGGCTACAGATAGTTAGAGAACTGAGAACTGGTGATAAGTTTCATGAGACAGAAAACGGTGCAAGTGTTGCAACCAAGTCTGTTGGTCACTGTTACCCTGTATTACCAGAATACATTGATTCTGAACAAATGTTATTAGATACCGAACCTGATATACAAAATCATATCAGTCTCTTTATTAGTAAAGAAGGATATAATTTTGTATTGTTGGATAATGTTTTGAACATTTCCTATATCAAGAGTTGATCTGTTCAGGTGCGTTATCTAAAAGCATTGACATTCTAAATCAAACTACAGTTCTTAGTATATAGAACACACACAAGAGGAAGAATTCAGAAATGAACGAATCCTTCTTTGTGGACTAGGTCATATCAATGCGACCCGACTAGCTGAAGTTACATATAAATGCATATTTAAATTAGTTTAAATTTACATCTTATGAAACTTGCCGGTCATGTCACAGAGATATGTTTTTGTATATGCCCTAGAGGCCATTACTGTATCATACTAGTTTGTATATTACTTAATGGAAGCTTGGGATATTCACCTTGTATATACAATCTTGCTCAAAATAGTAGTATGCTACTTGGTTTGTTTCTACTTCAATGTGTACATGTGTTTATTTTATTATATCACCTATACGCATTAGTGGAGCCCTTAGGATCTTTGCTTGATTACCAGCGTTGTGATGGAAGTCACACTAGTGGGGCTGGGTAATCTATAAGCACATCCTTATGCAGGTCCCTAGTCGCAGGACTATCGAGACAGGGCATCGATACTCCGGAGTAGACTAGCGCATGCGCTTCTCATCCCAGTGTGGGAGACGGTCTGTCCCACAGTCGTCAGTACGTCGTACTGGAAATAGTATGCGGGTGCTCGTTGGGTTACGAGTACACTGGACAGGACTCGTCGGGAACTGACCGGTTGGTATTATACCTATCGTCGGTTATCAGTTCCCAGGTGATATGAGTAAAGCTTAGTCCGCAGACTTGACACTGTCACTTCGTCTCGAGTGTGTTCCCACTGTACTTTGATTACTACCCTACCACGGCTCAAAGGAATCGTGCAAACAGGTGGTAGTTGGGTGCAGTCCCGAAGCACTTGGAAGCAATGACGGTTAGACAGGATTCGTCTCTCCCGGTATTGGGGGTTGACATCGCGCTGTGTCTAGGAGAGCCATTACACGAGTAGTCCCTGGCCAGGGCAAACGAGATATACTGGTAGGCTTCCAGTGTTATCTCAGGGTGTTTTGGGCTTCACTCCGACACGACTTGTACCGCTATTAGGGGACTGACGTTTACCGCCCCCTAGGCCCGCCATGCGATGTATCAGACGAACAGACCGGACTGTACGGAGAATGTCACATTCAGGCTCAGTAGGAGTTCATATGGGTTTCACCTCGTCAGTCTTTTTGTCGGCATCTACTGGGGACCGTTACGCACAGCTAGTGCCGCTTGCGGTCTGTGGTTAAACCCACTGCCAGCATTGTGTCGAGTCTTTAGAGTCCCACACAGAAATCCATTCGCCTTTAGGCAAAAGAGTCGAGTTCGCATGGTTTTGCGACAGGTCGCATGGTTTTGCGGCAGGGTTCGGTCACATCCGTGCACTTATGCACGTACAGTGTCCGGACAGTTTACACTAGCGGGCTTTGGTTTAAGCCAGATCGTAGTGTACGTATTGGGATTGGATTTATCCAGTATGTATTCGTGTTCCTCGGAACGCGGATGCGGGTGTGTATGCACAGTTGACGGAGAGACAGAGGCAGAGGATTCTCATTAGGGTTGTTGACCGTTGACTATTGACTTTTTGCTCAACCCTAATGAGAATATGATATATGATTAACAATTATATTAATTAAGTATTATGGTGACATGGTTGTTGAGGGGTTGACTTTGTTGACTTGTTGACTTTGTTGACTTGTTGACTTTGTTGACCGGTTGACTAGGCTTGACTAGTTGACCATCATCATAACAATAGCTATCATTTCATGGCAAAGACTTTTGCTTGCTTGCTCTCTTGTGCAAAATGAGTGCATGAAATGATATGGCTATTGTTGCTTAAACCATCACATAATACTTGATTGCTATGATGTGTTATGATGGTTATGGATTATGAGAGCCAAATGAGAAAAGTCCTCTCTCATTCTATCATTCTCATTCTCTCTCTTGTTCTTGAGCTCTCATCTCCTTCCTCTTGCTCTCCCTCTCTTGAGTCTATGGTTCACTTGTCTCATGAGTTGAGAACCAAGAACCATAGATAAAATCCCAATCAAACTCTTCTCTACTCACTCTAGTTCACAAGGTTTAGCAAACCGAGTGAACTAGTTTCTTCAAAGTTCGAAGAAGGAGCCAAAGGTAGAAGCTTTCAGGTGGATCTATCTTCGGCGCAAGGAGACGACGGGAAGAAGCCGATTCGGACAACCATCGAGGCTTGAAGACGAAGGAGTTCGAGATAAGAAAGGTATAAACCCCCTAACCGAGTAGTTAACAACTCCTAGTTAGGTTGTTAGTTAGATGTTTAACAAAGATCCGGTTTTTAAGTCCATGTTACCACCTCTAGAAAATTGTTTTTCACCAAATTCCGCATGCCCGAAACTACCGGGAGAGGTAGCATGGACTTACAGTGGTATCAGAGCCTAGTTAAACTCTATCTAACATGTTAACAAACTAACTAGAAGATCGATCAAAGAAAAAGTCACAAAACGAACCCGAGTTGTCAAGTTTCTGCCGATTTTTATTCTGTTCAAAAGTTGATAATTTTCATCTTAAAAATCGGCTCAGGCTTTTGTTTGAATAACCACCAAATTTGGTCCCACGAACCGTTCAAAGAGCCGCGGAAACGCGGCGGGAGCACGCTCCCGCCGCGGTTCCGCGGCCGAGTTGACTCGGCCGAGGTCCAAATTTGGTGCAGTGTATTTCTGGGGTTGTTTTGGGATTTTTGGAATATGTATTTTCTGCCCAGATTTTCCAGAACGAAAATTTTGTATTTGGGGCCTATAAATCCGTATTTTTGATCGAACTTCTAAAAGACTTAAGCTGACGAGTTTTTCTATGATGTGATATTTGTATTGAACGTCTACTAATCGCTATATGTCGATTAGTGGGGGTTATACAAATCTGTGATCTGTAATGTCATTGGAATGTGTATATGAATTCATTGGATTGTCGCGGTTGAATAACCGGGGGTTGTGAGACGAGAGTTTTCTTTTCTTTCAATTCATGTAAATTTGTAAATTGATGTAATAATTATTTGTATGGCTGCACAACCGGGTCGAGGTTGTAGCCGTCATTGTATAATTTCTTTTTACTATTTTTGCTCCTAGGATAGACCCATGGAGGGGGTGCACAAACTACCAGGTATGCCGAAGTGCCGAGTGGCCTACTCACAGAGATGAGGGAGGTTGCTTCGCTTCGGGTACTTGGCGGGTAGTTTGCCGCACCCGTAGGGGTCTTGGGTGGGGTTTTGGCTATTCACCGCGACCGTGTAATCTGCTTTTCGTTACAGGCTCGTACGAATTGCAGGTTCCTAGTATATCCAATGTTTTCATCTGTGATCTGAAATGGCTATCATTGCAGTATATCTGTATATGATATTATTTAGGCGTTGCTTATGTTTTACAGCCGCGCTAGCCCAGCCCCCGCTCTGTCGTTAGTTAAGTAACCTAACGGGTAATGACGGGGCCCCGTGGTGAATGCGAATGGCATAAGCGTACGTCATATTTTGGTTGTTTTCTGCAATGGTAGGATTAAATGATGGGACGCATTAAAAGAACTAATGCAAGAATATCACGCATTAAAAGAACTAATGCAAGAAAATAAACCAAGTTAAAATCGTTGGAACACTTTCGAAAAACCACTCGGTTCTTTTCAAAACTAACTTTTAAATGTGGAGCTTGAGCCACTCCTTTTAAAAGCTATCTCATTCCATCGATTATATCAAGTTCACTACGTTCACGGTTTTGCCAAAACCATTCGTAGCCCTCCGTCATTTCACATGAATAGTCAATAGTATTCAAGCTGTGTATGTTGGCCAAAGTCAAGGCATAGTGATTGGTAGCTATTGGGTATTCATGTATAGCATAGATAGATGCGTTGGTTTGGGACAGTCGTACTGCCATTTTGGCCAAAGTCAAGGGTAGGTACGGATGGATCCAAATTAACCTGGAGAATGACGGGTAGAACTTGACATGTGACTTATGATATTTTGGCCAAAGTCAAGGTCATAAGAGCATGGGGCAAAAATCCACATCGGGAGTTTCAAAAGAACTGAAACTTGCTAGTGTTGCATACCATTTGGAGTGTGATGATTCTGGTAGGATTCCTTCAGTTTCGTCACGCGATGATATTTGGATCCCGATCCTACTGTGAGTATATGCTACTCCTCGGGAAATTTCTCACTTAACGATCAATGCTATAAACCAAGTAGGTGTCTAGAAAGGTGTTAGCGGGGCTACGCCCCCAGGGAAAAGAGGTTATTTAATTAAGGAACTTCACGAAAGCGTTGGAAAACCTCCCACGAAGTACCGACACTGGCCTGGCTGAACGGTTAAGCAAGTATTGTACGGTGAGATTGATCCTGACTAATTCTTCCTTTTTGGTTTGAGGAGGGATTCGAGAAACAGTGGGAGCCATCCTGTTTAGACAAACTAAAAACCACTCTAAACTTGCAAGAGTATCATGCTGAGTGTTTCTTCTTCTCTCTCCTAATTGCAGCGACCAATCGACATGACTGGACTTAAGTTACTTCTAGATAAAAACATACTGACAGGGCCAAACTACAAAGATTGGCTCAGGAATGTCAAGATGGCAATCACTTACGACAAGCTGGGGTATCTTCTTACCACCAAAGCTCCCCCTGTCCCAGGTCCCAAAACCAGCGTCGCGGATAAGGAAATCCGTAAGACCTGGGAACTAGACTGCGCGAAGGCCAAGTGCCTCGTGCTTGCCTCTATGGACAATGAACATCAGAGGAGGCACGAGAATATGGACCTGGAATCCATATTTCTTCATACAAAAGAACTGTATGGAGAGCAATCTCGTATCGCAAGATACGAAGTGTCGAAGAAGTTATTTTCGGCAAGGTTGGCCATCGGATCATCGGTAGCGGAACACGTGCTTAAGATGATTGGCTTCATTGAGGAGCTCGCGGAACTTGGGACCACGTTAGAGAACGAGCTCTATACGGACTTGATTCTCCAGTCCCTTCCTTCTACTTACGCCCAGTTCATACTGAACTTCAACTTACAAGAAAAGGAAGTTGAACTTTCAGAACTCCTCAACATGCTGAGGAGCGCAGAGGGCACCCTACAGAAAGGTAGGGAAACATCCACTTTGTTTGTAGGAGGATCTTTTTCTTCTAGGTCCAAGGCGAAAGCCAAGGGAAAGAAGAAGAAAGCCCCCGCCAAACCAAGGGGCGGTGTTAGTAAAGTGGATACGAAGGGAAAGACAAAAGCAACAAAGAAAGTGGGAAAGCTTGTGGATAAGGAAGAATGCTTCTATTGTCATAAGAAAGGACACTAGAAGAATGATTGCAGGGCTTGGAAAGCCAGGACACAGGAATTGAAGCAGGTTGCGGCTTCAGCTTCAGGTGTGTATGTTATTGAAAACTGTCTTTCAATAAACTCTACTTCCTGGGTATTGGATACCGGATCAGGATCTCATATCTGTAATTCTTTGCAGGCGTTGAGAAACCGTAGGGTTTTGAAGGCAGGTGACATGACCCTCAGAGTTGCAAACGGAGCTAGCATGGATGCTAAGGCTGTAGGGGACTATCACCTGGGAATGTCGGATGGACATGTTTTGGTTTTGCGTAATTGTTTTTTTATACCCGACGCAACTTGTAATATCATTTCTGTATCTTTAGTTTCTAAAGAAGGTTATGAATTTGCGTTTGTAAGTAATGTTGTAAACATTCACCTTAATCAAGTTTTGATTGGGTCAGGTACATTGAGCAATGGTATATACGTATTAAACCAACCACAGATTTTCAATGTCCAGAATACACACAAAAGAAAGTCTCCGAAAATAAATCAGACTTTCTTATGGCATTGTAGACTAGGTCACATCAATGAGAGAAGGTTGACGAAGTTACATACAGAAGGATATTTGAATCCGTTCGAATATCAATCGTATGCCACTTGTCAATCCTGTCTCAAAGGAAAGATGACAAAGACTCCGTTCACTGGACACGGAGTAAGAGCGAGCGAGCTCTTGGGACTCGTACACAGCGACGTGTGCGGTCCAATGTCTACACATGCGCGAAGCGGTTATTCTTACTTCATTACTTTTACGGATGACTTTTCAAGGTACGGTTATGTCTTCTTAATGAAACATAAGTCCGAAGCCTTTGGAAAGTTCCAGGAATATAAGAATGAAGTAGAAAAACAAACCGGCAAAAGTATCAAGATTCTAAGATCGGATCGAGGTGGTAAATACTTGAGTGCCGAGTTCCTGGACTATTTAAAAGAGAACGGAATTCTCTCTCAGCTTACTCCTCCATACACTCCGCAACATAACGGTGTATCGGAGAGACGGAACCGAACCCTATTGGATATGGTACGGTCCATGATGAGTAACGCTGAGTTACCGTGATCATTCTGGGGGTATGCGCTAGAATCAGCTGCATACCTTTTGAACCGAGTTCCCACTAAGACAGTGCCTACTACACCATATGAGATGTGGTGTGGGAAGAGACCCTATCTTAATCACATTAAGACATGGGGAAGTCCAGCTTTTGTCAAAAAGCAGCATGCGGACAAGCTCGAGGCACGCTCAGTACAGTGCAAGTTCGTGGGATATCCAAAGAACTCCAAGGGATATTTCTTCTATTGCGAAGAGGAACAAAAGGTTTTTGTTTCTCATCATGCCCACTTTCTAGAACACCAGTTCTTAGAAAAGGAAATTAGTGGGAGCGCAGTAGAACTGGAAGAAATTCCAGAACCACGAGCTATTACTGAAAGCTTAGTGGAACCAGAGGGTTCAAAAGAACAGGACATTCCTACGCCGCTCCGCAGGAGTAGTAGGCAGTCTCATCCGCCCGAGAGATACTACGGTTTTCTCATAGACGGGGATAGAGAGGATTGCATCATAGATTATGATGAGCCTACTAGCTTCCAGCAGAGCGTTGACTCAGTAAAATGGCTGGATGCAATGCGGACCGAAATGGAGTCCATGTACACCAACAAAGTATAGACGTTGGACATTGCTCCAGACGGGGTAAAACCCGTAGGATGCAAGTGGATCTTCAAAAGGAAGATTGGTGTAGATGGACAGGTTGAGACCTATAAAGCTAGACTTGTTGCAAAGGGTTTCCGTCAAAGACCTGGCTTGGACTATGACGAAACCTTTTCTCCAGTGGCTATGCTGAAATCCATTCGGATCCTTCTTACCATTGCTGCCTTCCACGATTATGAGATCTGGCAAATGGACGTAAAGACCGCTTTTCTAAATGGAAATTTAGAGGAGTGTGTCTATATGGACCAACCAGAGGGTTTCATTCAGAGTGGGAGCAGCGGAAAGGTATGCAAGTTGCTTAAGTCCATCTATGGACTAAAGCAGGCATCGCGGAGTTGGAACATCTGTTTTGATGAGACGGTCAAGGAATTTGGCTTTATCAAAAATCCAGATGAACCATGCATCTATTGTAGATTTGTAGCGAGAACTGTAGTATTCCTCGTTTTGTACGTGGATGATATTCTCTTAATAGGAAATGACATTCCTATGCTACAATCTGTCAAGGGGTTCTTGTCACACAGGTTCTCCATGAAAGACCTGGGTGATGCCTCATACATCCTGGGGATACGGATCCATCGTGATAGATCCAAGAGGATATTAGGACTTTCACAGTCCAGGTACATCGACACCATACTGAAAAGATTCAGTATGGAAGATTCCAAGCGCGGTAACCTACCGGCTTGTCACGGGATCACCCTCTCTAAAGAGATGTCTTCCAAGACTGATTTGGAGAGGGATCGCATGTCTATTATACCCTACGCTTCTGCGGTAGGCTCTATAATGTATGCGATATTGTGTACCAGACTGAATGTTGCTTATGCACTGAGTGTGGTAAGCCGGTATCAGTCAAATCCTGGGGAGAAACACTGGATAGCGGTAAAGAACATTCTCAAGTACCTGAGAAGGACTAAGGAGATGTTCTTGGTGTATGGCGGAAAAGACCTCCAGATCGAGGCCTTTGCTGACTCCAGCTTCCAGAGTGACAAGGATGATTCGAAGTCCATGTCGGGTTTTGTCTTTACCCTCAATGGACGGGCGGTGTGTTGGAAGAGTTCCAAACAGGAAACCGTTGCAGACTCGACCATGGAAGCGGAATACATCGCTGCATCTGATGCCGCAAAAGAAGCTGTTTGGATGAGGAAGTTCTTGAAAGAACATCAGGTGGTTCCGTCCATTGTTGATCCAATACCTCTGTATTGCGACAACAACGGGGCTATAGCTTTAGCGAAGGAACCCAGGTCCCATCAGAGATCCAGACACATCTTAAGGCGGTATCACCTGATCAGGGAGATCGTGGATCGCCAGGAGATCGAGGTTCGGAGGGTTGCTTCAGAAGATAACACTGCAGATCCATTCACCAAGGCCTTGCCCCAAACTCAGTTCGAGCGGCTGATCGAGATGATAGGTCTTCGATACGCCAGTACATGGCCTTAGTGCAAGTGGGAGATTGTTAGTGTATATGCCCTAGAGGCCATTACTGTATCATACTAGTTTGTATATTACTTAATGGAAGCTTGGGATATTCACCTTGTATATACAATCTTGCTCAAAATAGTAGTATGCTACTTGGTTTGTTTCTACTTCAATGTGTACATGTGTTTATTTTATTATATCACCTATACGCATTAGTGGAGCCCTTAGGATCTTTGCTTGATTACCAGCGTTGTGATGGCAGTCACACTAGTGGGGCTGGGTAATCTATAAGCACATCCTTATGCAGGTCCATAGTCGCAGGACTATCGAGACAGGGCATCGATACTCCGGAGTAGAATAGCGCATGCGCTTCTCATCCCAGTGTGGGAAACGGTCTGTCCCACAGCCGTCAGTACGTCGTACTGGAGATAGTATGCGGGTGCTCGTTGGGTTACGAGTACACTGGACAGGACTCGTCGAGAACTGACCGGTTGGTATTATACCTATCGTCAGTTATCAGTTCCCAGGTGACATGAGTACAGCTTAGTCCACAGACTTGACACTGTCACTTCGCCTCGAGTGTGTTCCCACTGTACTTTGATTACTACCCTACCACGGCTCAAAGAAGTCGTGCAAACAGGTGGTAGTTGGGTGCAGTCCCGAAGCACTTGGAGGCAGTGACGGTTAGACAGGATTCGTCTCTCCCGGTATTGGGGGTTGACATCGCGCTGTGTCTAGGAGTGCCATTACACGAGTAGTCCCTGGCCAGGGCAAACGAGATATACTGGTAGGCTTCCAGTGTTATCTCAGGGTGTTTTGGGCTTCACTCCGACACGACTTGTACCGCTATTAGGGGACTGACGTTTACTGCCCCATAGGCCCGCCATGCGATGTATCAGACGAACAGACCGGACTGTACGGAGAATGTCACATTCAGGCTCAGTAGGAGTTCAGATGGGTTTCACCTCGTCAGTCTTCTTGTCGGAATCTACCTGGGGACCATTACGCACAGCTAGTGCCGCTTGCGGTCTGTGGTTAAACCCACTGCCAGCGTAGTGTCGAGTCTTTAGAGTCCCACACAGAAAGCTATTCGCCTTTAGGCAAAAGAGTAGAGGTCACATGGTTTTGCGACAGGTCGCATGGTTTTGCGGCAGGATTCGGTCACATCCGTGCACTTATGCACGTACAGTGTCCGGACAGTTTACACTAGCGGGCTTTGGTTTAAGCCAGATTGTAGTGTACGTATTGGGATTGGATTTATCCAGTATGTATTCGTGTTCCTTGGAACGCGGATGCGGGTGTGTATGCACAGTTGACGGAGAGACAGAGGCAGAGGATTCTCATTAGGGTTGTTGACCGTTGACCGTTGACTATTGACTTTTTGCTCAACCCTAATGAGAATATGATATATGATTAACAATTATATTAATTAAGTATTATGGTGACATGGTTGTTGAGGGGTTGACTTTGTTGACTTGTTGACTTTGTTGACCGGTTGACTAGGCTTGACTAGTTGACCATCATGATAACAATAGCTATCATTTCATGGCAAAGACTTTTGCTTGCTTGCTCTCTTGTGCAAAATGAGTGCATGAAATGATATGGCTATTGTTGCTTAAACCATCACATAATACTTGATTGCTATGATGTGTTATGATGGTTATGGATTATGAGAGCCAAATGAGAAAAGTCCTCTCTCATTCTATCATTCTCATTCTCTCTCTTGTTCTTGATCTCTCATCTCCTTCCTCTTGCTCTCCCTCTCTTGAGTCTATGGTTCACTTGTCTCATGAGTTGAGAACCAAGAACCATAGATAAAATCCCAATCAAACTCTTCTCTACTCACTCTAGTTCACAAGGTTTAGCAAACCGAGTGAACTAGTTTCTTCAAAGTTCGAAGAAGGAGCCAAAGGTAGAAGCTTTCAGGTGGATCTATCTTCGGCGCAAGAAGACGACGGGAAGAAGCCGATTCGGACAACCATCGAGGCTTGAAGACGAAGGAGTTCGAGATAAGAAAGGTATAAACCCCCTAACCGAGTAGTTAACAACTCCTAGTTAGGTTGTTAGTTAGATGTTTAACAAATATCCGGTTTTTAAGTCCATGTTACCACCTCTAGAAAATTGTTTTTCACCAAATTCCGCATGCCCGAAACTACCGGGAGAGGTAGCATGGACTTACAAGATAAGATGAACACAGCTCCGTTTATTGGAAACAGAGAAAGAGTTAGTGAACTCTTGGGATTGATACATGCTGATGTATGAAAGTCTCCTGTCTACACATGCCAAGACGAGTTCTTTGTACTTCATTACATTCTCTGGTGATCTCTCAAGATTCAGACATATGTTCCTGTTGAAACACAAGTCCGAACCTTTTTGAGATATTCACAAAATATAAGTTAGAAGTAGAGAACCAAAATACGGTTATAAGTATTATGTCCTTTGATGTGATCAAGGAGGAGAATACTTGAGCACGGAATTCCTGGATTATTCTAAAGGAGAATGAGATTCTCTCTCAGCATTACTCCTCCGTATACACCATAGCACGATGGTATATTGGGGCAGAGCAATAGCACCCTATGTGATATGGTGTGCTCTATGATGATTACTACTGAGTTTCCTATTTCCTTTTGGGAGTTATGCACTTGAGAAGCTGCATACCTATTGAATAGGGTTCAAATCAAATCAGTTGCTTACCACTTCATAGGTGATATGGAAAGGGAAGAGCCCATATCTTAAGTTGGTTAAGATTTGGGGTTGTCCGGAATATGTCTAAAAGCAAAATCCGTACAAGCTCGAGGCAAGGTCTGTTATGTAGAACTGGAAATGTTCCAGCTATACAAACTGCAGCTGATGATTTGGTAGAACCAAAGGGTTCAATAGTTTCCAACGAACCTCAGCCTCTCCGCCGATCTAGTAGGGTTCCTCACCCACCTGAGAGATTCTTCGGTTTTCTCTATGACAGTGGGAGCGAGGATTGCATCATGAGATGATGACCCAACTAGTTTCGAGCTGGCCATCAGGAGTGGGACTCTGTAAGAATGGCTGGATGCTTATCGAACTGAGATGGAATCTGTAAGGTTCCTAGGCACACACTAGAGGTCTCACAAGGCATCAACCATGCCAATTTTAAATTTTACAAGTGCCGAGAAACCCTAATACGGATCGTTAACTAGATTTTTAGGCGAAACAGGCAACTAGTTAACAACTTAACTAAAGGGTAAACGGAAATACAACCTTTGTAGATCCGTTCCTCCACCTCCATAGCTCCGTGATGATGTCTCCTCGCTGCGATCATCGGATCCCGGGCTCTAGCGTCGGCTTCATCGGAGAAATGGGCGGGCTAGGTCATCGACTTCGATGCCGAAGATGATCTACGTCGAGGCATCACAAGATCAAGCTCCCACTTCACCAAGTCATGAAACTTGTGAAGAAAAAACCCTATACTACTTGGCAAGAGGTAGAGGATGAAGAAATAGGAAGTGGGTTCACTTTAGAATTGGATTTCTCACTCTTTTCATCAAATCACCATTGATGGTGCAAGCTTTTCTTCTTTGTAGAAGAAGAAGAAGAAGAAGATAATTATCATAAGAATAATGAGAAAAATAGAAAAAAAAAAGATTATTCTTATCATAACTATAACCATGGTTAAGTGTAGAGAGAGAACTATGGTTAAGTGAAATGGTTAGAGTTAAGGATGAGACAAAATGGTCACTTTAGTCAAAGCTTCATGAAGCTTCATGAACAAACAAAGAAAGCAACCATTTTTCTCATTATCATTTCCATAATAAATAAATAAATAAATAGATATGAAAATTAAAACCCTAACCATTTAAATAACCATGGTTTAATCTTTACACAAACTCAAGTAAACATGTATCATCAAACATGATATATACAAGTGCACAAAACTATATCACATATACAATGTGCACATCAAGTGAGAAAATCCATTTAAAGTGAACAAATATTAGTTAATGCAAAGTAATATATCAAATATATAATTATACATTAAATCATTAAATCAACACTTGATTTAACGATCCGGTCATATCGCATATGACCGACTAATATCCAATGTATCGGCTTATCGAATCAATCCTTGATTCGATAACTAGGTTATATCGCATACAACCATTCGACACATTCATCGCGAGAATAGAATACGGTATCATATACACGCATTATTCTCGGTCCCGCACATATCTCATATGCGCTCCTATTTCGTTTCGCTTGAGCCAGAAAACCTCTGTGTAGAACTCTAAAGACTCGTCAATACGCCGGCAGCAGATGATGATCATATCAAGCACCCACAAGCCGCAAGCGGTCTGCTAAACGTAACGGCCACCCGGGTATTGAGCGATCAGAAGATCGACGAGCAAGCCCGCTCACACTCCTGTGAATCCAACCAGTAACACTTACCGTACAGTCCGGTCTCGTCGTCTGATATGTCGCATATCTCGCCTAGAGGTGGTAAACGTCAGACCCCAATAGCTCGATAAGCCGTGTCGATATGAGGTCTATAACTGTTCGAGAAACTACTGGTAACACTTACCAGTAAATCTCAGCAACCCTGGCCAGGGATTTCCGGTTATAGCCAATCGAACACAGCGCAACATCAACTCCCTATACCGGGAGAGACGAATCCCCTCCTATCGCTCATTGCCTCCATGTGACTCGGGACTGTACCCAAAAACCACCGTTTTGCACGCCCTCTTGGACGTGGTAAGGTGGAAATAAAAGCACAGTGGGAACCACACAAGACTCTATGACGATCTCGGGTCAACAAACTACTCTGTACCAGTGTCACCAGAGAACTGCCATCTGACGTAAGGTATAATACCATCTGGGAGTTCTCGGCGAGTCCGTCCAGTGTACCCAGTCTCTACTGAGCACCCGTATATCATCTCTGATGTCAAACACCAATGGATATGGGATCATCCATCGCCCATCTGTATGGGTCGAGAAGGTATACGCTAGTCTACTCTGGTATATCGATGTCCCGTCTCGATACACCCACGACTAGGGACCTTGAAGGATGTACTTATGGACTACCATGTCCCCACTAGTATGATCCGCATCATAGTCTAGGTAGTCAAGTACACATCCTAAGGGCTTTACCAACATGTAACAGAGAGACAATCAGTATACACGTTAAGGTAAAGAGCAACCAGATAGCGTACTATCATGTCGAGCAAGAAAGTCCTCCCTATATATGTCCAAGCATCCACTACAATATACATCCTGTGTATAGTAATGGCCTCTAGGGCATACATATAACTAACAATCTCCCACTTGCACTAGGGCCATCTAATAGCAGTGGTTGTAGTATCTCATACTCAACCATCCCATAATAGTCTCTCTCTGGGAAAAGGCCTTTGTGAGTGGATCCGCCGTGTTGTCCTCTGAGTCTGCTCTCCTAACCTCGACTCCTTGGAGATCAACCATCTCCATGATCAGGTGATACTGCCTTAGAATATGTCTGGATCACTGATGGGACCTGCGTTCCTTGGCATAAGCCACAACACCATTGTCACACAATGGGAGGAACATGGTTCATCTCATGAACCAATATACACCCAAACAGCCTCTTTGGTAGCATCTTAAGTAGCGATGTATCTGCCTTTATCGTCTAGTATGTCACGGTATCTAGCTTGGAACTCTTCCAACATACCGTCCCTCTACTGAGGGTTAAGACAATGCCTGTGACTGACATTCAGTCGTCTTTATCATCCTGGAACACTTCCAGTGATTTTCCCCAGGATCAACTGATACCATCTCACTACAACTAGTGAGTATCCTAACATCCATTTAGATCTATCTCATACATCCAAAACTCAGGATTTAATAGGTATCAGTTTGATCCTATGTGGAGAATCATTGTGATAAGCGGAGATTGATCGAGCGTAGCATAGGAAACTTTTTCCCTATCAAGAGTATGTCATCCACGTACTCTACGAGGATCACCACCATACTCCCTACTACCTTTTTGTATATACAAGGTTCATCTACCATTTTGATGATGTCAAACTATTTGACTAACTCATCAAAACAGATGTTCCAACTCCGCGATGCCTGTTTTATCACATAAAACATCTTGCACACGTTTCCGCTGCTCCCACTGTCTATGAGGCCCTCTGGCTGTGTACTTATAGACGTTCTCTTCTAAAACATCATTTAGAAAAGGAGTCATGGCACCCAACCACCAGATATCGTAGTCATGGTATGTAGCCGTGGCAAGTAGTATCTGGATGGACTTAAGCATAGGCACTGGAAAAGGTTTCATCATTATCCACGCATGGTCGATGACGAAAACCTTTAACAAGTCTAGCTTTGAAAGTCTCAACTTTTCCATCTACACCAAGTAATCTTCTCAAGCTATACTTGCTCCTGATGGGGATTTAACCCTTCAGATATAGCAACCAAAGTCCATACTTTGTTGGTGTACAAGGATTCCATCTCAGATCACTAAGCATCCAGCCATTCTTACAGAGTCTTACTCCTGATGGCCAGCTCGAAACTAGTTGGGTCATCATCTCATGATGCAATCCTCGCTCCCACTGTCATAGAGAAACCGAAGTATCTCTCAGGTGGGTGAGGAACCCTACTAGATCGGCGGAGAGGCTGGGGTTCGTAGGTTACTATTGAATCCTTTGGTTCTACCAAATCATCAGCTGCAATTTATATAGCTGAAACATTTTCAGTTCTACATAACAGACCTTGCCTCGAGCTTGTCCGGATTATGCTTTTAGACATAGGCCGGACAACCCCAAATTTTAACTAACTTAAGATATGGGCTCTTCCCTTTCCATATCTCATATGAAGTGGTAGGCAACTGATTTGATCGTGACCCTATTCAATAGGTATGCAACTTCTCAAGCGCATAACACCCAAAAGGAAAAAGGTAACTCAGTAGTACTCATCATAGAGCACACCTTATCATATAGGGTGTGATTGCTCCGCCCCGATATACCATCGTGCTATGGTGTATACGGAGGAGTAATGCTAACAGAGAATCTCATTCTCCTTTAGAATAGTCCGGGAATTCCATGCTCAAGTATTCTCCTCCTCGATCACATCAAAGGACATAATACTTATACCCGTATTCTGGTTCTCTACTTCTAACTTATATTCCGTGAATATCTCAAAAGGTTCGGACTTGTGTTTCAACAGGAACATATGTCTGAATCTAAAGAGATCATCAGAGAATGTAATGAAGTATAAAGAACCGGTCCTGGCATGTGTAGACAGGGGACCTTACATACATCATCATGTATCAGTCCCAAGGGTTCACTAACTCTTTCTCTGTTTCCAATAAACAGAGCTATAGTCATTTTATCTTTGTGACATGACTGGCAAGTTTCATAAGATGTAAATTCAAACTGATTTAAATATGCATCTAAATGTAACTTGAGCTAGTCGGGTCGCATTGATATGACCTAGTCTACAATGCCTCAAGAAGGATCCGTTCATTTCTGAACTCTTCCTCTTGTGTGTGTTCCGTATACTGAAGAACTGTAGTTTGATTTAGAACATTAATGCTTTTAGATAACGTGCCTGAACCGATCAACTTTTGATATAGGAAATGTTCAAAACATTATCCATCAATACAAAATTTTATCATTTCTTTACTGATAAAGAGACTGATATGATTTTGTATATCAGGTTCGGTATCTAATAGCTTTTGTTCAGAATCAATGTATTGTTAATACAGGGTGACAGTGACCAACAGACTTGGCTGCAACACTTGCCCCGTATTCTGTCTCATGAAATTTATCACCCGCTCTCAGTTCTCTACCTATTTGTAGCCCTATGTAACAGATTACATGTCTGGGATCCTGATCTGGTATCAAATACCCAGGACGTAGAGGATACTGAGAAACAGTTCTTTGTAATGAACACACCCAAAGAAGATGCATCATATGCACTTTCTTCGTTTGGGCGGTACGGGAAATCTGGTATTCCCCAATTTCCTGCTCTGTCTTATAACAATTATAAGTTGGAGCGGGACCAACGTTTCCCAGCTCAGTATAATAAGCGGGTTCGGTCAATATATCCGTTTTATTATCTTGATTAAGGCATGATATGGTCTCTACCTGGAGAGAGAGAGAAGAAAACACTCAGCGTGCGCTCTTGCAAGATCAGATTGGTAATTATTTTATCTAATCAGGATGGCTCCCACTGTTTTTATCAAATCTTCCTTCAAACCCTAAAAGGAAAGACTAGCCGGGATTAATTACACACTACAAGTTCGCCAATCTTTCAGCCAGGCCAGTGTCGGTACTTTGAAGGAGGTCCCCCGTGCTTTCGCACGAACCTAATTAATGTAAACCTCGTTTTTCCAGAGGCGTAACCTCGTTAACACCTTTCTAGACACCTACTTGATCGGCTAATTGTAATGTGTAAAACTCTCCCAGGAGTAACTCTTACTCGCAGCAGGTATCGGGATCCAACTATCTCATAGAAGGTATGCAATCTCATTGCAAATTTCAACACTTGAAATTCCCAATAATTTTGCCCCTAGCGTGCTATGACCTTGACGCATGCCAAACAACCCATAGTCCGCTAGTCAAGTTCAACCCGTACATTTCTTGATTGAATTAAACCCACCCGCACGACCCTTGACGCATGCCAAACAACGCCGTACGAATACCCTAATCCAATCGCATCATATGCTAGCTGATAAGCACTAGTTAGCTACCGTACACTACGCCTTGACGCATGCCAAACAACCGCAGCACGAATACTAACTAGTACTTATCTGAAATGACGGAGGGCTACGACAGGTTTTTCTGAAAACCTATTGCGTAATGAACTTGATATCGTTGTAGAATCAAATGATTTTAAAATGGAGTGCTTTTGAGGCTTTTCTAGTTTTGCTAAAGGGGTCACTCCCGGTGAAGGGATCGTCGGCCCTTTCCTCGTCGAATGAGGTGCGGGATATATCATATATATCACTGTGCAAAGCAGAAACTATAGAAGCTATCAAAAGACAAACCGAGTGTGTAGCATCTGTCAGTTATTGCTAAAGGAGTCATTCCCGGTGAAGGGATCTCGGTCCCTTCCTTATCGAATAAGGTGCAGGATATATCATATATACCGCTGTGCAAAGCAAGAACTGTAGCTACCTGTTTTATTTTTTGAAATTCGATTCTACAACATCTTAGGTTTCTTTTATTTCATTAATCTCATTAATGAAGTCCCATCATTTAAATATCTAAACATCACAGATAAATACGACGTACACTTATGTCATCCGCATTCGCCTCGATGTCCCCTCGTGCACCGTTAGGTTAGGTGACTAACGGCAGAGCGGGGCAGGGCTAGCGCGGGTGTAAAACATAAGTAACGCCTATATAATATATCATATATACTATATGCAGTATTTATCACAGAACATCACATGATCACATCACAGATATCGCAGCAGAAGAAACATATGAAATATTGGATATACTAGGGCGTCCGTGTTTTCAATACGAGCCAGTATAAAACATGGATTCCACGGTCGCGATGAATAGCCAAACCCACACCCCTAGACCCCTACGAGAGCGGCAAGCAACCCTACCAATTCTAGAGTTAGGAGACCCGGACTCGACTCCTCGAGTTGGTCTCCCACTGGACTCCAGAACCCGGTTACTTGTGCCCTCCTCCTTGGGTCTATCCTAGTGCGGAAAAGTAAATAATATACAAAGGGTGACATCTTCCGCAGCCTGGAAGTGCCCCAATAAAAGAATATTACATACAAGTTTTTACATGAATGAAAATGAAAAACACTCATCTCATATAAAAACCCCCGGCTATTCAAACACGACGATCCAATATAACATATCCAGCAACACATAACATCACATGTCATCAACGTAAGTAAACATGCGTATCCCAATTGTCGTTGACATATAGCAACGAAACCGGCGATATCACATATTACACTTACGGTCACAGAAAAGAAAGTGTAAAACTACAACAGTTGGAATCTGCAACCTGCATAGACATCGCATGCCTAATCAAATGAATTCCTTAGACATCGCATGCCTAACAATTATAAACCCCGCATTTTAGTCTCATTATCGAAAACACTTTTCAATATCAAGTCGGGTAATTCAACAAGATTCCCGACATCCTGATCGAATGCTCGTCGCAAACTTTAGTAGGCGGCCGCACCCCCGACGCCGCTGACGAAGTGCACCAAGGCGGAACACCGCTGCCGCGAGCACCCGGACGGATGCTTTCGGCGACGGGGTTCTCCTACAGTCACTTGGTCGGGGCTATGGAGTGAGGCTGTCTATTAAGTTTACCCGGCGAGTATCCGCGTACGCTACGTGATTGCGACGGACTTTTGATCACATCAAAATTCCGTGGCAACCGATCAAGTGAGACTAAAGTGCTATGTTTATAACATTCATTCAGTTATCTCATAACTTCTTGTGAATTCCAATTATTGTATCACATTCCGAATAAGATAGAAAATGTTAAACTTTCCGATCGAACAATCGAACACCCAAGTTTTCCCGAAACAGCTCAACTCATGAAATAAGTTCAAAGACATTCACTTCGTGCCTCAGTACCAACGGTCCAGCCGTAGAAGGGTCAAGCCAACGCCTCACATGTGGCACGCCGTACTGCCCCACACCCGAAGGTTCAAAGGGCAGTTCAAGACGGTCACATAATCGAGTTAAGGTTTGTTGTCTTCTAGAGGGACCATCGCGTTACTTGCACTACTTAGAACGTCTTTAAACCTCGGAAAAATCCAACACTTGGAAATTTTCCTGCAGGGGAAAAGTTGGGTATTTATATCCTGTCGAACTTTTTAACATATTCAAAAATTATCCGGAATCCACATAGACAAAATCTGATAATCCGATCGAATCATCGAATCCCCAAAACAACCCCAGAAAATTCAACACTTGAATAAATATTAAAAATTCCCATAAAACTCAGCACTGTGAATGAGGAATTACTGTGCAAATATGGAGGGCTGACGTCACCAGAAAGCCGCAGAACCGCTGCAGAAGCTAGGCTTCTGCCGCGGTTCCGCCGCATGTTTGAGGTATCATTGGTCAAATTTTGCACCGTAATTCTTATAATTCCCTGCTGAATTTTTTAAGCATTTTTAATATGTCAAAAACCCAGTTTTTGAAAAAAGTCCAGAGAGCGTGAAATTTTAGGGTTTCGGGTTCGTTCGGGTTTCAAACTTCGTCTACGCATCGTCTAAGGCTCTAGCTAGGCTCTAATACCACTGTAGGGTTCCTAGGCACACACTAGAGGTCTCACAAGGCATCAACCATGCCAATTTCAAATTTTACAAGTGCCGAGAAACCCTAATACGGATCGTTAACTAGATTTTTAGGCGAAACAGGCAACTAGTTAACAACTTAACTAAAGGGTAAATGGAAATACAACCTTTGTAGATCCGTTCCTCCACCTCCATAGCTCCGTGATGATGTCTCCTCGCTGCGATCATCGGATCCCGGGCTCTAGCGTCGGCTTCATCGGAGAAATGGGCGGGCTAGGTCATCGACTTCGATGCCGAAGATGATCTACGTCGAGGCATCACAAGATCAAGCTCCCACTTCACCAAGTCATGAAACTTGTGAAGAAAACACCCTATACTACTTGGCAAGAGGTAGAGGATGAAGAAATAGGAAGTGGGTTCACTTTAGAATTGGATTTCTCACTCTTTTCATCAAATCACCATTGATGGTGCAAGCTTTTCTTCTTTGTAGAAGAAGAAGAAGAAGATAATTATCATAAGAATAATGAGAAAAATAGAAAAAAAAAGATTATTCTTATCATAACTATAACCATGGTTAAGTGTAGAGAGAGAACTATGGTTAAGTGAAATGGTTAGAGTTAAGGATGAGACAAAATGGTCACTTTAGTCAAAGCTTCATGAAGCTTCATGAACAAACAAAGAAAGCCACCATTTTTCTCATTATCATTTCCATAATAAATAAATAAATAAATAGATATGAAAATTAAAACCCTAACCATTTAAATAACCATGGTTTAATCTTTACACAAACTCAAGTAAACATGTATCATCAAACATGATACATACAAGTGCACAAAACTATATCACATATACAATGTGCACATCAAGTGAGAAAATCCATTTAAAGTGAACAAATATTAGTTAATGCAAAGTAATATATCAAATATATAATTATACATTAAATCATTAAATCAACACTTGATTTAACGATCCGGTCATATCGCATATGACCGACTAATATCCAATGTATCGGCTTATCGAATCAATCCTTGATTCGATAACTAGGTTATATCGCATACAACCATTCGACATATTCATCGCGAGAATAGAATACGGTATCATATACACGCATTATTCTCGGTCCCGCACATATCTCATATGCGCTCCTATTTCGTTTCGCTTGAGCCAGGAAACCTCTGTGTAGGACTCTAAAGACTCGTCAATACGCCGGCAGCAAATGATGATCATATCAAGCACCCACAAGCCGCAAGCGGTCTGCTAAACGTAACGGCCACCCGGGTATTGAGCGATCAGAAGATCGACGAGCAAGCCCGCTCACACTCCTGTGAATCCAACCAGTAACACTTACCGTACAGTCCGGTCTCGTCGTCTGATATGTCGCATATCTCGCCTAGAGGTGGTAAACGTCAGACCCCAATAGCTCGATAAGTCGTGTCGATATGAGGTCTATAACTGTTCGAGAAACTACTGGTAACACTTACCAGTAAATCTCAGCAACCCTGGCCAGGGATTTCCGATTATAGCCAATCGAACACAGCGCAACATCAACTCCCTATACCGGGAGAGACGAATCCCCTCCTATCGCTCATTGCCTCCATGTGACTCGGGACTGTACCCAAAAACCACCGTTTTGCACGCCCTCTTGGACGTGGTAAGGTGGAAATCAAAGCACAGTGGGAACCACACAAGACTCTATGACGATCTCGGGTCAACAGACTACTCTGTACCAGTGTCACCAGAGAACTGCCATCTGACGTAAGGTATAATACCATCTGGGAGTTCTCGGCGAGTCCGTCCAGTGTACCCAGTCTCTACTGAGCACCCGTATATCATCTCTGATGTCAAACACCAATGGATATGGGATCATCCATCGCCCATCTGTATGGGTCGAGAAGGTATACGCTAGTCTACTCTGGTATATCGATGCCCCGTCTCGATACACCCACGACTAGGGACCTTGAAGGATGTACTTATGGACTACCATGTCCCCACTAGTATGATCCGCATCATAGTCTAGGTAGTCAAGTACACATCCTAAGGGCTTTACCAACATGTAACAGAGATACAATCAGTATACACGTTAAGGTAAAGAGCAACCAGATAGCGTACTATCATATCGAGCAAGAAAGTCCTCCCTATATATGTCCAAGCATCCACTACAATATACATCCTGTGTATAGTAATGGCCTCTAGGGCATACATATAACTAACAATCCTTATACACCAACACAGTATGGACTTTGGTTGGTTTATCTGAAGGGTTAAATCCCCATCAGGAGCAAGTATATCTTGAGAAGATTACTTGGTGTACATGGAAAAGTTGAGACTTTCAAAGCTAGACTTGTTAAAGCTTTGCATCATTAACCAGGTATGGATTATGATGAAACCTTTTCTAAGTAGTTATGCTTAAGTCCATCCAGATCCTACTTGCCACGGCTACATACCATGACTACGATATCTGGTGGTTGGGTGCCATGACTGCTTTTCTAAATGATGTTTTAAAAGAGAGCGTCTATAAGTACACAACCAGAGGGCTTCATAGACAGTGGGAGCAGCGGAAACGTGTGCAAGATGTTTTATGTGATAAAACAGGCATCGCGGAGTTGGAACATCTGTTTTGATGTGGTAGTAAAAGAGTTTGATTCATCAAAATGGTAGATGAACCTCGTATATACAAAAAGGTAGTAGGGAGTATGGTGATGATCCTCGTAGAGTACGTGGATGACATACTCTTGATAGGGAAGAAGTTTCCTATGCTACGCTCGGTCAATCTCTGCTGATCACAAGGATTCTCCAGATAGGATCAAAGTGATACCTCCTAAATTATGGGTTTTGGATCTATGAGATAGATCTAATTGGATGTTAGGATACTCACTAGTTGTAGTGAGATGATATCAATTGATCCTGGGGAGAATCACTGGAAAGGTTCCAGGATGATAAGGACGACTGAATGTCAGTCGCAGGCATTGTCTTTACCCTCAGTGTAGGGACGGTATGTTGGAAGAGTTCCAAGCTAGATGTCGTGACATACTAGACGATTAAAGGCAAGGTACATCGTTACCAATGATACTACCAAAGAGGCAGTCTGGATATATATAAGTTCATGAGATGAACTTCGTTCCTACCATTGTGTGACAATGGATTTGTGGCTTTAGCCAAGGAACTACCGTCCCATCAGAAATCTAGATATAATTCTTAGGCGGTATCACCTGATCATGGAGATGGTTGATCTCCAGGGAGATCGAGGTTAGGAGAGTAGACACAGAGGACAACAGTGCGGATCCACTAACAAAGGCCTTTTTCCCAGTAGAGGTTATTGTGGGATGGTTGAGTATGAGATACTTCAACCGCAGCTAATTGTTGGGTATGTGATACCACAACAGATGGTCCTAGTGCAAGTGAGAGATTGTTAGTTATATGTATGCCCTAGAGGCCATTACTGTACATACGATGTATATTGTAGTGGATGCTTGGACATATATAGGGAGGACTTTCTTGCTCGACATGATAGTATGCTATCTGGTTACACTTTACCATAACGTGTATACTGATTGTCTCTCTGTTACATGTTGGTAAAGCCCTTAGGATGAGTACTTGACTACCTGGACTATGATGCGGATCATACTAGTGGAGACATGGTAGTCCATAAGTACATCCTTCAAGGTCCTTAGTCGTGGGTGTATCGAGACAGGGCATCGATACACCAGAGTAGACTAGCGTATACGCATCTTGACCCATATGATAGGTGATGGATGATCCCATATCCATCGGTGTTTGACATCAAGGATGGTGTACGGGTGCTCAGTGGAGACTGGGTACACTGAACGGACCCGCCGAGAACTCCCAGATGGTATTATACCTCACGTCAGATGGCAGTTCTCCGGTGACACTGATACAGAGTAGTCTGTTGACCCAAGATCGTCATAGAGTCTTGTGTGATTCCCACTGTGCTTTGATTTCCACCTTACCACGTCCAAGAGGGCATGCAAAACGATGGCTTTTGGGTACAGTCCCGAATCACATGGAGGCAATGAGCGATAGGAGGGGATTCGTCTCTCCCGGTATAGGGAGTTGATGTTGTGCCGTGTTCGATTGGCTATAACCGGAAATCCCTGGCCAGGGTTGCTGAGATTTACTAGTAAGTGTTACCAGTTGTTTCTCGAACTGTTATAGACCTCATATCGACACGACTTATCGAGCTACTGGAGTCTGACATTTACCACCCCTAGGCGAGATATGCGACATATCAGACGACGAGACCGGACTGTACGGTAGTGTTACTGATTGGATTCACAGGAGAACTAGCGGGCTTGCTTGTTGATCTTCTGATCGCTCAATACCCGGGTGGCCGTTACGTTTAGCACACCGCTTGCGGCTTGTGGGTGTTTGATATGATCATCACCTACTGCCAGCGTATTGACGAGTCTTTAGAGTCCTACACAGGGGTTTCCTGGCTCAAGTGAAACGGAGTAGGAGCACATATGTGATATGTGCGGGACCGAGATTAATACGATATGAGATACCGTATTCTATTCTCGCGATTTGTAACATTGATCGGTTGTATGAGATATAGCCGGGTTATCGGATCAAGTGTTGATTCGATAAGTTGTTACTTTTGATATTAGTCGGTTATAGCCGGATTATTAAATCAAGAGTTGATTCAATAATTTAATGCATAATTATATATTTGATATATTACATTGCATTAACTAGTATTAGCTCACTTATGATTTATTTTCTCACTAGTTTGTGCACATTGTTTATATGTGATATATGCAAGTGTACATGTTTGTATCATGCTTGATGATACACACAAGATGGATGTATGAGACTCATACCAAGATTAGGGTTATTGTTTTATCTTAAGATTTAACAAAAGGGTTTAACTTAGTCAAAGTAATCAAGCTTGAAGAAGCTTGGAGAAGCTTTGACAAAGTCCACTCTTTTGTCATTTCTTTTGATATTCTTTAACCTAACCTTTAACCTAAACCCTTGGTTAATTCTCTACATGAGTTAAGCATGAGGGCTTAACTCAACCATGGTGCCATTTATTTATTGGATAAGTTTTCATTTGGATGGATAATTCTTTCTTCTTCTTCTTCATCATCAAGCTCCATCCAAAAGCTTACTAGCTCCAATGGTGCCATGAGCAAAAGAGTGAGAAAAATAATTATAAAGTGAGCCCACTTCCTACTTCTTCATCCTCTACCGCTTGCCATGTAGTAGAGTGTGTTCTCTTCACAAAGTTCATGACCTAGTGAAGGAATAGCTTGAGTTAGTGTCTCCCCGACGTAGATCATCTTCGGCCTCGAAGTCATCGTAGCAAGCACGTTCGTTCTTCTCGTGGAGCTTCTCAAGAGTCCGGAGTTCACGATCGCTGCGATGGGGGACATCTACACGGAGCTAATGAAGTGGAGGACCGGATCTACAAAGGTTGTAATCCCTTTCACTTACTAGTAAAGTTGTTTGCTAGCTTTTAGTTTCGCCTATCCTCTAGTTAACGATCTTCATTAGGGTTTCTCGGCACATAAATTTTTGAATTTGGCATGGTTGATGCCTTATGGAACCTCATGAGTGTGCCCAGGAACCTTACAGATGGTGGCAACATCGACACCGACACACATAATGCAAGGTGAGTAGATTATATCTACGGGGGAAGTCGGGTGGATGGCGTATAGCACCCCCGCAGTTCGATGTCTAGTATACTATATATACTATATATATGATAGCTTATAGTGTGTGACATGGTTATTCAGGATATGATTAGGTGTACTATGGATAGAATAGGGTTTAGAAGTAAACCAGTATAGTTCCTAGTTGCGAACCATAGGATAGGTTTACACTCACATGCACACACATGCCTATTGCTACACATATACCTACATGATGAGAATAGTGGATGATATTTGGAGATGAGTCGATGATATTGGGCAGAGTGCCATGAGATCAGTGATATATTGTGATTCATATTTGGGATACGACATGTGATTTTAGCGGGCCTTTGGACGTGTGTTTCACACACACATTGATATTTATATAGATGGTATCGATTTGTACTAGACTTAGATCAGTACCCCAGGCCATGAGATATGATGATACGGATACCTGATAATTGAGGAGATGAATGTGATATTGAGCCGTACCCAGCTTTTGGGATGCCGTACGATGATTTACCGTACGAGCTTTATATTGATGATAGATCCGCACTCATGACTCGAGGATGTCTTATGATATTGTATCGTACGCGGTACCTTTGAGGCGGGATCACCGACTATTATATATATATATATATATATATATATATATATATATATATATGTATCGACTCAGATTTAGGTAGTTTCCATACCCCTCCTGATTGTGTTGTTAGTTAGAACTGTAGTTTTGCTAGTAGATGTTAGGCTAGGTTAATATCATACCTGTTTCAAAACTAACGAATCGGGAGTATTTTAAAAACAGGCAAAGGGATTCTACGGATATTTTCAAAAGACGCATCTTTTCTTAAAAACACCGTAGCCCTTATTTTACTAAAAAAAACCCGATTCGTCTTATTTCAAATGGCAAACTGTGTGACTTTTTATATTGATACAGATGCGTCACTATTGCATTTATTAGTCGATTCTTGCATATTCTTGTTATTTGCATCGCATTGCATGTGCAAATGGTTATTATTATATTAAACTCATGCTGTTAGGACACCAGCACCATTATCGATGATGCGTATGTTCCACGTACACTTGCTTGCCGGCTCACACACTTCATCATCGATAATTGCCATGTCACTACACTGTAGGACTGTTGCATTCAGGATATGACCCCTTGCATGACATACAGATATGCTTACATTCTTTTATATGTCGCATACATCATGCCTTTCGATTATACGCATTGAGATATGTTGTTTCCATGATATTTCTGGATTTGGGAACCGTGGGAATTTCAAAGAGAGTATGTAACTGTTTTAAAAACCCGGTTACCCTTGATATGATATTTCAGTGCGTCCACCATGCGTTTTCTCGGTGCTGAGAACGACATGTGAAACCCGATTCGAGGAGTTGGATGATCCATTTGCGGGTGCATGGTGGACCCAGTATGGTTCCCCGAGGCAAGAAATGTTTTTCGTGGAGCAGACGATGAGCCTAGCAGGGTGGCGAGTACCTACCGGTGATTGGTTGGACCTGGCGGTTATCCAGAGGATACTGACCCGAGTCGATAGATGGATATGGGACGACCAGTACTGCCGGGGCCGAGGGCCGATTCCGCATACAGAGCCCGATATATGAGGATTTACGTGCCGATGTTAGGCACAGGTTTCATGATGTTTTCAAGTGTCGATGCTTGACACTCAGGTTCCATGATTTTGATATGTCGCGAGTGATACATGTTGATTTATATCCTCATATTTCCATGCATATTCTTTATGATATTTACATGCATGATGGTTATTGTCATTGGGTGACACGTGGACGGGATCCACATACATACAGACTTGATTACATTGATCATACCTCATATTTATGATATGCTATTACCTGAGGCACTGGCATGAGCACTTGGCACTACACTCATGTATAGATGTTACATTGCCACCTTATCATGCTTCAGACTTATTCATTTGAGGATATATTATATCTAATCGTATTGACCTAGGATTATGTCATGCATACGATTTCTTCTCTATGATATCTTCTATTCACGAGTTGGAAACTCACCCCCGTTGTGCCGCTGTTCCTTATAGGTTTTGCCGTACATGTTTCATTGCGGCTTTTCTGGTACCATGCTTCCTTTCTGGGTGATTGCATTTGGTAGGTGGGTTCACTCGCATCGTGACCACCCTTGTATTTATTTTATTCAGTTGTATCTAGAAATTCCATCAACCAAAACTTGTATATTGTTTCAGACTTAGAAAACCAGTTATGTATTATTTCGACCTTAGAGTCACGCGTTGTAGTATTACGGTTTTCATGCTGTTTTGAGTTTCTTTCTGAGTTTTGATCCTCGCCCTTCGGCGTTGTATATTATATTGCTTGCGTGGTTATGACCATCGATTGACGAAGAGCTAGCTCCCGCTTGGGGATGCCTTTTATCATTGCATATATATTATTCTTGTTGTACCCCGTTCGGGGCCAGTATTTACAAAGGAAACTCTGCCGAAATTCTTAGAAAAGACTATACATTTTAAAAATGCATATTCGGCTTACTTATTTAAAAACCTTGTATTTAAAAATGGTTTTAGATTTCTGGGCTTTTTGGCTTACTTGGATTAGATGAGGTCCTATAGACTTCATATGATTCAAGTGCCAGTCACGGGCTATTTCGGGTCGTGACAACAACTCTCAATTTCCTATAACCCTAACTAGGTTTTCCTTAAGTCCACAACATCACACAATATCGGTTCTAATCTAGCATGGGGGTATAAGTAATGCAAAAAACTAAGCTAATGGTCCAGAAAAATACCTCATTTGGCAACTCAAGAATTTTCTTGAGTTGCCCCAAGTGGCCAAAATCCTTGCTTTCTTGGTCCAATGTGTTTGCATTGAGCTTGTGCATCTTTTTTGTGAAATGGGAGTGGGGTTTTGGAGTGTTTAATGAGATGATTTGAGGAGGTGAAGAGGGGGAGAAGGAGCTAGGGCAGCAGCAACAGCTGAAGAGGAAGAGGGAGAGAGGAAATGAGTTGAAGAAATGAAGGGAAAAAGGCTAAGGCTTGGTCAAAGATAACCCCCCTTCTCTCTCTCACCCATACCCAATATTATATCATTTTCCTTTTCTTTTCTTATCTAATTCCCTTCTCACATCAATAGTAACCCCAAAATAACAAGCCATACACCCAAAACATGTAGGAAAATACAACAAGTGTAGAAAAAAGGAAATGGTGCATATTTTGCACAAAACAAGCTTAAACGCGATTAGCGATTTTTAATCGCGATTAGCACTAAATTAGTGTCAAACTAATCATAAAAAACTTTAAAATGGCATAATTTCATAAAATACCCTATTTTAGAATTTTCCATAATTTTTTCCAAAATTTTTCCCATTTATCTGTATTTAATTATACCGAAATATTAAAATATTCATTAAAATAATATTAAATTATAAAAATTCCGAAAAATAATATTTTATTTTTTTGAAATGTTACAACTACTATGTTGAGCAAGACTGTTAATACAACTGTGAATATTCCAGGCTTCCATTAAGTAATATACAAGCTAGTATGATACAATAATGGCCCCTAGGGCATATACACTAACATTAAGTCCATCCAGATCCTACTTGCTATTGCTACATACCATGACTACGATTTCTGGCAGTTGGGTGTCATGACTGCTTTTTCTAAATAGTGATTTAGAAGAGAGCGTCTATAAGTACACAGCCAGAAGGCTTCGTAGACAGTGGGAGCAGCGGAAACGAGTGCAAGTTGCTTTATGAGTTAAAGCATGCATTGCGGAGTTGGAACATCTGTTTGATGTAGTAGTCAAAGCGTTTGACTTCATCAAAATGGTAGATGAACCTTGTATATACAAAAAGGTAGTAGGGGGTATGGTGGTGGTCCTCGTAATGTACGTGGATGACATACTCTTGATAGGAAAGGAGTTTCCTATGCTACGCTCGGTCAATCTCCTCTTATCACATGGATTCTCCATATAGGATCAAGGTGATACCTCCTAAATCCTAGGTTTTGGATCTATGAGATAGATCTAATTGGATGTTAGGATTCTCACTAGGTGTAGTGAGATGATATCAATTGATCCTGGGGAGAATCACTGGATAGCTTCCAGGGTGGTAAGGACGACTGAATGTCAGTCACAAGAATTATCCTTACCCTCAGTGGAGGGACGGTATGTTGGAAGAGTTCCAAGCTAGATACCGTGGCATACTAGACGATAAAGGATGGATATATTGCTACCAAGGATGCTACCAAAGAGGTAGTCTGGATGTATATAGTTCATGAGATGAACTTTGTTCCTACCATTGTGTGACAATGGAGTTGTGGCTTTGGCTGAGGAACCCCCTGTTAGTGTATATGCTCTAGGGGCCATTATTGTATCATACTAGCATGTATATTACTTAATGGAAGCTTGGGATATTCACAGTTGTAAATAACAGTCTTGCTAAACATAGTAGTATGCTACTTGGTTTAAGTCTACTTTAATATGTGCATATGTTGCTTGTAACGTATCACTTATACATATTAGTAGAGCCCATAGGATCTTTGCTTGATTACCAGCGTCGTGATGGCAGTCACACTAGTGGGGGCTGGGTAGTCTGTAAGCAACATCCTATATAGATCCCTGGTCGTTGGATTATCGAGATAGGGCATCGATATTCCGGAGTAGACTAAGTGTATACGCTTCTCATCCCAGTTGGGGGGATGGTCTGTCCCATAGCCATCAGTACGTCGTACTAGAGATAGTATACAGGTGCTCGTTAGGTTACGGGTACACCGGACATGACTCGCCGGGGAACTGATTGGTTGTATTATACCTATCGTCAGTTAACAGTTCCCAGGTGACATGAGTACAGCATAGTCCGCAGACTTGACACTGCTGCTTCGCCTCGAGTGTGTCCCACTGTTCTTAGATTGCTACCCTACCACGGCTCAAAGGAGTCGTGTAAACAGGTAGCAGTTGGGTGCAGTCCCGAGCACTTGGAGGCAGTGGCAGTTAGATAGGATTCGTCTCTCCCGGTATTGGGAGTTGATATCGCACTGTGTCAGAGAGCCATTACGCAAAGTCCCTGGCCAGGGCAAGCGAGATATACTGGTAGGTTCCAGTAGCTTCTCAGGGTGTAATGGGCTTCGCTCCGACACGACTTATACAGCTATTAGGGGACTGACGCTTGCCGCCCCCTAGGCTTGATATGCGATAGTCTCAGACGAACAGACCGGACTGTACGAAGATTGTCACATCAGGCTCAGTGGGAGTTCGGATGATTTTCCTCATCGGCCTTCTTATCGACATCTACCTGGGGACCGTTACGTACAGCTAGTGCCGCTTGCAGTCTGTGATTAAACCTACTGCCAGCATAGTGTCGAGTCTTTAGAGTCCCACACAGAGAGTTTCCCTGCTCCAGGCGAAACGATATAGAGGTCGTATGGTTTTACGACAAGAGTTCGGACGCATACGTGTGTTTACGCACGTACGACATCCGGACAGTTTTTACTAGTCGGCTTTGGTTTAAGCCAGTTACTAGTATCCGGTTATCGGATTTATACAGTCTAAAATTTTTCCGTGTTTTCACGGATAGGAGAGGCGTTCTCGTAATTGCGCGAGAAGCATCTAGAAGATGGTGACTAAGGAGGTTTAGGTGGCATATACATTGAATGAGATTAGTGAGTCATATGGATAATTCATCCATGCCATTAATGCTTCATAATTGCTTAATGACTCATGGAGATGAATCACCATAAGATATTCATCAAGCATGGTTGTAAATCATTTTCTTTTCTTTTCTTGAAAAACAATAATGCTTGATATATATTATGATAGCTCATTTTTCTCATTTGATTATCATGTTCATCTTCTCTCTCCTCAAGCTCTCTCTCTCTTCAAACCCTAATCCTTCCCTCTCATGTGTTGAGTACAAGGGTTAGCTAGACTAATACATCCATAACCTCACTCTATATCACCTAGTTAGCTTAGATTAGCGATTTGAGCAAACTAGTTATCTCAAGTTTGAGATTAAGCTTGGCGTAGGAACTTTCGGGTGGATCGTCTTTGATTCGAGGAGGTCGTTGAGGTGCCGATGTTCCAAGGAGCCTACGAGGAGTGGAGGACAGCGATGAAGACCCGAAGGACATGGTTCTTGAGGTATAATCACATCACATAGTAGTTTAGAACTTCTATGATTGTTGTTAGTTATCGTTTAGCTTCGATTCATGCGGTTAGTCGATGTTTAAGCAAAGAACAAGATCGTTTTTCATATTTCCGCCTCCCCGCAAGTCGTGGGGTGTTGCACATCGACTTACAGTGGTATCAGAGCCTCGCTAAACAATAAATAACTCACTTGCAAAATTGTATGAATTTCGAACGAAAAAAACAAACCGGAAAACCCCGATATCATGAGTTTCTGTCGATTTTTAAATGAGGTCCAAAAATTTTTCAGGGACCTTCAGAAAGCCCTAAATGATAGTATTAGAACACCTAAGAAAACTGGGCTCATGAATCGGCTAAAGCGCCGCGGAACCGCGGCGGATCCCACCGATCCGCCGCGATTCCGCCGCCGAGTTGCCGATTCATCAGCCCAATTTTCCTGTGTGGGTTCTCTGTGATATTTGGTATTTTCTGGAATTTTTTAATTTTTGCTCAGGTTTCAGATTTACAGAGAAGTATTGGAGCAAAATTAAATGTGTTTAATCGATCGAAATTATACGGTATTTTCTTGTTGGATTATATCTGTGTTTGTATAATGTGTTCGTAAACCTCCCCTAACTGCTAGTATGTCGGTTGGCAGGGGGTTGCATATTTCTGTAATGGATTTTATCTGTTTATGTATATGAACTGTGTTGGACTGTTGTGATGTATAGCCGGGGTTATGTGATGGGTTATTATTTAATTCATTTGATGTAAATGTAATTTGTTGTAATATTATTTTGCAGGGCACATCCAGGTTGCGGTTGTAGCCACCGTTGTATTATTTCATTTTACTGTTTTTGCTCCTAGGACAGACCCAAGGTGGGGTGCACAAACTGCCGGGCGGGTAGTTTGCCGTACCCGTAGGGGTCTTGGGTGGGGTAATGGCTATTCATCACAACTGTGTAATCCGTCTTTTGTTGCAGGCTCAAAACAAACACGGATTGCTTGCAAATCCAATAAAGTTCATCTGTGATCTGGAATGAATATTATTGCGTCTGGCGAATGTACAATATCTATATATGATAGCAATTTAGACGTCACTTATGCTTTACACCCGCGCTAGCCCAGCCCCCCCTCTGTCGTTAGTTAAGTAACCTAACGGGTGATGACGGGACCCCGTGGCGAATGCGGATGGCATAAGAGGGCGTTGTATTTTCGTTGTTTTCTCAATGATAGGTTAAATGATGGGACGCATTATTATAATGCAAAGAAAATAAACCAAACTTTAAATCGTTGGAACAAATTTAAAAGAAACCACTCGGTTATTTTAAAAGAGCAGAATTTTTAATTGCGGAGCTTTAGCCACTCCTTTTAAAAAGTATCAGGTTCCTTCGATTATATCAAGTTCACTACGTTCACGGTTTTTGCCAAAACCATTCGTAGCCCTCCGTCATTTCATTTGGGTATTCAGTAGTATTCAAGTTATGTATATTTGGCGCTTAGTCAAAATATAGTGCTTGGTAGCTGCTAGGGTATTCATTTGTTGCATAGATAGATGCGTTGTTTTGGAACAGTCGTATTACTTTTCTTGGCCCTTAGTCAAGAGTATGTACGGATGGGTTCAAATTAACCTGGATAATGATGGGTAGAACTTGACATGTGACTTATGACATATTTGGCCCTTAGTCAAAGTCATAAGAGCATGGGGCAAAAATCCACATCGGGAATTTCTAAAGAAACTGAAATTTGCAGAGAGAAGCATACCATTTTGGAGTTTGATGAATGTTGGTAGGATTCCTTCAACATTATCATACGATGATATCTTGGATCCCGATCCTACTGTGAGTATATACTACTTATCAGGAGATTCGTCACTTAACGATCAATGCTATAAACCAAGTAGGTGCCTAGAAAGGTGTCAGCGGGGTTACGCCCCCAGAGAAAAGAGGTAATTTAATTAAGGAACATCGCGAAAGCGTTGGAAAACCTCCCTCGAAGTATCGACACTGGCCTGGCTAAACGGTTAAGCAAATATTGTACGGTGAGAATAGTCCTGGCTAATTCTTCTTTTATGGTTTGAGGAAGGATTCGAGAAACAGTGGGAGCCATCCTGTTTAGATAAATTAAACCACTCTAAACTTGCAACAGCATCATGCTAATAGTATTTTCTTCTCTCTCTTAAATTGCAGCGACCTTGTGACCATACATAGGTTACATCTAGATAATAATTTGACTGAATCTGACTTATTTGACTGGCAGAAGTCTGTCCAGATGTCCATTGCCTATGACAAGCTGGACCACCCTATTACTACTCAAGATCCCGCCGTCCCAGGTCCAGTTTCCACTGTCGCGGATATGGATATCCGTCAGACAAAGGGACAAGATAAAGCAAAAGCCAAGTGCCTCGTGTTAGCTTCAGTTGATGGTGTATACCAGAAGTAGCACGAGAAGATGGACTTAGTTTCCATCTTTCTCCATAACAAAGATTTATATGGAGAGCAATCTCATATCGCAAGATATGAAACCTCGAACGAATTAATTCAAGCAAGGTTGGCTGACGGGTCATCTGTAGGGGACAACGTCCTTACAATGACTAGCTATATTGATGAGCTCCGGGACTTGCAGACCACGTTGGGAAACAGGTCAGATACTGACTTGATTCTACAGTCTCTACCTTCTATCCTGAAGAAAACCAGGGAAGTAGAAGGAAAGAGAAGGGCAAAAGTTTCGGGACAGGATATAGTAAAAGAGGGACGTTCCTATTGTTATGGGATTGGGCATAGGCAGAAAGATTGCAAGGCTTTTGAAGCCAGTAGCCAAGATACGAAGCACGTTGTGACTTCAGCCTCAAGTGTATTTGTAATTGAAGACTGTATGTCAATAAACTCTACTTCCTGGGTACTAGATACCGGAGCAGGATCTCATATCTGTAATTCATTACATGCTTTGAGAAACAGTAGAGTTATAAAGGTAGGTGATTGGTCTCTCAGAGTTGCAAACGGAATGACAGTGAACGCTGAATCCGTGGGAGAATATCGCCTAGGTTTGATAAGTGGGCATATATTGATTTTACATAACTATTTATATGTACCTAGTATGACTTGTAATATCATATCAGTGTCCTCACTTTCAAGAGAGGGATATGATTTTACATTCGTAAGTGATGTAGTTAACATCCACCTAAATCAAGTTCTGATTGGGTCCGGTACATTAGATAACGGTATATACGTATTAAGTCAAGCTCAGGTTTTCAATGTCCAGAACACTCTTAAAAGAAAGTCTCCAGAAATAAATCAGGCTTTCTTATGGCATTGTAGACTTGGTCACATCAATGAGAGAAGGTTGACTAAGTTACATAAAGAAGGATATTTGAATCCGTTCGAATATCAATCTTATGCTACTTGTGAATCTTGTCTCAAAGGAAAGATGACAAAAACTCCGTTCACTGGACACGGAGTAAGAGCAAGCGAGCTCTTAGGACTCGTACACAGTGACGTGTGCGGTCCAATGTCTACACATGCACGAGGTGGTTATTCCTACTTCATTACTTTTACGGATGATTTCTCTAGGTATGGATATATCTTCTTAATGAAGCATAAATCCGAGGCCTTTGAGAAATTCCAAGAATACAAGAATGAAGTGGAAAAAAAAACAGGCAAAAGTATAAAGACACTGAGATCTGATCGAGGTGGTGAGTACTTAAGTGCCGAGTTCCTGGGTTACTTAAAAGAGAATGGAATTCTCTCTCAGCTTACTCCTCCATACACACCACAACATAACGGTGTATCAGAAAGGAGGAATCGAACCCTATTGGATATGGTTCGTTCCATGATGAGTAACGCTGAGTTACCGCGATCATTCTGGGGATATGCACTAGAATCAGCTGCATATCTTTTGAACCAGGTTCCCACCAAGACTGTGCCTACCACACCATATCAGATGTGGAGTGGGAAGAAACCCTATCTTCAGTATCTAAAGATTTGGGGATGTCCAGCTTATGTTAAAAAGCAGCATGCGGACAAACTCGAGGCACGATCAGTACTATGTAAGTTTGTGGGATATCCAAAGAACTCCAGGCGATATCTATTCTATTACGCAGAGGAACAAAAGGTTTTTGTTTCTCGTAATACCCATTTTCTAGAATATCAGTTTTTAGAAAAGGAAACTAGTGGGAGCGAAATAGAACCGGAAGAAATTCCAGAAACACAAACTACTACTGAAAGTTTGGTAGAACCAGAAGTTCAAGAAGAACAGGACATCCCAACGCCACTCCGCATGAGTAGTAGGCAATCTCATCCGCCCGAGAGATACTACGGTTTTCTCATAGACGGGGATAGAGAGGATTGCACTATTGACTATGATGAGCCTACTAGCTTCCAGCAAGCCATTCAGAGCGGTGACTCAGTAAAATGGCTGGATGCAATGCGGACCGAAATGGAGTCCATGTACACTAACAAAGTATGGACTTTGGACGTTGCTCCAGATGGGGTAAAACCCGTAGGATGCAAATGGATCTTCAAAAAGAAGATTGGTGTAGATAGACAGGTTGAAACCTATAAGGCTAGACTTGTTGCAAAGGGTTTCCGTCAAAGGCCTGATTTGGACTATGACGAAACCTTTTCTCCAGTGGCTATGCTTAAATCTATTCGGGTCCTTCTTGCTATTGCTGCCTTCCACGATTATGAAATCTGGCAGATGGACGTAAAGACGGCCTTTCTAAATGGTAATTTGGAAGAAAGCGTCTATATGGATCAGCCAGAAGGATTCATTCAGAATGGGAGCAACGGTAAAGTATGCAAGCTGCTTAAGTCCATTTATGGACAAAAACAAGCATCGCGGAGTTGGAACATCTGTTTTGATGATGCTGTCAAAGAATTTGACTTTATCAAAAATCCAGATGAACCTTGCATATACAGTAAGATTGCAGGGAGAGCTGTAGTATTTCTCGTCTTATACGTGGATGACATTCTCCTAATAGGAAATGATATTCCTATATTACAGTCAGTCAAAAGATTCTTGTCACATAAATTCTCCATGAAAGACCTGGGTGATGCCACCTACATTCTAGGGATCCGGATCTATCGTGATAGATCAAAAAGGATGTTGGGACTTTCACAGTCCAGGTACATAGACACCATAGTGAAAAAATTCAGTATGGATGATTCTAAGCGCGGTAACCTACCGGCTTGTCACGGAATCGCCCTCTCCAAAGAGATGTCTCCCAAGACTGATTTGGAAAGGGATCGCATGTCGATTATACCCTACGCTTCTGCGGTAGGCTCTATAATGTATGCGATGTTATGTACCAGACCGGATGTAGCATACGCATTGAGCGTAGTAAGCCGGTATCAAGCAAACCCAGGGGAGAAGCACTGGATAACAGTAAAGAACATTCTCAAGTACCTAAGGAGAACTAAGGAAATGTTCTTGGTATATGGCGGAAAAGACCTCCAGTTAGAGGCCTTTGCCGACTCCGGCTTCCAGAGTGACAAAGATGACTCCAAGTCCATATCGGGTTATATCTTTACTCTCAATGGAGGGGCGGTCTGTTGGATGAGTTCCAAACAGGAGACCGTTGCTGACTCAACGATGGAAGCAGAGTACATAGCTGCTTGCGATGCCGCAAAAGAAGCAGTCTGGATGAAGAAGTTTCTCACAGAACTTCAGGTGGTTCCTACCAGTGTTGGTCCAATACCTCTGTATTGTGACAACAACGACGCTATAGCTTTAGCGAAGGAACCCAGGTCCCATCAGAAGTCCAGACACATCTTAAGGCGGTATCACCTGATCAGGGAGATTATAGATCGCCGAGAGATCGAGGTATAGAGAGTAAAGACTGAGGATAACATTGCTGATCCATTCACAAAGGCCATTCCTCAGACGCAGTTCGAGAGGCTATTCGAGATGATAGGTCTACGATATGCCAGCTCATGGCCCTAGTGCAAGTGGGAGATAGTTAGTGTATATGCCCTAGGGGCCATTATTGTATCATACTAGCATGTATATTACTTAATGGAAGCTTGGGATATTCGCAGTTGTAAATAACAGTCTTGCTAAATATAGTAGTATGCTACTTGGTTTAAGTCTACTTTAATATGTGCATATGTTTCTTATAACGTATCACTTATACATATTAGTAGAGCCCATAGGATCTTTGCTTGATTACCAGCGTCTTGATGGCAGTCACACTAGTGGGGGCTGGGTAGTCTGTAAGCAACATCCTATATAGGTCCCTGGTCGTTGGATTATCGAGATAGGGCATCGATATTCCGGAGTAGACTAAGTGTATACGCTTCTCATTCCAGTTGGGGGGATGGTCTGTCCCACAGCCATCAGTACGTCGTACTAGAGATAGTATACAGATGCTCGTTAGGTTACAGGTACACCGGACAGGACTCGCCGGGGAACTGATTGGTTGGTATTATACCTATCGTCAGTTAACAGTTCCCATGTGACATGAGTACAGCATAGTCCGCAGACTTGACACTGCTGCTTCGCCTCGAGTGTGTCCTACTGTTCTTAGATTGCTACCCTACCACGGCTCAAAGGAGTCGTGTAAACAGGTAGCAGTTGGGTGCAGTCCCGAGCACTTAGAGGCAGTGGCGGTTAGATAGGATTCGTCTCTCCCGGTATTGGGAGTTGATATCGCACTGTGTTAGAGAGCCATTACGCAAAGTCCCTGGCTAGGGCAAGCGAGATATACTGGTAGGTTCCAGTAACTTCTCAGGGTATAATGGGCTTCGCTCCGACACGACTTATATAGCTATTATGGGACTGACGCTTGCCGCCCCCTAGGCTTGATATGCGATAGTCTTAGACGAACAGACCGGACTGTATGAAGATTGTCACATCAGGCTCAGTGGGAGTTCGGATGATTTTCCTCATCGGCCTTCTTATCGACATCTACCTGGGGACCGTTACGTACAGCTGGTGCCGCTTGCGGTCTGTGGTTAAACCCACTGCCAGCGTAGTGTCGAGTCTTTAGAGTCCCACACAGAGAGTTTCCCTGCTCCAGGCGAAACGATATAGAGGTCGTATGGTTTTACGACAAGGGTTCGGACGCATACGTGTGTTTACGCACGTACGACATCCGGACAGTTTTTACTAGTCGGCTTTGGTTTAAGCCAGTTACTAGTATCCGGTTATCGGATTTATACAGTCTAAAGTTTTTCCGTGTTTTCACGGATATGAGGGGCGTTCTCGTAATTGCGCAAGAAGCTTCTAGAAGATGGTGACTAAGGAGGTTTAGGTGGCATATACATTGAATGAGATTAGTGAGTCATATGGATGATTCATCCATGTCATTAATGCTTCGTAATTGCTTAATGACTCATGGAGATGAATCACCATAAGATATTTATCAAGCATGGTTGTAAATCATTTTCTTTTCTTTTCTTGAAAAACAATAATGCTTGATATATATTATGATAGCTCATTTTTCTCATTTGATTATCATGTTCATCTTCTCTCTCCTCAAGCTCTCTCTCTCTTCAAACCCTAATCCTTCCCTCTCATGTGTTGAGTACAAGGGTTAGCTAGACTAATACATCCATAACCTCACTCTATATCACCTAGTTAGCTTAGATTAGCGATTTGAGCAAACTAGTTATCTCAAGTTTGAGATTAAGCTTGGCGTAGGAACTTTCGGGTGGATCGTCTTTTGATTCGAGGAGGTCGTTGAGGTGCCGATGTTCCAAGGAGCCTACGAGGAGTGGAGGACAGCGATGAAGACCCGAAGGACATGGTTCTTGAGGTATAATCACTTCACATAGTAGTTTAGAACTTCTATGATTGTTGTTAGTTATCGTTTAGCTTCGATTCATGCGGTTAGTCGATGTTTAAGCAAAGAACAAGATCGTTTTTCATATTTCCGCCTCCCCGCAAGTCGTGGGGTGTTGCACATCGACTTACAGTATCACCTGATCATGGAGATGGTTGATCTCCAGGTACCAAAGAGGTAGTCTGGATGTATATAGTTCATGAGATGAACTTTGTTCCTACCATTGTGTGACAATGGAGTTGTGGCTTTGGCCTAGGAACCCCCGTCCCATCAGTGATCCAGACATATTCTTTTGCAGTATCACCTGATCATGGAGATGGTTGATCTCCAGGGAGATCGAGGTTAGGAGAGTAGACACAGAGGACAACAGCGCGGATCCACTCATAAAGGCCTATTTCCCAGTAAAGACTTTTATAGGATGGTTGAGTATGAGATACTTCAACCACTGCTGATTGTTGGGTATGAGATACTACAACAGATGGCCATAGTGCAAGTGGGAGATTGTTAGTGATATGTATGCCCTGGAGGCCATTACTGTACATACGATGTATATTGTAGTGGATGCTTGGACATATATATGGAGGACTTTCTTGCTCGACATGATAGTATGCTATCTGGTTGCACTTTATCTTAACATGTACTCTAATTGTCTCTATGTTACATGTTGATAAAACCCTTAGAATGAGTACTTGACTACCAGGACTATGATGTAGATCATACTAGTGGGGACAGAGTAGTCGCTAAGTACATCCTTCAAATGTTCCTAGTCGAGGGTGTATCGAGATAGGGCATCGATATACCAGAGTAAACTAGCGTATAGCTTCTCGACCCATGAAGATGGGCGATGGATGATCCCATATCCATTGGTGTTTGACATCAGAGACAGTATACGGGTGCTCGGTGGAGACTGGGTACACTGGACGGACTCGCCGAGAACTCCCAGATGGTATTATACCTAACGTCGAATGGCAGTTCTCTGGTGACACTGGTACAGGTTAGTATGTAGACCCGAGATCGTCATAGAGTCTTGTGTGATTCCCACTGTGCTTTGATTTCCACCTTACCACGTTCAAGAGAACGTGCAAAACGGTGGCTTTTGGGTACAGTCCTGAGTCACATGGAGATAATGAGCGATTGGAGGGGTTTCGTCTCTCCCGGTATTGGGAGTTGATGTTGCGCTGTGCTCGATTGGCTATAACAGGAAGTCCTTGGCCAAGGCTACTTCAGAGATATACTGGTAAAGAGTTATCAGTAGTTTCTCGACCCGTTATCAGCCTCATATCGACACGACTTATCAGGTTACTGGGGTCTGACGTTTACCACCCCTAGACGTGATATGCGACATATGAGACCGGACTGTACGGTAGTGTTACTGATTGGATTCACAAGAGTGTGAGCAGACTTGCTTGTTGATCTTTTGATCGCTCAATACCTGGGTGGCCGTTACGTTTAGCAGACCGCTTGCGGCTTATGGGTGTTTGACATGATCATCACCTACTGCCGGCATATTGACGAGTCTTTAGAGTCCTACACAAGGGTTTCCTGGCTCAAGCAAAATGGAGTAGGAGCACATATGTGATATGTGCGGGACCGAGATTAATGCGATATGTGATACCGCACTAAATTCTCACGATGTGTGACATGGATGGTTATATGTGATATAGCCGGGTTATCGGATCAAGTGTTGATTCGATAAGATGTTACATTAAGATATTAGTCGGTTATATGAGATATAGCCGGATTATTAAATCAAGTGTTGATTTAATAATTTAATATATAATTATATATTTGATATATTATATTACATTAACTAATATTAGCTCACTTATGATTTCTTTTCTCACTTTGGATACATTGATATATATATGATATATGTTAAATGTATCATGCAAGGTTACAAATGCAACTAGGGTTAATGAGGGTTAAACCATGCTAGGGTTAAGATTAGGGTTTATAATTTATCATTAAGTAATTCAAATGTTATGGATAAATGTCATGGTTGATATTTGTTGAAAGTTTGTAGAAGCTTCAAGGCATCTTTGACTTTGTCCATTCTATTTGTCTTGCTTAAGATATTTTTGACCTAACCTTTAACCATAGCTTATGGTTGACTCTCTACAAGGGTTAAGCATGACATGCTTAACCCTTGGTTGCATTTCTAAGTTCACACATTATTCATTTGGATTAACTCATGAGATGAGTTCTTCTTCTTCTTCCTTCTCAAAAAGCTTTCTAGCTTTAATGGAGGTATGAGATAAAATGTGAGAAAATCATTTCTAATGTGGGCAAACTTCCTACTTCATCATCCTCTACTACTTGCCATTTAGTATAGGGTGTTCTCTTCACAAAGTTCATGACCTAGTGAAGAAATAGCTTGGGTTAGTGTCTCCCCGACGTAGATCATCTTCGGCCTCGAAGACATCGAAGCAAGTATGTTAGTTTCTTCATAGGAGCCTCTCTAGGGTCCAGAGTTCACGATCGCAGCGAAGGGGACTACTACACGGAGCTATTGAAGTGAAGGACCGGTCTACAAAGGTTGTATTCCTTGCTCACTTCTTATTGCAAAGTGTTTGCATATGTTTTCCGTATATTTCTAGTATACGATTCTTGTTTAGGGTTAGCTAAAACGACAATTTTTGAATTTGGCATGGACGATACCTCCCGAAACCTTGCTGCCGTCTTGGATAACCCTTCACATATAACAATAGATAACATAACATTATTTTCTTAATTTTCAATCCCTCAGTTAATATGATAATTCTATTAAACGTATCAAAAATCAATCAAATAATCACTATTTGAGAAACATGTATACTAAATATGATTTCAAATTGAGAGTTTAGAACTTCAATGAGACCGTCTTGATATAGTTTTGGATTAAATACTGAAATCTTAAGAAATGATCAATAGAAAATCTAATTTGAAAATAGCGTATGCATAGCGTAGTGTATACTATTTGTTAAAAAGCGCAAACTATTTGAGAAAAAAAACGTAATCTATTTTGTATGTAAGCTGTTTTCCGATGTTACGTAGCGAAGAGGCTAAGCTACGCTGCGTAGCATAAAATAGCGAGCAACATAGCGAGCTATTTTAAGTATTTCTTTGTGTACACTTTCCTCGTTCCGTTGCCACCACGAGCCTTACACAATCAATCGGATAATATAGATATCCGTTCAACAAAACATATATCATTCGAAAGGATCTCGGGTGACTCACACAAAAGGCGAGATCTTTCAGAAAATCGATTCTTTTTTGAAAAGTGCATAACTGTATGGATAAGCTCACACTAAGCGGTTAATTTTGGATCCAATTCGGGGGGAGATATCGAGAAGGAATTGAAATGTAATAATATCGATTTACAGTTTGAATCAATAAAAAAATGTTCTCTATTCATTCAAACGTTGTACTATGGGACGCGGATGTAGGGTTCCTAGGCACTCTCTAGAGGTCTCACAAGGCATCAACCATGCCAATTTCAAACTATTATAGGTGCCGAGAAACCCTAATACGGATCGTTGGCTAGAAATCTAGGCGAAAAGTAAACTAGTTAACATTTAACTATAAGAATACGGAAATACAACCTTTGTAGATCCGGTCCTCCACCTCCACGGCTCCGTGATGAAGTCATCTCCGCTGTCCAAATCAAAATCCAGGCTCTAGCGCCGGCTTCATCGGAGAAAGAGCGGGCAAGGTCGTCGGCTTCGTGCCGAAGATGATCTACGTCGAGGCATCGCTAGATCAAGCTCTCACTTCACCAAGTCATGAAACTTGTGAAGAAAACACACTCTACTATTTGGCAAGAGGTAGAGGATGAAGAAATAGAAAGTGGGTAGACTTTAGAATTGGATTTCTCACTTGTTTCATCAATCCACCATTGATGAAGAGAAGCTTTCTTCATTGAAGAAGATGAAGAAGAAGAAGAAAGTCTTATGATAAGTTATTCTTAAAAGAATAATAAATATGGAAACTTATCATAAAATTAACCATGGTCAAGTGTAGAGACTAAACTAGGGTTAGTGGGAATGGTTAGGGTTAAGGATGAGATAAGTATGGTTGACTTGATCAAAGCTTCAAGAAGCTTCAACATATAAAACAAAACAAGCCACCATGCTTAAAACATTCCAAAATGAATATATAAATAAATAAATAGATAATAAGAGAATAAACAAAACCCTAACCACTCTCACAACCATGGTTTAATCTTCACACAAATCCATGTTAACATGTATCATCCAACATGACACAATCAAGTGCACAAAAGTATATCACATATACAATGTGCATATCCGAGTGAGAAAATCCATTTAAAGTGAACCGATACTAGTTAATGCAAAGTAATATATCAAATATATAATTATACATTAAATCATTAAATCAACACTTGATTCAATGATCCGGTCATGTCGCACATAACCGACTGGTATCAATCGTAACAACTTATCGAATCAACACTTGATCCGATAACTCGGCTATATCGCATATAACCGATCAATGTCACATCGCGAGAATCGAATACAGTATCACATACTGGTATTATTCTCGGTCCCGCACATATCTCATATGCGCTCCTATTTCGTTTCGCTTGAGCCGGGAAACCTCTGTGTAGGACTCTAAAGACTCGTCAATACGCCGGCAGCAGGCGATGATCATATCAAACACCCACAAGCCGCAAGCGGTCTGCTAAACGTAACGGCCACCCGGGTATTGAGCGATCTGAAGATCGACGAGCAAGCCCGCTCACACTCCAGTGAATCCAACCAGTAACACTACCGTACAGTCCGGTCTGATCGTCTGATATGTCGCATATCTCGCCTAGGGGTGGTAAACGTCAGACCCCAATAGCTCGATAAGTCGTGTTGATATGAGGTCTATAACAATTCGAGAAACTACTAGTAACACTTACCAGTAAATCTCAGCAACCCTGGCCAGGGATTTCCTGTTATAGCCAATCGAACACAGCGCAACATCAACCCCCTATACCGGGAGAGACGAATCCCCTCCTATCGCTCATTGCCTCCATGTGACTCGGGACTGTACCCAAAAACCACCGTTTTGCACGCCCTCTTGGACGTGGTAAGATGGAAATCAAAGCACAGTGGGAACCACACAAGACTCTATGACGATCTCGGGTCAACAGACTACTCTGTACCAGTGTCACCAGAGAACTGCCATCTGACGTGAGGTATAATACCATCTGGGAGTTCTCGGCGAGTCCGTCCAGTGTACCCAGTTTCCACTGAGCACCCGTATATCATCCCTGATGTCAAACACCAATGGATATGGGATCATCCATCGCCCATCTGTATGGGTCGAGAAGGTATACGCTAGTCTACTCTGGTATATCGATGCCCCGTCTCGATACACCCTCGACTAGGGACTTTGAAGGATGTACTTATGGACTACCATGTCCCCACTAGTATGATCCGCATCATAGTCCAGGTAGTTAAGTACACATCCTAAGGGCTTTACCAACATGTAATAGAGAGACAATCAGTGTACACGTTAAGGTAAAGATCAACCAGATAGCATACTATCATGTCGAGCAAGAAAGTCCTCCCTATATATGTCCCAGCATCCACTACAATATACATCCTATGTATAGCAATGGCCTCTAGGGCATACATATAACTAACAATCTCCCACTTGCACTAGGGCCATCTGTAGCAGTGGTTGTAGTATCTCATACTCAACCATCCCATGAAAGTCTCTCTCTGGGAAAAGGCCCTTGTGAGTGGATCCGCCCGTGTTGTCCTCTGAGTCTACTCTCCTCACCTCGATCACCTTGGAGATCAATCATCTCCATGATCAGGCGATACTGCCTTAGAATATGTCTGGATCACTGATGGGACCGTCGTTCCTTGGCATAAGCCACAACTCCATTGTCTCACAATGGTAGGAACGTAGTTCATCTCATGAACCATTATACACCCAAACAGCCTCTTTGGTAGCATCTTAAGTAGCGATGTATCCTGCCTTTATCGTCTAGTATGTCACGGTATCTAGCTTGGAACTCTTCCAACATACCGTCCCTTTACTGAGGGTAAAGACAATGCCTGCGACTGACATTCAGTCGTCTTTATCACCCTGGAACCCTTCCAGTGATTCTCCCCAGGATCGATTGATACCTTCTCACTACAACTAGTGAGAATCCTAACATCCATTTAGATCTATCTCATAGATCCAAAACCTAGGATTTAGTAGGTATCACTTTGATCCTATATGGAGAATCATTGTGATAAGCGGAGATTGACCTAGCGTAGTATAGGAAACTCCTTCCCTATCAAGAGTATGTCATCCACGTACTCTACGAGGATCGTCACCATACTCCCTACTACCTTTTTGTTTATACAAGGTTCATCTACCATTTTGATAATGTCAACATCTTTGACTAATCCATCAAAACAGATGTTCCAACTCCGCGATGCCTGCTTTATCCTATAAAGCATCTTGCACACGTTTCCGCTGCTCCCACTGTCTACGAGGCCCTCTGGCTGTGTTCTTATAGACGTTCTCTTCTAAATCATTATTTAGAATAGTTGTCATGGCACCCAACCACCAGATATCGTAGTCATGGTATGTAGCCGTGGCAAGTAGGATCTGGATGGACTTAAGCATAGCTACTTGAAAAGGTTTCATCATTATCCACGCCTGGTCGATGACGAAAAGCTTTAACAAGTCTAGCTTTGAAAGTCTCAACTTTTCCATATACACCAAGTAATCTTCTCAAGATATACTTGCTCCTGATGGGGATTTAACCCTTCAGATATAGCAACCAAAGTCCATACTTTGTTGGTGCATAAGGATTCCATCTCAGATCGCTAAGCATCCAGCCATTCTTACAGAGTCTCACTCCTGATGGCCAGCTCGAAACTAGTTGGGTCATCATCTCATGATGCAGTCCTCGCTCCCACTGTCATAGAGAAACCGAAGTATCTCTCAGGTGGGTGAGGAACCCTACTAGATCGGCGGAGAGGCTGAGGTTCGTTGGAATCTACTGAATCATTTGGTTTTATCAAATCATCAGCTGCAGTTTGTATAGCTGGAACATTTCCAGTTCTACTTAACAGACCTTGCCTCGAGCGTGTCCGGATTTTGCTTTTAGACATAGGCCGGTCAACCCTAAATCTTAACTAGCTTAAGACATGGGCTCTTCCCTTTCCATATCACATATGAAATGGTAGGCAACTGATTTGATTGGAACCCTGTTCAATAGGTATGCAGCTTCTCAAGTGCATAACTCCCAAAAAGGAAATAGGTAACTTAGTAGTACTCATCATAGAGCACACCTTATCATATAGGGTGTGATTGCTCCGCCCCGATATACCATCATGCTATGGTGTATACGGAGGAGTAATGCTGAGAGAGAATCTCATTCTCCTTTAGAATAGTCCAGGAATTCCGTGCTCAAGTATTCTCCTCCCTGATCACATCAAAGGACATAATACTTGTACCCTTATTGGTTCTCTACTTCTAACTTATATTCTGTGAATATCTCAAAAGGTTCAGACTTGTGTTTCAACAGGAACATATGTCTGAATCTTGAGAGATTATCAGAGAACGTAATGAAGTATAAAGAACCAGTCCTGGCATTTGTAGACTGGGGACCTACATACATCAACATGTATCATCTCAAGAGTTCACTAACTCTTTCTCTGTTTCCAATAAACAGAGCTGTGGTCATCTTATCTTTGTGACATGACTGGTGAGTTTTACAAGATGTAAATTCAAACTGATTTAAATATGCATCTAAATGTAACTCAGCCAATCGGGTCGCATTGATATGACCTAGTCTACAATACCTCAAGAAGGATTCGTTCATTTCTGAACTCTTCCTCTTGTGTGTGTTCTGTATACTAAAGAACTGTAGTTTGATTTAGAACGTCAATGCTTTTAGATAACGTGCCTGAACTGATCAACTTTTGATATAGGAAATGTTCAAAACATTATCCAACTATACAAAATTTTATCATTTCTTTACTAATAAAGAGATAGATATGATTTTGTATATCAGGTTCGGTATCTAATAACATTTGTTCAGAATCAATGTATTGGTAATACAGGGTGACAGTGACCAACAGACTTGGCTGCAACACTTGCCCCGTTTTCTGTCTTATGAAACTTATCACCCGTTCTCAGTTCTCTACCTTTCTGTAGCCCTATGTAACAGATTACATATCTAGGATCCTGATCTGGTATCACATACCCAGGACGTAAAGGATACTGAGAAACAGTTCTCTGTAATGAACACACCCGAAGATGATGCATCAGCATGCACTCTCTTCGTTTGGGCGGCACGGGAATTCTGGTATTCCCCAATTTCCTGCTCTGTCTTATAACAATTATAAGTTGGAGCGGGACCAACGTTCCCCAGCTCAGTATAACAAGCGGGTTCGGTCAAATATCCGTTTTATTATCTTGATTAAGGCGTGATATGGTCGCTACCTGGAGAGAGAGAGAAGAAAACACTCAGCGTGCGCTCTTTCAAGAATAGATGGTTATTATTTTATCTAATCAGGATGGCTCTCACTGCTTTTTATCAAATCTTCCTTCAAACCCTAAAAGGAAAGACTAGCCGAGATTAATTACACACTACAAGTTCGCCAATTTTTCAGCCAGGCCAGTGTCGGTACTTTGAGGGAGGTCCCCCGTGCTTTCGCACGAACCTAATTACAGTAAACCTCGTTTTCCCAGAGGCGTAACCCCGTTGACACCTTTCTAGACACCTACTTGATCGGCTAATTGTAATGTATAAAAACTCTCCCAGGAGTAACAATTACTCGCAGCGGGTATCAGGATCCAACTATCTCATAGAAGGTATGCAATCTCATTGCAAATTTCAACACTTGAAATTCCAGATAATATTTTGCCCCGAACGATCTATGACCTTGACAAGGTCAACAAACCATAGACCGCAAGTCAAGTTCAACCCGTCATTTCTTGATTGAATCAAACCCACCCGCATGACCCTTGACAAGGTCAACAAGGCCGCACGACTACCCTAACCCAATCTGCATCATATGCATAAGCAGATAAATACTGGTTAGCTACCGCACACTGCGCCTTGACAAGGTCAACAAACGCAGCACGAATACTAAACAGGATTTATCTGAAATGACGGAGGGCTACGACAGGTTTTTCTGAAAACCTATTGCGTAATGAACTTGATATCGTTGTAGGATCGAATGATTTTTAAAATGGAGTGCTTTTGAGGGTTTTTTAGTTTTGCTAAAGGAGTCACTCCCGGTGAAGGGATCGTCGGTCCTTTCCTCGTCGAATGAGGTGCGGGATATATCATATATATCACTGTGCAAAACAAAAACTCTTAAAAGCAATCAAAAGACAAACCGAGTGTGTAGCATCTGCCAGTTATTGCTAAAGGAGTCACTCCCGGTGAAGGGATCTCGGTCCTTTCCTTATCGAATAAGGTGCAGGATATATCATATATACCGCTGTGCAAAGCAAGAACTGTAGCTACCTTTTTATTTTGAAATTTGATTCTACAACATCTTAGGTTTCTTTTATTTCATTAATCACATTAATGAAGTCCCATCATTTAAGTACCTAAACATCACAGATAAATACGACGTACACTTATGCCATCCGCATTCGCCTCGATGTCCCCTCGTGCACCGTTAGGTTAGGTAACTAACGGCAGAGCAGGGCAGGGCTAGCGCAGGTGTAAAACATAAGTAACGTCTATATAATATATCATATATACTATATACTGTATCTATCACAGAACATCACATGATCACATCACAGATATCGCAGCAGAAGAAACATATGAAATATTGGATATACTAGGACGTCCGTGTTTTTGATACGAGCCAGTATAAAACACGGATTCCACGATCGCGATGAATAGCCAAACCCACACCCCTAGACCCCTACGAGAGCGGTAAGCAACCCTACCAATTCTGGAGTTAGGAGACCCGGACTCGACTCCTCGAGTTGGTCTCCCACTGGACTCCAGAACCCGGTTACTTGTGCTCCCCTCCTTGGGTCTATCCTAGTGCAGAAAAGTAAATAATATACAAAGGGTGACAACTTCCGCTACCTGGAAGTGCCCCAAATGAAAGAATATTACATACAAGTTTTTACATGAATGAAAATGAAAACACTCATCTCACATAAAAACCCCCGGCTATTCAAACACGACGATCCAATATAGCATATCCAGCAACACATAACATCACATGTCATCAACGTAAGTAAATATGCGCATCCCAATTGTCGTTGACATATAGCAACGAAACCGGCGATATCACATATTACACTTACGGTCACAGAAAAGAAAGTGTAAAACTACACAGTTGGAATCCACAATCTGCATAGACATCGCATGCCTAATCAAATGAATACCTTAGACATCACATGCCTAACAATTATAAACCCCGCATTTTAGTCTCATTATCGAAAACTCTTTTCAATATCATGTCGGGGAATTCAACAGGATTCCTGACATACTGATCGAATGCTCGTCGCAAACTTCAGTAGACGGCCGCACCCCCGATACCGTTGACGAAGTGCACCAAGGCGGAACACCGCTACCGCGAGCACCCGAACGGATGCTTTCGGCATCGGGGTTCTCCTACAGTCACTTGGTCGGGGCTATGGAGTGAGGCTGTCTATTAAGTTTACCCGGCGAGTATCCGCGTACGCTACGTGATTGTGACGGACTTTTGATCACATCAAAATTCCGTGGCAACCGATCAAGTGAGACTAAACTGCTATGTTTATAACATTCATTCAGTTATCTCATAACTACTTGTGAATTCCAATTATTGTATCCCATTCCAGATAAACAGAAAATGTTAAACTTTCCGATCGAACAGTCAAACACCCAAGTTTTCTCAAAACAGATCAACACATGAAATAAGTCTAACAACATTCAGTTCGTGCCTCAGTACCAACGGTCCAGCCGTAGAAGGGTCAAGCCAACGCCTCACATGTGGCACGCCGTACTGCCCTAAACCCGAAGGTTCAAAGGGCAGTTCAAGACGGTCACATAATCGAGTTAAGGTTTGTTGTCTTCTAGAGGGACCATCGCATTACTTGCACTACTTAGAACGTCGTTAAACTACGGAAAATCCAACACTTGGAAATTTCCCGACAGGGGAAAAATTGGGTATTTATATCCGGTCGAACTTTTTAACATATTCTAAAATTTATCCGGAAAGCCACACAGACAAAATTTGATAATCCGATCGAACATGCGAATCCCCAAAACAACTCAGAAAATTCAACTCTTGAATAATATATTAAAATTATCCAGAAAACAGAAGAGTCAAATATAACAATTACTGTGCAAACAGGAGTCAACGATTCAATATAACGGCCGCGGAACCGCCGCGCCACGTGGGGTAAGGCCGCGGTTCTGCGGTGGGTTGACGGAGTTAGGGCTCCGTTTTGCACAGTAATTCATAAAAAACCCTGCTTAATTTTCTGCATATTTTTAATATGGAAAAATCCAGATTTTTAAAAATTGGACAGAGAGCAAGTTTGTGATCGGGTTTCGGGTTCGTTCGGACTTCAAATTCCGTCTAGACTTCGCCTAAGGCTCTAGCTAGGCTCTGATACCACTGTAGGGTTCCTAGGCACTCTCTAGAGGTCTCACAAGGCATCAACCATGCCAATTTCAAACTATTATAGGTGCCGAGAAACCCTAATACAGATCGTTGGCTAGAAATCTAGGCGAAAAGTAAACTAGTTAACATTTAACTATAAGAATACGGAAATACAACCTTTGTAGATCCGGTCCTCCACCTCCACGGCTCTGTGATGAAGTCATCTCCGCTGTCCAAATCAAAATCCGGGCTCTAGCGTCGGCTTCATCGGAGAAAGAGCGGGCAAGGTCGTCGGCTTCGTGCCGAAGATGATCTACGTCGAGGCATCGCTAGATCAAGCTCTCACTTCACCAAGTCATGAAACTTGTGAAGAAAACACACTCTACTACTTGGCAAGAGGTAGAGGATGAAGAAATAGGAAGTGGGTAGACTTTAGAATTGGATTTCTCACTTGTTTCATCAATCCACCATTGATGAAGAGAAGCTTTCTTCATTGAAGAAGATGAAGAAGAAGAAGAAAGTCTTATGATAAGTTATTCTTAAAAGAATAATAAAAATGGAAACTTATCATAAAATTAACCATGGTCAAGTGTAGAGACTAAACTAGGGTTAGTGGGAATGGTTAGGGTTAAGGATGAGATAAGTATGGTTGACTTGATCAAAGCTTCAAGAAGCTTCAACATATAAAACAAAACAAGCCACCATGCTTAAAACATTCCAAAATGAATATATAAATAAATAAATAGATAATAAGAGAATAAACAAAACCCTAACCACTCTCACAACCATGGTTTAATCTTCACACAAATCCAAGTTAACATGTATCATCAAACATGACACAATCAAGTGCACAAAAGTATATCACATATACAATGTGCATATCCGAGTGAGAAAATCCATTTAAAGTGAACCGATACTAGTTAATGCAAAGTAATATATCAAATATATAATTATACATTAAATCATTAAATCAACACTTGATTCAATGATCCGGTCATGTCGCACATAACCGACTGGTATCAATCGTAACAACTTATCGAATCAACACTTGATCCGATAACTCGGCTATATCGCATATAACCGATCAATGTCACATCGTGAGAATCGAATACAGTATCACATACTGGTATTATTCTCGGTCCCGCACATATCTCATATGCGCTCCTATTTCGTTTCGCTTGAGCCGGGAAACCTCTGTGTAGGACTCTAAAGACTCGTCAATACGCCGGCAGCAGGCGATGATCATATCAAACACCCACAAGCCGCAAGCGGTCTGCTAAACGTAACGGCCACCCGGGTATTGAGCGATCTGAAGATCGACGAGCAAGCCCGCTCACACTCCAGTGAATCCAACCAGTAACACTACCGTACAGTCCGGTCTGATCGTCTGATATGTCGCATATCTCGCCTAGGGGTGGTAAACGTCAGACCCCAATAGCTCGATAAGTCGTGTTGATATGAGGTCTATAACAATTCGAGAAACTACTAGTAACACTTACCAGTAAATCTCAGCAACCCTGGCCAGGGATTTCCTGTTATAGCCAATCGAACACAGCGCAACATCAACCCCCTATACCGGGAGAGACGAATCCCCTCCTATCGCTCATTGCCTCCATATGACTCGGGACTGTACCCAAAAACCACCGTTTTGCACGCCCTCTTGGACGTGGTAAGATGGAAATCAAAGCACAGTGGGAACCACACAAGACTCTATGACGATCTCGGGTCAACAGACTGCTCTGTACCAGTGTCACCAGAGAACTGCCATCTCACGTGAGGTATAATACCATCTGGGAGTTCTCGGCGAGTCCGTCCAGTGTACCCAGTCTCCACTGAGCACCCGTATATCATCCCTGATGTCAAACACCAATAGATATGGGATCATCCATCGCCCATCTGTATGGGTCGAGAAGGTATACGCTAGTCTACTCTGGTATATCGATGCCCCGTCTCGATACACCCTCGACTAGGGACTTTGAAAGATGTACTTATGGACTACCATGTCCCCACTAGTATGATCCGCATCATAGTCCAGGTAGTTAAGTACACATCCTAAGGGCTTTACCAACATGTAATAGAGAGACAATCAGTGTACACGTTAAGGTAAAGATCAACCAGATACCATACTATCATGTCGAGCAAGAAAGTCCTCCCTATATATGTCCCAGCATCCACTACAATATACATCCTATGTATAGCAATGGCCTCTAGGGCATACATATAACTAACAGCGGTTAGAGGAAAAAGGAAAATTCACATAGTACTTTTGATCGAAAAATCAATATGATTTATTTCATACCCCCGCTCGATGAGAAAATGGATCAAATTCTACAGGATCAACAAACATATAGGACTTAAGAAATGATGGAAGGGAATAAAAAAAAGAGGGAGAAAGAAAATCCAAATAAATTAAAATAAAGAATAAAACAATAATATAAGTAGAAAATAGAAGAGCCCAAATTCCAAATTAACAAATTCAAACTCCAAAAGAGAGGCCTATAAAGTTCTGATTAAAATAGTAGAGATATTAGTTATTTGCCAAAATTGACTCATCTGGTTTCAGCGCAAACAATAAAAGGAAGAAAAGAAGTATCCATCTATTGCTAGCTTTAAGATACTAGTGTTTTGCACGTGCGATACACGTTACATATATTTTTTTTGAATGCATGTTATATATAAATATAAAGTGTAATAATTAAAATAAAATTGTATATGGTGTTAGTTACTGAGAGATTTGTGGAGTTAGTTATTGGAAGAGATGTATAAGGTTAGTTGTGGTTACAAATTAAGATTGAATTTTTTATATTTTTTAATGAATTTCTCTTGCAAATTAGATAGCCAAGCTCCAAATCAATTTCAAAATTAAATGACTCCTTAACTTTGCACTATAACAGAGATAAGAGAAAAAAGGAGGAAAAAGAAAACAAATCATTTACATACAAAACATAAGAGTTTCACAAAATTATTTGCATACTAAGCCAAGTTTTCACTCTGTACAATGAAAGCCTCTGGGCCTTTAATAAAACTAAATATTGCAGATTTGTATCATCATGGAATTTTATGTAAAGAGTTTTCCTGGAAAAGGCTTAAATGTAGGAAACCTCCCTCATGGGGCTCAAAAGAAGAAACCCTCCAACGTTGAAACCTTCATTTCGCCCCCATCACTTAGCAGCCGTTAGATTCCATCCAAAAATTACATGATTTGACCACAATGCTCTTACTAAAAAAGGCATTTAAAGAAAGTCCGTGGTACTTCTGTCAAGTCACAAAAATTTTGAATCAAAACTTAACAGAAGTTAAGTGAGGGGTTGAAGGGGTAAAATGCAGGTTTTCAAAATGTTGGTGGTTTTGGGTTGGCGGTTTAACCTTTTTGAGTGCAATCGTGAGCGCAGTTTCTGCATTTAAGCCCGTTTAAGCCCATGGGAAATGGACAAAAAAGAGGCCCATAAAGCAAAGGTAAGGGTTTTCGGATATCAAAGCCCTAGTTGTTCTTCTTCTTCTTCTATCATCTTATAATCATTCGGAGCTAGAGAGAGAATTTCAAGCAATGTCGCGACAAGAGGGACGCGATTCGCATTCAAAGCGCCTCCACTCTCGATCAGATCGATATCCAAGGTATTGAAACCCTAATTTTTACCGGCGTTAAAGTAGTGGAGTTGATAAAAATTTGGTGACTTTTTTCCTTTTTATGGTTGTTTTGTTTTCCCAATTTCTTGATGAATGTTTATTTTTCAGTTCACTTTTCGTTTTATTAATACAGGTTGCATTCATATTCGATTTAATTTGGGGTTGGATTAAAATGAAGGCGCACTAGCAATTTTTTTGCAGCTTGATTTCAATTCTTCATTTAGTAAGATGCAATTGATATGTATTTGGCAGTCGTTGAGTACCTAAACAACAAAAATGTTGACCAGTTGTTTGGTTGCAACTCCGAATGTCTTAATGAGCTCACATGAATGGTATGAATAATGAGATGAGGAAATTTAAGGAACACAACAATCAACGAAAGGATTAAAGCCTCTTTGAACCACTGATTTTGTCACGGTGGCTATTGGTTCTATCTAATCATATTACAGTGTTGGATTTATGCACTATATGATTCATATCTATGCATATAAGGAATCTACAAGTGAGTTCATCTTTGTTATTCTTATATTTAAATAATACATACTTAATCTATGTGACCAGTTTCTAACATGTAGTCGAGTTCACGCGTTTGTTAAAGGTAGGTCGTTTCCTTTTAGTTCCATGAAGTTCTGGGGTCATGGATTCATATAGAGACGTCAATTCAAATGCCCACCGAAGAAGTAACAAGAGCAGAAGAGTTTATAAGAAATACAAGTAGGTGGCCTTACCAAAAAGTGTTTGATGTTAGTAATAGAGGCTTATAGGCGAACCTAACAGCTGGAATTAAAACCGTTCACCTCTAATATGAACCAACTTTAATCCTTTGCCTTATCAAAAACTATGAAGAACAAAAGGCCACATCGCCTGCATTAAACAAAAATGTTGTAAGAGTATCTTTCTGTAAGCTCTTCATGTTCAACTCAAACTTAGGCTCGTAACTTCAACCGTCTTTGTTAGAATGCAAGCCGGCTATGTGTCCTTTGTCAACAAGGTGAACATCCCCCCCTCTCTCTTTCTCAATAAAAGTTCTGGACAGATTCGGTTACTAGTTTATTGATTTTCCCTAAACTCTTTCAAGTATCATGTTGTGGGTTTTTTAATTGTTTGAACCAACTTAAAATAGCTTTTGTTTTCTAGTGGATTTGTATATTTGTTATGGCCTTGATGTCAATATTTCTTGACATTCTTTTTAGCTTAATGGCTACTGTTTATATAGGACAGAGTTATTGTTCCTATTGTTATTAGTAATTTTAAATAGGCTCAAAATAGTAAAAGCCACCTTTTACAACAATATCTATTGTCAATAACGATTCCTATAGAATGAAGCAGCACCCAACACAAATTGTACATTTCCTTTGAATTATTAAGAAAAAGCATTAAATTTACTTGAACAGCCTATTAAACCATGATAGGATACCTACAGAAGCCACAACAAATGAGTGCTGCACTGCTAGCGTTCTTATTGAAAGCACAGTTCAGGAGAAAATAATTATATCCTCAACTTGCTTTGTCATTCCCTACATCTGTGCAAAATTTTCGGTGCCTATTTTTCTAAGAAAGTTGTTATTACTTTTATTTCTCTTTATAAAGGAATACCACATCTTTATGATATTTTGTGCTCTTTTTGTTTTCGTTTTAAGATTTTGTGGAGTTTTAGAGATTGTTGTTTTTTGATTTAAATATTACTATACATTGTTCACTGATGTTAATTTTGGATGATATTCGGTTCACTTTCTAATTCTGTGTTTACCTTTGGAGTCATTTTGTTCACTTTATAATTTGATTTGTTTTATTTTTCCTTTTTCAAAAGCATATAGTTAAATTCTCAAGTATGAATAAGTAGAGAAGAAAACAAAATGCATCTGGTGCTCTATATATGTTAAAGACCTCCTTCGACCAATCGTTGTAAATAGCTCATATTTTATCTAAAACCTGGGACTCCTACCTATGCAAGCCCCCTTGATTCTGTTTCTAGTTGGCTCCTTTTACTTCTCTAGAAACAAAGTTCAGAAAAGCCTGCAATCTTGTATGTTTTTTCCGTTCTCCTTTCAACCTTCTCTTTAACCAGGTGAAAGTGGAGATCAAATGTATCACATTGAGTAAATTGGAGTCATCTCTGTGATGAAGGCCCATGCCCTGTTTGAATAATCATTGATCAAAATGTATAATTTGATGCTTCAGAATTAGAAGAAAGCAGATATTACGAAGAAAAAATTTAAATGAGTTGACGAAGTATGCTATAATATGAAGGCGTTGCATATATATCAAGTAGCTATAACTTTTGCTTTGAGTTTCCAAAAATAACAAATTCTTATGAAGAGCATCTAAGTAAGATAGAGTTTGCTCTATTTCATCTCCTAGTACTTCATACAATTTCTCCAGCACATATGCAAATGTTAACTAATTAATTAACCTTGAGAGTCCTAATAATACATTAGTTTAATACTACTACAGAATTGCATTATATTTTTTCATAGTGCAGTGTAATTGTGAGCTCTATAAGAGATATAGACTGGATGTAATTGTGAACTCTATGCAATTTATACAACCAGGTGTAACATATGTAACTGCAAACTTTGTGCATTTTGATAAGATTGAGGTTGACACACCGTGCATGTTGAAACCCTATTAACAAAATCTAGAGAGATAATAATCTTTTTACTTGTTATTTTCTCTTTATAACTCTTTAATCTATTGCTTTAAAAAAGTCTATTGCTTGTGGAAAAGGATTTGTCCCTTGTTAACCTTGTTGTTTATTGTGTACATACGTATTAACAAGGATCACATTCTTTGTACGGCTCATTTTTAAGTTTCATACTCTAGAATCCTGGTATTTACTACATTGTTAGGAATGCAAAATCATGGTCTGTATTGGTAGAGGCCTACAGGTATATTCTTTTATTTTCTTCATCTATGAATTTTCCAAAGTTTGATATACACCTATTGTTATGCATGTATTGCACACATCAGTTCCCATCTATTTGATCTGTAAATGCTGTCTTTAATTGTGATTATGTACAAGATCAGTCTTCCCTTTTTCCAACCATTTTATTTTGATTCACATACACTAATTCATACTACTGAAACATTGGACTAAATCATGTTTGGATCATCAAGTTAGTTTGCCTTTGATATATTATCTAATTATGCTGTCTGTGCATGACTGTTATTTTCTTTGAATCATATTCTGATTACCTCTGCTTCTTTATTTTGTGCACTGTTCTCACCTAAATTATTACTCCTCTGCTGGTTGCTATTACCTATGATGGCACATATACCTTCACCTTAAAATGATTGTCATTTTATGTCCATATTGAATTCTGGAATAGACCCTTATGTAGAATTTAGATTAATTTTGGAGAACCTAACTGGAAAATTGTTATGCATCTCTCAACTCTGAAAATTGAATGAGAATTGTAGCCGTCAGCTTTCACGTAGCGCTATGAAAGCTCATGGTATTGCTTATGCGGTTTACAGTTTTTCGGTGGTAAAATCAGGGAATTGATAACCCTTCGTTGTACTAATTGTTGCACCATAACTATGTTTACCTGTTCTGTTCTATTATATACATACTTAAAAATCCCAGATATATCACCTCATATTAAAAAAGATAGATAAATAAATAAATAAATAAAACTTAGGAGCTGGGGAGTATGATAAGCTTATTGTTACACATTTCAATCTTATTTTGTTCACAGTCCAAAGAGGTCAAGAAGACATGGGAAACAAGCAATAGAGAGAACTTACTCCAGAAACCATCATGTGGATGCTGAAACACTTGATCGGGACCATAAACAGAGAAAAAGATTGCGAGATGCTTTGCCACATGAAATTCCTCCAGCCACAGAAACTAAGGTGCAACCTGAGACGATAAATGAAGGCTTGGACAAGAAGGTTGACGGTTTCTCTCATGGCACCAAACATTCCTCTGAACCTACAGAAGTACCAAGATCCCGTTCTTATTTTCAGGTTGCATTCTTGATTCATGAACTAATATATTTTCAATGTTTCTTATAATTTTTGCGAGTCTAGAAATATTTTAATTTTATGTTAATGAAGACGAGATCTAAAATCCCAGAATTCCTGTGTAATTTTAATTACAGTAGTACCAAGATCTCGATCTTTTATCAGGTTTCTTAATTTATATGTGCACAAATATTTTTCCAAGTAGTATTTTTGCGAGTCTTTAATTTTAGTGTAAATTGTCAAAAAGCCCCCAACTCGCTAGGGAGTTGTCTCACAACCCCTGAAATTTTCGAAATTGTTGGGAAGGGCCTACTGTTCAAAATCTTTATGAAAAAACCATTTAGGCCTTTATTCCCTCCACCTGTTTATATATTTAGATATTACATGCAGCTGCATAGGTATTAAAGGCAACGAGTATGAAGGGGGTTTTAATTGGGCGCAGGGTTTTTTACACAAGTTTGAAGTGGGCCGGGGGCTTTTTGACAATTTACCCTTAATTTTATGTCTCATTGAAGATGAGTATCATCTGTGTTTTAGGGTGTCCTTCAAGTTTCTTCTTTTAGGGTCTTTTCTGCATTATTCGGAACAAGTTAAAGTGATACCTATGGATGTTATCCTTGTAGGTATGGACTTCTTTCTGTGCTACCTTTTGAGTTACTTAAGTATACTGTACCATGCTTGAAATGTTGACATCCATTGAAAGCTGGAGCTTGCTTCGAACTTTTGGTTCACTGTTCCCTTTACAGCTACCATCCACAACTGCTTAAGGGAAAGCAGGTGTCGAACATGGATGTTCGGCATCTCTATAATTAAAATCATTGGAGTTGTGGACAATCAGAAATATTACATTATGGGCCTAAAGTTTATGCAAAACATAGCACATCAATCTTTTTGGTATTTACTCTCCCAAAGTTTTCCTTGGCACTTTAATCTCACTGTTTTCATCATCTGAACTCAGTCGTGTTATATAGTCACATGACTTCTGATGAAATTTCCCTACAAACATCATCGTACAATTAAAGATGGGGGCAAATCTCTGCATCATCTTTTCTCTCTTTCAAACTATTTTTCTTTATTTAAATCTTGTTGTCTCTTTAACTTGCTTTTTAACTCTCCTCTCTCTGCTGTTTGCACATACTCCCTTTCTGCTTTGTTTCTCTTACTCCTTAGCAATAGAGAGGCCTAGATAGGTAGGTAGATAAAAAGAGATCACTGAGATTTTCAAAGAGAAAGAGCGATGAGTAGAGGAATGTATTTAGTAAAAGAAAGACTCTAGAGGAATATACTTGGGTTATTTGGTGGAACTTTATACAAGCTTTCTGTAATTTATGCTTTTTATCATAATAGATTGCTATGTTTCATTCCTTGTGGTTCTTGATTATGGTGTTTGGAGCACGATGCTCTACTTTAAGGATACATCCAGATGATGACAAAACAATATGCAGCTTAATAAAGAAGTTTCATATTTGAGAATAATGAAGAAAAGAGGTCCTACGATGCTTTTTCAGTAGGTGGCATCAAAAATCTATATTCTCCACGATTGTTTTCGACGATCGGCACCCATCATTATCTTCTTTATCATGTAAGATGTGGATACATCAAATTTCATTTGATTCCACCACTTTTTTACTGTTGAATTAGCAATGTATAAAAAGTTATATTGCCGGTAAACCGTTAATTTTGCACCTACTAAATCAACGGTGAAAAAGTTATGGAATCACATGAAATTTGGTGTATCCATGTCTTACATGATAAACATGATTATGTTGGGTGCCATCATGCCGATCGTCGAAAAAAATCATGGAGGGCGTATTTTTTTGACGCCATAAGATGAAATTCCCTCTTATGGCACCTTTTCTCCGTTATTCTCTTCATATTTAGTGTTGCTACATTAATACTTTTTTCGAAGCGGGTATCAGTATTGATTTATATGCCCCATAGCTGTTAGTGGGCTAGTGAAAGCGTTTTTTTGTTCACTTATCATTCAACTGCACCCGAACCGTTAATTTATCTCCTGATGTAGGGAAATTCTTGTTTAGACCCATGCCTTCATGTATATAACAATTATAGACTACCTATGCATGTATGTTACAGCATGATGAGCGTGGGCATGGGGGTCGAAGCTTCTCTCGCAGGGCAACAGGTAACTTCATTCTTCACCACATCTGACCATCAAATTCAGTACTCTTCTTTCTTGAATGCTCCACTCTACTCTATTTACAGATTTAAAGGAGCAATCCAGCAAAAGGTTCAGAGACAAAGTAGAGCATAGGCAACTCCGTGGAGATGATAGAAATGCTTGGAGACATGACGGATTTTATGAATTGGAGACCAAGGCCCCACCTCAAAGAAAAAGGCCCGCGTTTAGAGAGAAGAAGATCGAAGCAACACCAGAAAATGCTGCAGCTGCCGAAATTGGATCAGAACTGAGTAAATTACCCAACGCAAGAAGAATGGAAAGAGGTCACCATTCTCCTGGTTTTGAGGAAACGCCCGATAGAGCAGTTCTGAGAGCTGATGAAAGAAATTTCAATCGAGGGAGTTATCAATCGAGGGAGAGGTTGGCTAGGGACAGGTTCAATGGACGAAATGGATATAGAAGCACTCATCGAGCTCAGGCAGACAAGTGGAAGCATGATCTTTACGATGAAGCAAATAAGACTCCGACTCCGATGAATGAAGAAGAACAGATTGCAAAGGTTGAGGCTCTCTTGGCATTGTAGTGTATTCCTGGGGTGGTTGTATTAAGGTTTCATGGAACTATCTTGTTCTTTTTATATTTTTTATTTTCATGTATGCTAGAGAATTAAATTTTACTGGACACTGCTGTGGTTGCTGGTGCTTTTCTCATTGGGGGAAAATTTTTTTGTGGATATCGAATCTTTTCCATATAGCATGACTTTTGTTTCCTGTTGTAAGTTAGAGATTGGTTTTTTTGCGGGTAAATGATTTTTGAATTTTATTGCAAGTAAAATTAATAATTGGTCTTTATTGTTATGTTGATCTTGTGGAACGGTACTTTAATGAGATAAATGAAAATTTGTTGGCCTGGCATTAACTTTTTGATGCATGTATTCTCGATGTTTTCTGCATTTATTTTTCTTCTGATGCTTGTAGATTTCTTCAAAAATTTTCGCAAACAAAACTTAGAATATCAAAATTTTAAATATTGGTGCAGCTTCATTTTTGTCCAAGGGCGAAAACGGGCCAAGTATGCTGGGGTTTTGACGATATTTATATCTGATCTAAAATTTAAAACCTAAACTTGAAAACTGCCAAATCTGACATGTTTAGATGTGTTACATCAAACATGTAAATTCGGGTTTCGGATGGGTTTGGAAGGGGTTCAAGGACGGGGTAGGCTATGTGGGTTTTTTCGGGTTTGGTCTAGATAAATTACTAAAAGAACTGAAAAGAAAAATCTTGTGGTGATGATCTATCAGTTATATTTGTAAACTTTACATTTTGAATATATTAAATTTCATATTATAGATTGATAACTTAAACTCAAAACACTGTACAAACTAAATACAATACAATAATTTACAATTACAGTCATATAAAGAAACCAAACTTGGTTCGGGCCGGATTTAGGGTTCGGATGAACATGTTTTGTATTAGCGACTCCAAAATTTTCAGCTAAACTTAATCCCGTCCTTTTGGATTCGGACAGATATATGATGTCAAACAACAGATAAATATTGGATTGGACCAACATGACCTACACCCCTATTTATGTCCAACCAGCATAAAATAGTAGTCATTTTACTAAAAAGCTCAGTTATATTTCGCTAATTTCTAAAAATCCCCTCCATACTTCATATTTACTTAAACGGACCCACATACATCTAAATTGCTCTAAAAAGCCTCATAACAGGCCAAAAAGAGGATCTTTTTAGTATCTCCGTTATTTCGTTAGGAAGTTAACGGTGAGTATTGGGTTATGGTTTAAAAACCTTCACAACCCCTTTTCCCCCCAAAATTCTTAAATTTTTCCGTCAAATTGGCTTTAGAATTAGGGTTTCGATAAAAAATCACACAAATTGATCATAAAAACCGGCCCATATTTCTCAATCTTCTCCAACAACGAACTTATCGAATGTCGTTGTCCCTTTTGATAGCTTATGGATTTTCATTATCCATTCTTGCCTCGTTTTGATGATAGCTTAAACATGAATAGTCGTTTAGTGTCACATACTTTATCTTGTTTCATTATCGATGCTAAACTTGCATACATTTGATTATTAGCTTGCATATCTTATATTTTGTGTTTGTCGAATAATATATATCGATATCACATGCTTTGCATTTGATTTATTTGTTGACATTGATATATTATTCTCGTTTATTGCTTTGATATTTAAAACATGAATACTTATGTATATACATGCGTCTTATATCTTGATTTTCATATAAACATGTATATACATATCGTTTATCAATATCTCTTGTTTTTCTTGTGATTTACATATCAATATTGATATTGATATTCATAGTTTCGAATATTAAACAATGAATGTTCTTATATGGTGTTTATTATTCTGTTTATTCCATAACATTGTATATGATGAGCTTGGTCTTTGATATTCCATTTCAAAATATTAGATTTCTCTAGACGAAGCACTATAATGGAGGATGGAGAAAATCGAGCTTAATTGGATTATCTAATGAAGGTTGGAGGATACGGATGAGAGCTTCTCAAAATTTGCAATTCAAGCTATGAATAGCTATAGAAGCCGAAGTCCGAGATTAAAGCGTCAGAAGTCGAAGTTCAAGATTTGTAGATCAAATATCAACTTCAAGACTAAAGTGAGTGGATTGGCGTGTTCGAGTTTGAAGTATCAAGTGTCGAAACTAATCGAAAATCAATCGACCAACGCAAAATTCAAGCAAAGCGCAAAGTTTCAAGAGCTCGTGTCGAAAATTCAAGATTTTGAAGAAATGTGACATCGACATAGGATTCTATGTATGTACTCTATTGAATATGATTATTATCAATTAAAACTCTTGAACACTTATATAACCAAGCACAAACGTTTTATATTGCATAAACTTTGGGTTTTATGGTTTCAAAGTTTTCATTTTTTTCAAAAAACCCAAACTGCTGGTTTTTGTGCTTGCCAGACGTCTGCCTCGTTGAAGTTCAGTCGTCTGTGTACTGTTGTTTTTTCTGATATTTTAAAATATCAAAAATCCAAAGATACAACAGATGTCTGAAGGTCAATTTGAAAGACGTCTGAAGAAGGTTTTGAAAATGGATATTTTATACCTTCGGACGTTTGTCCTTTGTACTTCAGACGTCTATGCTAAACTCTCTATTTGGTTTTTTATTTATCGACAAACGTCTACAGCTCAATGGGACGGACGTCTGATGAAAGATTTTGTTGTTCTTCAGATGTCTGGCCAATTACGAGAGAGACGTCTACAGCTATACGGGGCAGACATCTGAAGAAGAATTCTTTTGAAAAATATAGCCATTGGAGTTTTTGTTTTTAACTTCAGACGTCTGCCTCATATAACTTCAAACGTCTGAAGTTATAAAAAATGCCGATTTGACTTATAACGGCTAGTTTTTTATGTGGGTCTATAAAAGAGTTTTGGGTTGGTTTTTTGATCTTTTATCACTCAATATTTCAGTTTGCTAAATTTCTAAGTATTCAAGAGAGAAAAATTCCACATCTTGGAGAGTTCAAAAAGATTTTCATTTGCTTATCCAATCTCTCACATACACACACTCAAGAGCTATGATATCCATCTTCTTGAGTATTAGTTGAGCTTTATTAAAAACTCTTTTGAGAGTATTTATGCTTCATTATATCCACTTCTTTTATTTGTGTGAGAACTCTAGAGTGCTAGAGTGTCTTTGTAAGAGAGAAGAGTGAAAGTTGTATTTCTTTCTTTGTGTGAGAATTCTTGAGTGCAAGAGTGCCTTGGTATGAATGGAGTACAAGACTTGTAAAGAGAAGAGTTACTCGTATGTCGAGTGACGTGTTGTAGTCTCGGTGGAGACGTGTAGTTTTTGAAGAAGATGTAAAGTTAAAGGGTACGGGCTCGGGGGCCTAAAGAAAATGGACTAGGGACCGAGAAGTTATCAGGGTGCCGAACCACTATAAAAATCTTGCATGTTTGTGTTTGCAATTTCTATCTCTTAGTATAGCTTGCTTATTTACTTTCATGGATAGAATTGCTTGCTTTTGTTCCCTTACCCGCAATATTGTGCTTGCTAAATGTTTAGTTGTTCCCAATTGTAGGTTTTCTTAACCACTTATCATATTGGTTTATAGTTTGCTAAGTTATTCAATTGTGTTATCTTTGCAAGTGTAGTATAGATTTTTAATTTGGGTATATTAGTTGTATAGTTCTACTCACCTCCTTGTAGGACTATTTGTGTAAGCTTCCGCGTTCTTTCAATTGATATCAGAGCTTGGTGCTCTTCTTGTTAGGACTTACATCTTAGAGTGATCCATGGCTTCTCTTCTTCCTAGTTGTTCTTATGTTGATGAACCATCGATTAACAATCCTACTTATTTTAATGGTAACAAATTTTTTATTTGGAAGATTACAGTGGCTGATTATCTTGGTTCTCTTGGTAGAAGTTTTTGAAAAATTATTATTGACGATTATTCTGTTTCTCTTTATGATAAATTAGAATGGAGTAGTCATGATAAAGATTTATTTGTGAAAATAGCCTCAGAGGGGGGTGAATAAGGCTTCTATACGTCCTATGGCAAATTTTAAAATATTAACTATTATATTAAAATGATTACCAAGTTTCTGTTAATGATATATGCCCTAGAGGCCATTATTATATAGTACTGGATTGTATATTACATTTTGGAAGCTTGGGATATTCACAGATATAATAGCAGTCTTGCTCAATATGATAGTATGCTATTTGATTTGAGTCTATCTTAACATGTATATATGTTTCTTTTAATGTATCACTAATACATGTTGATAGAGCCCTCGGGATCTTTGCTTGATATAATACCCCAGGTGGTGTTGGGGATGAATACCACCTACCCCCTGAGAAGTAAGATATTATCCGATATTGAGGTAGGGATATAACCGATACGGATACACACGAGGACCCACTGTAGAACAATGAGGAGTATCGAATTCCATTCCGAAAGAGGGCACGATCAGAACTATAAATGGAATGATACCACTCCTATAACATAGAGGCGCCTTTTGGATGAATCGGAACTCCAGAGTTTGAAGAACCCCGTAGTTAAACGTGCTTGAGCTAGGGAAATTCTGGGATGGGTGACCTACTGGGAAGTAGCCCTCTTCTTGAGTCTGGTTCATTCAAAGGGACAAAACCGTGCGGTTTCGGCCAGAGCGGACAATACCATCTGTGTTTAGGGGTGGGTCGTGACAAATATGGTATCAGAGACGGCCCCTCAAAAAAGTAGGTCTGTGGTTTGAGGACGAACTAATGTTCTAAGTGGGGGGATGTAATACCCCAGATGGAGTTGGGGATGAATACCACCTATCCCGTGAGAAGTGAGATGTTATCCGGTATCGAGGTGACCTACTAGGAAGTAGCCCCCTTCTTGAGTCTGGTTCATTCAAAGTGACAAAACCGTACGGTTTCGGTCAGAGCGGACAATACCATCTGTGTTTAGGGGTGGGTCGTGACAAATATGGTATCAGAGCCGGTCCCTCAAAAAAGTGTAGGTCTGTGGTTCGAGGACGAACTATTGTTCTAAGGGGGGATACAATACCCTAGGTGGAGTTGGGGATGAATACTGTAGGGTTACCTAGCGTGGCAGCAAGGTTTCAGGAGGCATCGTCCATGCCATTTTTAAATTTTTGCCGTTCTAAAGAACCCTAACCCTTGAATCTTAACTATAGAATTAAACAAAACATCATGCAAACAACTTTGCAACTAAGTGAATGCGGAATACAACCTTTGTAGACCGGTCCTTCACTTTCAATGCTCCGTGTAGAAGTCTCTTCGCTGCGAGTAATGATCTTCCGAACTCTTGAGAGGCTCCACAAGGTGAAAGATGCAAACTTGCTCGAAGTCTTCGAGGCCGAAGATGATCTACGTCGAGGAGACTCAAGCTCATGCTACCTCTTCACTAAATTAGGGTTTAGTGAAGCAAACACCCTAAACTAAATGGCTAATAGTAGAGGATGATGAAGTTGGAATTGGGCTCTCTTTAGATTTCTTTTTCTCACATTATTTCATCACATAGAAAAAACTAGCAAGCTTTTTCTCATGAGGAAGAAGATGAAGTGATGAAGAGAAGAATGAACTCATGAGGTGAGAATAGCAACCATGGGTGAGTTAGTGTCATACACTAACTCATATAGAGACTTAACCATAGGTTAGGATAATGGTTGGATTAATAAATATCTTAAGCAAAACAAAACTTGAGGACTTAGTCAATGGTTATCCAAGCTTCTCCAAGCTTCTAGCCATGACCAATATTCAACCAATTTTGAATTACTTAATTAATTAATAACCCTACATTATAGCAAGCATGGTGTAAGTCATACACACACCCATGAAGCATGTATCATCAAACATGACACAAATACATGTACATTAATATATATCACATATATACTAATGCACATAAGTGAGAATAAGAAATCATAAGTGAGCAAATATTAGTCAATGTAACTTATTATATCAAATATATAATTATACATTAAATTATCAAATCAACACTTGATTTAATAATCCGGCTATATCACATACAACCGACTAATATCAAATATAACAATCTATCGAATCAACACTTGATCCGATAACCCGGCTATATCATATATAACCGACCGATATCACATATCGCGAGAATAAAATACGGTATCACATATCGTATTAATCTCGGCCCCGCACATATCACATATGTGCTCCTATTTCATTTCGCATGAACCAGGAAACCTCTGTGTAGGACTCTAAAGACTCGTCAATACGCCGGCAGTAGGTGATGATCATATCAAACACCCATAAGCCGCATGCGGTCTGCTAAACATAACAGCCACCGGGGTATTGAGCGATCAGAAGATCAACAAGCAACCCTTCTCATACTCCTGCGAATCCAATCAGTAACACTACCGTACAGTCCGGTCTTTTCGTCTGATATGTCGCATATCTCGTCTAAGGGTGGTAAACGTCAGACCCCAATAACTCGATAAGTCGTGCCGATGTGAGGCCCATTACGGTTCGAGAAACTACTGATAACACTTACCAGTAAATCTCAGCAACCCTGGCCAGGGATTTACTGTTATGGCCAATCGAGCACAGCGCAACATCAACCCCCAATACCGGGAGAGACGAATCTCCTCCTATCGCTCATTGCCTCCATGTGACTTGGGACTGTACCCAAAAACCACCGTTTTGCACGTTCTCTTGAACGTGGTAAGGTGGAAATCAAAGCACAGTGGGAATCACACAAGACTCTATGACGATCTCGGGTCGACAGACTAACCTGTACCAGTGTCACCAAAGAACTGCCATCTGACGTGAGGTATAATACCATCTAGGAGTTCTCGGCGAGTCCGTCCAGTGTACCCAGTCTCCACTGAGCACCCGTATACCATCTCTGATGTCAAACACCAATGGATATGGGATCGTCCATCGCCCATCTACATGGGTCGAGAAGCTATACGCTAGTCTACTCTGGAGTATCAATGCCCTATCTCGATACTCCCACAACTAGGAACATTTGAAGGATGTACTTGCCGACTACCTCTGTGTAACGTTTCTGAAATCGTTATGCGAAATTTTCCGTTTTAAGGTAAAATAGTCGGTATTTTCCGTTTTAACCGATTGTGATCAAACTTCAGTATAGACTTGTTTGCAACTAGTATTATTAGAATGATGCTAGTTTGTGAGTTTTTGGGGTCACCTGGAAGTTTTGGTTCACTTTGAAAATTTTCCCTAATTAAAGTATTGTTTTAACGTATTATTTAAGCAATTAATTAATTAGTGGTAATTACAATTTTGGTTTGGGTTAATTACTTCTAATATGGATCTCTGCTAATCTAAACACTAGATTAGGCTTAATCCATCCATAGAAATATCTTGATATTTTGTGATTTAAATTGAAATTTTAAAGAAAGAAAAGGTGGAAAAAAGGACTTTAAAGCATTATTAGTATTTATTGCTATTTCTTACTAGAAATTTCCACACATTTTACACAAAACCCCCCTCTTCCTTCTTGGCCGAACTCTTTCCTTGCTGCCCTCTCTCTTTGCACACTCCATTTCACTTCAAAAAGCTTCACAAAATTGATCAAAAATCATCACTTTATTCTACAAACTTCTAATTAAATCCATACCCACAATTCTTCATGCCTAATCAAGCTTGGATCTTCACTAAAGAGCTCCATTTTGGAGGATTAATTTTGGTGATGTTGCTAAAATTGAGATCTAGCTGTGAGGTATAAACTCTAACCCTAATCTTTAAATTGTTGCTTAATTCTTAAGCTAGCTATTTAAGTGTTTATTATTGCTTAAAAGTTTATGTTTTGCAAATTCATGATAATTATTAGAAATTTCAAGTTAGGGTTTTGAATGGTTAAAGTGGTTAATCTTGAAGCATAGACTTGGAAAAGTTAAGCAAAATTGTAAGAATTATAATTGTTATTTTTCTTAATTGCCTTTTTAGCTTAATCGCAAACTAGGTTTTTCTAAATCATTTTTGGTTAGTATTAAAAGTTATGGATATGGTTTGGATAACTTAGTTATGCTAATTGGCGATGTTTGCGATCGCTAGAATTGTTAAATTTCTAGACTTGTGCTAAATTGAGATGAAATGATATAAACTGCTTACTAGCTTTTCGGTAAAATTAGACATGGGTTTTAAATGAAAGTGGATGTGCGTACATATTAATACCTACGATATTTATTGAGTTATAAATGCGTATTGGTACTATTGGGTTTTTAATGTGGCAGTTTTCATGTATAGCGACCCTATTTAGGGTTTCGGCTATGTTTTCCGGTATTTGGATTCTTGGTTTTGAGTTTTTGATGTTGTATTTGGCCGTTGTAGGTTTGTACATCAACGACAAGGGTAGTTGATTGTTTTGCATGTGTAGGCTATAGGTTCTAACCTATGAGCGCACCGCGTGCCGTTTTGGTTTTCGGAACTTGATGTTAATTGCTTTGCGAATTCATATTGATTGTAGGTACATTCGCGTGGATTCCGAGACGACGAAGCGCATAGACTACGGCTAAGCGAGGAGTTTAGCAGGTGAGTATATTTATATCTATGGAGAAAGTCGGGTGGATGGCATATATCACCGCCGCAAACATTGATATGGAATATCGTTTGATGATTTGATCCTGATAAATGATATGCGACAGACATGATTATAGGATTTACAAACGATAATATGATAGGAGTTGATGCTAAAGAACATTTTGATTTATGAGAATATGAAATGATAAGAGAATCATGATAGTTACGAATTAAAAGAGAACAAGTGTGATGTTTATTTAATGTGATGAACGAGTATACGATGTGATTATGATGACTTAGTGTGATATGTAGTTATATAGATTCGAGTCGAGATGTGATTGTTGATACCTTTGTAGGTCCCCTGATAAGAGTTTAACATGGATGTGACCTGAGAGATAGGTATATATATTTATATGGATAATGATTGCATAATGAGTGATATGCCGTACGAGACTTAGATCCGTACCCCTGATGTTGTATAGGTTGATATAATCCCTATTTGGTTAATGCCGCCGTACGTTAGATTACCGTACGCGATGAGTTTTACTTGTTGATTTATCCATACCCCTGATTAGATGATGTCGTACGATGGATTGTACCGTACGTGATGTTGTGAGGCTGGATGCCGATTGATAGATTCACCGACTCGGTCTTGTTGATATGTATACCTTATAGCATTTGATTCACTATATGCATTGTGCTGCATTCATGCTATTCTCATTGCATTTCTTATGCCTGTGCTAGTACACCTACACCATTATCGATGATGCGTATGTTACACTTACACAGATTGCCGGCTCACACACTTCATCATCGATAATTGCTATGTCACTTACACAGTAGCATTGCTACATCATGCTATGATATACTGCAATATTCACATCACTATGCTAGGTTGCATGATATACTGACATGTACACCCACATACTCTGCTACAGCTACATGTACATCATGCCTACATACTGACATGTACACCCACATATCTTTCTATAGTTGCATATACCCCTAAGTGGTATTATATTGACATGTGATATTAGAACGTTGATTATTGTGCTATCGCGCTTATGAAATGCATCATACATACTTGCTTACTTGTAGATACTTATATCTTGCTACAGTTACATGTACACCTCATATGATGCTGCACTTGTTTTTCGGAGAATTTGGGAACCGCATGATATATTTTAAAGCTGGATTCATTTAAAAGAGCGGTTTTCCCTTAAGATGCTCATATTGTTGTTTTATGTTGCATATATCAGTTTTCATGGATTTACGCATTGAGATATGGATTTGATGTGATTTATGGATTTGAGAACCGTGGGGGTATTTCAAGAAATTTTGTGTTGTTTGAAAACCCGGTTTCTCTTGATATGATATTTCAGTGCATCCACCATGTGATTTCTCGGTTCTGAGATTGGCATGTGAAACCCGATTCGAGGAGCGGGAGGCACCGTTTGCGGGTACATGGTGGACCCGGTATGGTTCCCCGGGGCGAGAGATGATTTCGTGGTGTAGGCAATGAGCCTGGCAGAGGGACCACTACCTACCGGTGATATTATTTGGACTCGGCGGATATCTGGGGGATACCGACCGGAGTCATGTTCAGACATGCTACGTAGATTGCGGGTGTCGATGTGGACACTCAGGTTCCATGAGATGTATTGACATCAGGGCCGGTCATAGTGACGACGCCTGACAGACGTGGATTTACGTGTCGTTGCTGGACACGGGTTTCATGATGTTTCGAGTGGTCGACTTTAGACACTCCGGTTCTATGATTTGATGTGTCGTTGATGGACACACATTCTTTGATATCATCGTATTTACCTGCATATACTTTTATGCTATTTACATGCAAGAGTTGTTGTATCAATGGTTGACACGTGGACGAGATCCACTGCATACATACATTGATTATATTGTTGGATGATATCCACTTGCTGTTAGGCATTTATTATGTGTTGGCACATATGCAGATACGGTCACCCTAGATATCATAGTATTACCTTTATGATATACTTGACCTAGGAATCGTTGTTTATTTCGATTTCTACCTGTTGATGTTTTCTACTCACGAGTTGGCAACTCACCCCCGTTGTGCCACAGTTCTTGCAGGTTGTCCGCTTGGATCAGTAGCTGCATTGCTGGCACACAGCTTGCTTTCGGGTGTTTTGCTTTGGTAGGTGGTACATATTGGATCGTGCCCCTATTGTATTTGATATTCATATTGTATCTAGTCACTCCATCAAATCAGAAAACTAGTAATTGTATATGTTGCAGACTTAGAAGACTTGTAGTTGCGAGACTTGAGCGATAGGTTTTTATGTTTGCTTTTGGGGTTGATGTCTTGCTTTACTTTTTTCCTTATGTGGATCTTCGTCGTTGGGCGTCGTATACTTTTTATTTATACTTGTGTTGTTTCCGCCGTTGGGTGTGTTTTGCTCCCGTTTGGGATGCTTTCTTTTTATTCCTTGTTGTACCCATTTTCGGGGCTAGTTTTTACAAAGGGGGCGCTGCTGAAATTTTTATGAAAACAAAGGAAAAGAGTTAAGATAAGTTTAAGGATTTTTACTTAAAGTTTCTAAATGTTGTAAATGTTTTCTTTACTTACTTTTGTTGTAAGGTTTAGATTTCTGGGTTTCGGCTTACTTAGCTTACGTTACGCCTGTAGACGTTGCGTGATTTAAGTGCCGGTCACGAGCTAATATTTTGGGTCATGACACTCTGCCCCACTAGTATGACCCGCACCATAATCCTGGTAGTCAAGTACTCATCCTAAGGGCTTTATTAACATGTAATAGAGAGACAATAAGTGTACATGTTAAGATAAAGTGATACCAGATAACATACTATCATGTCGAGCAAGAAAGTCCTCCCTATATATGTCCAAGCATCCACTACAATATACATCACATGTACAGTAATGGCCTCTAGGGCATACATATAACTAACAATCTCCCACTTGCACTAAGGCCATTATATAGCAGTGGTTGTGGTATCACATACTCAACCATCCTATTAAAGTCTCTCTTGGGAAAATTCCTTTGTGAGTGGTTTCGCCGTGTTATCCTTCGTGTCAACTTTCCTGACCTCGATCCCTTGGAGATAAACCATCTTCCTGATCAGGTGATACTTGCCTCAGAATATGACTGGAACGATGATGGGACCTACGTTCCTAGGCCAAAGCCACAACTCCATTGTTGTCACAATAACAATTATTGGACGCTCAATGGTAGGAACCTTGTTCTCATCTCATGAACAAGAAATGTCCAGACAGCCACTTTGGTAGTATCATTGGTAGCGATTTATCCAGCCTTTATTGTCTTGTATGTCACGGTATCTAGCTTGGAACTCTTCTAACATACCTGTAGCGCTTTGAAAATTCTTTTAGGTTAATTTCATGTTAATTAGCGATAATGCGTGTTTTTATAAAACCTCGTTGTTAATTATTTTCCACATAGACTGGAATAAATCTATTTTAATTGTGAAAATATGTAATTCCATATTTATTGTGCTTTATTAATTAACATTTAAATTATTGTTCACTTAATTATCTTTTTGCTAATATATTATTTACTAAGCTAGATATTTAATTAATCTTGCACTAATCCAATTTTACCCTAGTCTAAAATGTGCTTAGCAACCTTGACAAATCAACATTTATTTTTTTAGCTTGCTTTTACCTCTAATTCTTTTTGGTTCCAAAATCCTTTTTAAAAGAAATTAAATAAGAAAAAGAAATGGAAAAGGGAAGCATGGGGGTATTTATGAGGCATGGGGAAACATTGACTTTGAGAACCCTCACACACTCTCTCTCTCCCTCCCCCTCAAGCTCAGCGGCAGCCCCCTCCCCTTCATTTCTTCTTCTTCTTCTCTCAATCCAAGCCCTATTTCCAAAAGAAAATCCTCAAATTCTAGCAAAATCATCACAACTTCCCCTTTTCCAAATCAAGCATGGTTCTTGGCAAATCTCCATGAGTGCTAGCTTGTTTGAATCACCCTTTCAACCATCTTGAGGTATAAGCCTAATCCAAAACTTAGTTTTCTAAACTTTTAGTTATTTAGCTTAATGTAGTGTTTAAGTAGTATATTAGTGCTAATTATGTGGTTTAAGAGGAAATTAGGTTAAGATAGGGTTTTTATGGCTTGAGTAGCTTAATTAAGAGTTGTTAGTATTAATTAATCCAAGTCTTTTCACCAGTTTACACTAAAACACTATATTGTTTTAAATTAGTGTTTAATTAGAGTTTTAGTTAAGAATTGTGTTCTTTTTGGGATCTACTTTTAAACCAGAAGTTGCAGACAAAAGTTGCAATTACTGGAGCATAGTTACTGGACTAGGATCACACACCCGAAGCACGAGACCCCCATTCACCTTTGTGGCCGCAAATTATTGGGTTTTGGCCGCAAATTGCAGCCAGATTAGAGACCTAGGTGTCGGGGTTTGGTTGTTAGGTGTCTGCTGTATATTTAAGGTCTTTGGTATATGCAATTTTGTCTAGTTGTTCTCATATTAAAATCTGGGACCAATTGCCTATAATTTTAGTTTTTGTGACTTGCGCGACACGTACGTTCTGAGTCTGGGTTTGGTGTTTGCTGTGTATCACAGCCAGTCGGGGTTGTTTTAGACGTTGCGCACACGTTTTGGTGTTTCGAGTGCACACGCGTTTAGCTTACGACGCCAGTTTTCTCGTATGGTCTTGATATCGCGTTTTGCGGGATATTAGTCTTATGTGTATTGCTTTGTGTAATTCTAGGATCGGTCGCGGAGACATCGGACGCGGCACGGAAAGGAAATGCGGTGATTGGATCAGACTAGCTGAGGCGTTCCGGTGAGTAGATGTATACATCTATGGGGGAATCGTTTGGATGGTGCAAGACGCCCGATAGTTAGAATTTCGATTAGTACTTACACTTATATGCGTAGTTACTAGTTAATCATCCTATTGCATTGCATCATCTATCATATATATATATATATATATATATTGTGATAGCACCTCATAGGACACTCGCACCATTACTATTGGTTTATGCTGCACGGGCACTATTCATAGGGATACACACGCCTTGGTAATTGCTATGCCACGAACACTATATAGCTTGTTAAATCCGAACCTTATCAATTGCGCCAATTTTGATTAATAACCTGTACTTATGTATTCAATTCATCAGGATGGATACGTAGGATTGCTGGTCATGTGCATTTATCTCATTGCATCATCGTTCATGCGTAGTTTTCTAGTTCCGCATCGCATTCCATATTGTTAATATCATAGACATTCATGTATTATGATTCTTCTCGAGAATTTTCGTATTTATGAGATTTATGGATTTGGAGAAACCGCAAGGATTTAAAAACGTATTACCATTTTAAAATTGTTAGTTGCGGTTTTCTCATGATATGATGTATGGATAGTCCACCATGAGATTTCTCGGTTCTTGAGCGGTATCATACACCCGATTCGAGGAGGAGGAAGAACCGTCTGTGGGTGCATGGTGGAGCTGGTGCGGTACCCCGGGACAAGATGGTCGCAGATGATGGTGTTTAGACCAGAATATTGCATTTTATTACCACTCATTCATTATCTATTTTTTGTATATATCGGTATTATTAACCGGTGTTTGCTCAGTAATACAGATTACAGGTTTCCGTGACAAAATACTAGAAATACATCCAGAATCACGGATATATCATTTGTGAACTAACACTGAGCCAGAACTGGAAACCGACCGATATCCCAAGAGTTATTTTGCAAACAAGCGTGTGCACAATATTTTGGTCCAACACATAGCATGTGTACACACTAACTCTTGGGGCTTGGACCATGGACTTAGGGGGGCAGCCATGGCATGATGGCTAGGAGCAAGTGGGCTATATGGTGTGATGTGTATTTATTGCTAAAAGTAGTGATGTGATTTGTATCTACCAAGTTCCCTCCAAGACCTAAGTGCATCCAGAGATGTTTCTGACCAAACAAACAACACTAGAGGCATGAGGGGGACAACACAAGACCACCACTGCAATACGGGACCCACCTATCGGTTTTTGGCTGACCACTCTCCTTGCCAGAACCGGCCTGGCCGGCCCCACCTCCTCATGTGGGCCCTAGATTCTCACAGTGGCCTCCTTGCTTCCATATAGCATTATTTTTATTGTTTATTTTCTTTTCTTCTTTGCCTATAAATAGCAGGCAGAGGGCAAGGGTTCATGGTCATTCTTTAGTCTTGGATTGTGCTTTCATTCATTCTTTGTCCAAGTTTTCTTTTCTCTTTTCTTGTAAATAGCTTAGCTTCCCCTTGAGATCCTTGCCTTCTCTTGATCCTTCAACCTCTTCATTGAGCTTGAAGGTTTAAGGGTTGGTATTTGATCTCAAGGGTTGTATCATTTTGGAATCAATAAAGTTCTCTCTTTTGTGCTTCATTCACCATGAGTTCTTTGCCTCTTCTTGATCTTGCAACCTCTTAATTGAGCTTGCAAGTTTAAGATTAGGTTATTGAACCCATGTCTTGTATATTGTTCTTGGGTTCCTAGTTCTCTTTCTTGCTTATTTCTTTCTTACTTTTTATTACTTTCTTTACATTCATGTTTTACTTTCATGCACTTAAATTCCATGCACTTTAATTACTTGCTTGTAATCTATTCTCCTCTTTGTTTATCTTTCCTTTTGCACTTTTTGGTTTGTTTTGTGAATGGTTGTTAATATGGTGTTGTTAGGAATAAATACGATGTTGTAAGTTAAGGTTTCTTCACTCATTACCTTTTCCCGTATTTTCCATTGAACTCCGTCCAAACATTACGCAAGCGCTCTGTTAGGCACCCAACCCTACCAAGGTAACGGTGATTCCTAACCGCGACCGGTTGCGTTCGGTTTGGCCGGAGGCGAAAGAAAAAGACAAGAACGGAAGGACAAGGGTCAATAAGCCGGATTCCACGAATACCGTGCTGAAGCACCCTAATCCACGTTGTTGCCGATTGTTCTAGCTGTTTGATATACTGCCCTCAAAGTCAATTATTAGATTGCAGGTACGTGTCTACAATGATTGAGGGAGGACATATACCGGTAGGACAGTCTTACTCGAGATGATAGTATGCTATCTGGTTTGACTTTATCAGTCGTGTACAGGTTCAGGTGACTGATCACTATTACACGTTGATAGAGCCCTTAGGATCTTGCTTGACTACCAACAGTATGATGGCGATCATATACGTGAGAGTTGGGTAGTCCATAAGCACATCCTTAAAAGTGGTCCCTAGTCGTGGAAGTTTCGAGACAGGGCATCAATACTCAAAACCTGTGCTTCGTAGGTTGAAAACTGTACTTATGGTTAAGAACTACTCCGGTGTTCAATGCTCCTTACCCAATCGTCAACTGATATAGGTAAATGTCATGGACATAATTTCAAAAAGTTATATCTCACTTTATAAAAATAAACGTACAGATATATCATTTTGAAATTGGTGCACAACAACGGATACTCAAAACCAAATACTTGCTTTCCGGCAAAAACTCAGGCGATGTCCTCAAATATCACCAATTACAATGAATTCCGATATAATGAGGATGATCACCATATTCCCAATAACTTCCTCCCACTCATCATCTGTAAAACCGTATAGATGTGAAAATCATACCTGGTAAATACATACCCTGGAGTAAGTATCTAATCGGGAAATCAGTTTTCCTTTAACAATGCACAGTGAAACTGAAACATGAAATATGTTTTGTAGGGGTATCCTGGTATTCCTAGTAATGCCTCTTCCATAATCTAATTCCTGACTGTAACCGTATATTTCTTTGCCATCTCTCCAAATCCCTTTATTTTGTCATTAGTCGTTACCTTCTGTACACCATCGTTAGGCTAAATAGTTTTCTTCCTTCCCTACTGTTCGGCACCAGCCTATGGTTTGGAAGAAGACTATCCAATAAGTGTAATAGGTGTACCCTCCTAAACCAAGGAGTACTCGCAATCTGAGAGAAGGTGATGATAAAAGACAACTGAATAATACCTTATTCTATTTCTCCCGAACTGGGGAAAAAAGCAAAGGTGAAATAGGAGTGGCGATGAACTACGCGGTTTGGTCGTGAATGATTGCAGTCACAATTTACTTTGCCCTCATTCTAATCCCTTTATTTTGTCTTTACTTATTACCTTCTGTACATCCTACTTAGGCTAATTGGTTTTCTTCATTCCCTACCTTTCGGCACCTGCCTATAGTTTGGAAGAAGACTATCCAATAAGCCTAATAGGTGTACTATCCTAAACTAAGGAGCCCTCGCAACCTGGGAGAAGGTGATGATAAAAGACAACTGAATAAACCAATTCAATTTCTCCTGAATCTGGATCCATCCTCGAAGAAGTCCCTTCGAGTTCGTATATAACCATACGATGGATCTATCCAATGGAAGTGGATGTTCGAAGTAATACGAGGTGTTCTGAGAAATTCAAAGGATAAAAGAAGGAGCGGCAATGACTTATGCAACTTAGACAATCCAAAAGCCAGTATTTTAAGAAGGTTCGGTCAACTTGGTCACTGAGTCATAGTATAGGGTCGGTCAAAGGTCGCTTCTAAAGAGAGAGAGAAAAGAAACACTCTGCGTGCACTCTAACCTAGATCTGAATGGTTATCACTTTATCTAATCAGGAAACCTCCCACTGTACTGTCAAATTCTCCTCCAAATCTGAAAGAAGAATCAATCGGGATCACCCGAAGAGTAAACTAACTCATCAGTAGGAATCGGGATCCAACTCTCATCGCATGATAACGTGAAGGTATCCACTCATGTTATCACACTCCAGAAGGTATGCGCATGTTTGGCAAGTTTCTGTTTCTTTAGAAACTCCCGATATGATTTTGCCCCATGCTTTTATGATCTTGGCTAAGGGCCAACAAATCATAAGTCGCATGTCAAGTTCTTCCCATCATTATCTTGTTAATTTGAACCCACCCGTACTCGCTCTTGACTAAGGGCTAACAAGGCTGTACGGCTGTCCCAAACCAACGCATCTATCTATGCAACATGTGAATACCCCAGCAGCTACCAATCACTATGTCTTGACTAAGGGCCAAACCAACATAGCTTGAATACTACTGACCATTCATATGAAATGACGGAGGGCTACGGCTGGTTTTTGGCGAAAAACCATTAACGTAATGAACTTGATCTCGTTGAAGAAACCTGGTAGCTTTTTTATAAAAATATAGTGGCGAAAACCTTTGCTAAAGAGGTCACTCCCGGTGAAGGGATCTCGGCTCATTCCCCGTGGAATGAGGTGCAGGATATTCCAACTGAATACCGCGATGCAAAGCAACATGTAATCGACTATAGTGAAGTTATTACCCTGACGCAAACTTCTGCCTAAGGGATCACTTCCGGTGAAGGGATCTCGGTCCTTGCCTCGTTGAATGAGGTGCAGGATATTCCAGCTGAATACCACTGAGCAAAACAAAAGAAAACGCCTTTGTAATAACACTTTTTAAAACTGTTCCAACAACGTCCAAACAGGTTTGTTTTCCTTGCATTTGTAAGTCCATGCTACCTCTCCCGGTACTTTCGGGCATGCGGAATTTGGTGAAAAACGATTTTCTAGAGGCGGTAACATGGACTCAAAACCGGATCTTTGTTAAACTATCTACCTAACAACCTAACTATGAGTTGTTAACTACTCGGTTAGGGGGTTATACCTTTCTTTCTTGAACTCCTTCTTCTTCAGCTCTTGCTGGTGTACGGATTGGCTTCACCCCGTCGTCTCCTTGCGCCGAAGATCGATCCACCCGTAAGCTTCTACCTTTGGCTTCTTCTTCGAACTTTGAAGAAACTAGTTCACTTGGTTTGCTAAACCTTATGAACTAGAGTGAGTAGAGGAGAGTGTGATGGGATTTTCTCTATGGTTCTTGCTTCTCAACACATGAGACAAGTGAACCATAGACAAGAGAGAGAGCAAGAGGAAGAGGGTGAGAGCAAGAGAATGGGAGAGCTCAAAGCCAAGAGAGAGAAAGATCATGAAAGAATGAGCCTCTCTTTTCTCTTTCACCCTCTTATAATCCAAAAACCTCATGAGCCATAATGTTAATCAAGTATTATTATGTGATGGTTCATATCATGTCAAAGGCAGTATCATTTCCATGCACTCATTTTGCAAACCACAACAAGCAAGCAAAAGTCTTTGCATGAAAATGACAACCATTGTGATGATGATGGTCAACTAGTCCAACCTAGTCAACCGGTCAACAAAGTCAACAAGTCAACAAAGTCAACCCCTCAACAACCATGTCACTATAATACTTAATTAATATTATTGCTAATTATATATATCATATTCTCATTAGGGTTGAGCAAAAAGTCAATAGTCAACAGTCAACGGTCAATAACCCTAATGAGAATCCTCTGCCTCTGTCTCTCCGTCAACTGTGCATACACACCCGCATCCGTGTTCCGAGGAACACGAATACATACTGGATAAAACCAATCCCAAAACGTACACTAGGATCTGGCTTAAACCAAAGCCCGCTAGTGTTAACTGTCCGGACACTGTACGTGCACAAGTGCACGGATGTGACCGGACCCTGTCGCAAAACCATGCGACCTGTCGCAAAACCATGCGACCTCTACTCTTTTGCCTAAAGACGAATAGCTTTCTGTGTGGGACTCTAAAGACTCGACACTACGCTGGCAGTGGGTTTAACCACAGACTGCAAGCGGCACTAACTGTGCGTAACGGTCCCCAGGTAGATGCCGACAAGAAGACTGACGAGGTGAAACCCATCTGAACTCCTACTGAGCCTGAATGTGACAATCTCCATACAGTCCGGTCTGTTCGTCTGATACATCGCATGGCGGGCCTAGGGGGACGGTAAACGTCAGTCCCCTAATAGCGGTACAAGTCGTGTCGGAGTGAAGCCCAATACACCCTGAGATAGCACTGGAAGCCTACCAGTATATCTCGCTTGCCCTGGCCAGGGACTACTCGTGTAATGGCTCTCCTAGACACAGCGCGATGTCAACCCCCAATACCGGGAGAGACGAATCCTGTCTAACCGTCACTGCCTCCAAGTGCTTCGGGACTGCACCCAACTACTACCTGTTTGCACGACTCCTTTGAGCCGTGGTAGGGTAGTAACCAAAGTACAGTGGGAACACACTCGAGGCAAAGTGACAGTGTCAAGTCAGCGGACTAAGCTGTACTCATGTCACCTGGGAACTGATAACCGACGATAGGTATAATACCAACCGGTCAGTTCCAGACGAGTCCTGTCCAGTGTACTTGTAACCTAACGAGCACCCGCATACTATCTCCAGTACGACGTACTGATGGCTGTGGGACAGACCATCTCCCACTCTGGGATGAGAAGCGCATGCGCCAGTCTACTCCGGAGTATCGATGCCCTGTCTCGATAGTCCTGCGACTAGGGACCTGCATAAGGATGTGCTTATAGATTACCCAGCCCCCACTAGTATGACTGCCATCACAACGCTGGTAATCAAGCAAAGATCCTAAGGGCTCCACTAATGTGTATAGGTGATATACTAAAATAAACACATGTACACATTGAAGCAGAAACAAACCAAGTAGCATACTACAATTTTGAGCAAGATTGTCAATACAAGGTGAATATCCCAAGCTTCCATTAAGTAATATACATACTAGTATGATACAGTAATGGCCTCTAGGGCATATACACTAACAATCTCCCACTTGCACTAAGGCCATGTACTGGCGTATCGAAGACCTATCATCTCGATCAGCCGCTCGAACTGAGTCTGGGGTAGGGCCTTCGTGAGTGGATCTGCAGTGTTATCTTCTGAATTTACTCTCTTTACCTCGATCTCCCGGCGATCAATGATCTCCCTGATCAGGTGGAACCGCCTCAAAATGTGCCTGAACTTCTGATGGGACCTGGGTTCCTTCGCTAAAGCTATAGCGCCGTTGTTGTCACAATACAGCAGTATTGGATCAACACTGGTAGGAACTGTAAGTCTACGTTAGCGCCCCGGCCGTCTACAGACGCCAAATGCGGAATAAAAACTTTTAAACTGGCGCTATCGTATACTTTAACCCGGATCTTCCATTATTGCTAAACTAACAAACTGTAAAGAGTGTAGAAAGGTTATACCGAACGATCCGAGTCCTTCGTTCTTTAACCATCATCCCACGCTCCGTTGCGACTGCTCCGATCTCGTCGATCTCCGATATCCTCGTCGAGGTGGCACCACATCTCCGATTCTTTAAACGGGCTCCTGCCTCTGACTCGAGGCAACTCGGTCGTCAAGTTTGCTAGAAGAGACGACCAAGAATGATGTAGAGAATGAGTAGATGACTTTGTCTCACTTCGTCCAAATCCGTGGACGATCGGTTAATGAAGTTGCCGAGGGAATTGGGTGATGGAATGAAATGAACTGTAAAATTCCATGCACCCCAAATACTATCATATCTTTTCAAGTGGAACAACAAGTGAGTTCGATCAAGAGAGGAGGGGGAAGGGGCCGGCCATATATAGGAGGAGGAGGGTGAGTGTAGGAGCAAGTGGTGACCATAAGAGGATGAAGCTTATCTTGAAGAACAAATATCTTAAGCTTAACAAAAAATGGAGGAAATCAAAGCATGAGTCACTAATACACATCATCAAGCTTTTAATGCATCCAATGAAAACTCAACACCAATTAATCCTAGTCACCTCATCTAGAATCTTCTAGAACACTGAGTCACTCTCATCCAAGAAAAGATAAATCCGTCTTTAACCGAATGTTAAAAGACGGCTGATAGAAAACTGGAAACTGGCAACTTCCAAAAGTAATCCTGAAACGACTTTCAGGATAACCCCGAAACTGTATAAATATACCCGCATTTGTATTACGACCGAATACAAATGCAACTGAGACAAAGATATTATACCTACTCAGTATAATACTCGGATCCGGCTTAAACCAAAGCCGACCAGTATCATCTGCCCGAAAAATAACACGTGCGTAAACGCACGTGCATTTTCCGAACCCTGCCATAAAACCATACGGCCTCTACAACGTTTCGCCCGAACTTGGGAAACTGTCTGTGGGGGACTCTAATGACTCGTCAGTACCCTGGCAGTGGGTTTAACCACAAACCGTCAGCGGCACTAGCTATGCGTAACGGCTGCCCATGGACTGACCTCAAGGGAGGCCGATGAGCGCACTCAAGGGTGGCCGATGAGTGAACTCATCCAGAAACCCTACTGAGCCTAACAGTGACAATGTATATACAGTCCGGTCCGTTCGTCAATGAGTATCGCATATCCGCCTAGGGGGCTAGTAACGTCAGACCCCCAGAAGCAGTATAAGTCGTGTCGGAGTGTAGCCCAATAACACCCTGAGATACTACTGGAGTACCTACCAGTAAATCTCCTGCCACGGCCGTGGGCTATGTGTAATGGCTCTCCTAGACACAGCACGATCTCGCCCCCAATACCGGGAGAGACGAATCCCCTGCCGATCCGCTCACGTGCCTCCATATGGCTCGGGACTGTACCCAAAAGCTACCTGTTTGCACGACTCCTTTGAGCCGTGGTAGGGTAGAAATCAAAGCACAGTGGGAACTCACACGAGACAAATGACGACCTCAGGTCGATGAACTAACCTGTACACATGTCACCAGGGAACTGCTATCTGACGATAGGTATAGTACTAACTAGCAGATTCCCGGCGAGTCCTGTCCGGTGTACTCATAACCCAATGAGCACCTGTATACATCTTAGGTGATCCAACTGACACCAGTGGCTTGTGAGACCGGCCACCGCCCCTCGTCGGGGTCTCGACTGTATACACTAGTCTACTCCGGAGTATCGATGCCCTGTCTCGAAACTCCCACGACTAGGGACCACAATTAAGGATATGCATATAAACTACCCAACTCTCACGTATATGATCGCCATCATACTGTTGGTAGTAAAGCAAGATCCTAAGGGCTCTATCAAAGTGTAACATGCAATCAGTCACCTGAACATGTACACGACTGATAAAGGCAAACCAGATAGCATACTATCATCTCGAGTAAGACTGTCCTACCGGGATAGGTCCTCCGTAATCATTGCAATCACGTACCTGCGATCCAATAATTGACTATGAGGGCACTATCTCCAACAATCTCCCACTTGCACTCAAGGCTAATTATTGCGATGTCGACTACTCACAGCCCGTGTGAAACCGAACATCCAACTCCTCTACTAATCAGTTTCACAAAGCCCGTTTGTAAAACTATTGTGTTCGAGAAATAGCCTCAGTGAGTGGATCCGCCTAGAAGTATCTTTCTTTATCTCTCTTTGTCTCAAGTTCGCGGAGAAAGCCATCTCCCGAATCGAGTAATACCCGTCTTAGAATATGTCTGGATATCTGATGGGACCTAGTTCATAAATGAACTCTTTATCCAAACTTCTTAGACTGTATCGATCACTGAACCTAATCAGTATCCAGCACCATGCCTCCCACAGTATTTTCTTGGATCACCTGTCCATAATACTGTCTCTCGTCGGAGGGAAAACTATAACTCTGACAATCACTCTGTCATCCATGTCACCTTTGAAGCCTGGAATGATGATCGTCTCCCGAAGGAGGCTGCCGTCATCAAATCTGTAGAACATGTACTTATGTTCTAAAACTGCTTCCTTATGTTTCTCCAGGATTGGATTAATACAAACTTATTGCATCTAGTGCAAAAACAACATCTGGTGTGGTACTTGACATCTCATGATTGACTCAATTGCATAAGCAAGTGATCTGCCAATCATGCACTTCCCTCTCCCCTTTAGTCTATACGACACCTTTAGAGAGGGTGACTCCATCACCTGCAGGTACACTACCATGCTAGGAGTCAACTATTCTAAAAACCATTAGAATATCTGTCAAAGTACATGCATTGGGAAACTACCCAAATCTAGATCTAAAACCATAGATCCAGAAACCAGAATGTCAAATATTATATCCATATCCTGTCTGGAGAAACAACTGTGTGACGATCACAGTACAACCGATCGTAGTATAGGAATTTTACTTCCTACTTTGTGTATGTCATCCAAATACCATGACATCACACTCTACTACCTTCTTAACAGATCCATCCCCTATTCTGATTGAAGTCAAACCCATGACTGTCACATCAAAATTAGATGATCTATCTCTGCTATAACTGCTCAAGTCTATGAATAGACATAAGCTACTTGCCCACCATGCTTCCGATGCTCCCACTGACTACGACAACCCTCTGGCAGAATAATATACACGTACACTTCTAAAGCTAGTTTAGAACGACGCTATACTTATCCTCCTGCCTGGTCTCATAGTCTGGAACAACAGTAGTGTCAAGTCTGGGTAGATAAGAACCTCCCTGTCACCGTCCTTGAGGCTACCGAAGTACCTATCGGGTGTCTGAGGTTACCCACCAAATCTGCGGAGTGGCTATTGGAATGTCAACCTGATTGAATATATAGGTCCTATTAAATTTTCTGTAATCGTTCGCGGTTCTGGAATCACTTCCAGTTCTACCATACTCCCACTACTGTTTTCTGAAAAAGATCCATTTTACTAAAACTGTGGCGAGTTAAGAACAATATCACTATTGATCTTCCAAATGGTAGAATATCAACCCTCGACATAGCCAGGGTCAACCCACAAACAGCCATTACAGAAACGTGCCCTGAGTTATCCAGAGTCTGGTTTTAAGCATAAGCTGGACAACTCCCCATACCTTAATATCTTTTAAGGTACGATCCATTCTATATCCAATATAGAAACATTGGCACTTATTTAATTGGAACCATATTCAATCATGCAGCTGTCTCCAGTGCATATCACTTTAATGGAAAGAGGCTAATCAGCATTACTCAACTTAGGAATCCATCCAATTATGAGTAACCTGAAAGAGAAACACGTTTCTCAAAAACCATCACTATCATCTGAATACCAATCACAAGAATCTACATCTTCGATCTCTTTGAAGAATCCCGATACTTGTGACACCTGGTTCTCTACTTTATTCTTATACCCACAACTTCTCAAAACTTAGACCTAGTATTTCTACGAAACACTTGTCTAAATACTAGAGAAGTTATAAGTAAACAGAACATAGTACGAGGACCTACCGCTTTGTCCTGATGGACACTTGGACAACATACAATACTCTATATAAGTCCACTGAGTTGAACAACTCATAACCTGTGCGTCGTAGGTTGAAAACTGTACCCTGGCGATTTCCTTAAATATCACCAATTACAACGAATTCCGATATAATGAGGATGATCACCTAATTCCCAATATCTTACTCCCACTCATCATCTGTAAAACCATACAGATATGAGAATTAAACCTGGTAAATACATACCCTTGGAGTGAGTGTCTAATCGGGAAAACAGTTTTCTTTAACAATGCACTGAAACATGAAAATGTTTCGTAGGGGTATCTTGGTATTCATAGCAATGCCTCTTCCATAATCTAATTCATGACTTCAACCGTATATTTTATTGCCATCTCTCCAAATCCCTTTATTTGTCTTTAGTCGTTACCTTCTGTACACCATCGTTAGGCTAAATGGTTTTCTTCCTTCCCTACCGTTCGGCACTAGCCTATGGTTTGGAAGAAGACTATCCAGTAAGCATAATAGGTGTACCCTCCTAAACCAAGGAGTACTCGCATCTCGAGAGAAGGTGATGATAAAAGACAACTGAATAATACCTTATTCCTTTAAAAGTGAAATAGGAGTGGCGATGAAGTACGCGGTTTTGGTCGTGAGTGATATCGGTCGCAATTTACTTTGCCCTCTTTCTAATCCCTTTATTTTGTCTTTACATATTACCTTCTGCACACCCTACTTAGGCTAATTGGTTTTCTTCATTCCCTACCTTTCGGCACCTGCCTATGGTTTGGAATAAGACTATCCAATAAGGGTAATAGGTGTACTCTCCTAAACCAAGGAGCTCTCGCAACCTGAGAGAAGGTGATAATAAAAGACAACTGAATAAACCAATTCTATTTCTCCTGAACCTGGATCCATCCTCGAAGAAGTCCCTTCGAGTTCGTATATAACCATACGATGGATCTATCCAATGGAAGTGGATATCCGTAGTAAAACGGGTGTTCTGAGAAATGCAAAGGGTAAAAGAAGGAGTGGCAATGACTTATGCAACATAGACAATCCAAAAGCCAGTATTTTAAGAAGGTTCGGTCAACCTGGTCACTGAGTCATAGTCTAGGGTCGGTCAAAGGTCGCTGCCAAAGAGAGAGAGAGAGAAGAAACACTCTGCGTGCACTCTAACCAAGATCAGAATGGTTATCACTTTATCTAATCCGGAAACCTCCCACTGTCCTGTCAAATTCTCCTCCAAACCTGAAAGAAGAATCAATCGGGATCACCCGAAGAGTAAACCAACTCATCAGTGGGAATCGGGATCCAACTCTCATCGCATGATAACGTGATGGAATGCATCCACGTTACTCATACTCCAGAAGGTATGCGCATACTTGGCAAGTTTCAGTTTCTTTAGAAACTCCCGATATGATTTTTGCCCCATGCTCTTATGACCTTGGCGTATGTCAACAAATCATAAGTCACATGTCAAGTTTTGCCCGTCATTATCTTGTTAATTTGAACCCACCCGTACATACCCTTGACGTATGCCAACAAGGTAATACGACTGTCCCAAACCAACTCATCTATTTATGCAACAAATGAATACCCAGCAGCTACCAAACACTATGCCTTGACGTATGCCAACAAACATAGCTTGAATACTACTGACCATCCATAAGAAACGACGGAGGGCTACGGCTGGTTTTTGGCGAAAAAACCTTTACCGTAATGAACTTGATCTCGTTGAAGGAACCTGATAGCTTTTTAAAATATAGTGGCGAAAACCTTTTGCTAAAGAGGTCACTCCCGGTGAAGGGATCTCGGCTCTTTCCTCGTGGAATGAGGTGCAGGATATTCCACTGAATACCGCTATGCAAAGCAACATGTAATCGACTATAGTGAAGTTATTACCCTGACGCAAACTTCTGCCCAAGGGGTCAGTCCCGGTGAAGGGATATCGGCCCTTGCCCCGTCGAATGAGGTGCAGGATATTCCACTGAATACCTCTATGCATAACAAAAGGAAACGTCTTTGCAATAACACTTTTTAAATTTGTTCCAACAACTAAAACAGGTTTGTATAACTTTTACATTGATCAGAATCAATGCAGTCCCATCAATCAATCACACCAGAAAAGAACGAAAATAAAATGTACGTATATGCCATCCGCATTCGTCACTGGGTCCCGTCATCATCCGTTAGGTTACTTAACTAACGACAGAGCGGGGACTGGACTAGCGCGGGTGTAAAACATATACAACATCTAATAGTATATAAACCAATATACATAATCGCTCCAGGCGTGATAATATGCAACATTACAGAAAAGTAATAAGCATCACAGAACAATACAGATATCTGGGATCCCCGGGTTTCACAGAGCCGCTGCTGAAACCCGACGTTCCCCTGTCATGTGGATAGCCTGTGCAATGAAACCTAGACCCCTACGGGTGCGGCAAGTTACCCGCCAAAACCTGAAGCGAGGTAGTCCTCCACAGCATAGTGAAAGGAACACCCGACACTTCACGGAATCCGGTAAATAGAGCACCCCTCCATGGGTCAACCTGTACCCCCTACGAGTGCGGCGAATAGTCTGCCAATTTTAGAGTCGGGCCCCTCTGCCTCCCAAAGCCATGAGATGCGGACCCATTGCCCTCCAGAACCCGGCTATCCGTGCACTCCGTCGCGGGGCAAAACCTAGTGCAGTAATGAAAAATAGTACAATAGGTACATCGACCGCAACCTGGTCGTGCCCTAAAAGAATATTATACAACAGGCAGTGACGGCTGTCCACAAGTTGGACGCTCACCCCGCAATATCAAATGTACAAATAAACTCAAACTGTACTACCATTGCACACTGCTATCCACCACGACAAATCCGCAACATCACAGCACAACACAGAACATCAACGCGAATGTCACGTTCGCAAACCCGTCTAAAAGAACTATAGCAATCGGACGCGGTTTACCGATCAAATGACATTCCCGGTCGGAGATATAATGTAAGCACTGTAAACTAACGTGTTTAAATTTCGATCGACCAAATATCAAAAAGTGGGCCCCATGACTTACTGGTGAACAGTAACAAAACCTGGGCCAAAACGATATTTACCAAAAACCCCAAAATCCAACAGAGAACACACAGAAAAAATTTGGTGCACTGATCCCCTAGAAAGGCCGCGGATGCGCGGCCAAACCATGGGTTTGGCCGCTAATCCGCGGCGCTCTGGTGAGATCACTTGCTCAAATTTTGTCCGTACGCTTAAAAAACCCTGCACAGATTTTTAAGACATGTAGAATTTTTTTTTTTTTTGAGACCATTTAAAATCAACAGAAACTGTCAAGGTAGGATTTTGCAATTTTCGATTTCCGGTTCGATCGATGTTTTAAACGCGTTAGCACAAGTTAGCATAGCAAAATGGTGAGGCTCTGATACCACTGTAAGTCTACGTTAGCGCCCCGGCCGTCTACAGACGCCAAATGCGGAATAAAAACTTTTAAACTGGCGCTATCGTATACTTTAACACGGATCTTCCATTATTGCTAAACTAACAAACTGTAAAGAGTGTAGAAAGGTTATACCGAACGATCCGAGTCCTTCGTTCTTTAACCATCATCCCACGCTCCGTTGCGACTGCTCCGATCTCGTCGATCTCCGATATCCTCGTCGAGGTGGCACCACATCACCGATTCTTTAAACGGGCTCCTGCCTCTGACTCGAGGCAACTCGGTCGTCAAGTTTGCTAGAAGAGACGACCAAGAATGATGTAGAGAATGAGTAGATGACTTTGTCTCACTTCGTCCAAATCCGTGGACGATCGGTTAATGAAGTTGCCAAGGGAATTGGGTGATGGAATGAAATGAACTGTAAAATTCCATGCACCCCAAATACTATCATATCTTTTCAAGTGGAACAACAAGTGAGTTCGATCAAGAGAGGAGGGGGAAGGGGCCGGCCATATATAGGAGGAGGAGGGTGAGTGTAGGAGCAAGTGGTGACCATAAGAGGATGAAGCTTATCTTGAAGAACAAATATCTTAAGCTTAACAAAAAATGGAGGAAATCAAAGCATGAGTCACTAATACACATCATCAAGCTTTTAATGCATCCAATGAAAACTCAACACCAATTAATCCTAGTCACCTCATCTAGAATCTTCTAGAACACTGAGTCACTCTCATCCAAGAAAAGATAAATCCGTCTTTAACCGAATGTTAAAAGACGGCTGATAGAAAACTGGAAACTGGCAACTTCCAAAAGTAATCCTGAAACGACTTTCAGGATAACCCCGAAACTGTATAAATATACCCGCATTTGTATTACGACCGAATACAAATGCAACTGAGACAAAGATATTATACCTACTCAGTATAATACTCGGATCCGGCTTAAACCAAAGCCGACCAGTATCATCTGCCCGAAAAATAACACGTGCGTAAACGCACGTGCATTTTCCGAACCCTGCCATAAAACCATACGGCCTCTACAACGTTTCGCCCGAACTTGGGAAACTGTCTGTGGGGGACTCTAATGACTCGTCAGTACCCTGGCAGTAGGTTTAACCACAAACCGTCAGCGGCACTAGCTATGCGTAACGGCTGCCCATGGACTGACCTCAAGGGAGGCCGATGAGGGCACTCACGGGTGGCCGATGAGTGAACTCATCCAGAAACCCTACTGAGCCTAACAGTGACAATGTATATACAGTCCGGTCCGTTCGTCAATGAGTATCGCATATCCGCCTAGGGGGCTAGTAACGTCAGACCCCCAGAAGCAGTATAAGTCGTGTCGGAGTGTAGCCCAATAACACCCTGAGATACTACTGGAGTACCTACCAGTAAATCTCCTGCCACGGCCGTGGGCTATGTGTAATGGCTCTCCTAGACACAGCACGATCTCGCCCCCAATACCGGGAGAGACGAATCCCCTGCCGATCCGCTCACGTGCCTCCATATGGCTCGGGACTGTACCCAAAAGCTACCTGTTTGCACGACTCCTTTGAGCCGTGGTAGGGTAGAAATCAAAGCACAGTGGGAACTCACACGAGACAAATGACGACCTCAGGTCGATGAACTAACCTGTACACATGTCACCAGGGAACTGCTATCTGACGATAGGTATAGTACTAACTAGCAGATTCCCGGCGAGTCCTGTCCGGTGTACTCATAACCCAATGAGCACCTGTATAAATCTTAGGTGATCCAACTGACACCAGTGGCTTGTGAGACCGGCCACCGCCCCTCGTCGGGGTCTCGACTGTATACACTAGTCTACTCCGGAGTATCGATGCCCTGTCTCGAAACTCCCACGACTAGGGACCACAATTAAGGATATGCATATAAACTACCCAACTCTCACGTATATGATCGCCATCATACTGTTGGTAGTAAAGCAAGATCCTAAGGGCTCTATCAAAGTGTAACATGCAATCAGTCACCTGAACATGTACACGACTGATAAAGGCAAACCAGATAGCATACTATCATCTCGAGTAAGACTGTCCTACCGGGATAGGTCCTCCGCAATCATTGCAATCACGTACCTGCGATCCAATAATTGACTATGAGGGCACTATCTCCAACAGGAACCACCTGAAGTTCCGTGAGGAACTTCTTCATCCAGACAGCTTCCTTTGCGGCATCGCAAGCATCTATGTACTCCGCTTCCATAGTTGAGTCAGCAACGGTTTCCTGCTTGGAACTCTTCCAGCAAACCGCCCCTCCATTGAGGGTAAAGACATAAACCGACATGGACTTGGAGTCATCCTTGTCACTCTAGAAGCTGGAGTCAGCAAAGGACTCAATCTGGAGGTCTTTTCCGCCATACACCAAGAACATCTCCTTAGTCCTTCTCAGGTACTTGAGAATGTTCTTTACTGCTATCCAGTGTTTCTCCCCTGGGTTCGACTGATACCGGCTTACAACGCTCAATGCGTATGCTACATCTGGTCTGGTATATAACATCGCATACATAATAGAGCCTATCGCAGATGTGTAGGATATTGATGATATGCGAGCCCTTTCCAAATCTGTCTTGGGAGACATCTCTTTGGAGAGGGTGATTCCGTGACAAGCCGGTAGATTACCGTGCTTGGAATCTTCCATACTGAATCGTTTCAGTATGGTGTCGATGTACCTTGACTGTGAAAGTCCTAACATCCTTTTAGATCTATCACGATAGATCTGGATCCCCAGAATGTAGTTGGCATCGCCCAGGTCTTTCATGGAGAACCTCTGCGACAAGAATCCTTTGACTGACTGTAGCATAGGAATATCATTTCCTATTAGGAGAATGTCATCGACGTACAAGACGAGGAATACCACATTTCTCCCTACAATCTTACTGTAAATGCATGGTTCATCTGGGTTTTTGGCAAAGTCGAATTCTTTGACAGTATCATCAAAGCAGATGTTCTAACTCCGCGATGCCTGCTTAAGTCCATAGATGGACTTGAGCAACTTGCACACTTTACCGCTGCTCCCACTCTGAATGAATCCCTCTGGCTGATCCATATAGACGCACTCTTCCAAATTTCCATTTAGGAAAGCCGTCTTTACGTCCATCTGCCAGATCTCATAATCGTGGAAGGCATCAATGGCAAGAAGGATCCGAATGGATTTAAGCATGGCTACCGGAGAAAAGGTCTCGTCATAGTCCAAACCAGGTCTTTGACGAAAACCCTTTGCAACGAGCCTAGCTTTATAGGTTTCAACCTGCCCATCTACACCAATCTTCTTTCTGAAGACCCATTTGCAGCCTACGGGTTTTACCCCTTCTGGAGCAAAGTCCAAAGTCCAAACTTTGTTGGTGTACATGGACTCCATCTCGGTCCGCATTGCATCCAGCCATTTTACCGAGTCACCGCTCTGAATGGCTTGCTGGAAGCTAGTAGGCTCATCATAATTAACTGTACAATTTTCTCTATCCCCGTCTATGAGAAAACCGAAGTATCTCTCGGGCGGATGAGACTGCCTACTACTTCTGCGAAGCGGCGTAGGAATGTCCGGTTCTCCTGAAACGTCTGGTTCATCCAAGCTTTCAGTAACAGCTTGTGGTTCTGGAATTTCTTCCAGTTCTATTGCGCCCCCACTTATCTGATTTTCTAAAAATTCAGTTTCCAAGAAGTGGGCGTGCGGAGAAACAAAAACTTTTTGTTCTTCTGCGGAATAGAAAAGATACCCCCTGGAGTTCTTTGGGTATCCCACAAACTTACACAGTACTGAGCGTGCCTTGAGCTTGTCCGCATATCGCTTTTTTACAAAAGCTGGACATCCCCATAGCTTAAGATACTTAAGACAGGGTTTCTTCCCACTCCACATCTGATATGGGGTGGTAGGCACAGTCTTGGTTGGAGCCTTGTTCAAGAGATATGCAGCTGCTTCTAGTGCATAACCCCAGAAAGATCGCGGTAACTCAGCCTTACTCATCATGGAACGAACCATATCCAATAGGGTCCGATTCCGCCTTTCCGATACACCGTTGTGTTGTGGTGTGTATGGAGGAGTAAGTTGAGAGAGAATTCCATTCTCTTTTAAGTAGTCCAGAAACTCGGCACTCAAGTATTCTCCACCTCTATCCGATCTTAGAATCTTGATACTTTTGCCGGTTTGTTTTTCAACTTCATTCTTGTATTCTTGAAATTTCCCAAAGGCCTCGGATTTGTGCTTCATTAAGAAGACATGTCCATACCTAGAGAAATCATCTGTGAAAGTAATGAAGTATGAATAACCACTTCGCGCATGTGTAGACATTGGACCACACACATCACTGTGTATGAGTCCCAAGAGCTTGCTCGCTCTTTCTCCGCGTCCAGTGAACGGAGTCTTTGTCATCTTTCTCATGAGACAAGATTCACAAGTGGCATAAGACTGATACTCGAACGGATTCAAGTACCTTTCTTTATGTAACTTAGTTAATCGTGTCTCATTAATGTGACCCAGTCTACAATGCCATAAGAAAGCCTGATTTGTTTCCGGAGACTTTCTTTAAGTGTGTTCTGGACACTGAAAATCTGAGCTTGATTTAACACGTATATTCCGTTCTGTAATGTACCTGACCCAATCAGAACTTTATTTAGGTGGATGTGTACTACATCGCTTACAAAAGTAAATTCATATCCTTCCTTGGAAAGTAAGGATACAGATATGATATTACAAGTCGCACCTGGTACATACAAACAGTTACGCAAAATCAATATCTGCCCAGTTGTCAGTCCAAGATGATATTCCCCTACGGATTCAGCATCCATGCTCATTCCGTTAGCAACCCTGAGGGTCATATCACCTTTCCTGATAACCCTATGGTTTCTCAGAGCTTGTAACGAATTACAGATATGAGATCGTGATCCGGTATCCAATACCCAGGAAGTAGGGTTAACTGACATACAGTTCTCAATTACAAACACACTCGAAGCCGAAGCCACAACATGCTTCGAATTCTGGCTACTGGCTTTGCAAGCCCTGCAATCCTTCTGCCAATGTTCATTCCCGTTACAATAGGAACGTCCCTCTTTTACTACATCCAGTCCTGAAACTTTTGCCCTTGCTTTTCTTTTTTCTTCCCTTGTTTCCTTCAGGGTATAAGCAGAGGGCAGGGACTATAGAATTAAGTCAGTACTTGACCTATTCTCCAACGTGGTCTCCAGGTCTGTGAGCTCAAAATAGCTGGCCTCTGTAAGGACGTTGTCCCCTACAGATGACCCGACAGCCAACCTCGCTTGAAGCAATTCGTTCGAGGTCTCATATCTTGCGATACGAGATTGCTCTCCATATAAATCTTTGTTATGGAGGAAGATAGAAACTGAGTCCATCTTCTCGTGCTGCCTCTGGTTTGCACCATTAACTGAGGCTAACACGAGGCACTTGGCTTTCGCACAATCCTTTTCCGATGTCCTACGGATGTAAATATCCGTGACAGGGGAAACTGGACCTGAGACGGTAGGGGTATGATCAGTTAAAAGGTGTCCCAGCTTGTTATGGGCAATGGACATCTGGACAGACCTTTGCCAGTCATAACAGTCAGGTTCAATCATTTTATTATCTAGATGTAACCTAGGTGTGGTCACTGGGTCGTTGCAATTAAGAGAGAGAGAAGAAAACACTCAGCATGATGCTCTTGCAAGTTTAGATTGGTTTTTAATTTATCTAAACAGGATGGCTCCCACTGTCTCTCGAATCCCTCCTCAAACCATAAAGGAAGAATTAGTCGGGATCAATCTCACCGTACAATACTTGCTTAACCGTTCAGCCATGCTAGTGTCGGTACTTCGAGGGAGGTTTTCCAACGTTTTCGCGAAGTTCCTTAATTAAATAACCTCTTTTCCCTGTGGGCGTAGCCCCGCTAACACCTTTCTAGACACCTACTTGGTTTATAGCATTGATCGTTAAGTGAGAAATTTCCCGAGGAGTAGCATATACTCACAGTAGGATCGGGATCCAAATATCATTGCGTGACAAAACTGAAGGAATCCTACCAGAATCATCACACTCCAAATGGTATGCAGCGCTAGCAAGTTTCAGTTCTTTTGAAACTCCCGATGTGGATTTTTGCCCCATGCTCTTATGACCTTGACGAAGGTCAACAAATCATAAGTCACATGTCAAGTTCTACCCGTCATTATCCAGGTTAATTTGAACCCACCCGTATATACCCTTGACGAAGGTCAACAAGGTAATACGACTGTCCCAAACCAACGCATCTATCTATGCTACATATGAACACCCTGTTGGAGATAGTGCCCTCAGAGTCAATTATTGGATCACAGGTACGTGATTGCAATGATTGAGGGAGGACCTATCCCGGTAGGACAGTCTTACTCGAGATGATAGTATGCTATCTGGTTTACCTTTATCATCGTGTACTGCTTTAAGTGACCTGACACGTCGCTATTACACGTTGATAGAGCCCCTAGGATTCTTGCTTGACCACCAGCAGTATGAGGGCGATCATATAAGTGGGAGCTGGGGTCTATAAGCATATCCTTAAAAGGTCCCTAGTCGTGGGAGTTTCGAGACTGGGCATCGATACTCCATTAGTAGACTAGTGTATACAGTCGAGACCCCGACGAGGGGCGGTGGCCGGTCTCACAAGCCACTGGTGTCAGTTGGATCACCTAAGATGTATACAGGTGCTCATTGGGTTATGAGTACACCGGACAGGACTCGCCGGGAACATGCTAGTTGGTCATATACCAGACGTCAGATGGCAGTTCCCTGGTGACATGTGTGCAGGTTAGTTCATCGACCTGGGGATCGTCATTTGTCTCGTGTGAGTTCCCACTGTACTTTGATTACTACCCTACCACGGCTCAAAGGAGTCGTGCAAACAGGTTTTAGTTGGGTACAGTCCCGAGCCACATGGAGGCAGTGAGCGTATCTTCAGGGGTTCGTCTCTCCCGGTATTGGGGGTGAGGTCGTGCTGTGTCTAGGAGAGCCATTACACAAAGTCCTTGGCCAAGGCAAGGAGATTTACTGGTAGGTATTCCAGTAGTATCTCAGGGTGTTCTGGGCTACACTCCGACACGACTTGTACCGCTTTTGGGGGTCTGACTTTTACCAACCCCCTAGGCCCGCCATGCGATGCTCATAGACGAACGGACCGGACTGCACGGATATTGTCACTGACAGGCTCAGTTGGGTGTCGGGGTGAGCTTCCTCATCGACGTCCCATTTGGTCAGTACCTGGTAGCCCGTCACGTATTGGCTTATACCTCTGACGTGCTAGTGGTTAAATCCACAACCAAGGTGTTGACGAGTCTTTAGAGTCCCCCACATTCAGTTACTCAGCTTTCGGGCGAAAGGTTGTAGAGGCCGTATGGAGATATGGCAGGGTCCGATCAGATACGTGCGGTATTGCACGGATCAGGATCGGACAGTCTGTACTATAGGCCGTATGGTGATATGGCAGGGTTCGATCAGATACGTGCGGTATTGCACAGATCAGGATCGAACGGATATTACTAGCCGGCTTTGGTATAAGCCGGATCCTAGTATAGTACAGTGTAGATTTTGTCTCATTGCATTTGTATTTCGGTCGGAATACAAATGCGGGTGTGTATGCACAGTATCGGGGTTTTCCTGTAATTTATTACGGGACCAGTTTTCTGGAGTTGCCAGTTTGCTTTCCGTTTCGGCCAATTTCTATTGTTCCGTTCATTGGCCGAAGATTGGTGGAGGAGGGTTTATTTGCATTGTTGCAAATAAGCTTTAGTGGAGGGGGTCTTTGCTTATTTCCTTGTATCATGATGGCTCACCATACCTTGACCTTTTTGACTTGATCCTTCATGATGGCTTGACTTTGTTAGCATCATGGTTGTTGATGATGGTTGTGTGGAGTGTTGGCATTGCTTTGTGATCATGGTTGATTATCATAACCATTCCTTTCTCTCTCTCTTTTGATTATGGTTGTGGTTTGATCTTTTGTTTTTTGATATCACTCCCTCACTCTCATTCACTCCCTCCATCCTCTCTTGTGGCCGGCCACTTTGTGCAAGGGTTGTCCAAAAATTGTGTGGGTGTATTTTTGGTTCATATCATGCTCCAAAATACCCACTAGCTCCTCCACATTGTTCTTGTTTCATCCCTCCACCATATGGCACCTCCATGAACCCCAAAAGAGACAATAGCTCACTACACATTCTACAGCGAATCTTGGGCACGTCGAGTAGCCGGCTTCGTGCCCGAGTTGCCTCGGCATTGAGGTGGGAGCCCGTAAACAAAGTAGGCGATGTGGTGCACTTCCGGCGACGAGGAGGAGACGGGACATTCCGCAGGAGATCGGGACGATGGCGAGAAGACCGGAGGACTTGGATCGTCGGTATATCTCTAACCCATCTTCTAGTTAGCTTAGACTTGTTAATGGTTACGTTCCGGGTGTTTAGTGCGCGGTGGTGCCGGTTTGCTAAGTCCGCAAAAATTAAAGTTTTTCACCGCTTCCGCATTCCGGCGTCGGATTGACGGCCGGGGCGCCGCCGTGCACTTACAGTGGTATCAGAGCCTCGCCATTAACTTAGTCTAGCTTTGTGTAATGTGTTTGCATTTCCGATCGATCAAAAAGTTCCAAAACTGCATTTTAGTTCGCATCAGTTTCTGTTGAAAATTTTTGGTCTCGAAATTTTTTTCAGGTTATAAAATATTGATGTACTGGAAAATCTAAGAGTTCTGTAAAAATTTGACGAAGTAACTCCATAGTTGGAGCGCGGAACCGCCGCGAAAACCCCATTTGTGCGGCCCTTCCGCCGCGCACTATTCACATCACTTCACCAATTTTTTACAGAGGCCTTCTGGGCTTAAAATATGGGCTTTGGAATATTAAAGTTGGGCCAATTGTTTCTGTGAGTGCTACAGTTTTCTTTGGGGCCTACTTGTTAATTGTTTGATCAATCGGAAATTTTTTAAACACATTTTTCACAGTATTTACATTATATCTGCGACCGTGAATGTCACTCGATCGGTAAATCCGGTCTAACTGCTATAGCCCGGTTAGACGGATTTGCGAACGTGACTTTCACGTTGATGTTCTATGTATTTGCTGTGATGTTGCGGATCGGTCGTGGGGGATAGCCTGGATGCAATGCTAGTACTGTGCTGTTGTATTATGTACATTTGATATTGCGGGGCGAGCGTCCGACATGTGGACTGCCGTCACTGCCTGATTGTATTATTATTTTGGGGCACGACCTGGTTGCGGTCGATGTACCCGGTGTATGTATATTTTACTTTCTGTACTAGGATTGCCCCGCGGAGGGGTGCACGGATAGCCGGGTTCTGGAGGGCAACAAGCCCGCATCTCATGGCATTGAGACGGAGGGGGCTTCACTCTAGGATTGGCGGGCTATTCGCCGCACTCGTAGGGGGTACAGGTTGACCCAGGAGGGGTGCCCAAGTTGCCGGATTCCGTGAAGTGCTGGGTGGTCCATTCACGGCGCTGAAGGGGGCTGCCTCGCTTCAGGTTTTGGCGGGTGACTTGCCGCGCCCGTAGGGGTCTAGGATTTCATTGCACAGGCTATCCACACGACCAGGGGAACGTCGGGTTTCAGCGGCTCTGTGAAACCCGGGGATCCCAGATATCTGTATTGTTTCTGTGATGCTGTACATTTTCTGTGATGTTGCATTTTTATTCACGCCTTGAGCGAATATAATATATTGGTATATATATTAGTAGATGTAGTATATGTTTTGCATCCGCGCTAGTCCAGTCCCCGCTCTGTCGTTAGTAAGCTAACCTAACGGGTAATGACGGGACCCAGTGGCGAATGCGGATGGCATATACGTACATCAGTATATTTTCGTTCTTTTTGGTGTGATCAATTGATGGGACTGCATTGATTCGGATCAATGCAAGTTAAAAACAAACCTAATCTGATGTTGTTGGAACACTTTTTCAAAAAGCTGTTATTGCAAGGACGTTCACTTTTGTTTTGCATCATGGTATTCATTTGGAATATCCTGCTCCTCAGTCGACGAGGCAAGGGCCGAGATCCCTTCACCGGGAGTGACCCCTTGGACAAAAGTTTGCGTCAGGGCATTAATTTCACTATAGCCGATTGCTTTTGCTTTGCATCGTGGTATTCAGTTGGAATATCCTGCACCCCATTCTACGGGGAAAGAGCCGAGATCCCTTCACCGGGAGTGACCTCTTTAGCAACGGTTTTCGTCACTATATTTTTAAAAGCTATCCGTTCCTTCGACGATATCAAGTTCTTTACGTTAAAGGTTTTCGCCAGAAACCATTCGTAGCCCTCCGTCGTTTCATATGGGTAGTCAATAGTATTCAAGCTGTGTTTGTTGGCCAAAGTCAAGGCACAGTGTTTGGTAGCTGTTGGTTATTCATATGCAGCATAGATAGATGCGTTGGTTTGGAACAGTCGTATAGCCTTGTTGGCCAAAGTCAAGGGCTTGTGCGGGTGGATTCGAATCAACCTGGAGAATGACGGGTAGAACTTGACATGTGACTTATGATTTGTTGGCCAAAGTCAAGGTCATAAGAGCATGGGGCAGAAATCACATCGGGAGTTTCAAAAGAACTGAAACTTGCCAGATATGCGCATACCTTCTGGAGTGTGATAGCGTGAGCGGATTCCGTCACGTTATCATGCAATGATAGTTGGATCCCGATTCCCACTGATGAGTTGGTATACTCCTCGGGTAACCCCGACTAATTCTTCTTTCAGGTTTGGAGGAGAATTTGAGGTACAGTGGGAGGATTCCAGATTAGATAAATTGGTAACCATTCTGATCTAGGTTAGAGTGCACGCTGAGTGTTTCTTTTCTCTCTCTCTTTGGCAGCGACCATTGACCCGACCCTAAGACTTTGACTCAGTGACCAAGTTGACCGAACCTTCTTAAACACCGGCTTTTGGATTGTCAGAGTTGCAGACCTCATTGCCACTCCTACTTTTACCCTTTTTCTCCAGGACACCCCGTATTACTACGAACGTCCACTTCCATTGGACAAAACCATCGTATGGTTAGATACGAACTCGAAAGAATTTATTCGAGGATGGTTTCCGGTTCTGGAGAAAACGGATAGGATTATTCAGTTGTCTTTTCCTTTTACCCTCTCTCAGGTTACGAGTACTCCTTGGTTTAGGGGTAGTACACCTATTACGCAAATTGGATTGTCTTCTTCTAAACCTTAGGCTGGTGCCGACCGGTAGGGAATGAAGAAAACCAATTAGCATAACGATGGTGTGCAGAAGGTATTAAGTTCAGACAAAGCAAGGGATTAGTAAGAGGGCAAAGTAAATTGCAACAGATATTCACGACCAAACCAAATATTTCATTACCACTCCCACATCACCTTTGTATTTCTCCAGGACACTCCGTATCACTACGAAGATCCACAGTTTATTTGGATACTCCATCGTATGGTTATATACGAACTCGAATGGAACTTGTTCCAGTTCGGGGATGGATTCTGGTTCAGGAGAAATAGGAATAAGGTTTATTCGGTTGTCTTTTATCTTCACCCTCTCTCTCATTGCGAGTGTTCCTAGGATGCGGACAGTACACCCATTATGCTTATTGGATAGTCTTCTTCCAAACCATAGGCTGGTGCCGAACGGTAGGGAAGGAAGAAAACCATTTGGCCTAAAAGGGTGTGCAGAAGGTAAAGACTAAAGACATATGAAGGGATTTGGAGAGGTGGCAAAGAACTATACGGTTACAGTCGTGAATCTGGAAGAGGCATTACTAGGAATACCAGAATACCCCATCGGAACATTTCAATGTTTCAGTTTCACTGTGTAATGTTAAAGGAAAACTGATTTCCCGATTAGATACTTACTCCAGGGTATGTATTTACCAGGTACGATTCTCACATCTGTATGGTTTTACAGATGATGAGTGGGAGTAAGTTGTTGGGAATTGGGTGATTATCCTCATTATATCGGGATTCGTTGTAATCGGTGATATTTGAGGAAATCACCTGGGCTGTTTGCCGGTCGGCAAATATTTGGTTTTGAATATCCACTGTTATGCACCAATTTCAAATTGATATATCTGTACGTCTATTTTCATAGAGTGAGATATACCTTTCTGAAATTATGTCTACGACATTTACCTATATCAGTGGATGGTTAGGTAAGGAGCATTAAACAGCGGTGTAATTCTTCTTAACCATAAGTACAGTTTTCAACCTACGACACACAGTGAATGAGTAATCAGACTCAAGGGACTTTTACAGAGTATTGTATGTTGTCCAGAGTCCATCAGGACAGAGGGGATGGTCCTCGTACTATATTCGGTTTACTTATGACTCCTCTAATTTTTAGACAGGTGTTTCGTGGAAACACAGGGTCCGAATTTGGAGAAGTTATATGTATTTGAATAGAGTAGAGAACCAGGTGTAGCAAGTATCGGGATTCTTCAAAGAGATCGAAGATGTAGATACTTGTGTATGGTATTCAGTTGATAGTAATGATAAAGAGATCTTGCTTCTCTTTCAGGTTACTCATAATTGGAAGTATTCCTAAGATTGAGTAACGCTGATCGGCCTCCTTCCATTTAGTTGACATGCGTTGGGGACAGCTGCATGATTTGAATCTGGTTCAATTAAATCAGTGCCTCTGTTTCTATATTGGATATAGAACAGTTCATATCTTAACGATGTTAAGGTACGGGGAGTTGTCCGGTTTATGATTAAAACCAGACACTGGACAACTCAAGGCACGTTTCTGTAATGGCTGTTTGTGGGTTGACCCAGGCTATGACGCGGGTTGACTTTCTACCATCTGGAAGATCAATAGCAATATTGTTCTTGACTCGCCACAGTTTTAAATTAAAAATGGATTTTTTCAGGAAAACAGTAGTGGGAGTATGGTAGAACTGGAAGTGATTCCAGAACCACAAACGATTACTGAAGATTTGATAAGGAACCTTAAGATTCAATCTGAATTGACATTCCATTGGCCACTCCGCAGATAAGGTGGGTAACTTCAGGCACCTGAGAGGTACTACGGTAGCCTCAAGGACGGTGACAGGGAAGTTCTTGTTTACCCACAATTACCATTGCTGTTGTTCCAGGCTGCGAGACCCGGCGGGAGGATGAGTATAGCGTCATTCTAAACTAGTTTTAGAAGTGCACGTCTATATGACTCTGCCAGAGGGTTGTCGTAGTCAGTGGGAGCAGCGGAAGCATTGGTGGACAGGTAGCTTATGTCTATTTACAGACTGAAGCACCAGTAGCGGAGATAGATCATCTATTTCTGACGTGACAGTCATGGGTTTGACTTCATCAGAATAGGGGATGGATCTGTTGAGAAGGTAGTAGGGTGTGATATCCTGGTATTTGGATGACATACACAAAGTAGGAAAGGAAACTCCTATACTACGATCGGTTATACTTTGGTCGTCACACAGTGGTTTCTCCACATAGACTTGGACATTATATCTGACATACTGGTTACTAGATCTATGGTCTTAGATCTAGATTTGGGTGGTTTCCCAATCAGGGTACTTGACAGCATTCTAAGAGTATTTAGGATGGACGACTCCTGGCACGGTAGTGTACCTGCAGGTAACGGAGTCACCCTCTCTAAAGGTGTCTTACAGACTAAAGGGGAGAGGGATGTGCATGATTGGCAGATCACTTGCTTAGGCAATTGAGTCAATCATGAGATGTCAAGTACCACACCAGATATTGTTCTTGCACTAGATGCAATAAGTTGACATTAATCCAATCCTGGAGAAACAGTCGGAAGCAGTTTTAGAACATAAGTGGATGTTCTAGGGATATGATAACGACAGCCTCATTCGGGAAACAGTTATCATTCCAGGCTTCCAAGGTGACATGGACGACAAGGAGGTTGTCAGAGCTATAGTTTTCCTTCTGATGAGGGGCAGTATTTTGGACAGGTGGTCCAAGGCAATACTGAGGGTGGCATGGCGCAGGATACTGATTAAGTTCAGTTGACGATACAGTCTAAGAAGTTTGGATTTGGAGCTCATTTATGAGCTATGTCCCATCAGACATCCAGACACATTCTAAGACAGGTATTGCTCATTTCGGGAGATGGGTTTCTCCGCGAACTTGAGATTTAGAGAGACATGGAAAGAGACAACAAGGCGGATCCACTCACTGAGGCTATTCCTCGAACGCAATAGTTTCGCAAACGAGCTTTGTGAAACTGACTAGTAGAGGAGTTGGGTGTTCGGTATCACACGGGCTGTGAGTATGCGACATCGCAATAATTAGCCTTGAGTGCAAGTGGGAGATTGTTGGAGATAGTGCCCTCAGAGTCAATTATTGGATCACAGGTACGTGATTGCAATGATTGAGGGAGGACCTATCCCGGTAGGACGGTCTTACTCGAGATGATAGTATGCTATCTGGTTTACCTTTATCATCGTGTACTGCTTTAAGTGACCTGACACGTCGCTATTACACGTTGATAGAGCCCCTAGGATTCTTGCTTGACCACCAGCAGTATGAGGGCGATCATATAAGTGGGAGCTGGGGTCTATAAGCATATCCTTAAAAGGTCCCTAGTCGTGGGAGTTTCGAGACTGGGCATCGATACTCCATTAGTAGACTAGTGTATACAGTCGAGACCCCGACGAGGGGCGGTGGCCGGTCTCACAAGCCACTGGTGTCAGTTGGATCACCTAAGATGTATACAGGTGCTCATTGGGTTATGAGTACACCGGACAGGACTCGCCGGGAACATGCTAGTTGGTCATATACCAGACGTCAGATGGCAGTTCCCTGGTGACATGTGTGCAGGTTAGTTCATCGACCTGGGGATCGTCATTTGTCTCGTGTGAGTTCCCACTGTACTTTGATTACTACCCTACCACGGCTCAAAGGAGTCGTGCAAACAGGTTTTAGTTGGGTACAGTCCCGAGCCACATGGAGGCAGTGAGCGTATCTTCAGGGGTTCGTCTCTCTCGGTATTGGGGGTGAGGTCGTGCTGTGTCTAGGAGAGCCATTACACAAAGTCCTTGGCCAAGGCAAGGAGATTTACTGGTAGGTATTCCAGTAGTATCTCAGGGTGTTCTGGGCTACACTCCGACACGACTTGTACCGCTTTTGGGGGTCTGACTTTTACCAACCCCCTAGGCCCGCCATGCGATGCTCATAGACGAACGGACCGGACTGCACGGATATTGTCACTGACAGGCTCAGTTGGGTGTCGGGGTGAGCTTCCTCATCGACGTCCCATTTGGTCAGTACCTGGTAGCCCGTCACGTATTGGCTTATACCTCTGACGTGCTAGTGGTTAAATCCACAACCAAGGTGTTGACGAGTCTTTAGAGTCCCCCACATTCAGTTACTCAGCTTTCGGGCGAAAGGTTGTAGAGGCCGTATGGAGATATGGCAGGGTCCGATCAGATACGTGCGGTATTGCACGGATCAGGATCGGACAGTCTGTACTATAGGCCGTATGGTGATATGGCAGGGTTCGATCAGATACGTGCGGTATTGCACAGATCAGGATCGAACGGATATTACTAGCCGGCTTTGGTATAAGCCGGATCCTAGTATAGTACAGTGTAGATTTTGTCTCATTGCATTTGTATTTCGGTCGGAATACAAATGCGGGTGTGTATGCACAGTATCGGGGTTTTCCTGTAATTTATTACGGGACCAGTTTTCTGGAGTTGCCAGTTTGCTTTCCGTTTCGGCCAATTTCTATTGTTCCGTTCATTGGCCGAAGATTGGTGGAGGAGGGTTTATTTGCATTGTTGCAAATAAGCTTTAGTGGAGGGGGTCTTTGCTTATTTCCTTGTATCATGATGGCTCACCATACCTTGACCTTTTTGACTTGATCCTTCATGATGGCTTGACTTTGTTAGCATCATGGTTGTTGATGATGGTTGTGTGGAGTGTTGGCATTGCTTTGTGATCATGGTTGATTATCATAACCATTCCTTTCTCTCTCTTTTGATTATGGTTGTGGTTTGATCTTTTGTTTTTTGATATCACTCCCTCACTCTCATTCACTCCCTCCATCCTCTCTTGTGGCCGGCCACTTTGTGCAAGGGTTGTCCAAAAATTGTGTGGGTGTATTTTTGGTTCATATCATGCTCCAAAATACCCACTAGCTCCTCCACATTGTTCTTGTTTCATCCCTCCACCATATGGCACCTCCATGAACCCCAAAAGAGACAATAGCTCACTACACATTCTACAGCGAATCTTGGGCACGTCGAGTAGCCGGCTTCGTGCCCGAGTTGCCTCGGCATTGAGGTGGGAGCCCGTAAACAAAGTAGGCGATGTGGTGCACTTCCGGCGACGAGGAGGAGACGGGACATTCCGCAGGAGATCGGGACGATGGCGAGAAGACCGGAGGACTTGGATCGTCAGTATATCTCTAACCCATCTTCTAGTTAGCTTAGACTTGTTAATGGTTACGTTCCGGGTGTTTAGTGCGCGGTGGTGCCGGTTTGCTAAGTCCGCAAAAATTAAAGTTTTTCACCGCTTCCGCATTCCGGCGTCGGATTGACGGCCGGGGCGCCGCCGTGCACTTACACACCCAACAGCTACCAATCACTATGCCTTGACGAAGGTCAACAAACATAGCTTGAATACTATTGAATATTCATACGAAACGACGGAGGGCTACGAATGGTTTTGGCGAAACCTTGAACGTAGTGAACTTGATATAATCGAAGGAACGAGATAGCTTTTAGAAGGAGTGGCTCAAGCTCCGCATTTAAAAGTTAGTTTTGAAAAGAACCGAGTGGTTTTTCGAAAGTGTTCCAACGATTTTTACTTGGTTTATTTTCTTGCATTAGTTCTTTTAATGCGTGATATTCTTGCATTAGTTCTTTTAATGCGTCCCATCATTTAATCCTACCATTGCAGAAAACAACCAAAATATGACGTACGCTTATGCCATTCGCATTCACCACGGGGCCCCATCATTACCCGTTAGGTTACTTAACTAACGACAGAGCGGGGGCTGGGCTAGCGCGGCTGTAAAACATAAGCAACGCCTAAATAATATCATATATAGATATATTGCAATGATAGCCATTTCAGATCACAGATGAACACATTGGATATACTAGGAACCCGCAATTCGTACGAGCCTGTAACGAAAAGCAAATTACACGGTCGCGGTGAATATCCAATACCCCACCCAAGACCCCTACGGGTGCGGCAAACTACCCGCCAAGTACCTGAAGCGAAGCAACCTCCCTCAACCCTGTGAGTAGGCCACTCGGCACTTCGGCATACCCGGTAGTTTGTGCACCCCCTCCATGGGTCTATCCTAGGAGCAAAAACAGTAAAAAGAAATTATACAATGACGGCTACAACCCCGACCCGGTTGTGCGGCCATACAAATAATTATTACATCAATTTACAAATTTACATGAATTGAAAGAAAAGAAAACTCTCGTCTTACAACCCCCGGCTATTCACCCGTGACAATCCAATGAATTCATATACACATTCCAGCAACATTACAGATCACAGATTTGTATAACCCCCACTAATCGACATATAGCGATTAGCAGACGTTCAATACAAATATCACATCACAGAAATACCCGTCAGCTTAAGTCTTTAGAAACTCGATCAAAATACGGTTTTTAGAGCCCCAAAAACAAAATTTTCTTTCTGGAAAATCTGGGCTGAAAAAACATATACCAAAATTCCCAAAATACCCCACTAAGTATACTGCAGTGAAGAAAATTCACAGAGGAGTTAAAGTAGCCGCGGAACCGCGGTAATAGCAAGCTATTGCCGCGTTTCCGCGGCGCTTTGATGAGATCACTTGACCGTTTTTCTTCAGTGCAATATAAAAACCCTGAGTCGATTTTTGAAGCATGATTTATTACTTTTACAGAACTTTGAAAATCGACAGCAAGTTTTAAATCCGGGTTCATTTCGGGACTTTTTCTCCGATCGAATTTCTAGCTACTATGCTAACATGTTAGATAGAGTTTAACTAGGCTCTGATACCACTGTAAGTCCATGCTACCTTTCCCGGTACTTTCGGGCATGCGGAATTTGGTGAAAAACGATTTTCTAGAGGCGGTAACATGGACTCAAAACCGGATCTTTGTTAAACTATATACCTAACAACCTAACTACGAGTTGTTAACTACTCGGTTAGGGGGTTATACCTTTCTTTCTTGAACTCCTTCTTCTTCATCTCTTGATGGTGTACGGATTGGCATCACCCCGCCGTCTCCTTGCGCCGAAGATCGATCCACCCGAAAGCTTTTACCTTTGGCATCTTCTTCGAACTTTGAAGAAACTAGTTCACTTGGTTTGCTAAACCTTGTGAACTAGAGTGAGTAGAGGAGAGTGTGATGGGATTTTCTCTATGGTTCTTGCTTCTCAACACATGAGACAAGTGAACCATAGACAAGAGAGAGAGCAAGAGGAAGAGGGTGAGAGCAAGAGAATGGGAGAGCTCAAAGCCAAGAGAGAGAAAGATCATGAAAGAATGAGCCTCTCTTTTCTCTTTCACACTCTCATAATCCAAAAACCTCATGAGCCATAATGTTAATCAAGTATTATTATGTGATGGTTCATATCATGTCAAAGGCAATATCATTTCCATGCACTCATTTTGCAAACCACAACAAGCAAGCAAAAGTCTTTGCATGAAAATGACAACCATTGTGATGATGATGGTCAACTAGTCCAACCTAGTCAACCGGTCAACAAAGTCAACAAGTCAACAAAGTCAACCCCTCAACAACTATGTCACTATAATACTTAATTAATATTATTGCTAATTATATATATCATATTCTCATTAGGGTTGAGCAAAAAGTCAATAGTCAACAGTCAACGGTCAACAACCCTAATGAGAATCCTCTGCCTCTGTCTCTCCGTCAACTGTGCATACACACCCGCATCCGTGTTCCGAGGAACACGAATACATACTGGATAAAACCAATCCCAAAACGTACACTAGGATCTGGCTTAAACCAAAGCCCGCTAGTGTTAACTGTCCGGACACTGTACGTGCACAAGTGCACGGATGTGACCGGACCCTGTCGCAAAACCATGCGACCTGTCGCAAAACCATGCGACCTCTACTCTTTTGCCTAAAGGAGAATAGCTTTCTGTGTGGGACTCTAAAGACTCGACACTACGCTGGCAGTGGGTTTAACCACAGACCGCAAGCGGCACTAGCTGTGCGTAACGGTCCCCAGGTAGATGCCGACAAGAAGACTGACGAGGTGAAACCCATCTGAACTCCTACTAAGCCTGAATGTGACAATCTCCGTACAGTCTGGTCTGTTCGTCTGATACATCGCATGGCGGGCCTAGGGGGCGGTAAACGTCAGTCCCCTAATAGCGGTACAAGTCGTGTCGGAGTGAAGCCCAATACACCCTGAGATAGCACTGGAAGCCTACCAGTATATCTCGCTTGCCCTGGCCAGGGACTACTCGTGTAATGGCTCTCCTAGATACAGCGCGATGTCAACCCCCAATACCGGGAGAGACGAATCCTGTCTAACCGTCACTGCCTCCAAGTTCTTCGGGACTGCACCCAACTACTACCTGTTTGCACGACTCCTTTGAGCCGTGGTAGGGTAGTAACCAAAGTACAGTGGGAACACACTCGAGGCGAAGTGACAGTGTCAAGTCAGCGGACTAAGCTGTACTCATGTCACCTGGGAACTGATAACCGACGATAGGTATAATACCAACCGGTCAGTTCCTGACGAGTCCTGTCCAGTGTACTCGTAACCTAACGAGCACCCGCATACTATCTCCAGTACGACGTACTGATGGCTGTAGGACAGACCATCTCCCACTCTGGGATGAGAAGCGCATGCGCCAGTGTACTCCGGAGTATCGATGCCCTGTCTCGATAGTCCTACGACTAGGGACCTGCATAAGGATGTGCTTATAGATTACCCAGCCCCCACTAGTGTGACTGCCATCACAACGCTGGTAATCAAGCAAAGATCCTAAGGGCTCCACTAATGTGTATAGGTGATATACTAAAATAAACACATGTACACATTGAAGCAGAAACAAACCAAGTAGCATACTACTATTTTGAGCAAGATTGTCAATACAAGGTGAATATCCCAAGCTTCCATTAAGTAATATACATACTAGTATGTTACAGTAATGGCCTCTAGGGCATATACACTAACAGCATCGATCAAAATCAACGCAGTCCCATCAATTAATCACACCAGAAAAGGACGAAAATAAAATGTATGTATATGCCATCCGCATTCGCCACTGGGTCCCGTCATCACCCATTAGGTTACTTATTAACGACAGAGCGGGGACTGGACTAGCGCGGGTGTAAAACATATACAACATCTACTAGTATATATACCAATATACAATAATCGCTCCAGGCGTGATAATATGCAACATTACAGAAAAGTAATAAGAATCACAGAACAATACAGATAATCTGGGATCCCCGGGTTTCACAGAGCCGCAATTGAAACCCGACGTTCCCCTGGTCGTGTGGATAGCCTGTGCAATGAAACCTAGACCCCTACGAGTGTGGCAAGTTACCCGCCAAAACCTGAAGCGAGGCAGCCTCCTACAGCATAGTGAATGGACCACCCTGCACTTCACGGAATCCGGTAACTTGAGCACTCCTCCTTGGGTCAACCTGTACCCCCTACGAGTGTGGCGAATAGTCTGCCAATTCTAGAGTGAGGCCCCTCTGCCTCTCAAAGCCATGAGATGCAGACCCGTTGCCCTCCAGAACCCGGCTATCCGTGCACTCCGTCGCGGGGTAAACCTAGTACAAAAATGAAAAATATGTACAACAGATACATCGACCTCAGCCCAGTCGTGCCCCAAAAGAATATTATACAATCAGGCAGTGACGGCAGTCCACATGTTGGACGCTCGCCCCGCAATATCAAATGTACAAATAAATCCAAACTGCACTATCATTGCACACTGCTATCCACCACGATAAATCCGCAACATCACAGCACAACACAGAATATCAACGCGAATGTCACGTTCGCAAACCCGTTTAAAAGAATTATAGCAATTAGACGCAATTTACTGCTCGAATGACATTCACGGTCGGAGATGTAATGTAAGTACTGTAAACTAACAATTTTAAAATTTCGATCGACAAAACTTCCCGAAGTGGGCCCCACGTACATCTGCAGTACACTAACAAAATCTAGGCCCAAAAGAAATATTCCAGAAACCACAATTTTCCATGCAGGAGGTTACTGTAGAAAAATGGTAGTCTGATGCTCCAAACCTGCGGCAGAACCGCGGCCAAACCCTGGTTTGTGCGGCAGTTCCGCGGCAGTACTATAGAGTCAGTCGACCAAATTTCACCAGAATTCTCAAAAAAGCCTGCAAGATTTTCTGAGATATTCAAAATGATTTTTAGACTAGTTTTTAAAATCGACAGAAAGTTTACACTGAAAAATGCGGTTTTCGAAATTTCGTTCGATCGATATTTTAAACGCGTTAGAACAACTTAGTAAAGCTTAATGGCGTGGCTTTGACACCGTGTAAGTCTACGGTAGCGCCCCGGCCGTCATTCTGACGCCAAACGCGGAATAAAAACTTTTATAACTGGCGCTATCGCATATTATAACCCGGATCTTGCCATTAACGCTAAACTAACAAACTGTAAAGAGGTAGAAAGGCTATACCGATCGATCCGAGTCCTTCGGTCTTTAGCCATCATCCCACGCTCCTCGCGGCAACTCCGATCTCTCTTTGCTCCTCGTCGAGGTGGCACCATATCTACGGATCTTTAAACGGGCTCCCGCCTTTATACCGAGGCAACTCGGTCATCAAGTCTGCTAAAAGAGATGACCAAGATGAGGTAGAGAATGAGTAGAATACTTTGTCTCAAACACCCTAGGCTTCTCATCGCATGAGAGGGGTAGGGTGGAGGTAGAAGAAGATGTTTAGGATTGGAAATGGTGAACTCAAGAAACACTTGTGAGCCAAAAGAAAACTAAGCTCAAAACTTGTGTTCTATCATTCTTCTCTTGTGAATAAATATGAGAGGATATATAATCAAAACCATAAACAAATATCTAATGAAAATATCTCCTCAAATATCCAAACCCAAAATAAAACACATTTAATTCTTCATGACTCACTTAGTGACTCATTAGCATGAGTCACTAATGAACATGCTAGAATAATGTGTCATCCATAATGAGTCACCATTTCCAAAACCAAATAATCATTTAAACCAAAATGATTAATCCAAAAAGAAATACATCTTCTAAAATATTCTCGTAACGGATTACGAAAATACCCCTCACCTGTATATACATACCTATATCCGTATTCCGACCGAATACGAATACGAGAGACTAAAATATTCCGACTCAATATAATACATGGATCCGGCTTAAACCAAAGCCCACCAGTATTATCTACCCGAAATATGACACGTGCATAAATGCACGTGCATTTTCCGAACCCTGCCATAAAACCATACGGTCTCTACAACGTTTCGCCCGAACTTGGGAAACTATCTGTGGGGGACTCTAAAGACTCGTCAGTACCCTGGCAGTGGGTTTAACTACAAGCACGTCAGCGGTACTAGCTGTGCGTAACGGCTGCCCATGTACTGACCTCAAGGGAAACCGATGAGCGAACTCATCCTGGAACCCTACTGAGCCTATCAATGACAATATACATACAGTCCGGTCCGTTCGTCTATGAGTATCGCGTATCGGGCCTAGGGGGCTGGTAACGTCAGACCCCCAATAGCGGTATAAGCCGTGTCGGAGTGTAGCCCAGAACACCCTGAGATATTACTGGAGTACCTACCAGTAAATCTCCTGCCTCGGCCGAGGGCTTTGTGTAATGGCTCTCCTAGACACAACGCGATCTCACCCCCAATACCGGGAGAGACGAATCCCCTGCCGATCCGCTCACTTGCCTCCATGTGGCTCGGGACTGTACCCAAGTAAAACCTGTTTGCACGCCTCCTTTGAGCCGTGGTAGGGTAGTAATCAAAGCACAGTGGGAACTCACACGAGACAAATGATGACTTCAGGTCGATGAACTGACCTGTACACATGTCACCAGGGAACTGCTATCTGACGCTAGGTATAAATATCAACTAGCAGGTTCCCGGCGAGTCCTGTCCGGTGTACTCATAACCCAATGAGCACCTGTATACATCTTAGGTGATCCAACTGACACCAATGGCTTGTGAGACCGGCCACCGCCCCTCGTCGGGGTCTGACTGTATACACTAGTCTACTCCAGAGTATCGATGCCCTGTTTCAAAACTTCCACGACTAGGGACCAATTTTAAGGATGTGCTTATGGACTACCCAACTCTCACGTATATGATCGCCATCATACTGTTGGTAGTCAAGCAAGATCCTAAGGGCTCTATCAACGTGTAATAGTGATCAGTCACCTGAACCTGTATACGACTGATAAGGTCAAACCAGATAGCATACTATCATCTCGAGTAAGACTATCCTACCGGTATAGGTCCTCCCTCAATCATTGCAGACACGTACCTGCAATCCAATAATTGACTTTGAGGGCAGTATATCCAACAGCTAGAACAATCGGCAACAACGTGGATTAGGGTGCTTCAGCACGGTATTCGTGGAATCCGGCTCATTTCGTGTGATTTTGAGTCCGCCTTTGGCGAAGAGCTAGCTCCTTCTTGGGGATGCCTTATTTCATGTTATACATATATTCTTGTTTTGTACCCGTTTGGGGCCAGTATTTTCAAAGGACACTCTGCCGAAATTTTCGGAAAATGTGATGTGGCTTTTAAAGATTTGATGCGACTTGTTTGGTTTTCCTTCACTCTACTGCTTAATTTGGTTTTTATTTCTGGGTTTTGGCTTACTTAGATTAGGTACGCCTTAAGACGTTTCGTAATGTAAGTGCCAGTCACGCTCCGTACTTTTTGGGTCGTGACAAAGTTGGTATCAAAGCATTAGGTTTTACCTTTCTGAGTGTAGGATGACCCTTGGTAGATGGAGTAGGTAACTTAAGCAGAGTGACATAGCGTGTGTATGTTCCGCAGCATACTTACGATACGATACTCCACCTAAGTGACTTTAGGATATAATTTCTTGCAATTCCTTCTTCGATTCCTTATATCCCATGATTCTGTTGCACTATTCTTATTATCCTGTTTCCTGTACCAGCCATTATGCCGCCGAAGGCCATGAGAGCTCAGAGGGCTGCCGCCAGAGATAAGGTTCGAGCAGGCTCGTCTGAGATGAGGACCAATCAGGACGGTATGCCTACCCCTCATAGACAGATTGATCCGCCTTCCCCAGGCCGCATTGACAGGCTAGAGTCAGGTATGCAGGAGTTACGTCAGATGATGGGATCTTTAGTCGAGGCCAGTCGAGCACAGAGATCTGAGGATGTTGTAAGTCCACGTTGCCCACCCCGGTACTTGCGGGGAGGCGGAAAACGGAATAAAAATCGGATTTTTACTACTCTAGGCAACACGGACTAGACAAAATCGGGATCTTTACTAAACAAAATTAACTAAAAACTAACTAGAAATTAGCTACAAGGAAGAATGGTTATACCTAGGGCTTTATGTCCTTCTATCCTTGCTCCTTGGAGTGTAAGAAAGAGATCGCCTTGTCGCCTTCTCGAGTCGAAGAAGGATCCACCCCAAAGCCTCAACCTTTGGCTTCAACTTCAAGCTAGAAGTAACTAAGGTGCTAGAAGTGCTAATCCTAGAACCCTAGATGAGAGTAGAGATTATCTAGAAGAGGTTTTCTCTCAAGCTCAAGTGTTTCTCAACACATGAGAGGGGAGAGCTTGAGGAAGAGGAAGAGCAAAAGAGAGAAAGTATATGATAGAATGAGAGAATAATGAAGCATTCTCACATATATGTGTGAATTATTGTAAATTGAAAATTAGTGAGATAATTGTCATGGCTTAATCAAGACATGACCATTATCATTTCATTTTTAATACAAATTGCAAGGATCAAAGAGCATCTTTCAAATGAAATGATGATGGTCAAATTGTCAACCTAGGTCAACAAGTCAAGAATGTCAAATGGTCAACAACCCTAACCATGCACAATTATATTAAACTAATTTCAATTAACCATAATACACACATAAGCATTAGGGTTAACAAAATGACAATGGTCATTAACCCTAATCAAAGTCCTCTAGGAACACGAATACAAAGAGATAAAACCAATCCCAAATCATATACTAGGATCTGGCTTAAACCAAAGCCCGCTAGTATAAGCTGTCCGGATAGCAAACGTGCACAAGTGCGCGGATGTGAACGAACCCTGTCGCAAAACCATGCGACCTCTACTCATTTTGCCTAAAGGCGAATAGCTCTCTGTGTGGGACTTTAAAGACTCGACACTACGCTGGCAGTGGGTTTAACCACAGACCGCAAGCGGCACTAGCTGTACGTAACGGTCCCCAGGTAGATGCCGATAAGAAGACTGACGAGGTGACCCCATCTGAACTCCTACTGAGCCTGTATGTGACAGTCTCCGTACAGTCCGGTCTGTTTGTCTGATACATCGCATGGCAGGCCTAGGGGGGCGGTGAACGTCAGTCCCCTAATAGCGGTACAAGTCGTGTCGGAGTGTAACCCAGACCACCCTGAGATAACACTGGAAACCTACCAGTATATCTCGCTTGCCCTGGCCAGGGACTACTTGTGTAATGGCTCTCCTGGACACAGCGCGATGTCAACCCCCAATACCGGGAGAGACGAATCCTGTCTAACCGTCACTGCCTCCAAATGCTTCGGGACTGCACCCAAAAACTACCTGTTTGCACGACTCCTTTGAGCCGTGGTAGGGTAGTAATCAAAGTGCAGTGGGAACACACTCGATGCGAAGTGACAGTGTCAAGTCAGCGGACTAAGCTGTACTCATGTCACCTGGGAACTGATAACTGACGATAGGTATAATACCAACCAACAGTTCCCGACGAGTCCTGTCCAGTGTACTCGTAACCTAACGAGCACCCGCATACTATCTCAAGTACGACATACTGACGGCTGTGGGACAGACCGTCTTCCACGCTGGGATGAGAAGCGCATACGCTAGTCTACTCCGGAGTATCGATGCCCTGTCTCGATAGTCCAACGACTAGGGACCTGTATAAGGATGTGCTTATGGATTACCCAGCCTCCACGAGTGTGAGCGCCATCACAACGCTGGTAATCAAGCAATAATCCTAAGGGCTTTACTAATATGTATATAAGCGATATGCTAAAAGAAACACATGCACATATTGAAGTAATGACAAACCAAGTAGCATACTACCATTTCGAGCAAGATTGTATATACAACTGTGAATATCCCAAGCTTCCATCAAGTAATATACAAACTAGTATGATACAGTAATGGCCTCTAGGGCATATACACTAACAATCTCCCACTTGCACTAAGGCCATGTACTGGCGTATCGAAGACCTATCATCTCGATCAGCCGCTCGAACTGAGTCTGGGGCAAGGCCTTGGTGAATGGATCTGCAGTGTTATCTTCTGAAGCAACCCTCCGAACCTCGATCTCCTGGCGATCCACGATCTCCCTGATCAGGTGATACCGCCTTAAGATGTGTCTGGATTTCTGATGGGACCTGGGTTCCTTCGCTAAACCTATAGCCCCGTTGTTGTCGCAATATAGAGGTATTGGGTCAACAATGGACGGAACCACCTGAAGTTCTTTTAAGAACTTCCTCATCCAGACAGCTTCTTTTGCGGCATCAGATGCTGCGATGTATTCCGCTTCCATAGTCGAGTCAGCAACGGTTTCCTGTTTGGAGCTCTTCCAACACACCGCCCCTCCATTGAGGGTAAAGACAAAACCCGACATGGACTTGGAATCATCCTTGTCACTCTGGAAGCTGGAGTCAGAAAAGGCCTCAATATGGAGGTCTTTTCCGCCATACACCAAGAACATCTCCTTAGTCCTTCTCAGGTACTTGAGAATGTTCTTTACCGCTGTCCAATGTTTCTCCCCAGGGTTTGACTGATACCTGCTTACCACACTCAGTGCATAAGCCACATCCGGTCTGGTACACAACATCGCATACATTATAGAGCCTACCGCAGAAGCGTAGGGTATAATAGACATGCGATCCCTCTCCAAATCAGTCTTGGAAGACATCTTTTTGGAGAGGGTGATCCCGTGACAAGCCGGTAGATTACCGCGCTTGGAATCTTCCATACTGAATCTTTTCAGTATGGTGTCGATGTACCTGGACTGTGAAAGTCCTAATATCCTCTTGGATCTGTCACGGTAGATCCAGATACCCAGAATGTATGAGGCATCACCCAGGTCTTTCATGGAGAACCTGTGTGACAAGAACCCCTTGGCAGATTGTAGCATAGGAATGCCATTTTCTATTAAGAGAATGTCATCCACGTATAAAACGAGAAATACTACAGTTCTCGCTACAAATCTACAATAGATGCATGGTTCATCTGGATTTTTGATAAAGCCAAATTCCTTGACCGTCTCATCAAAACAGATGTTCCAACTCCGCGATGCCTGCTTTAGTCCATAAATGGACTTAAGCAACTTGCACACCTTTCCGCTGCTCCCACTCTGAATGAAACCCTCTGGCTGGTCCATATAGACACACTCCTCTAAATGTCCATTTAGAAAAGCGGTCTTTACGTCCATCTGCCAAATTTCATAATCGTGGAAGGCAGCAATGGAAAGAAGGATCCGAATGGATTTCAGCATAGCTACTGGAGAAAAGGTTTCGTCATAGTCCAAACCAGGTCGCTGACGAAAACCCTTTGCAACCAGTCTAGCTTTATAGGTCTCAACCTGTCCATCTACACCAATCTTTCATTTGAAGATCCACTTGCATCCTACGGGTTTTACCCCATCTGGAGCAATGTCCAACGTCCATACTTTGTTGGTGTACATGGACTCCATTTCGGCCCGCATTGCATCCAGCCATTTTACCGAGTCGACGCTCTGAATGGCTTGCTGGAAGCTAGTAGGCTCATCACAATCTATGATGCAATCCTCTCTATCCCCGTCAATGAGAAAACCGTAGTATCTCTCGGGCGGATGAGACTGCCTACTACTCCTGCGGAGTGGCGTGGGAATGTCCTGATCTTTCGAACCCTCTGGTTCTACTAAGCTTTCAGTAATAGCTCGTGGTTCTGGAATTTCTTCCAGTTCTATTGCGCTCCTACTTATTTCTTTTTCTATGAACTGGTGTTCTAGAAAGTGGGCATGGTGAGAAACAAAAACCTTTTGTTCCTCTTCGCAATAGAAGAAATATCCCTTGGAGTTATTTGGATATCCCACAAACTTACACTGTACTGAGCGTGCCTCGAGCTTGTCCGTATGCTGCTTTTTTACAAAAGCTGGACATCCCCATATCTTAATGTGATTAAGATAGGGTCTCTTCCCACACCACATCTGATATGGTGTAGTAGGCACAGTCTTAGTTGGAACTCGGTTCAAAAGGTATGCAGCTGATTCTAGCGTATATCCCCAGAACGATCGCGGCAACTCAGCGTTACTCATCATGGACCATACCATATCCAATAAGGTTCGGTTCCGTCTCTCCGATACACCATTATGTTGCGGAGTGTATGGAGGAGTAAGCTAAGAGAGAATTCCATTCTCTTTTAAGTAACCCAGGAACTCGGCACTCAAGTATTCACCACCTCGATCAGATCTCAGTGCCTTGATACTTTTGCCTGTTTGTTTTTCTACTTCATTCTTATATTCCTGGAATTTTTCAAAAGCCTCGGATTTATGTTTCATTAAGAAAACATAGCCGTACCTTGAAAAGTCATCCGTAAAAGTAATGAAGTAAGAATAACCGCTTCGCGCATGTGTAGACATTGGACCGCACACGTCGCTGTGTACGAGTCCCAAGAGCTCGCTCTCTCTTACTCCGTGTCCAGTGAACGGAGTCTTTGTCATCTTTCCTTTGAGACAGGATTGACAAGTTGCATACGATTGATATTCGAACGGATCCAAATATCCTTCTGTATGTAACTTAGTCAACCTTCTCTCATTGATGTGACCCAGTCTACAACGCCATAAGAAAGTTTTATCGATTTCTGGAGACTTTCTTTTGTGTGTATTCTGGACATTGAAAATCTGTGGTTGGTTTAATACGTATATACCGTTGTTCAATGTACCTGACACAATCAAAACTTGATTAAGATGAATGTTCACTACATTACTTACAAATGCAAATTCATAACCTTCTTTAGATAATAAAGATACAGAAATGATATTACAGGTTGCATTTGGTACAAAATAACAACTACGCAAAACCAAAAAGTGTCCATCTGACAATCCCAGGTGATAGTCCCCCACGGCCTCAGCATCCATGCTAGCTCCGTTTGCAACTCTGAGGGTCATGTCACCTGCCTTCAAAACTCTACGCTTTCTCAACGCCTGCAAAGAATTACAGATATGAGATCCTGATCCGGTATCCAATACCCAGGATGTAGAGTTTATTGATAGATAGTTTTCAATAACATACACACCTGAAGCTGAAGCCGCAACTCGCTTCAGATCCTGGGTTCTGGCCTTCCAAGCCTTGCAATCCTGTTTCCAGTGACCACTTTTGTGACAATAGAAGCATTCTTCCTTCTCCACCAGCTTTCCCGCTACCTTTGTTGCCTTTGCTTTTCCCTTCGTATCCACTTTACTGACACTGCCTCTTGGTTTGGCGGGGGCTTTCTTCTTCTTACCCTTGGCTTTCGCACTGGACCTAGAAGAGGAAGATCCTCCTACAAACAAAGTGGATGTCTCCCTACCCTTCTGTAGGGTGCCCTCAGCACTCCTCAACATGTTCAGAAGTTCGGAAATGTCACGACCCAAAAATTTGGCACGTGACGGCCCTAATACTACGCAACGCCTACAGACGTAACGCAGTAAAAGAAAGCCAAAACCCAGAAATCTAAACCATAAAATACGGAAAAGATAATAAAAGTTTTTTGAAACATTTGAAATCGCAACCCAAATTCTTTAAAAGAGTCCACTTTCATTCTTTAAAAATTTGGCAGTACCCTCTTTATAAAAACTAACCCCAAAATGGGTACAACAAATAAAGATAAATAAAACATCCCCAAACGGGAGCAAAAACACGCCCAACGGCGGAAAACAAACACCACAACAAATATACGACGCCGTAGCGAAGAAATAAGAGACAAAAGAAAGGAACTGTATAAAAGGCAACAAAACCATAATAATATACAATATCGTCCTCACCAAGTCTCTAAGTCACAACATAATAGTAGATGGAGAGTACAAAATACAACGAATATACAATACAAAATACAGATAACCACCAAAACCCACCTAAGCAAAACGGCACACTGTGAGTCGATGCGGTATCTGTAGCAAAAGATGATAGATGAATAGCCAGCCTCGACTACTCTGGGAAGCACCTGCAAACACTGTGGCACAACGGGGGTGAGTTGCCAACTCGTGAATAGTAATTAACATATGCAGGTAATCGCAGGAATGTACGTACAGCATGAATCTAAGATATGCAATTTACAGTAATAACAGGTCATATGAATGCAGAATAATGGAAAGTACACCAGCACGTACAACCAATATAATAAAGCAATAATGATATGACAACATTATACAATAACCATGCAATAGGGCTATGAGAACGTAAATGTGCAACACTTATGAAAGGTACACTAACAGGTACTACTAATACATGAAGCAATGCACAAATAGATAAAGGTGAGGTATGGAGTGAAATATGTCATTCCCACGGAATCCTGACATCGTGGTAGGATCACAATCCAGAAAGACAAATCAAATCCCAATTCCTCAAATCAGTCCCCAAATTGGCTCTCATATCAACTAAGTATCACATCTCCTCAATTACACAATATCAAGTATATCTCGTATATCTCGAATGTACAACATCAAGTAGATCTCACATAATCGAATGTACAATCATCAAGTATATCTCACATATATCGAATGTACAATATCAAGTAGATCTCACATAATCGAATGTACAACATCAAGTGGATCTCACATATCTCGTAAGTACAAACCAGCAATCTCATAAATATCCTGTATCCAAAATCAAATGAATCACCTATATCCCAAATCAAATTATCAAGTAAAATCTAACATCCTAAATATAATGACATAAATAAATATGATGAGGTCAATACACATATATTAGCGTCCCATTCCACTAATATTCGTGTAAGGGTATATATAACAGCGGATAAATCCCCTGTTATATATACAAGGAGTAACTAGAAATATCATAAAACCAATGTGCCAAGCATCGACACAGAAATACTGATCTATCATATGCCGTCTCCCAGACTAACATCCTGATAGGTACGTATCATACGCTATCCCGAAAGCTCGAGTGCCTAGCTCTGACCCTCGCCTCTCGACGTATCCATACGTACATGACTCCCGTCGGTATCCACATGATAGCCGCTGAGTCATAGGTCCTGTCACCGGAAAGTATGGTTCCCCTAAGCCTCATCGCCTGACACCATGACATCGTTCTTGCTTCAGGGTACCTCCGGGCCCCACCATGTACCCGCACACGGACCCCTCCTTTCCTCGCGTGGGGTATACACATCGTAAACGACAAATCTCATGGTGGATGCTGAAATATCATATCAAGGGAAACCGGGTTTTTCAAATAATGCATAATTTCATGAACTACCACGGTTCCCAAATCCAGGAAACATCATGAAAAATCCATATCTCAAATGCGAAAATCCATGAATAAAGTATACGCATCATAAATCTGAAATGCGAGCATATAAAGGAAAAGCAACAATTAACTGTAACAAGTTAATATAATATCATGCGATTCCTATTTTCTCCAATTCTACATAACATCAGGTAAAGGTAAACATGTAGCTATAACCAGATAAATGTGTAAACATAAAGGTATAGCAAGGTATATATATCTACCTATAAGTAATGATGTAATATACCCCCTGGGTATAAGTGAAGTATGTCTATAAGGTATACCTGTAGCTATGTCACAAAGGGTGTATGTACCTAACACTAATGGCACAATACCCTATAGGTATACAGGTATCTAGCATGTAAGAATATGAAGGCATATATGTAAGCATGTAATTTTACAGGTATGCTATATGTCATATGCGATCAGAATATGAATCAATGTCACAATGTCCCTAACCAAGCAATACCCTAGCTATAAGTGGTCTGTGTGTGACATGGCAATTATTGACGGTGTGTGTAGCATACAATCAGTGCTCGTGCAACATGAATCGTTAATAATATGTGCAGTGTCCTAAGGCCACTAGTCCAAGCACGACAAAATCTAAGTAATAGGGTAAATACGTAAATTCTAAATATGACATAGAATATGCGACATAAATAACATCTCTAGCCCTGACGCATAACGCCATGCGGGCGATTCCCCTGTAGATATTAAATCTACTCACCAACGCTCAAAGCTAGGTGAATCCTACCACCTGTTTTCCCCTGAAGCAGTGTCCGTAGTCCCCGCCTGCGAACCTGCAACAATAAAGCAACAAAGCAATATATATTAATAACAACCTAAAATACTCACAATCTACCCGGACCAACACGATACACTTACGAACTCAAAAGGGTTCGTATTGTAGCTAACGCGTATAGCTACACTACGAAACTAACTCAGCGCAACAGTAACAAGGAACACGCATCGTATCGGATAACGTATCGCACGAAACGAAACACAAGAAATACGCTAAATGATCCCAGATTTTCCTGTGCTAACCAAATGTAAAAATTGCAAGTACCATGAGCCTACAAATAACCCAGAGACCCCCTACACCAAAACCCCAAACCCCAACTCCCCAGTCTGGCCGCAATTTGCGGCCAGATTGAATAAATCTGCGGCCAAGACGAGGTGGATTTGACTCGTATTTGGTGGGTAGGTTCTGTATCTCTATACTAGGCTACTGTCCAATCAATTTTTGCAACACACTTCTAGTTTCATAGCAGATCATCCGAGACCATAAAACGACACTAAAAATACGGTTTTTGTCCGAAACGATACGATACGCGACAAAAACAGCAAATTTAAAGCTAAGCTACACAAAAATAACTTGAACAACAGAAAAGAAACAATACCTAATCAAAAGAACACAAAGATCCTAGCTTTGTGCACACCAAGGCATGCAAGAGGGAAAACATGAAGAAAGATGTGATTTTGTGATGATTTTGGTGATTTGTGATGAATTGGGTGATGAGAATGGAGAGTATTCAGTTGAGAGAGAGAATGAGATGAAGAAAATGAGTTAGAGAAAAAGAGAGAAGGTGTGAGGATAAGAGAGAGGGAGGTGAGTGTAGGAGAGAAAAGAGAGTGAGTGTATCCAATGCATTAATTAACCATTAATGCATTCCCATACACCTCATCACTCAAACAAAATATCTTTCTCTCATCTCACACAAAAGATCTAGGGGTTAGGGTTAAGGATTGGATTAACTAGGATTAAAGCAAAGAGATTAGATTATGGTTAAGTGTCAAGGTTGCTAATCACAAAATTAGCACAAACAAACCCTCACTTTTTACGTGCAAAAGTGCGTGCATGCTTATAACAAATAATAATAATAATAATTTATTAATTAAATGTTATAAAAAGTGAGGAACCCGAATTGGTAAACTTTTTATAGTAAACCCGCATTAAAATAACACTAAAATTGGGAAAAATTCAAATTGGATCAAAACGTCCCATATAACCCCAAAGTTTGCGCACTAGCTTTATTTTAGCTAAACTAGGTGCTGGCAAGTCTATATGGCCATTTGATCACAGTCGGTACAAAACAGAAGATACCGACGAATTTCACCCAAAAACGGAAACAAACACAAAACGATTTCTAAAACGTTACAATCTCCGCCCTTATAAAAATTCGTCCCCGAATTAAAAATTTTCAATAAGCGTACCTTCAAAGAGAAAAGTGCAAAACTCCCAATTCTCGCTTGCAGCCTCCCAAGTGATCACCTCACTATACGGCTACGTTCAAGAAAACTCTCCACAGATGGCAAGACCCTTGACCGAAGTTTCTCCACCTGCCGAGCCACTAACACACATGGCTGCTGGTGAACGAAAGATCGAGTCCAACTAATGGTCTGTGCTGAATCATGCGAGAAAGTCATGAAGGAAATTGCAAAAATCCACACAAGAAAAACGGGGTGAATAATCAATAATCTGGGCGGAAGTGCCAAATTAAAGGCAACCGAACTAACTCACCTTAAGGATCTCGAAAGGACCTACAATTCTGGGTAAGCTTCCCAAAACTCAACATGTCATTCATCGGAAAGTCCGTAGGAATACATGATCTTCCACTGCGAACTCATATCTGTGACCAACATGGTCGGCATACGACCTCTGTCCGTACAGGACTGCCATCATCCTGACCTGAACCAACTGGATCATTTCCGAAGTCTCTAGACTAGCTGGGGTCCAAAAATCCAACTATGCAGAGTCAGAAAAAAACAGACTGGTGATCGACACGACCTGACTAAACCTAAAGGTTGCCAATTGGAATGTCTCCTGATATCAGCTATCAAGAAGCATCCTAACAATGGCGAGTGACGATCCCAACTGCCAACAACAAACTAACACAAACACACACAAGACAACACCTTGAAACGAAACCTGAAATTTCTCTTTACACTCTTGTCCACCCGTAACTATCTCACAAATCACGTCAATGTTGGCGGAACTTGAATGAACATAGAGAGTTGACTGATGTGCTTGCTCTAGGATTTCACGTCTCTACCCGATAACATCAGGTACACAATGCATTCCTAACTTAGCACACCCTAGTCACAATCAAGGACTCCGAATCATTACCCAGCCGAGTATACTCAAGTATCTCAAACGAACGAGTGTCGGCGGGCAGTGTCACAACCACACACAATCGAGCCACTCTCAGGAAAAATTACAGTTAAATCACAAAGTCGCCCGAACCAAAAGCAAAGAACTGATGCAGTTGTTAACCGAATCTCCAACTGCCGAAAACTCCGTACACATGCCTCAGTCCAAAGAAAAGGACCTCCTTCCAGGTCTGTCCAGTCAACGGTGCAACAATACGCTAGTAATCCTGCACGAAACAGCGGTAAAAACCTGCTAAGCCCAAAATCAGCGGACCTTCGTCCCGCACACCAGTCTGGGCCTAAGTTATACGGCCTCGATCTTCCTCGGAACCATACGAAAACCGTCACCGTAACTATAAGACCTAGGAGTCAACACAAACAAGCCTGAAGGAACACTCCAAGAATTTAGAAAACAGCCGGTGCTCTCCTAGTATCTGCAAAACAAATCCTCAAGTGCTTCTCCTGTTCCTCAAGACACATTGAATAGACCAGAATGTCATCAGTAACACAACAATAACTGGTCGAGAAACGGCCTGAAGAAATCCGGTTCATCATATCTACGAATGCTGCTAGGGCATTGGTGAGTCCGACGACACCACCAAAACACACAAAGCCCGTAGCACGCACAAAGCAGCCTTCGGAATGCCATCACTCCGAACCCGCAACAATGATGACCTGATCCCCAACAAACTTAGAAAAGGTCTCGCACTCTGGAGCGGATCAAAGAAATCGTCAAAGCGAGGTAGATGATACCTAACCGCGCCGTAAGCCGGTTCATTTGACGATCCATCAATCCACAACCGCAATCTGTCGTCTTTCTCCTTGACGAACAGAAACAGGAGCTCCCTAATGCGAAACACACAGACGCACAAGCCTCCCAACAAACAACTCTGCCGCTGATCCTTAAGCTCCCTAAGCTCCGCCGGCTCATCTGGAACAACGTCGAAAAACTCTCGCACGATAAGAACCCGGTCCAACAAACCCACTATGGCTCCAGTATCATGAATGAACGCAAAGAATCCTCGACATCCTCTCCTCAAAAGCCGACTAGCGAAAAAGGCTGAATTCAAGCTGTGAGAGGCAGCACAACTATCCACCTGCACAACAAGAACCGACTTTCCGGGAAAACAAGTCCTGACTGTTTCCTCACGGTAGTCCATAGACGCCTTAACACGTAGCTAACCAATCCATGCCCAGGAGAACGTCAAATCCAACATCTCTAGAAGGATCAAGTGACGGATGAATCTCCTAACCGTAAGGCACACGACTGAAATACGTGTTGCGCAACAAAAGAATCGCTGACAAAAGTTAACCCAACAAACGGCTGATCTAGCTAACACGATCCTCGTCCCAACCATGGCACAAAGTGTAAAAACAATAAGCAAAAACATCAAAAGAACATACGAATTAAGGATACCTGAAAACTCAGCATTGGACGCCCGCGCGTCCCGATGAGTAGAAGCAAACCCTCGTGTCTGCCCCCTACCCGCAACTGACTGCCGTCCTCCTCTGCTAGACTGACCCTTCTGAGTGAACCTTCCACGTCCACGGCCTCTCTGAACACGACCCTGCACTAAGGAACAACCCCTGATGAGGTGATGAAGGCTCCCGCACTAGAAACATCCACGCGGTGATTGCTGACCCTCCTGGGGATGAGAGCTGGACGACTGTCTACATCTTAAGCCTCTGCCACTCCCGTGACGGTTACGAAATCTGTCTCGACGACTAGGCCTCTGTCTCTGGGATGGTACACCGGTACGAGTTCCTCACTGTTCCGGAACTCTCCGAGTCTCTGGAAGACGTGCCTCGTAAACTGGGGCTGCATCCACTGGTGCTATGTAGGTGACGGACTGCTGCATGCTGATCGCAAGGAACAACTGTTTAACAGGGGTGACAACCTCCTGTCGCTGCGCTCGAACAACCTCAATCAATGAACTCATCGCCTGGCGCATGTCCTACATCTCTGCCACCAGCCTAGCGAGCTGCTCTGTCGAAGGCTGATCCGTCTGCACCTGTGCAACTAGCGTGCCATCCTGGTCAGTGCTCGTCTCATCCGAACCTACTCTGACTTCGGTCCTCGTTGTATCACTATGAGTCCCTATAGTCATCGGCGGCAAGGCTATAAATAGAGACAGGATTCGATAAGAACACGGAAATCGAATCACAAGGATAAGCATCATCAAGGAAGGAATTTCAAGCAATTTGTACTTAGGCACTTTAGGCGAAGTACCGCATCGTGAGCATGCTGCAGACATACACACACTACATTACTCTGCTTAAGCTACCTACTCCATCATACCAAAGTCATCCTACACTCCGAAAAGGTAAAACCTAACGCTCTGATACCAACTTTGTCACGACCTAAAAATTTGGCACGTGACGGCCCTAATACTACGCAACGCCTACAGACGTAAAGCGGTAAAAGAAAGCCAAAACCCAGAAATCTAAACCATAAAATACGGAAAATATAATAAAAGTTTTTTGAAACATTTGAAATCGCAACCCAAATTCTTTAAAAGAGTCCACTTTCATTCTTTAAAAATTTGGCAGCACCCCCTTTGTAAAAACTAACTCCAAAATGGGTACAACAAATAAAGATAAATAAAACATCCCCAAACGGGAGCAAAAACGCACCCAACGGCGGAAAACAAACACCACAACAAATATACAACGCCGTAGCGAAGAATAAGAGACAAAAGAAAGGAACTGTATAAAAGGCAACAAAACCACAATAATATACAATATCGTCCTCACCAAGTCTCTAAGTCACAACATAATAGTAGATGGAGAGTACAAAATACAACGAATATACAATACAAAATACAGATAACCACCAAAACCCACCTAAGCAAAACGGCACACTGTGAGTCGATGCGGTATCTGTAGCAAAAGATGATAGATGAATAGCCAGCCTCGACTACTCTGGGAAGCACCTGCAAACACTGTGGCACAACGGGGGTGAGTTGCCAACTCGTGAATAGTAATTAACATATGCAGGTAATCGTAGGAATGTACGTACAGCATGAATCTAAGATATGCAATTTACAGTAATAACAGGTCATATGAATGCAGAATAATGGAAAGTACACCAGCACGTACAACCAATATAATAAAGCAATAATGATATGACAACATTATACAATAACCATGCAATAGGGCTATGAGAATGTAAATGTGCAACACTTATGAAAGGTACACTAACAGGTACTACTAATACATGAAGCAATGCACAAATAGATAAAGGTGAGGTATGGAGTGAAATATGTCATTCCCACGGAATCCTGACATCGTGGTAGGATCACAATCCAGCAAGACAAATCAAATCCCAATTCCTCAAATCAGCCCCCAAATTGGCTCTCATATCAACTAAGTATCACATCTCCTCAATTACACAATATCAAGTATATCTCGAATGTACAACATCAAGTAGATCCCACATAATCGAATGTACAATCATCATGTATATCTCACATATATCGAATGTACAACATCAAGTAGATCTCACATAATCGAATGTACAACATCAAGTGGATCTCACATATCTCGTAAGTACAAACCAGCAATCTCATAAATATCCTGTATCCAAAATCAAATGAATCACCTATATCCCAAATCAAATTATCAAGTAAAATCTAACATCCTAAATATAATGACATAAATAAATATGATGAGGTCAATACACATATATTAGCGTCCCATTCCACTAATATTGGTGTAAGGGTATATATAACAGCGGATAAATCCCCTGTTATATATACAAGAAGTAATTAGAAATATCATGAAACCAATGTGCCAAGCATCGACACAGAAATACTGATCTATCATATGCCGTCTCCCAGACTAACATCCTGATAGGTACGTATCATACGCTATCCCGAAAGCTCGAGTGCCTAGCTCTGACCCTCGCCTCTCGATGTATCCATATGTACATGACTCCCGTCGGTATCCACATGATAGCCGCTGAGTCATAGGTCCTGTCACCGGAAAGTATAGTTCACCTAAGCCTCATCGCCTGACACCACGACATCGTTCTTGCTTCAGGGTACCTCCGGGCCCCACCATGTACCCGCACACGGACCCCTCCTTTCCTCGCGTGGGGTATACACATCGTAAATGACAAATCTCATGGTGGATGCTGAAATATCATATCAAGGGAAACCGGGTTTTTCAAATAATGCATAATTTCATGAACTACCACGGTTCCCAAATCCAGGAAACATCATGAAAAATCCATATCTCAAATGCGAAAATCCATGAATAAAATATACGCATCATAAATCTGAAATGCGAGCATATAAAGGAAAAGCAACAATTAACTGTAACAAGTTAATATAATATCATGCGATTCCTATTTTCTCCAATTCTACATAACATCAGGTAAAGGTAAATATGTAGCTATAACCAGATAAATGTGTAAACATAAAGGTATAGCAAGGTATATATATCTACCTATAAGTAATGATGTAATATACCCCCTGGGTATAAGTGAAGTATGTCTATAAGGTATACCTGTAGCTATGTCACAAAGGGTGTATGTACCTAACACTAATGGCACAATACCCTATAGGTATACAGGTATCTAGCATGTAAGAATATGAAGGCATATATGTAAGCATGTAATTTTACAGGTATGCTATATATCATATGCGATCAGAATATGAATCAATGTCACAATGTCCCTAACCAAGCAATACCCTAGCTATAAGTGGTTTGTGTGTGACATGGCAATTATTGACGGTGTGTGTAGCATACAATCAGTGCTCGTGCAACATGAATCGTCAATAATGTGTGCAGTGTCCTAAGGCCACTAGTCCAAGCACGACAAAATCTAAGTAATAGGGTAAATACGCAAATTCTAAATATGACATAGAATATGCGACAGAAATAACATCTCTAGCCCTGACACATAACGCCATGCGGGCGATTCCCCTGTAGATATTAAATCTATTCACCAACGCTCCAAGCTAGGTGAATCTTACCACCTGTTTTCCCCTGAAGCAGTGTCCGTAGTCCCCGCCTGCGAACCTGCAACAATAAAGCAACAAAGCAATATATATTAATAACAACCTAAAATACTCACAATCTACCCGGACCAACACGACACACTTACGAACTCAAAAGGGTTTGTATTCTAGCTAACGCGTATAGCTACACTATGAAACCAACTCAGCGCAACAGCAACACGGAACACGCATCGTATCGGATAACGTATCGCACGAAACGAAACACAAGAAATACGCTAAATGATCCCAGATTTTCCTGTGCTAACCAAATGTAAAAATTGCAAGTACCATGAGCCTACAAATAACCCAGAGACCCCCTACACCAAAACCCCAAACCCAAACTCCCCAGTCTGGCCGCAATTTGCGGCCAGATTGAATAAATCTGCGGCCAAGACGAGGTGGATTTGGCTCGTATTTGGTGGGTAGGTTCTGTATCTCTATACTAGGCTACTGTCCAATCAATTTTTGCAACACACTTCTAGTTTCATAGCAGATCATCCGAGACCATAAAACGACACTAAAAATACGGTTTTTATCCGAAACGATACGATACGCGACAAAAACAGCAACTTTAAAGCTAAGCTACACAAAAATAACTTAAACAACAGAAAAGAAACAATACCTAATCAAAAGAACACAAAGATCCTAGCTTTGTGCACACCAAGGCATGCAAGAGGGAAAACATGAAGAAAGATGTGATTTTGTGATGATTTTGGTGATTTGTGATGAATTGGGTGATGAGAATGGAGAGTGTTCAGTTGAGAGAGAGAATGAGATGAAGAAAATGAGTTAGAGAAAAAGAGAGAAGGTGTGAGGATAAGAGAGAGGGGGGTGAGTCTAGGAGAGAAAAGAGAGTGAGTGTATCCAATGCATTAATTAACCATTAATGCATTCCCATACACTTCATCACTCAAAAAAAATATCTTTCTCTCATCTCACACAAAAGATCTAGGGGTTAGGGTTAAGGATTGGATTAACTAGGATTAAAGCAAAGAGATTAGATTAGGGTTAAGTGTCAAGGTTGCTAATCACAAAATTAGCACAAACAAACCCTCACTTTTTACATGCACACGTGCGTGCATACTTATAACAAATAATAATAATAATAATTTATTAATTAAATGTTATAAAAAGTGAGGAACCCGAATTGGTAAATTTTTTACAGTAAACCCGCATTAAAATAACACTAAAATTGGGAAAAATTCAAATTGGACCAAAACGTCCCATATAACCCCAAAGTTTGCGCACTAGCTTTATTTTAGCTAAACTAGGTGCTGGCAAGTCTATATGGCCGTTTGATCACAGTCGGTACAAAACAGAAGATACCGACGAATTTCACCCAAAAACGGAAACAAACACAAAACGATTTCTAAAACGTTACAGGAAAGTTCAACCTCCTTTCTTTGCATGTTGAAGTTTAGGATAAACTGGGCGTAAGTGGAAGGAAGGGACTGGAGAATCAAATCAGTGTAGAGTTCATTCTCCAACGTGGTCCCAAGGTCCGCGAGCTCCTCTATGTAGCCAATCATCTTAAGCACGTGTTCCGCTACCGATGATCCGACGGCTAATCTTGCCGAAAATAGCTTCTTCGACACTTCATATCTTGCGATACGAGACTGCTCTCCATACAGTTCTTTTGTATGGAGAAATATGGACTCCAGGTCCATATACTCATGCCTCCTCTGATGTTCGTTGTCCATCGAGGCAAGCACGAGACATTTGGCCTTCGCGCAATCGATCTCCCATGTCTTACGGATTTCTTTATCCGCGACGCTGGAGGTGGGACCTGGGACAGGGGGAGCTTTGGTGGTAAGGACATACCCCAACTTGTCGTAAGTGATTGCTATCTTGACATTCCTGAGCCAATCTTTGTAGTTTGGCCCTGTCAGTATGTTTTTATCTAGTAATAACTTAAGTCTGGTCATGTTGAATGGTCGCTGCAATTAGGAGAGAGAAAAGAAACACTTTAGCATGATGCTCTTGCAAGTTTAGAGTGGTTTTTAGTTTGTCTAAACAGGATGGCTCCCACTATCTCTCGAATCCCTTCTCAAACCGTAAAGAAAGAATTAGTCGGGATCAATCTCACCGTACAATACTTGCTTAACTGTTCAGCCAGGCCAGTGTCGGTACTTCGAGGGAGGTTTTCCAACGCTTTCGCGAAGTTCCTTAATTAAGTAACCTCTTTTCCCTGTGGGCGTAGCCCCGCTAACACCTTTCTAAACACCTACTAGGTTTATAGCATTGATCGTTAAGTGAGAGTTTTCCCGAGGAGTAGCATATACTCACAGTAGGATCGGGATCCAAATATCATCGCGTGATAAAACCGAAGGAATCCTACCAGAATCATCACACTCCAAATGGTATGCAGCGCTAGCAAGTTTCAGTGCTTATGAAACTCCCGATGTGGATTTTTGCCCCATGCTCTTATGACCTTGACTTTGGCCAAAATATCATAAGTCACATGTCAAGTTCTACCCGTCATTCTCCTGGTTAATTTGGACCCACCCATACCTACCCTTGACTTTGGCCAAAATGGCAACACGACTATCCCAAACCAACGCATCTATCTATGCTGCACATGAATACCCAATAGCTACCAATCACTATGCCTTGACTTTGGCCAAAATACATAGCTTGAATACTTTTTGACCATTCATGTGGAATGACGGAGGGCTACGAATGGTTTTGGCGAAACCGTGAACGTAGTGAACTTGATATAATCGATGGAACGAGATAGCTTTTAAAAGGAGTGGTTCAAGCTCCGCGTTTAAAAGTTTAGTTTTGAAAAGAACCGAGTGGTTTTCAAAGTGTTCCAATCGACTTTTACTTGGTTTATTTTCTTGCATTAGTTCTTTTAATGCGTCCCATCATTTAATCCTACCATTGCAGAAAACAACCAAAATATGACGTACGCTTATGCCATTCGCATTCGCCACGGGGCCCCATCATCACCCGTTAGGTTACTTAACTAACGACAGAGCGGGGGCTGGGCTAGCGCGGCTGTAAAACATAAGCAACGCCTAAATAGTTATCATATATAAATATATAGCAATGATAGACATTACAGATCACAGATGAATACATTGGATATACTAGGAATCCGTAATCCGTTCAAGCCTGCGACGAAAAGCGGATTACACGGTCGCGGTGAATATCCAAAACCCCACCCAAGACCCCTACGGGTGCGGCAAACTACCTGCCAAGTACCCGAAGCGAAGCAACCTCTCTCAACACCGTGAGTAGGCCACTCGGCACTTCGAGGTACCCGGTAGTTTGTGCACCCCCTCCATGGGTCTATCCTAGGAGCAAAAACAGTAAAAAGAATTATACAATGACGGCTACAACCCCGACCCGGCTGTGCGGCCATACAAATAATAATACATCAATTTACATATTACATGAATGAAAGAAAAAGAAACACATCTCACATCTACCCCGGCTATTCACCCGCGACAATCCAACGCATTCATATACACATACCATCATCAAACACAGATCACAGATATGTATAACCCCCACTAATCGACGTATAGCGATTAGCCGACGTTCAATACATATAAACATCACAGATATAACCCATTAGTCAAAGTGTAGTGAAGTTCGATAAAAAAAACGGATTTATAGGCCCCCAAAAACAAATTTCTTTTCTGGAAAACCTGGGTACAAATAAACCATCTTAAAAATCCCAAAACCATGTCAGAAGAACACTGCACCAAACTAGACCCAGAACCGAGTCAACTCGGCCGTGGTTGCGCGGCAATAGCTTGCTATTGCCGCGGAACCGCGACGCTTTGAACGATTCACTGGACCGGGTTTGGTGAGTTTCTTAACAAAACCCTGAGATGATTTTTGACGTAAGATTTATTTTATTTTAAGCAGAAAAAATTTCAACAGAAAGTTAGGGTTTTGCGTTTTTAGTTTTGTGATTTTTTTCCGATTGAACTTCCATACACTTTACTACCTAACTAGTTTATGTTTAGTTAGGCTCTGATACCACTGTAAGTCCACGTTGCCCACCCCGGTGCTTGCGGGGAGGCGGAAAACGGAATAAAAATCGGATTTTTACTACTCTAGGCAACATGGACTAGACAAAGTCGGGATCTTTACTAAACAAAACTAACTAAAAGCTTACTAGAAATTAGCTACAAGGAAGAATGGTTATACCTAGGGCTTTATGTCCTTCTCTCCTTGCTCCTTGGAGTGTACGAAAGAGATCGCCTTGTCGCCTTCTCGAGTCGAAGAAGGATCCACCCGAAAGCCTCAACCTTTGGCTTCAACTTCAAGCTAGAAGTAACTAAGGTGCTAGAAGTGCTAATCCTAGAACCCTAGATGAGAGTAGAGATTATCTAGAAGAGGTTTTCTCTCAAGCTCAAGTGTTTCTCAACACATGAGAGGGGAGAGCTTAGGGAAGAGGAAGAGCAAGAGAGAGAAAGTATATTATAGAATGAGAGAATAATGAAGCATTCTCACATATATGTGTGAATTATTATAAATTGAAAATTAGTGAGATAATTGTCATGGCTTAATCAAGACATGACCATTATCATTTCATTTTTAATGCAAATTGCAAGGATCAAAGAGCATCTTTCAAATGAAATGATGATGGTCAAATTGTCAACCTAGGTCAACAAGTCAAGAATGTCAAATGGTCAACAACCCTAACCATGCACAATTATATTAAACTAATTTCAATTAACCATAATACACACATAAGCATTACGGTTAACAAAATGACAATGGTCATTAACCCTAATCAAAGTCCTCTTCCTCTGCCTTAACCCGCATTCGTGATCCGAGGAACACGAATACAAAGAGATAAAACCAATCCCAAATCATATACTAGGATCTGGCTTAAACCAAAGTCCGCTAGTATAAGCTGTCCGGACAACAAACGTGCACAAGTGCGCGGATGTAAACGAACCCTGTCGCAAAACCATGCGACCTCTACTTATTTTGCCTAAAGGCGAATAGCTCTCTGTGTGGGACTCTAAAGACTCGACACTACGCTGGCAGTGGGTTTAACCACAGACCGCAAGCGGCACTAGCTGTACGTAACGGTCCCCAGGTAGATGCCGATAAGAAGACTGACGAGGTGACCCCATCTGAACTCCTACTGAGCCTGTATGTGACAGTCTCCGTACAGTCTGGTCTGTTCGTCTGATACATCGCATGGCGGGCCTAGGGGGGCGGTGAACGTCAGTCCCCTAATAGCGGTACAAGTCGTGTCGGAGTGTAGCCCAGAACACCCTGAGATAACACTGGAAACCTACCCGTATATCTCGCTTGCCCTGGCCAGGGACTACTTATGTAATGGCTCTCCTGGACACAGCGCGATGTCAACCCCCAATACCGGGAGAGATGAATCCTGTCTAACCGTCACTGCCTCCAAGTGCTTCGGGACTGCACCCAAAGACTACCTGTTTGCACGACTCCTTTGAGCCGTGGTAGGGTCGTAATCAAAGTGCAGTGGGAACACACTCGAGGCGAAGTGACAGTGTCAAGTCAGCGGACTAAGCTGTACTCATGTCACCTGGGAACTGATAACTGACGATAGGTATAATACCAACCAACAGTTCCCGACGAGTCCTGTCCAGTGTACTCGTAACCTAACGAGCACCCGCATACTATCTCAAGTACGGCGTACTGACGGCTGTGGGACAGACCGTCTCCCACGCTGGGATGAGAAGCGCATACGCTAGTCTACTCCGGAGTATCGATGCCCTGTCTCGATAGTCCAACGACTAGGGACCTGTATAAGGATGTGCTTATGGATTACCCAGCCCCCACGAGTGTGAGCGCCATCACAACGCTGGTAATCAAGCAATAATCCTAAGGGCTCTACTAATATGTATATAAGCGATATGCTAAAAGAAACACATGCACATATTGAAGTAGAGACAAACCAAGTAGCATACTACCATTTCGAGCAAGATTGTATATACAACTGTGAATATCCCAAGCTTCCATCAAGTAATATACAAACTAGTATGATACAGTAATGGCCTCTAGGGCATATACACTAACAGATGTTCCTACCACTATACAGACCACGATTGTACCTGCTGCCCAGACAGTTGTTCCTACTACTACCGAGACCATTCCCGTATCATTACAGGAGTTTATGAGGCTGAGGCCTCTAGTCTTTACCGGCACAGATGCAGCGGAGGATACGCAGACATTCCTCGACCGGTTGGCTAGGATTTGTCGTTTGCTGAAATGTTCTGACGATAGATGGGTGGATCTTGTGAGTTTTCGTCTGGAAGGCCTTGCTCAGAAGTGGTGCGAGTCGGTCAAGAGAGGTCGAGCTACAGGTCTACCTCCTATGATGCGGGACGAGTTCACAGCGGTGTTTCTTGCCCGTTTCTTTCCGGAGAGCGTCCGGGATGCTCGAGCCCGTAGTTTTGAAGTTTTGTGCAAGAATTTAGGAATGACAGTGTCCGCGTATGATATCTAGTTTACTCAGTTGTCCCGATATGCTCCTTACCTGGTAGCCACTGAAGAGAAGCGCCTAAAGAGGTTCGTACGGGGATTAAACATGCAGTTGTTTCTTGCTATTGGCGCCCAGCACTTCGACACCTATGCACCCATGGTGGATGCAGCCTTACTTTTGGAGGAGCGCATTTCGGAGACTTCGGTCGTTTCGGGACCGAAGAGGATTCGTACAGATATACCAGCTCCATTACAGTTTGGCAGAGGCATGGCAGGCAGAGGTCGTGGCGGATTCTTTCCAGGCCGTGATGGTGGTCGAGGCACGATGAGAGGCCAGTTGTTTAGTTCCTATTCACCAGGTCAGCGGCCACCGCCAGCATGTTATTGGTGTGGGAGTCCAGGTCACCTTTTTAAGAATTGTACCGCGAGGCGCCAGGGTGAGCCGATGGTTCCTTATGTGACCCTTCCACCCTCACCCCCTACTCAGAGAGCTCTACTTCCTACCCCTGGTGGTGCTCCACGCCAGGCAGACGTTCCCAGAGGCCGTGGACATGACGGACCTGTTCAGAGAGGACGAGGAGGCAGAGGCTGAGGCAGAGGACAGCCAGTTATAGGTGGGGGACAGGCCCGAGTGTTCTCTTTGACTCCGCAGGATGCACAGGCATCCAATGCCGTTGTGACAGGTACCTTTCCAGTATGTTCTTTCGACGCACAGGTATTATTCGACCCAGGTTCCATACATTCGTATGTATCTACACACTTTGCATCGATGTTGGTCCGAGAATCATCGTCGTTAGATCAGCCACTTATTGTTGTTACTCAGGTAGGCGAGTCGTTTGTCGCTCGATTTGTGTTTCGAATATGTTTTGTTCTTATCGGGGAGTGGGATTCTTCGGTTGATTTGATTCTCCTCGATATGTTAGACTTTGATGTTCTTCTGGGCATAGACTGGTTAGCCACCTGTTATGCATCCGTGGACTGCCGTGAGAAGGTAGTCAGATTTAGTTTTCCGGGTAAGCCAGTTCTTGTTATTCAGGGAGACCGTAGCGTCACCCTTCCAAGCTTGATTTCTTCTCTTCGTGCTGGTCAGCTCTTGAGGAAAGTATGTCAGGGATTCTTAGCGTATGTTTGTGATACTAGAGCTGCAGAGGTCCCGTTGGACCAGGTCCCGATTGTGTGTGAGTTTTCTGATGTCTTTCCTGACGAGCTGCCTGGGTTACCGCCTGAGCGCGATATTTTGTTCTGCATCGACTTGATCCCTGGCACGGGGCCTATTTCCATACCGCCTTATCGGATGGCACCGTCATAGCTTAGAGAGCTGAAGGATCAGATGTAGGATTTGCTAGATAAAGGGCTTATTCGACCGAGTGTGTCTCCTTGGGGTGCTCATGTTCTGTTCGTCAAGAAGAAGGACGACAGTTTGCGTTTGTGTATTGATTACCGTCAGCTGAACTGGATGACTGTGCGGAACAGATATCCCCTACCTCGTATAGATGATTTGTTCGACCAGCTCCAGGGTGCAGGACACTTCTCGAAGATTGACTTGCAATCAGGCTACCATCAGTTGCGGGTTCGACATGATGATATTCCGAAGACCGCTTTTCGCATACGTTACGGGCACTATGAGTTTTTGGTGATATCGTTTGGACTCACCAATACCCCAGCAGCGTTTATGGACTTGATGAACCGCATTTTCAGGCAGTATCATGATCAGTTCATCATCGTATTCAATGATGACATCTTAGTGTATTCCCGGAGCCGAGAGGAGCATGAGCAGCACTTGCGGATCACATTGCAGACCTTGAGTGAGCACCAGTTGTTCGCAAAATTCTCCAAGTGCGCATTATTTCTTGACAGTGTTGATTTCTTGGGTCGCGTGGTTACGAGAGATGGTATGCGTGTGGACCCGAAGAAGACCGAGGCCGTTCAGCATTGGCCCAGACTGGCATCAGTTACAGAGATCCGCAGCTTTCTTGGCCTGGCCGGCTACTATCAACGTTTTGTTCAGGATTTCTGTAAGCCCATGTCACACACCCTACGAACTTGCGGGGAGGCGGAATATATGAAAAACGATTATCAAAGCTTCGTAACACAGACTTGAGCGCATGAATCGTATCTAAACTGTTACTAGCAAACTATGAGAGGTTTAACTACTCAGATTCGAAGTTATACCTCACGTTACTTGTCCTTCGGGTCTTCATTGCTGTCCTCCACTCCTCGTAGGTGTTAGTTATATGTATGCCCTAGAGGCCATTACTGTACATGGGATGTATATTGTAGTGGATGCTGGGACATATATAGGGAGGACTTTCTTGCTCGACATGATAGTATGCTATCTGGTTGCTCTTTACCTTAACATGTATACTGATTGTCTCTCTGTTACATGTTGGTAAAGCCCTTAGGATGTGTACTTGACTACCTGGACTATGATGCGGATCATTCTAGTGGGGACATGGTAGTCCACAAGTACATCCTTCAAAGTCCCTAGTCGTGGGTGTATCGAGACGGGGCATCGATATACCAGAGTAGACTAGCGTGTACCTTCTCGACCCATACAGATGGGCGATGGATGATCCCATATCCATTGGTGTTTGACATCAGAGATGATATACGGGTGCTCAGTAGAGACTGGGTACACTGGACGGACTCGCCGAGAACTCCCAGATGGTATTATACCTCACGTCAGATGGCAGTTCTCTGGTGACACTGGTACAGAGTAGTCTGTTGACCCGAGATCGTCATAGAGTCTTGTGTGGTTCCCACTGTGCTTTGATTTCCATCTTACCACGTCCAAGAGGGCGTGCAAAACGGTGGTTTTTGGGTACAGTCCCGAGTCACATGGAGACAATGAGCGATAGGAGGGGATTCGTCTCTCCCGGTATAGGGAGTTGATGTTGCGCTGTGTTCGATTGGCTATAACCGGAAATCCCTGGCCAGGGTTGCTGAGATTTACTGGTAAGTGTTACCAGTAGTTTCTCGAATTGTTATAGACCTCATATCGACACGACTTATCGAGCTATTGGGGTCTGACGTTTACCACCCCTAGGCGAGATATGCGACATATCAGACGATCAGACCGGACTGTACGGTAGTGTTACTGGTTGGATTCACTGGAGTGTGAGCGGGCTTGCTCGTCGATCTTCAGATCGCTCAATACCCGGGTGGCCGTTACGTTTAGCAGACCGCTTGCGGCTTGTGGATGTTTGATATGATCATCATCTGCTGCCGGCGTATTGACGAGTCTTTAGAGTCCTACATAGAGGTTTTCTGGCTCAAGCGAAACGAAATAGGAGCGCATATGAGATATGTGCGGGACCGAGAATAATGAGTGTATGTGATACCGTATTTCATTCTCGTGAACAATGTGTCGAATGGTTGTATGCGATATAACCTAGTTATCGAATCAAGGATTGATTCGATAAATCGATACATTGTATATTAGTCGGTTATATGCGATATGACCGGATCGTTAAATCAAGTGTTGATTTAATGATTTAATGCATAATTATATATTTGATATATTGCTTTGCATTAACTAGTATTGGTTCACTTTAAATGGATTTTCTCACTCGCTTGTGCACATTGTATATGTGATATATTTTTTTTTTGTGCACTTGATTGTATCATGTTTGATGATACATGATTGTGTAAAGAGTTAAATCTTAGTTAAGTAAATGGTTAGGGTTTTTACATATTTATTCTTTCATTTATCTTTTAATTTGGATTAAAAGAAATGAGGAAATAAAAACAAAAGGGTTGCTTTCAACATGAAGCTTGTTGAAGCTTCATGAAGGTTTGACCAAAGTGACTCTTTTGTCTTCATCTCCTAAACCCTAACCATTCATTTAACCTAAGTTAATTCTCTACACTTTACCATGGTTAATATTATGATAAGAATTGATTTTCTTTTCTTTTTTAATTATCTTATCATAATACTAGCTTCTTCTTCTTCATCTTCTTCACTTGAAGAAGCTTGACTTCATCAATGGTGGATTGATGAAACAAGTGAGAAATCCAATTCTAAAGTCTACCCAGTTCCTATTTCTTCATCCTCTACCTCTTGCCAAGTAGTAGAGTGTGTTTTCTTCACAAGTTTCTTGACCTGGTGAAGTTGGAGCTTGATCTAGCGATGCCTCGACGTAGATCATCTTCGGCATGGACATCGACGACCTAGCTCGCCATTTCTCCGACGAAGCCGACGCTAGAGCCCGGGAATTCATTTGGACAGCGAGGGGACTTCGTTGCGGAGCTATGGAGGTGGAGCACTGGATCTACAAAGGTTGTATTTCCGTTTAAACTTTAGTTTAGTTGTTAACTAGTTTCATTTTCGCCTAGAAATCTAGCCAACGATCCGTTCTAGGGTTTCTCGGCACCGTTTAAATTTGAAATTGGCATGGTTGATGCCTTGTGAGACCTCATTAGGGTGCCTAGGAACCCTACAGTGGTATCAGAGCCTAGCTAGAGCCTTAGACGAAGTCTAGACGGAGTTTGAAGTCCGAACGACCCGAAAACCCAAACCTAAAAATGCTCTCTGTCCTTTTTCTAAAATCTGGGATTTTTCAACATTAAAAATATGCAGAAAATCAAGCAGGGTTTTGTAGGAATTACTGTAAATTTCGTGGACCTAACTCATCTAAACCGCCGCGGTTCCGCGGCATGAGCATGGCTCATGCGGCGGATCCGCGGCCGTACGGTCGATTGACATGGTAAAAGTTCCACAGTAATTCCTCCTTAGTTGTGCTGTATTTTCTGGGATATTTTAATATTTATTATACAGTTGAGTATTCTGGGGTTGTTTTGGGGATTCGGTATTTCGATCGGAGTATCAGATTTTGTCTATGTGGCTTTCCGGATAAATTTTAGAATATGTTAAAAAGTTCGACCGGATATAAATACCCAATTTTTCCCCTGTCGGGAAATTTCCAAGTGTTGGATTTTTCCGTAGTTTGACGACGTTCTAAGTAGTGCAAGTAACGCGATGGACCCTCTAGAAGACCACAAACCTTAACTCGATTATGTGACCGTCTTGAACTGCCCTTTGAACCTTAGGGTTTGGGGCAGTACGGCGTGCCACATGTGAGGCGTTGGCTTGACCCTTCTACGGCTGGACCGTTGGTACTGAGGCACGAACGGAATGTTGTTAGACTTATTTCATGTGTTGAGCTGTATCGGGAAAACTTGGGTGTTCGATTGTTCGATCGAAAAGTTTAACATTTTCTGTTTATCAGGAATGGGATACAATAATTGGAATTCACAAAAGTTATGTGATAACTGAATGAATATTATAAACATAGCAGTTTAGTCTCATTTGATCGGTTGCCACGGAATTTTGATATGATCAAAAGTCCGTCGCAATCACGTAGCGTACGCGGATACTCGCCGGGTAAACTTAATAGACAGCCTCACTCCATAGCCCCGACCAAGTGACTGTAGGAGAACCCCGTCGCCGAAAGCATCCGTTCGGGTGCTCGCGGTAGCGGTGTTCCGCCTTGGTGCACTTCGTCGACGGCATCGGGGTGTAAGTCCATGCTACCTCTCCCGGTACTTTCGGGAACGCGGAATTTAGTAAAAAACGATTTTCTTAAAGATGGTAACATGGACCTAAAACCCGGATCTTGGTTAAACATCTATCTAACATCCTAACTATGAGTTTTAGCTACTCGGTTAGGGGGTTATACCTTGCTTGTCTTGAACTCCTTCGTCTTCAAAGCTCCGATGGTGGTCCGATGGCTTCTTCTCGTCGTCTCCGTACGCCGAAGATAGATCCACCTGAAAGCTCCAACCTTTAGCTCCTTCTTCGTTCTTTGAAGAAACTAGTTCACTTGGTTTGCCAAACCTAGTGAACTAGAATGAGTAGAGAAGAAATAGAATGGGATTTTATCTATGGTTCTTGATTCTCAACTCATGAGACAAGAGAACCATAGATCAAGAGAGGGAGCAAGAGGTTGAGGGTGAGAGCAAGAGAAGAGCTCAAGAACAAGAGAGAGAATGAGCAAGAAAGAATGAGCAAGTATTTTGTCTCTCACCCTCTCATAATCCAAAGCAATGATAACTCATCATATTAACAAAAGTCTTATGTGATGGTTTGAAGCAACCACAACCATATCATTTCATGCACTCATTTTACACAAATGAGCAAGTAAACAAAAGTCTTTGCCATGAAATGATGGCTATGGTTATCATGATGGTCAACTAGTCAAGCCTAGTCAACCGGTCAACAAGTCAACAAAAGTCAACAAGTCAACAAAGTCAACAAGTCAACAAAAGTCAACAAGTCAACAACCATATCACCATAATACTTAATTAATATAATAGTTAATCACATATCATATTCTCATTAGGGTTGAGCATAAAGTCAAATAGTCAACGGTCAACTGTCAACAACCCTAATGAGAATCCGCTGCCTCTGCCTCCCTGTCAACTGTGCATACACACCCGCATCCGCGTTCCGAGGAACACGAATGCAAACTGGATAAATCCAATCCCATAAGGTACACTAGGATCTGGCTTAAACCAAAGCCCGCTAGTGTAAACTGTCCGGACACTGTACGTGCACAAGTGCACGGATGTGACCGAACCCTGTCGCAAAACCATGCGACCTGTCGCAATACCATGCGACCTCTACTCTTTTGCCTAAAGGCGAAAAGCTTTCTGTGTGGGACTCTAAAGACTCGACACTACGCTGGCAGTGGGTTTAACCACAGACCGCAAGCGGCACTAGCTGTGCGTAACGGTCCCCAGGTAATGCCGACAAGAAGACCGACGAGGCGAAACCCATCTGAACTCCTACTGAGCCTGAGTGTGACATTCTCCGTACAGTCCGGTCTGTTCGTCTGATACATCGCATGGCGGGCCTAGGGGGCGGTAAACGTCAGTCCCCCAATAGCGGTACAAGTCGTGCCGGAGCGAAGCCCAAAACACCCTGAGATAACACTGGAAACCTACCAGTATATCTCGTTTGCCCTGGCCAGGGACTACTCGTGTAATGGCTCTCCTAGACACAGCGCGATGTCAACCCCCAATACCGGGAGAGACGAATCCTGTCTAACCGTCACTGCCTCCAAGTGCTTCGGGACTGCACCCAACCACTACCTGTTTGCACGACTCCTTTGAGCCGTGGTAGGGTAGTGATCAAAGTACAGTGGGAACACACTCGAGGCGGAGTGACAGTGTCAAGTCAGCAGACTAAGCTGTACTCATGTCACCTGGGAACTGATAACTGACGATAGGTATAATACCAACTAGTCAGTTCCCGACGAGTCCTGTCCAGTGTACCCGTAACCTAATGAGCACCCGCATACTATCTCAAGTACGACGTACTGACGGCTGTGGGACAGACCGTCTCCCACACTGGGATGAGAAGCGCATGCGCTGGTCTACTCCGGAGTATCGATGCCCTGTCTCGATAGTCCTGCGACCAGGGACCTGCATAAGGATGTGCTTATAGATTACCCAGCCCCACTAGTGTGACGGCCATCACATCGCTGGTAATCAAGCAAAGATCCTAAGGGCTCTACTAATGTGTATAGGCGATATACAAAAATAAACACATGTACACATTGAAGTAGAAACAAACCAAGTAGCGTACTACTATTTTGAGCAAGATTGTATATACAAGGTGAATATCCCAAGCATCCATTAAGTAATATACAAACTAGTATGATACAGTAATGGCCTCTAGGGCATATACACTAACAATCTCCCACTTGCACTAAGGCCATGTACTGGCGTATCGAAGACCTATCATCTCGATCAGCCGCTCGAACTGAGTCTGGGGAAGGGCCTTGGTGAATGGATCTGCAGTGTTATCTTCTGAAGCGACTCTCCGAACCTCGATCTCCTGGCGATCTACGATCTCCCTGATCAGGTGATACCGCCTTAAGATGTGCCTGGATCTCTGATGGGACCTGGGTTCCTTCGCTAAAGCTATAGCCCCGTTGTTGTCGCAATACAGAGGTATTGGATCAACAATGGACGGAACCACCTGAAGTTCTTTCAAGAACTTCCTCATCCAGACAGCTTCTTTTGCGGCATCAGATGCAGCGATGTATTCCGCTTCCATCGTCGAGTCTGCAACGGTTTCCTGTTTGGAACTCTTCCAACACACCGCCCCTCCATTGAGGGTAAAGACAAAACCCGACATGGACTTGGAATCATCCTTGTCACTCTGGAAGCTGGAGTCAGCAAAGGCCTCGATCTGGAGGTCTTTTCCTCCATACACCAAGAACATCTCCTTAGTCCTTCTCAGGTACTTGAGAATGTTCTTTACCGCTATCCAGTGTTTCTCCCCAGGGTTTGACTGATACCGGCTTACCACACTCAGTGCATAAGCTACATCCGGTCTGGTACACAACATCGCATACATTATAGAGCCTACCGCAGAAGCGTAGGGTATAATAGACATGCGATCCCTCTCCAAATCAGTCTTGGGAGACATCTCTTTAGAGAGGGTGATCCCGTGATAAGCTGGCAGGTTACCGCGCTTGGAATCTTCCATACTGAATCTTTTCAGCACGGTGTCGATGTACCTGGACTGAGAAAGTCCTAATATCCTCTTGGATCTGTCACGGTAGATCCGGATACCCAGAATGTATGAGGCATCACCCAGGTCTTTCATGGAGAACCTGTGTGACAAGAACCCCTTGACAGATTGTAGCATAGGAATGTCATTTCCTATTAAGAGAATGTCATCCACGTATAAAACGAGGAATACTACAGTTCTCGCTACAAATCTACTATAGATGCATGGTTCATCTGGATTTTTGATAAAGCCAAATTCTTTGACCGTCTCATCAAAGCAGATGTTCCAACTCCGCGACGCCTGCTTTAGTCCATAGATGGACTTAAGCAACTTGCACACCTTTCCGCTGCTCCCACTCTGAATGAAACCCTCTGGCTGGTCCATATAGACACACTCCTCTAAATTTCCATTTAGAAAAGCTGTCTTTACGTCCATTTGCCAGATCTCATAATCGTGGAAGGCAGCAATGGCAAGAAGGATCCGAATGGATTTCAGCATGGCTACTGGAGAAAAGGTTTCGTCATAGTCCAAGCCAGGTCTTTGACGAAAACCCTTTGCTACCAGCCTAGCTTTATAGGTCTCAACCTGTCCATCTACACCAATCTTCCTTTTGAAGATCCACTTGCATCCTACGGGTTTTACCCCGTCTGGAGCAATGTCCAACGTCCATACCTTGTTGGTGTACATGGACTCCATTTCGGTCCGCATTGCATCCAGCCATTTCACTGAGTCAACGCTCTGAACGGCCTGCTGGAAGCTAGTAGGCTCATCATAATCTATGATGCAATCCTCTCTATCCCCGTCAATGAGAAAACCGTAGTATCTCTCGGGCGGATGAGTCTGCCTACTACTTCTGCGGAGCGGCGTAGGAATGTCCTGTTCTGTTGAACCCTCTGGTTCCACTAAACTTTCAGTAATAGTCCGTGGTTCTGGAATTTCTTCCAGTTCTACTGCGCTCCCACTTATTTCTTTTTCTATGAACTGGTGTTCTAGAAAGTGGGCATTACGAGAAACAAGTACTTTTTGTTCCTCTGCGTAGTAGAAAAGATACCCCCTGGTGTTCTTTGGGTATCCCACAAACTTGCACAGTACTGAGCGTGCCTCGAGTTTGTCCGCATGCTGCTTTTTGACAAAAGCTGGACATCCCCAGATCTTCAGATACTGAAGATAGGGTTTCTTCCCACTCCACATTTCATATGGGGTGGTAGGCACAGTCTTAGTCGGAACTCGGTTCAAAAGGTATGCAGCTGATTCTAGCGCATACCCCCAGAATGATCGTGGTAACTCAGCGTTACTCATCATGGACCGCACCATATCCAATAGGGTGCGGTTCCGTCTCTCCGATACACCGTTATGTTGCGGGGTGTATGGAGGAGTAAGCTGAGAGAGAATTCCGTTCTCTTTTAAATAGTCCAGGAACTCGGCACTTAAGTATTCTCCACCTCGATCCGATCTTAGAATCTTAATACTTTTGCCGGTCTGTTTCTCTACTTCATTCTTATACTCCTGGAATTTTCCAAAGGCTTCGGACTTATGTTTCATTAAGAAGACATAACCGTACCTTGAGAAGTCATCCGTAAAAGTAATGAAGTAAGAATGTCCGCTTCGGGCATGTGTAGACATTGGACCGCACACGTCACTGTGTACGAGTCCCAAGAGCTCGCTCGCTCTTACTCCTTGTCCAGTAAACGGAGTCTTTGTCATCTTTCCTTTGAGACAAGATTGACAAGTGGCATACGATTGATATTCGAACGCATTCAAATATCCTTCTGTATGTAACTTAGTCAACCTTCTCTCATTGATGTGACCCAATCTACAATGCCATAAGAAAGTCTGATTTATTTCTGGAGACTTTCTTTTGTGTGTATTCTGGACATTAAAAATCTGTGGTTGGTTTAACACGTATATACCATTACTCAATGTACCTGACCCAATCAAAGCTTGATTAAGGTGAATGTTTACAACATTACTTACAAACGCAAATTCATAACCTTCTTTAGAAACTAAAGATACAGAAATGATATTACAAGTTGCGTTGGGTACAAAAAAGCAATTACGCAAAACCAAAACATGTCCATCTGACATTCCCAAGTGATAGTCCCCCACGGCTTTAGCATCCATGCTAGCTCCGTTCGCAACTCTGAGGGTCATGTCACCTGCCTCCAAAACCCTACGGTTTCTCAACGCCTGCAAAGAATTACAGATATGAGATCCTGATCCGGTATCCAATACCCAGGAAGTAGAGTTTATTGAAAGACAGTTTTCAATAACATACACACCTGAAGCTGAAGCTGCAACCTGCTTCAATTCCTGTGTTCTGGCCTTCCAGGCCCTGCAATCATTCTTCCAGTGTCCTTTCTTATGACAATAGAAGCATTCTTCCTTATCCACAAGCTTCCCCGCTATCTTTGTTGCTTTACCTTTTCCCTTCGTATCCACTTTACTAACACCGCCCCTTGGTTTGGCGGGGGCCTTCTTCTTCTTTCCCTTGGCTTTCGCCTTGGACCTAGAAGAAGATGATCCTCCTACAAACAAAGTGGATGTTTCCCTACCTTTCTGTAGGGTGCCCTCTGCGCTCCTCAGCATGTTGAGGAGCTCTGAAAGTTCAACCTCTTTTTCTTGTAAGTTGAAGTTCAGTATAAACTGGGCGTAAGTGGAAGGAAGGGACTGGAGAACTATATCCGTATATAGCTCACTCTCCAATGTGATCCCTAGGTCAGCGAGCTCCTCAATGTAGCCGATCATCTTTAGCACGTGCTCGGCTACTGATGATTCGACGGCCATTCTTGTCGAAAATAACTTTTTCGACGCTTCGTATCTTGCGATACGAGATTGCTCTCCATACAGTTCTTTTGTATGAAGCAATATGGACTCCATGTCCATATTCTCATGCCTCCTCTGATGTTCGTTGTCCATCGAGGCAAGCAGGAGGCATTTGGCCTTCGCGCTATCAATCTCCCAAGTCTTGCGGATTTCCTTATCCGCGACGCTGGAAGTTGGACCAGGGACAGGGGGAGCTTTGGTGGTAAGAAGATACCCCAGCTTGTCGTAAGTGATTGCTATCTTGACATTCCTGAGCCAATCTTTGTAGTTTGGCCCTGTCAGTTTGTTTTTATCTAGGAGTAACTTAAGTCCAGTCATGTTGATTTGGTCGCTGCAATTAGGAGAGAGAAGAAGAAACACTCAGCATGATGCTCTTGCAAGTTTAGAGTGGTTTTTAGTTTGTCTAAACAGGATGGCTCCCACTGTTTCTCGAATCCCTCCTCAAACCATAAAGGAAGAATTAGTCAGGATCAATCCCACCGTACAATACTTGCTTAACCGTTCAGCCAGGCCGGTGTCGGTACTTCGAGGGAGGTTTTCCAACGCTTTCGCGAAGTTCCTTAATTAGAGAACCTCTTTTCCCTGGGGGCGTAGCCCCGCTAACACCTTTCTAGGCACCTACTAGGTTTATAGCATTGATCGTTTAGTGAGAAATTTCCCGAGGAGTAGCATATACTCACAGTAGGATCGGGATCCAAATATTATTGCGTGACGAAACTGAAGGAATCCTACCAGAGTCATCACACTCCAAATGGTATGCAAATCTAGCAAGTTTCAGTACTTATGAAACTCCCGATGTGGATTTTTGCCCCATGCTCTTATGACCTTGGCGTGAGGTCAAAATGTCATAAGTCACATGTCAAGTTCGTCCCATCATTATCCAGGTTAATTTGAACCCACCCGTACATACCCTTGACGTAGGCCAAAATGGCAGTACGACTGTCTCAAACCAACGCATTCTATCTATGCAACAGATAAATATCCGGCAGCTACCAATCACTATGCTTTGGCGTGAGGTCAAAATACATAGCTTGAATACTACCGAATATTTAACTGAAATGATGGAGGGCTACGGATGGTTTTGGCAAAACCGTGAACGTAGTGAACTTGATTTGGTCGATGGAACGAGATAGCTTTTAAAAGGAGTGGCTCAAGCTCCGCATTTAAAAGTTGGTTTTGAAAAGAACCGAGTGGTTTTTCGAAAGTGTTCCAACGACTTTAACTTGGTTTATTATCTTGCATTAGCTCTTTTAATGCGTGATATTCTTGCATTAGTTCTTTTAATGCGTCCCATCATTTAATCCTACCATTGCAGAAAACAACCAAAATATGACGTACGCTTATGCCATTCGCATTCGCCACGGGGCCCCGTCATTACCCGTTAGGTTACTTAACTAACGACAGAGCGGGGGCTGGGCTAGCGCGTCTGTAAAACATAAGCAACGCCTAAATAATATCATATATAGATATACTGCAATGATAACCATTTCAGATCACAGATAAATACATTGGATATACTAGGAATCTGTAATTTGTACGAGCCTGTAACAAAAACAGATTATACGGTCGCGGTGAATAGCCAATACCCCACCCAAGACCCCTACGGGTGCGGCAAACTACCCGCCAAGTACCCGAAGCGTAGCAACCTCCCTCATCTCCATGAGTAGGCCACTCGACACTTCGGCATACCCGGTAGTTTTTGCACCCCTCCATGGGTCTATCCTAGGAGCAAAAACAGTAAAAAGAAATTATACAATGACGGCTACAACCCCGACCCGGTTGTGCGGCCATACAAATAATTATTACATCAATTTACAAATTTACATGAATTGCAAGAAAAGAAAACTCTCGTCTCACAACCCCCGGCTATTCACCCGCGACAATCCAACATATTTATATACACATTCCAGCACATTACAGATCACAGATTTGTATAACCCCCACTAATCGACATATAGCGATTAGTAGACATTCAATACAAATATCACATTACAGAAAACCCGTTAGCTTAAGTCTTTTGGAAGTTCGATCAAAAATACGGATTTTCGGGACCCCAAAATGAAATTTTCGTTCTGGAAAATCTGGGTTGAAAATATATATTCTAAAAATCCCAAAATACCCCAATGACTAAACTGCAGAAAAGAAAACCGTTGAACGAGTCAACTCGGCCGCGTTTCCGCGGCGGGAGCGTGCTCCCGCCGCGGAAGCGCGGCGCTTTGATCGTTTCAGCGGCCCAAATTTTTGCAGTATCTTTAAAAAAGCCTGAGTCGATTTTTGGTGTTTTTCAAAAAAGTTTTCCAGCACTTTTAAAATCGACAGAAAGTTTAAAATTCCGGGGTTCGTTTCGGGACTTTTTCGTTGATCGATCTTCTAGTTACTTGCTAACATGTTAGATAGAGTTTAATTAGTCTCTGATACCACTGTAAGTCCATGCTACCTCTCCCGGTACTTTCGGGAACGCGGAATTTGGTAAAAAACGATTTTCTTAAAGATGGTAACATGGACCTAAAACCCGGATCTTGGTTAAACATCTATCTAACATCCTAACTATGAGTTTTAGCTACTCGGTTAGGGGGTTATACCTTGCTTGTCTTGAACTCCTTCGTCTTCAAAGCTCCGATGGTGGTCCGATGGCTTCTTCTTGTCGTCTCCGTACGCCGAAGATAGATCCACCTGAAAGCTCCAACCTTTAGCTCCTTCTTCGTTCTTTGAAGAAACTAGTTCACTTGGTTTGCCAAACCTAGTGAACTAGAATGAGTAGAGAAGAAATAGAATGGGATTTTATCTATGGTTCTTGATTCTCAACTCATGAGACAAGAGAACCATAGATCAAGAGAGGGAGCAAGAGGTTGAGGGTGAGAGCAAGAGGAGAGTTCAAGAACAAGAGAGAGAATGAGCAAGAAAGAATGAGCAAGTATTTTGTCTCTCACCCTCTCATAATCCAAAGCAATGATAACTCATCATATTAACAAAAGTCTTATGTGATGGTTTGAAGCAACCACAACCATATCATTTCATGCACTCATTTTACACAAATGAGCAAGTAAACAAAAGTCTTTGCCATGAAATGATGGCTATGGTTATCATGATGGTCAACTAGTCAAGCCTAGTCAACCGGTCAACAAGTCAACAAAAGACAACAAAGTCAACAAGTCAACAAAAGTCAACAAGTCAACAACCATATCACCATAATACTTAATTAATATAATAGTTAATCACATATCATATTCTCATTAGGGTTGAGCATAAAGTCAAATAGTCAACGGTCAACTGTCAACAACCCTAATGAGAATCCGCTGCCTCTGCCTCCCTGTCAACTGTGCATACACACCCGCATCCGCGTTCCGAGGAACACGAATGCAAACTGGATAAATCCAATCCCATAAGGTACACTAGGATCTGGCTTAAACCAAAGCCCGCTAGTGTAAACTGTCCGGACACTGTACGTGCACAAGTGCACGGATGTGACCGAACCCTGTCGCAAAACCATGCGACCTGTCGCAATACCATGCGACCTCTACTCTTTTGCCTAAAGGCGAAAAGCTTTCTGTGTGGGACTCTAAAGACTCGACACTACGCTGGCAGTGGGTTTAACCACAGACCGCAAGCGGCACTAGCTGTGCGTAACGGTCCCCAGGTAATGCCGACAAGAAGACCGACGAGGCGAAACCCATCTGAACTCCTACTGAGCCTGAGTGTGACATTCTCCGTACAGTCCGGTCTGTTCGTCTGATACATCGCATGGCGGGCCTAGGGGGCGGTAAACGTCAGTCCCCCAATAGCGGTACAAGTCGTGCCGGAGCGAAGCCCAAAACACCCTGAGATAACACTGGAAACCTACCAGTATATCTCGTTTGCCCTGGCCAGGGACTACTCGTGTAATGGCTCTCCTAGACACAGCGCGATGTCAACCCCCAATACCGGGAGAGACGAATCCTGTCTAACCGTCACTGCCTCCAAGTGCTTCGGGACTGCATCCAACCACTACCTGTTTGCACGACTCCTTTGAGCCGTGGTAGGGTAGTGATCAAAGTACAGTGGGAACACACTCGAGGCGGAGTGACAGTGTCAAGTCAGCAGACTAAGCTGTACTCATGTCACATGGGAACTGATAACTGACGATAGGTATAATACCAACTAGTCAGTTCCCGACGAGTCATGTCCAGTGTACCCATAACCTAACGAGCACCCGCATACTATCTCAAGTACGACGTACTGACGGCTGTGGGACAGACCGTCTCCCACACTGGGATGAGAAGCGCATGCGCTGGTCTACTCCGGAGTATCGATGCCCTGTCTCGATAGTCCTGCGACCAGGGACCTGCATAAGGATGTGCTTATAGATTACCCAGCCCCACTAGTGTGACGGCCATCACATCGCTGGTAATCAAGCAAAGATCCTAAGGGCTCTACTAATGTGTATAGGCGATATACAAAAATAAACACATGTACACATTGAAGTAGAAACAAACCAAGTAGCATACTACTATTTTGAGCAAGATTGTATATACAAGGTGAATATCCCAAGCATCCATTAAGTAATATACAAACTAGTATGATACAGTAATGGCCTCTAGGGCATATACACTAACACGGGGGTGCGGCCGCCTACTGAAGTTTGCGACGAGCATTCGATCAAATTGTCGGGAATCCTGTTGGATTGCCCGACTAGGTATTGAAAAGTGTTTTCAATGATGAGACTAAAATGCGGGGTTTATAATTGTTAGGCATGCGATGTCTAAGTAATTCATTTGGTCAGGCATGCGATGTCTGAGGTGGTTGCGAATTCCAACTGTTGTAGTTTTACACTTTCTTTTCTGTGACCGTAAGTGTAATATGTGATATCGCCGGTTTCGTTGCTATATGTCAACAACAATTGGGATGCGCATATTTACTTACGTTGATGACATGTGATGTTATGTGTTGCTGGATATGTTATATTGGATCGTCGTGTTTGAATAGCCGGGTTTTTTTTATGTGAGATGAGTGTTTTTCATTTTCATTCATGTAAAAACTTGTATGTAATATTCTTTTATTGGGGCACTTCCAGGTTGCGGGAGTTGTCACCTGTTGTATATTATTTACTTTTCCGCACTAGGATAGACCCAAGGAGGGGAGCACAAGTAACCGGGTTCTGGAGTCCAGTGGGAGACCAACTCGAGGAGTCGAGTCCGGGTCTCCTAACTCCAGAATTGGTAGGGTTGCTTGCCGCTCTCGTAGGGGTCTAGGGGTGTGGGTTTGGCTATCATCACGACCGTGGAATCCGTGTTTTATACTGGCTCGTATTAAAAACACGGACGTCCTAGTATATCCAATATTTCATATGATTCTTCTGCTGCGATATCTGTGATGTGATCATGTGATGTTCTGTGATAGATACAGTATATAGTATATATGATATATTATATAGACGTTACTTATGTTTTACACCCGCGCTAGCCCTGCCCCGCTCTGCCGTTAGTTACCTAACCTAACGGTGCATGAGGGGACATCGAGGCGAATGCTGATGGCATAAGTGTACGTCGTATTTATCTGTGATGTTTAGGTATTTAAATGATGGGACTTCATTAATGTGATTAATGAAATAAAAGAAACCTAAGATGTTGTAGAATCGAATTTCAAAATAAAACAGGTAGCTACAGTTCTTGCTTTGCACAACGGTATATGTGATATATCCTGCACCTTATTCGATAAGGAAAGGACCGAGATCCTTTCACCGGGAGTGACTCCTTTAGCAATAACTGGTCGATGCTACGCCCTCGGTTTGTCTTTTGATTGCTTTTAAGAGTTTTTGCTTTGCACAGTGATATATATGATATATCCCGCACCTCATTCGACGAGGAAAGGACCGATGATCCCTTCACCGGGAGTGACTCCTTTAGCAAAACTAGAAAAGCCTCAAAAACACTCCATTTCAAAATTCATTCGATCCTACAACGATATCAAGTTCATTACGCAATAGGTTTTCAGAAAAACCTGTCGTAGCCCTCCGTCATTTCAGATAAATAGTAGTTAGTATTCGTGCTGCGTTTGTTGGCCTTTGTCAAGGCGCAGTGTGCGGTAGCTAACTGGTGCTTATCTGCTTATGCATATGATGCAGATTGGATTAGGGTAGTCGTGCGACCTTGTTGGCCTTTGTCAAGGGCCGTGCGGGTGGGTTTATTTCGATCAAGAAATGACGGGTTGAACTTGACTAGCATCCTATGGTTTGTTGGCCTTTGTCAAGGTCATAGGAGGTTAGGGGCAAAACATTATCGGGAATTTCAAGTGTTGAAATTTGCAATGAGATTGCATACCTTCTATGAGATAGTTGGATCCCGATACCCGCTGCGAGTAAGAGTTACTCCTGGGAGAGTTTTATACATTACAATTAGCCGATCAAGTAGGTGTCTAGAAAGGTGTCAACGGGGTTACGCCTCTGGGAAAACGAGGTTTACAGTAATTAGGTTCGTGCGAAAGCACGGGGGACCTCCCTCAAAGTACCGACACTGGCCTGGCTGAAAGATTGGCGAACTTGTAGTGTGTAATTAATCCCGGTTAGTCTTTCCTTTTAGGGTTTGAAGGAAGATTTGATAAAAAGCAGTGGGATCCATCTTGATTAGATAAAATAATAACCAATCTATTCTTGAAAGAGCGCACGCTGAGTGTTTTCTTCTCTCTCTCTCCAGGTAGCGACCATATCACGCCTTAATCAAGATAATAATACGGAATATTGACCGAACCCGCTTGTTATACTGAGCTGGGGAACGTTGGTCCCGCTCCAACTTATAATTGTTATAAGACAGAGCAGGAAATTGGGGAATACCAGATTTCCCGTGCCGCCCAAACGAAGAGAGTGCATGATGATGCATCATCTTCGGGTGTGTTCATTACAAAGAACTGTTTCTCTGTATCCTCTACGTCCTGGGTATGTGATACCAGATCAGGATCCCAGATATGTAATCTGTTACATAGGGCTACAAAAAGGTAGAGAACTGAGAACGGGTGATAAGTTTCATGAGGCAGAAAACGGGGCAAGAGTTGCAGCCAAGTCTGTTGGTCACTGTCACCCTGTATTACCAATACATTGATTCTGAACGAATGTTATTAGATACCGAACCTGATATACAAAATCATATCAGTCTCTTTATCAGTAAAGAAATGATAAAATTTTGTATTAGTGGATAATGTTTTGAACATTTCCTATATCAAAAGTTGATCGGATCAGGCACGTTATCTAAAAGCGTTGATGTTCTAAATCAAACTACAGTTCTTTAGTATACTGAACACACACAAGAGGAAGAGTTCAGAAATGAACGAATCCTACTTGAGGCATTGTAGACTAGGTCATATCGATGCGACCCGACTAGCTGAAGTTACATGAAGATGCATATTTAAATCAGTTTGAATTTACATCTTGTGAAACTTGCCAGTCATGTCACAAAGATAAGATGACCATAGCTCCGTTTACTGGAAACAGAGAAAGAGTTAGTAAACTCTTGGGATGATACATGTTGATGTATGTAAGGTCCTCTGTCTACACATGCCAAGACCGGTTCTTTGTACTTCATTACATTCTCTGATAATCTCTCAAGATTCAGACATATGTTCCTGTTGAAACACAAGTCCGAACCTTTTGAGATATTCACAGAATATGATTTAGAAGTAGAGAACCAAAACACGGGTATAAGTATTATGTCCTTTGATGTGATCGAGGAGGAGAATACTTGAGCACGAAAATCCTGGATTATTCTAAAGGAGAATGAGATTCTCTCTCAGCATTACTCCTTCGTATACACCATAGCACGATGGTATATCGGGGTGGAGCAATCACACCCTATATGATAAGGTGTGCTCTATGATGAGTACTGCCGAGTTACCTATTTCCTTTTGGGAGTTATGCACTTGAGAAGCTGCATACCTATTGAATAGGGTTCGAATCAAATCAGTTGCCTACCACTTCATATGTGATATGATAAGGGAAGAGCCCATCTCTCAAGTTAGTTGAGATTTGGGGTTGTCCGGGCTATGTCTAAAAGCATAATCCGGACAAACTCGAGGCAAGGTCTGTTATGTAGAACTGGAAATGTTCCAGCCATACAAACTGCAGCTGATGATTTGGTAGAACCAAAGGATTCAGTAGATTCCAACGAACCTCAGCCTCTCCGCCGATCTAGTAGGGTTCCTCACCCACCTGAGAGTTACTTCGGTTTCTCTATGACAGTGGGAGCGAGGATTGCATCATGAGATGATGACCCAACTAGCTTCGAGCTGGCCATCAGGAGTAAGACTCTGTAAGAATGGCTGGATGCTTAGTGATCTGAGATGGAATCCATGTACACCAACAAAGTATGGACTTTGGTTGCTATATCTGAAGGGTTAAATCCCCATCAGGAGCAAGTATATCTTGAGAAGATTACTTGGTGTAGATGGAAAAGTTGAGACTTTCAAAGCTAGACTTGTTAAAGCTTTTCGTCATCGACCAGGCGGGGATTATGATGAAACCTTTTCAAGTGACTATGTTTAAGTCCATCCAGATCCTACTTGCCACGGCTACATACCATGACTACGATATCTGGTGGATGGGTGTCATGACTGCTTTTCTAAATGATGTTTTAGAAGAGTACGTCTATAAGTACATAGCCAGAGGGCTTCGTAGACAGTGGGAGCAGCGGAAACGTGTGCAAGATGTTTTATAGGATAAAGCAGGCATCGCGGAGTTGGAACATCTGTTTTGATGGATTAGTCAAAGAAGTTGACGTCATCAAAATGGTAGATGAACCTTGTATAAACAAAAAGGTAGTAGGGAGTATGGTGGTGATCCTCGTAGAGTACGTGGATGACATACTCTTGATAGGGAAGGAGTTTCCTATGCTACGCTCGATCAATCTTCGCTTATCACAATGATTCTCCATATAGGATCAAAGTGATACCTCTTAAATCCTGGGTTTTTGGATCTATGAGATAGATCTAATTGGATGTTAGGACTCTCACTAGTTGTAGTGAGACGGTATCAACCGATCCTGGGAAGAATCACTGGAAGGGTTCCAGGGTGATAAAGACGACTGAATGTCAGTCACAGGCATTGTCTTTACCCTCAGTAAAGGGACGGTATGTTGGAAGAGTTCCAAGCTAAATACCGTGGCATACTAGACGATAAAGGCTTGATACATCGCTATTTAAGATGCTACCAAAGAGGCTGTTTGGGTATATATTGGTTCATAAGATGAACCATGTTCCTCCCATTGTGTGACAATGGAGTTGTGGCTTATGCCAAGGAACGTCCGTCCCATCAGTGATCCAGACATATTCTAAGGCAGTATCACCTGATCATGGAGATGGTTGATCTCCAAGGGATCGAGGTTAGGAGAGTAGACTCAGAGGACAAACACAGCGGATCCACTCACGAAAGGCCTTTTCCCAGAGAGAGACTTTTATGGGATGGTTGAGTATGAGATACTGCAACCACTGCTACAGATGGCCCTAGTGCAAGTGGGAGATTGTTAGTTATATGTATGCCCTAGAGGCCATTACTGTACATGGGATGTATATTGTAGTGGATGCTGGGACATATATAGGGAGGACTTTCTTGCTCGACATGATAGTATGCTATCTGGTTGCTCTTTACCTTAACGTGTATACTGATTGTCTCTCTGTTACATGTTGGTAAAGCCCTTAGGATGTGTACTTGACTACCTGGACTATGATGCGGATCATACTAGTGGGGACATGGTAGTCCACAAGTACATCCTTCAAAGTCCCTAGTCGTGGGTGTATCGAGACGGGGCATCGATATACCAGAGTAGACTAGCGTGTACCTTCTCGACCCATACAGATGGGCGATGGATGATCCCATATCCATTGGTGTTTGACATCAGAGATGATATACGGGTGCTCAGTAGAGACTGGGTACACTGGACGGACTCGCCGAGAACTCCCAGATGGTATTATACCTCACGTCAGATGGCAGTTCTCTGGTGACACTGGTACAGAGTAGTCTGTTGACCCGAGATCGTCATAGAGTCTTGTGTGGTTCCCACTGTGCTTTGATTTCCATCTTACCACGTCCAAGAGGGCGTGCAAAACGGTGGTTTTTGGGTACAGTCCCGAGTCACATGGAGACAATGAGCGATAGGAGGGGATTCGTCTCTCCCGGTATAGGGAGTTGATGTTGCGCTGTGTTCGATTGGCTATAAACGGAAATCCCTGGCCAGGGTTGCTGAGATTTACTGGTAAGTGTTACCAGTAGTTTCTCGAATTGTTATAGACCTCATATCGACATGACTTATCGAGCTATTGGGGTCTGACGTTTACCACCCCTAGGCGAGATATGCGACATATCAGACGATCAGACCGGACTGTACGGTAGTGTTACTGGTTGGATTCACTTGAGTGTGAGCGGGCTTGCTCGTCGATCTTCAGATCGCTCAATACCCGGGTGGCCGTTACGTTTAGCAGACCGCTTGCGGCTTGTGGATGTTTGATATGATCATCATCTGCTGCCGGCGTATTGACGAGTCTTTAGAGTCCTACACAGAGGTTTCCTGGCTCAAGCGAAACGAAATAGGAGCGCATATGAGATATGTGCGGGACCGAGAATAATGCGTGTATGTGATACCGTATTTCATTCTCGCGAACAATGTGTCGAATGGTTGTATGCGATATAACCTAGTTATCGAATCAAGGATTGATTCGATAAATCGATACATTGTATATTAGTCGGTTATATGCGATATGACCGGATCGTTAAATCAATTGTTGATTTAATTATTTAATGCATAATTATATATTTGATATATTGCTTTGCATTAACTAGTATTGGTTCACTTTAAATGGATTTTCTCACTCGCTTGTGCACATTGTATATGTGATATTTTTTTTTGTGCACTTGATTGTATCATGTTTGATGATACATGATTGTGTAAAGAGTTAAATCTTAGTTAAGTAAATGGTTAGGGTTTTTACATATTTATTCTTTCATTTATCTTTTAATTTGGATTAAAAGAAATGAGGAAAGAAAAACAAAAGGGTTGCTTTCAACATGAAGCTTGTTGAAGCTTCATGAAGGTTTGACCAAAGTGACTCTTTTGTCTTCATCTCCTAAACCCTAACCATTCATTTAACCTAAGTTAATTCTCTACACTTTACCATGGTTAATATTATGATAAGAATTGATTTTCTTTTCTTTTTTAATTATCTTATCATAATACTAGCTTCTTCTTCTTCATCTTCTTCACTTGAAGAAGCTTGACTTCATCAATGGTGGATTGATAAAACAAGTGAGAAATCCAATTCTAAAGTCTACCCACTTCCTATTTCTTCATCCTCTACCTCTTGCCAAGTAGTAGAGTGTGTTTTCTTCACAAGTTTCTTGACCTGGTGAAGTTGGAGCTTGATCTAATGATGCCTCGACGTAGATCATCTTCGGCATGGACATCGACGACCTAGCTAGCCATTTCTCCGACGAAGCCGACGCTAGAGCCCGGGAATTCATTTGGACAGTGAGGGGACTTCGTTGCGGAGCTATGGAGGTGGAGCACCGGATCTACAAAGGTTGTATTTCCGTTTAAACTTTAGTTTAGTTGTTAACTAGTTTCATTTTCGTCTAGAAATCTAGCCAACGATCCGTTCTAGGGTTTCTCGGCACCGTTTAAATTTGAAATTGGCATGGTTGATGCCTTGTGAGACCTCATTAGGGTGCCTAGGAACCCTACAGTAGGCTCCTTGGAACATCGGCACCTCAACGGCCTCCTCGAGTCAAAGACGATCCACCCGAGAGCTCCTACGCCAAGCTTGATCTCCAACTTGAGATAACTAGGTTACTCAAAGTGCTAATCTAAGCTACCTAGGGGATATAGAGTGAGGTTATGGATGTATTAGTCTATCTAATCCTTGATCTCAACACATGAGAGGGGAGGATTAGGGTTTCAAGAGAGCTTGAGGAGAGAGAAGGTGAGCATGAGAATGAATGAAAAAGCTTCTCACTTCTAATATATTATGAAACATAAGAAAATCAAAAAGAATAAAATCAAAATGCATTATCATCATGCTTCATTAAATATATGCAATGAATCATCAAGTGAGTCATTAAGAAATAAATGCTTCATTAACTCACTTGAATGATTCATCTAAGTGAGTCACAAATTCATTAAGTGCTAATGCCACCTTACCCTCCATGTCATCATCCATCTAGAAGCTTCCCGACAAATTACGAGAACGCCCCTCCTATCCGTGAAAACATGGAAAAACTTTAGACTGTACAAATCCAATAACTCGATACTAGAATCTGGCTTAAACCAAAGCCGGCTAGCAAAAACTGTCCGAACGTCGTACGTGCGTAAACACACGTACGCGTCCAAACCCTTGTCGTAAAACCATACGACCTCTATATCCTTTCTCCTGGAGCAGGGAAACCCTCTACGTGAGACTCTAAAGACTCGACACTACGCTGGCAGTGGGTTTAACCACAGACCGCAAGCTGCACTAGCTGTACGTAACGGTCCCCAGGTAGAAGTCGATAAGAAGGCCGATGAGGAAACCCATCCGAACTCCTACTAAGCCTGATGTGACAATCTCCGTACAGTCCGGTCTGTTCGTCTAAGACTATCGCATATCGAGCCTAGGGGGCAGCAAGCGTCAGTCCCCTAATAGCGGTATAAGTCGTGTCGGAGCGTAGCCCATTACACTCTGAGAAACTACTGGAACCTACCAGTAAAACTCGCTTGCCCTAGCCAGGGACTTTGCGTAATGGCTCTCTGACACAGCGCGATATCAATTCCCAATACCGGGAGAGACGAATCCTATCTAACCGCCATTGCCTCCAAGTGCTCGGGACTGCACCTAACTGCTACCTGTTTACACGACTCCTTTGAGTCGTGGTAGGGTAGCAATCTAAGAACAGTGGGACACACTCGAGGCGAAGTAGCAGTATCAACCCTGCGGACTATGCTGTACTCATGTCACCTGGAAACTGTTAACTAACGACGGGTATAATACCAACCAACAGTTCCCTTGCGAGTCCTGTCCGGTGTACCCGTAACCTAACGAGCACCTGTATACTATCTCCAGTACGACGTACTGATGGCTTTGGGACAGACCATCTCCCCAACTGGGATGAGAAGCGTACACACTAGTCTACTCTGGAGTATCGATGCCCAGTCTCGATAATCCTACGACTAGGGACAAGTATAGGATGTTGCTTATAGACTACCCAGCCCCCACTAGTGTGACTGCCATCACAACGTTGGTAATCAAGTAAAGATCCTATAGGCTCTACTAATATGTATAAGTGATACGTTACAAGAAACATATGCACATATTAAAGTAGACATAAACCTAGTGGCATACTACCATTTTTAGTAAGACTGTATATACAACTGTGAATATCCCAAGCTTCCATTAAGTAATATACATACAAGTATGATACAATAATGGCCCCTAGGGCATAGACACTAACAATCTCCCACTTGCATTAGGGCCATGATCTGGCATATCGTATACCTATCATCTCGAATAGCCTCTCGAACTGCGTATGAGGAATGGCCTTTGTGAATGGATCCGCAATGTTATTCTCCGTTTCTACTCTCTTTATCTCGATCTCCCGGCTATCTACAATCTCCCTGATTAGGTGATACCGCCTTAAAATGTGTCTGGATTTCTGATAGGACCTGGGTTCCTTCGCTAAAGCTATAGCGCCGTTGTTGTCACAATACAGAGGTATTGGATCAACACTGGTTGGATCCACCTGAAGTTCTGTGAGGAACTTCTTCATCCAGACAGCTTCTTTTGCGGCATCGCAAATAGCTATGTACTCCGCTTCCATTGTTGAGTCAGCAACGATCTCCTGTTTGGAACTCTTCCAACAGACCGCCCCTCCATTGAGGGTAAAGACATAACCCGGCATGGACTTGGAGTCATCTTTGTCACTTTGGAAGCCGGAGTCGGCAAAGGCCTCAATCTTGAGGTCTTTTTCGCCATACACCAAGAACATATCTTTGGCCCTCCTCAGGTACTTGAGAATGTTCTTTACTGCTATCCAGTGCTTCTCCCCTGGGTTTGCCTGATACCGGCTTAAAACGCTCAATGCGTATGCTACATCTGGTCTGGTACATAACATCGCATACATTATAGAGCCTACCGCAGAAGCATAGGGTATAATCGACATGCGATCCCTTTCCAAATCAGTCTTGGGAGACATCTCTTTGGAGAGGGTGATTCCGTGACAATCCGGTAGGTTATGTTAGTTGTATGTATGCCCTAGAGGCCAGTATTGTACAGATGATGTATATTATATTGGATGCTTGGACATATATAGAGATGACTTTCTTGCTCGATATGATAGTATGCTATCTGGTTACTCTTTATCTTAACATGTATACTAGTCTCTTTATACTGTCTTATAGTTACATGTTGGTAAAGCCCTTAGGATGTGTACTTGACTGCCTGGACTATGATGCAGATCATACTAGTGGGGACATGGTAGTCCATAAGTACATCCTTCAAGGTCCCTAGTCGTGGGTGTATCGAGACGGGGCATCGATATACCAGTGTAGACTAGCGTATACGCTTCTCGACCCATGAGATGGGCGATGGATGATCCCATATCCATTGGTGTTTGACATCAGAGAGGGTATACGGGTGCTCAGTGGAGACTGGGTACACTGGACGGACTCGCCAAGAACTCCCAGATGGTATTATACCTCACGTCAGATGGCAGTTCTCAGGTGACACTTGTACAGGTTAGTCTGTAGACCCGAGATCGTCATAGAGTCTTGTGTGATTCCCACTGTGCTTTGATCTCCACCTTACCACGTCCATGAGGGCGTGCAAAACGGTGGTCTTTGGGTACAGTCCCGAGTCACATGGAGGCAATGAGCGATAGGAGGGGTTTCGTCTCACCCGGTATTGGGAGTTGATGTTGCGCTGTGCTCGATTGGCCGTAACAGGGAAGTCCCTGGCCAGGGCTGATCAGAGATTTGCTGGTAAGTGTTACCAGTAGTTTCTCGACCCGTTATGAGCCTCACATCGGCACGACTTATCGTTTATTGGGGTCTGACGTATACCACCCCTAGACTTGATATGCGACGTATCAGACGAACAGACCAGACTGTACGGTAAGTGTTACTGGTTGGATTCACAGGAGTGTGAGCGGGCTAGCTCGTCGATCTTCTGATCGCTCAATACCCGGATGGCCGTTACGTTTAGCAGACCGCTTGCGGCTTGTGGATGCTTGATATGATCATCATCTGCTACCGGCATATTGACGAGTCTTTAGAGTCCTACACAGAGGTTTCCTGGCTCAAGCGAAACGAAATAGGAGCGCATATGAGATATGTGCAGGACCGAGAATAATGCGTGTATGAGATACCGCATTTCATTCTCGCGATATATGTTTCGATTGGTTATATTCGATATGACCTAGTTATCGAATCATTGATTCGATAAATCGATACATTGGATTCTAGTCGGTTATGTGCGACATGACCGGCTCATTGAATCAAATGTTGATTTAATGATTTAATGTATAATTATATATTTGATATATTGCATTGCATTAACTAGTATTGGTTCACTTTATATGGATTCTCACTTGATGTGCAAATTGTATATGTGATATACTTTTGTGCACATGTTTGTATCATGTTTGATGATGCATGCTCATTTGGTTAAGTGTATAGAATTAAACTTAGGTTAAGAAAGTGATTAGGGTTTTTATGTAGGGTTCCTAGGCACCCTAATGTGGTCTCACAAGGCATCAACCATGCCAATTTAAAATTTTACGGTGCCGAGAAACCCTAAACTACGGATCGTTGGCTAGATGTCTAGGCGAACAAAGTAACTAGTTAACACTTAACTATAAGAATCAGAAATACAACCTTTGTAGATCCGGTGCTCCACCTCCATAGCTCCGCAATGAAGTCCTCTCGCTGTCCAAAACAAATCCCGGGCTCTAGCGTCGGCTTCATCGGAGAATAGGCGAGCTAGGTCGTCGATGTCCATGCCGAAGATGATCTACGTCGAAGCATCGCTAGATCAAGCTCCACCTTCACCAAGCCATGAAAAATTATGAAGGAAACACCCTATACTACTTGGAAAGAGGTAGAGGATGAAGAAATAGGAAGTGGGTAGACTTTAGAATTGGATTTCTCACTTGTTTTCATCAATCACCATTGATGAAGTAAGGTTTCTTCATGTGTCAAGATGAAGAAGAAGATAGAAATTGTTATGATAAGTTAATTTAGAAAATAGAAAATAAAAGAATACTTATCATAATCAACCATGGTTAAGTGTAGAGACTAAATTCAAGTTAAGTGAATGGTTAGGTTAGGTATGAAGACAAAAATGGTGACTAAGTCAAAGCTTCATGAAGCTTCAACATATATCCAAATTAGCCACCATTTTCCTTTTGCCAAAAATGAATAAATAAACAAATAAATGAATAAGTAAAAACCCTAATCATCCACTTAACCATAGTTTAATACTTTACACTTAACCAAAAAGCATGTATCATCAAACATGATACAATCATGTGCACAAAATCATATCGCATATGCAATGCGCACACCCGAGTGAGAATATCCATTTAAAGTGAACCGATACTAGTTAATGCAAAGTAATATATATCAAATATATAATTATACATTAAATAATTAAATCAACACTTGATTTAACGATCCGGTCATATCACATATAACCGACTAGTATCCAATGTATCGGTTTATCGAATCAATCCTTGATTCGATAACTAGGGTATATCGCATATAACCTAATCGATACATTCATCGTGAGAATGGAATACGGTATCATATACACGCATTATTCTTGGTCCCGCACATATCTCATATGCGCTCCTATTTCGTTTCGCTTGAACCAGGAAACCTCTATGTAGGACTCTAAAGACTCGTCAATACGCCGGCAGCAGATGATGATCATATCAAGCACCCACAAGCCGCAAGCGGTCTGCTAAACGTAACGGCCACCCGGGTATTGAGCGATCAGAAGATCGACGAGCAAGCCCGCTCACACTCCTGTGAATCCAACCAGTAACACTTCCGTACAGTCCGGTCTGATCGTCTGATATGTCGCATATCTCGCCTAGGGGTGGTAAACGTCAGACCCCAATAGCTCGATAAGTCGTGTCGATATGAGGTCTATAACAATTCGAGAAACTACTGGTAACACTTACCAGTAAATCTCAGCAACCCTGGCCAGGGATTTCCTGTTATAGCCAATCGAACACAGCGCAACATCAACCCCCTATACCGGGAGAGACGAATCCCCTCCTATCGCTCATTGCCTCCATGTGACTCGGGACTGTACCCAAAAACCACCGTTTTGCACGCCCTCTTGGACGTGGTAAGATGGAAATCAAAGCACAGTGGGAACCACACAAGACTCTATGACGATCTCGGGTCAACAGACTACTCTGTACCAGTGTCACTAGAGAACTGCCATCTGACGTAAGGTATAATACCATCTGGGAGTTCTCGGCGAGTCCGTCCAGTGTACCCAGTCTCTACTGAGCACCCGTATATCATCTCTGATGTCAAACACCAATGGATATGGGATCATCCATCGCCCATCTTTATGGGTCGAGAAGGTATACGCTAGTCTACTCTGGTATATCGATGCCCCGTCTCGATACACCCACGACTAGGGACTTTGAAGGATGTACTTATGGACTACCATGTCCCCACTAGTATGATCCGCATCATAGTCCAGGTAGTCAAGTACAGATCCTAAGGGCTTTACCAACATGTAACAGGGAGACAATCAGTGTACATGTTAAGGTAAAGATTAACCAGATAGCATACTATCATGTCGAGCAAGAAAATCCTCCCTATATATGTCCCAGCATCCACTACAATATACATCCTATGTATAGTAATGGCCTCTAGGGCATACATATAACTAACATTTTATTTATCCATTCTTTTATTTATTCATTTTTGGAAAAAGAATGGGATAAGAATACAAAATGGTTGCTTTCATTCTTGAACATTGTTGAAGCTTCATGAAGCTTTGACTTTGTGACCATTTTGTCTTCACACTAAACCCTAACCATTCTTCTAACCTTAGTTAATTCTCTACACTTAACTATGGTTCACATTATGATAAGTATTGATTTATTTTTATTTTATCTCAACACTTATCATATTCTTTCTTATTCTTCATCTTCATCTTCAAGAAAAAAGCTTGATGCCATCAATGGCAACTTGAGCTAAAGTGAGAGAAATCCAATTCTAAAGTAAACCCACCTCCTATTTCTTCACCCTCTACCTCTTGCCAAGTTGTTTTGGATGTTTTCTTCACAAGTTTCACAACTTTGTGAAGTCGGAGCTTGAACTTGTGATGCTTCGACGTAGATCGTCTTTGACACGAAGACGACGACCTATTCCGCTCGTTTCTCCGATGAAGCCGACGATTGAGTTTGGGATTCATGATGGACAGCGAGAGGACACCCACGTGGAGCTAAGGAAGTGGATAACCGGATCTACAAAGGTTGTAGCTCTCTTCCTTTAGTTAAAGTGTTAACTAGATTCGTTTTTCGCCTAGAAATCTAGCCGACGATCCGTATTAGGGTTTCTCGGCACCCATAAAATTTTAAATTGGCATGATCGATGCCTTGTGAGACCTCTATAGTGTGCCTAGGAACCCTACAGTGGTATCAGAGCCTAGCTAGAGCCTTAGGCGAAGTCTAGACGGAGTTTGAAGTCCGAACGAACCGAAACCCTAACTCACAAAATGCTCTCTGTACATTTTCTAAAATCTGGGATTTTTCCAAATTAGAAATATGCAGAAAAATCAGCAGGTGATTCTAAGAGTTACTGTGAAATTCGACAGCGCAAATCCACCAAGTCGCCGCAGTTCCGCGGCATGAGCATAGCTCATGCGGCGGTTCTGCGGCCGTACGGCCTCATTAAACAATGAATTCTGCACAGTAATTCTTATTTTCCAGTGCTGGTTTTCCTGCGAATTTTTAAAATTTATTCAAGAGTTGCATTTTCTGGGGTTGTTTTGGAGCTTCGATAGTTCGATCGGATTATCAAATTTCGTCTATGTGTTTTTCCGGATATTTTAAGAATATGTTAAAAAGTTCGACCGGATGATAATACCCAACTTTTTCCCTGCCGGAATATTTCCAAGTGTTGGATCTTTCTATGGTTTAAAGACGTTCTGAGTAGTGCAAGTAACGCGATGGTCCCTCTAGAAGACAACAAACCTTAACTCGATTATGTGACCGTCTTGAACTGCCCTTTGAACCTTCGGGTTTGGGGCAGTACGGCGTGCCACATGTAAGGCGACGGCTGGACCGTTGGTACTGAGGCATGAAATGAATGTCTTTGAACTTATTTCATGTGTTGATCGATGTCGGGAAAACTTGGGTGTTCGAATGTTCGATCGGAAAGTTTAATATATTCTATTTATCCGGAATTGGATACAATAATTGGAATTCACAAACAGTTATGAGATAACTGAATGAATGTTATAAATCTAGCGGTTTAGTTTCACTTGATATTGAAAAGAGTTTTCGATAATGAGACTAAAATGCGGGGTTTATAACTGTTAGGCATGTGATGTCTAAGTATTTCATTTGATTAGGCATGCGATGTCTGAAGAGGTTGCGGATTCCAACTGTTGTAGTTTTACACTTTCTTTTCTGTGACCGTAAGTGTAGTATGTTCATATCGCCGGTTTCGTTGCTATACGTCAACGACAATTGGGGAATGCATACTTACTTACGTTGATGACATGTGATGTTATGTGTTGCTGGATATGTTATATTGGATCGTCGTGTTTGAATAGCCGGGGGTTTTTATGTGAGATGAGTGTTTTTCATTTTCATTCATGTAAAAACTTGTATGTAATATTCTTTTATTTGGGGCACTTCCAGGTAGCGGAAGTTGTCACCTTTTGTATATTATTTACTTTTCCGCATTAGGATAGACCCAAGGAGGGGAGCACAAGTAACCGGGTTCTGGGGTCCAGTGGGAGACCAACTCGAAGAATCGAGTCCGGGTCTCCTAACCCTAGAATTGGTAGGGTTGCTTGCCGCTCTCGTAGGGGTCTAGGGGTGTGGGATTGGCTATTCATCACGACCGTGGAATCCGTGTTTTATACTGGCTCGTATTGAAAACACGGACGTCCTAGTATATCCAATATTTCATATGTTTCTTCTGCTGCGATATCTGTGATGTGATCATGTGATGTGATCATGTGATGTTCTGTGATAGATACAGTATATAGTATATATGATATATTATATAGACGTTACTTATGTTTTGCACCCGCACTAGCCCTGCCCCGCTCTGTCGTTAGTTACCTAACCTAACGGTGCATGAGGGGACATCGAGGCGAATGCGGATGGCATAAGTGTACGTCGTATTTATCTGTGATGTTTAGGTATTTAAATGATGGGACTTCATTAATGTGATTAATGAAAGAAAAGAAACCTAAGATGTTGTAGAATCAGATTTTAAACAAAACAGGTAGCTACAGTTCTTGCTTTGCATAGCGGTATATATGATATACCCCACACCTTATTCGATGAGGAAAGGACCGAGATCCCTTCACCGGGAGTGACTCCTTTAGCAATAACTGGCAGATGCTACAAACTCGGTTTGGTTATTGATTCCTTTTAAGAGTTTTTGCTTTGCACAGTGATATATATGATATATCCCGCACCTCATTCGACGAGGAAAGGACCGAGATCCCTTCACCGGGAGTGACTCCTTTAGCAAAACTAGAAAAGCCTCAAAATCACTCCATTTCAAAACTTCATTTTGATTCTACAACGATATCAAGTTCATTACGCAATAGGTTTTCAGAAAAACCTGTCGTAGCCCTCCGTCATTTCAGATGAGTAGTAGTTAGTATTCGTGCTACGTTTGTTGGCCTGCGTCAAGGCGTAGTGTGCGGTAGCTAACTAGTATTTATCTGCTTATGCATATGATGCAGATTGGATTAGGGTAGTCGTGCGACTTTGTTGGCCTGCGTCAAGGGTCGTACGGGTGGGTTTAATTCAATCAGGAAATGACGGGTTGAACTTGACTAGCGCACTATGGTTTGTTGGCCTGCGTCAAGGTCATAGGACGCTAGGGGCAAAATATTATTGGGAATTTCAAGTGTTGAAATTTGCAATGAGATTGCATACCTTCTATAAGATAGTTGGATCCCGATACCCACTGTGAGTAAGAGTTACTCCTGGGAGAGTTTTACACATTGCAATTAGCTGATCAAGTAGGTGTCTAGAAAGGTGTCAACGGGGTTACGACTCTGGGAAAACGAGGTTTACATTAATTAGGTTCGTGCGAAAGCACGGGGGACCTCCCTCAAAGTACCGACACTGGCCTGGCTGAAAGATTAGCGAACTTGTAGTGTGTAATTCATCCCGGCTAGTCTTACCTTTTAGGGTTTGAAGGAAGATTTGATAAAAAGCAGTGGGAGCCATCCTGATTAGATAAGATAATAACCAATTTGATCTTGCACGAGCATACGCTAAAGTGTTTTCTTCTCTCTCTCTCCAGGTAGCGACCATTTCATGCCCTAATAAAGATAATAATATGGATGTATTAACCGAACCTGCATGTTCTACTGTGCTGGGGAATGTTGGTTCCGTTCTTTCCTATAAGAGTTATAGGAATGAACAGGATATAGGGGAATACCAGGATTCTCATGCCACCCGATTGAAGAAAGTACATGATGATGCATTTTCTTCGGGTGTGTTCGTTAGTGAGAACTGTTTCTCCATTTGCTCTACGTCCTGGGTATTGGATTCTGGGTCAGGATCCCATATATGTAATCGGTTACATGGGCTTAGGAAAGGTAGAGAACTTGGAGAAGGTGATAAAGACATTAGAGTTGGAAATGGTGCAATTGTTGCAGCTAAGACTGTCGGGGAATATCACCTTGTACTACAAACTGGTAATACATTGGTTCTGAACGAATGCTATTACATGCCGAACCTGATATGCAACATTATATCGGTTTCTTTGTTGAGTAAAGAGGGATATAATTTTGTATTACAGGACAATGTTATGAACATTTTCCGTAACCAAAAGTTGGTTGGATCAGGCACGTTGTGCAATGGCATTTATGTTCTAAATCAATCAACAGTTCTGAGCATAACAAACACACACAAGAGGAAGAGTTCAGAACTGAACGAATCCTTCTTGTGGCATTGTAGACTGGGTCACATCAATGCGACACGACTGGCTAAGTTACATAAGGATGGATATTTAAATCCGTTTGAATTTTCATCTTATGACACTTGCCAGTCATGTCTCAAAGGCAAGATGACCAAAACTCCGTTTACGGGACACGTAGAAAGAGTTACCGAACTCTTAGGACTGATACATAGTGATGTATGCGGTCCTATGTCTACACATGCCAGGGATGGTTCTTCATACTTCATTACATTCACTGACAATCTCTCTAGGTTCGGATATGTGTTCCTGATGAAACACAAATCAGAAGCTTTTGAGAAATTTAGAGAATATAAACAAGAAGTAGAGAACCAAACCGGAAAAAGTATTAAAATCCTACGATCTGATCGAGGAGGTGAATACTTGAGCAATGAATTCCTGGACTTCCTAAAAGAGAATGGGATTCTCTCTCAGCTGACTCCTCCATATACACCACAGCACAACGGTGTATCAGAACGGAGGAACCGCACCCTATTAGATATGGTGCGCTCTATGATGAGCACAGCTGAGTTACCTATTTCCTTCTGGAGATATGCACTGGAAACAGCTGCAGACCTATTGAATATGGTTCCCACCAAAACCGTGCCGACCAATCCATATGAGATATGGAAAGGAAAGAGACCATGTCTTAATTATGTTAAGATATGGGGTTGTCCGGCTTATGTAAAAACGCAAAATCTGGACAAATTCGCGGCAAGGTCCATTCTGTGTAAGTTTATTGGATATCCCAAACATTCGCGCGGGTATATCTTCTACCACACCGAGGAACAAAAGGTGTTTGTTTCTCGACATGCCACCTTTTTAGAAAAGGAATTTCTTGAAAAGGAGATTAGTGGCAAGGAGGTAGAACTGGAAGAGGTTCCAGCAATACAGACTACAACAGAAGATTTGGTTGAACCAGAGGATTCAGTAGCTCCCGATGAACCTCAGCCTCTCCGCCGATCTAGTAGGGTTCCTCACCCACCTGAGAGATACTACGGTTTTCTCATGGATGGTGGGAGCGAGGATTGCATCATGGATGATGATGACCCAACTAGCTTCGAGCAGGCCATCACGAGTAGGGACTCAGTGAAATGGCTGCATGCTATGCGGTCCGAGATGGAATCCATGTACACCAACAAAGTATGGACTTTGGACGTTGCTCCTGAAGGGGTAAAACCCATTGGGAGCAAGTGGATCTTCAAGAAGAAACTTGGTGTAGATGGGAAAGTGGAGACTTTCAAAGCTAGACTTGTAGCAAAGGGTTTTCGTCAAAGACCAGGTGTGGACTATGACGAGACCTTTTCTCCAGTGGCTATGCTTAAATCCATCCGGATCATGCTTGCCATCGCTGCATATCATGATTACGAAATCTGGCAAATGGATGTTAAGACCGCCTTTCTAAATGGTGATTTAGAAGAGTGCGTGTACATGACTCAGCCAGAGGGCTTCGTAGACAGTGGGAGCAGCGGGAAGGTGTGCAAGCTGCTTAAATCCATTTATGGATTAAAGCAAGCATCGCGGAGTTAGAACATCTGCTTTGACGTCGTTATCAAAGAGTTTGATTTCGTCAAAAATCCAGATGAACCTTGTATTTACAAGAAGGTGGCAGAGAGTAAGGTTGTCTTCCTCGTATTGTACGTGGACGACATACTCTTGATAGGAAATGATATTCCTATGCTGCAATCGGTCAAGCTCTTCTTATCACAAAGATTCTCAATGAAAGATCTTGGTGATGCCTCCTGCATATTGGGAATCAGGATCTATAGAGATAGATCCAAAAGGATATTAGGATTGTCCCAATCTAGGTACATTGACACCATACTAAAGAGGTTTAGTATGGAAGAATCCAAGCGTGGGAACTTGCCCACGATCTCTGGAGTCACTCTCTCCAAAGAGATGTCTCCCAAGACTAATTTGGAGAGAGCTCGCATGCAAGGGATACCCTATGCTTCGGCTGTAGGCTCTATCATGTATGCGATGCTATGTACCAGACCCGATGTTGCATACTCACTAAGTGTAGTGAGCAGGTATCAAGCTGATCCTGGAGAGAGTCACTGGACAGCTGTGAAGAGCATTCTCAAGTACTTGCGAAGGACTAGAGATATGTTCTTGGTGTATGGTAACGGAGAACTCCAAGTGGAGTCCTTTACCGATTCGAGCTTCCAAAGTGATAAGGACGACTCTAAGTCGCAGTCGGGATTTGTCTTTACCCTTTACGGAGGGGCGGTTAGCTGGAAGAGTTCCAAGCAGGAAACCGTGGCAGACTCGATGATGGAGGCTGAATACATCGCTGCCAACGATGCTGCCAAAGAGGCTGTCTGGATCAAGAAGTTCATTATTGAACTTGGAGTGGTTCCATCCATTGAGCATCCAATACCTTTGTATTGCGATAACAATGGAGCGGTGGCTTTGGACAAGGAACCCAGGTCCCATCAGCGGTCCAGGCATATTCTGAGGCGGTATCACCTGATCCGGGAGATAGTTGATCGCCGGGAGATCCAGGTCAGGAGAGTTGACACGAAGAACAACACGGCGGATCCACTCACGAAGGCCATTCCCCAGATACAGTTTGAGAGACTCTTCGGGATGCTCGGTATGCGATACTACAGCAGCTGGCCCTAGTGCAAGTGGGAGATTGTTAGTTGTATGTATGCCCTAGAGGCCAGTATTGTACAGATGATGTATATTATATTGGATGCTTGGACATATATAGAGATGACTTTCTTGCTCGATATGATAGTATGCTATTTGGTTACTCTTTATCTTAACATGTATACTAGTCTCTTTATACTGTCTTATAGTTACATGTTGGTAAAGCCCTTAGGATGTGTACTTGACTGCCTGGACTATGATGCAGATCATACTAGTGGGGACATGGTAGTCCATAAGTACATCCTTCAAGGTCCTTAGTCATGGGTGTATCGAGACGGGGCATCGATATACCAGTGTAGACTAGCGTATACGCTTCTCGACCCATGAGATGGGCGATGGATGATCCCATATCCATTGGTGTTTGACATCAGAGAGGGTATACGGGTGCTCAGTGGAGACTGGGTACACTGGACGGACTCGCCGAGAACTCCCAGATGGTATTATACCTCACGTCAGATGGCAGTTCTCAGGTGACACTTGTACAGGTTAGTCTGTAGACCCGAGATCGTCATAGAGTCTTGTGTGATTCCCACTGTGCTTTGATCTCCACCTTACCACGTCCATGAGGGCGTGCAAAACGGTGGTCTTTGGGTACAGTCTCGAGTCACATGGAGGCAATGAGCGATAGGAGGGGTTTCGTCTCTCCCGGTATTGGGAGTTGATGTTGCGCTGTGCTCGATTGGCCGTAACAGGGAAGTCCCTGGCCAGGGCTGATCAGAGATTTGCTGGTAAGTGTTACCAGTAGTTTCTCGACCCATTATGAGCCTCACATCGGCACGACTTATCGGTTATTGGGGTCTGACGTATACCACCCCTAGACTTGATATGCGACATATGAGACGAACAGACCGGACTGTACGGTAAGTGTTACTGGTTGGATTCACAGGAGTGTGAGCGGGCTAGCTCGTCGATCTCCTGATCGCTCAATACCCGGATGGCCGTTACGTTTAGCAGACCGCTTGCGGCTTGTGGATGCTTGATATGATCATCATCTGCTACCGGCGTATTGACGAGTCTTTAGAGTCCTACACAGAGGTTTCCTGGCTCAAGCGAAACGAAATAGGAGCGCATATGAGATATGTGCAGGACCGAGAATAATGCGTGTATGTGATACCGCATTTCATTCTCGTGATATATGTTTCGATTGGTTATATTCGATATGACCTAGTTATCGAATCATTGATTCGATAAATCGATACATTGGATTCTAGTCGGTTATGTGCGACATGACCGGATCATTGAATCAAATGTTGATTTAATGATTTAATGTATAATGATATATTTGATATATTGCATTGCATTAACTAGTATTGGTTCACTTTATATGGATTCTCACTTGATGTGCAAATTGTATATGTGATATACTTTTGTGCACATGTTTGTATCATGTTTGATGATGCATGCTCATTTGGTTAAGTGTATAGAATTAAACTTAGGTTAAGAAAGTGATTAGGGTTTTTATTTATCCATTCTTTTATTTATTCATTTTTGGAAAAAGAATGGGATAAGAATACAAAATGGTTGCTTTCATTCTTGAACATTGTTGAAGCTTCATGAAGCTTTGACTTTGTGACCATTTTGTCTTCACACTAAACCCTAACCATTCTTCTAACCTTAGTTAATTCTCTACACTTAACTATGGTTCACATTATGATAAGTATTGATTTATTTTTATTTTATCTCAACACTTATCATATTCTTTCTTCTTCTTCATCTTCATCTTCAAGAAAAAAGCTTGATGCCATCAATGGCAACTTGAGCTAAAGTGAGAGAAATCCAATTCTAAAGTGAACCCACCTCCTATTTCTTCACCTTCTACCTCTTGCCAAGTTGTTTTGGGTGTTTTCTTCACAAGTTTCACAACTTTGTGAAGTCGGAGCTTGAACTTGTGATGCCTCGACGTAGATCGTCTTTGACACGAAGCCGATGACCTATTCCGCTCGTTTCTCCGATGAAGCCGACGATTGAGTTCGGGATTCATGATGGACAGCGAGAGGACACCCACGTGGAGCTAAGGAAGTGGATAACCGGATCTACAAAGGTTGTAGCTCTCTTCCTTTAGTTAAAGTGTTAACTAGATTCGTTTTTCGCCTAGAAATCTAGCCGACGATCCGTATTAGGGTTTCTCGGCACCCATAAAATTTTAAATTGGCATGATCGATGCCTTGTGAGACCTCTATAGTGTGCCTAGCAACCCTACAGGTTACCGCGCTTAGAATCATCCATACTGAATCTCTTCACTATGGTGTCTATGTGCCTGGACTGTGAAAGTCCCTACAACCTTTTTGATCTATCATGATAGATCCGGATCCCCAGAATGTAGGTGGCATCACCCAGGTCTTTCATAGAGAATTTCTGTGATAAGAATCTTTTGACTGACTGTAACATAGGAATATCATTTCCTATTAGGAGAATGTCATCCATGTACAGGACGAGGAATACTACAGCTCTCCCTACAATCTTACTGTATATGCATGGTTCATCTGGATTTTTGATAAAGTCAAATTCTTTGACAGCCTCATCAAAACAGATGTTCCAACTCCGCGATGCTTGCTTTAGTCCATAAATGGACTTAAGCAGCTTGCATACTTTACCGCTGCTCCCACTCTGAATGAATCCCTCTGGCTGATCCATATAGACGCTCTCTTCCAAATTACCATTTAGAAATGCCGTCTTTACGTCCATCTGCCAGATTTCATAATCAAAGAAGGCAGCAATAGCAAGGACCCGAATGGATTTAAGCATAGCTACTGGAGAAAAGGTTTCGTCATAGTCCAAACCAGGTCTTTGACGGAAACCCTTTGCAACAAGTCTAGCTTTATAGGTTTCAACCTGTCTATCTACACCAATCTTCTTTTTGAAGATCCATTTGCATCCTACGGGTTTTACCCCATCTGGAGCAATGTCCAAAGTCCATACTTTGTTAGTGTACATGGACTCCATTTTGGTCCGCATTGCATCCAGCCATTTTACCGAGTCGGCGCTCTGAATGGCTTGCTGGAAGTTAGTAGGCTCATCATAGTCAATAGTACAATCCTCTCTATCCCCGTCTATGAGAAATCCATAGTATCTCTCGGGCGGATGAGACTGCCTACTACTCATGCGGAGTGGCGCTGGGATGTCCTGTTCTCCTGAACCTTCTGGTTCTTCCAAGCTTTCAGTAATAGCTTGTGGTTCTGGAATTTCTTCCAGTTCTACTACGCTCCCACTTATTCCTTTTTCTAAAAACTGATGTTCCAGAAAGTGGGCATGACGAGAAACAAAAACCTTTTGTTTCTCTGCGTAATAGAAATAATATCCTTTGGAATTCTTCGGATATCCCACAAACTTACACTGTACTGATCGTGCCTCGAGCTTGTCCACATGCTGTTTTTTTTTAAAAGCTGGACATCCCCATGTCTTAAAATGTTTTAGACAGGGTTTGGTCCCACTCCACATCTGATATGTTGTGGTAGGCACAGTCTTGGTGGGAACATGGTTCAAAAGATATGCAGCTGATTCTAGTGCATATCCCCAGAATGATCACGGTAACTCAGCGTTACTCATCATGGAACGAACCATATCCAATAGGGTTCAATTCCTCTTTTCTGATACACCGTTGTGTTGTGGTGTGTATGGAGGAGTAAGCTGAGAGAGAATTCCATTCTCTTTTAAGTAACCCAGAAACTCGGCACTTAAGTATTCACCACCTCGATCAGATCTCAGTGTCTTTATACTCTTGCCTGTTTGTTTTTCTACTTCATTCTTGTATTCTTGGAATTTCTCAAAGGCCTCGGATTTATGCTTCATTAAGAAGACATATCCAAACCTAGAGAAATCATCCGTAAAAGTAATGAAGTAGGAATAACCACCTCGCGCATGTGTAGACATTGGACCGCACACGTCACTGTGTATGAGTCCCAAGAGCTCGCTTGCTCTTACTCCGTGTCCAGTGAACGGAGTCTTTGTCATCTTTCCTTTGAGACAAGATTCACAAGTAGCATAAGATTGATATTCGAACGGATTCAAATATCCTTCTCTATGTAACTTAGTCAACCTTCTCTCATTGACGTGACCAAGTCTACAATGCCATAAGAAAGCCTGATTTATTTCTGGAGACTTTCTTTTATGTGTGTTCTGGACATTGAAAACCTGAGCTTGACTCAATACGTATATACCGTTATCTAATGTACCGGACCCAATCAGAACTTGATTTAGGTGGATGTGAACTACATCACTTGCGAATGTAAAATCATATCCCTCTCTTGAAAGTGAAGACACTGATATGATATTACAAGTCATACTAGGTACATATAGACAGTTACGTAGAATCAATATCTGCCCACTTGTCAAACCTAGGCGATATTCTCCCATGGATTCAGCGTCTACGCTCATTCCGTTTGCAACTCTGAGAGACCAATCACCTACCTTTATAACTCTACGGTTTCTCAAAGCATGTAATGAATTACAGTTATGAGATCCTGCTCCGGTATCTAGTACCCAGGAAGTAGAGTTAATGGACAAACAGTTCTCAATTACAAACACATTTGAGGCTGAAGCCACAACATGCTTCGTATCATGTCTATTGGCTTCTAAAGCCCTGCAATCTTTCTGCCAATGTCCAATCCTATAACAATAGGAACGTTCCTCTTTTACTACATTCAGTCCCGAAACTTTTGCCCTTCTCCTTCCTTCTTCTTCCCTGGTTTCCTTCAGGGTAGAAGGTAGAGATTGTAGAATTAAGTCAATATCTGACCCGTTTCCCAACGTGGTCTCCAGGTCCTGGAGTTCATCAATATAGCTAGTCATTGTAAGGACGTTGTCCCCTACAGATGATCTGAAAGCCAACCTCGCTTGAATTAATTCGTTCGAGGTCTCATATCTTGCGATATGAGATTGCTCTCCATATAAATCTTTGTTATGGAGAAAGATGGAAACTGAGTCCATCTTCTCGTGCTGCTTCTGGTATACACCATCAACTGAAGAAAACGCGAGGCACTTGGTTTTTGTTTTATCTTTTTCCCTTGTCTGACGGATATTCATATCCATGACAGTGGAAACTGGACTTGGGATGGCGGGATCTTGAGTAGTAATAGGGTGGTCCAGCTTGTTATAGGCAATGGACACTGGACATATCTTTGCCAGTTATATAAGTTAGATTCAGTCAATTTGTTATCTAGATGTAATTTATGTGTGGTCACAAGGTCGCTGCAATGAGAGAAAGAGAAGAAAACATTTTAGCATGATGCTCTTGCAAGTTTAGATTGGTTTTTAGTTTATCTAAACAGGATGGCTCCCACTGTTTCTCGAATCCCTCCTCAAACCATAAAAGAAGAATTAGCCAGGACTATTCTCACCATATAATTCTTGCTTAACCGTTCTGCCAGGTCAGTGTCGATACTTCGAGGGAGGTTTTCCAATGCTTTCGCGAAGTTTCTTAATTAAATAACCTCTTTTCTCTGGGGGCGTAGCCCCGCTGACACCTTTCTAGGCACCTACTTGGTTTATAGCATTGATCGTTAAGTAGCGAATCTCCTGATAAGTAGCATGTACTCACAGTAGGATCGAGATCCAAATATCATTGTATTATAATGTTGAAGGAATCCTACCAACATTCATCATACTCCAAATGGTATGCATCACTAGCACATTTCAGTTTCTTTAGAAACCCCCGATGTGGATTTTTTCCCCATACTCTTATGACCTTGACTAAGGGCCAAAATGTCATAAGTCACATGTCAAGTTCTACCTGTCATTATCCAGGTTAATTTGAACCCACTCGTATATACTCTTGACTAAGGGCCAAGAAAAGTAATACGACTGTCCTTAACCAACGCATCTATCTATGCAACATATGAATACCCCAGCAGCTACCAAACACCATGTCTTGACTAAAGGCCAAAATACATAGCTTGAATACTACTGAATACCCAAATGAAATGACGGAGGGCTACGAATGGTTTTGGCAAAACCGTGAACATAGTGAACTTGATATAATCGAAGGAACCTGATAGCTTTTTAGAAGGAGTGGTTAAAGCTCCGTAATTAAAAATTCTGCTCTTTTAAAATAACCGAGTGGTTTCTTTTAAATTTGTTCCAACGATTAAACTATGGTTTATTTTTTTTGCATTATAATAATGCGTCCCATCATTTTGTTAGTGTATATGCCCTAGAGGCCATTACTGTATCATACTAGTTTGTATATTACTTAATGGAAGCTTGGGATATTCACCTTGTATATACAATCTTGCTCAAAATAGTAGTATGCTACTTGGTTTGTTTCTACTTCAATGTGTATGTGTTTATTTTAGTATATCGCCTATGCACATTAGTGGAGCCCTTAGGATCTTTGCTTGATTACCAGCGTTGTGATGGCAGTCACACTAGTGGGGGTTGGGTAATCTATAAGCACATCCTTATGCAGGTCCCTAGTCGCAGGACTATCGAGACAGGGCATCGATACTCCGGAGTAGACTAGCGCATGCGCTTCTCATCCCAGAGTGGGAGATGGTCTGTCCCACAGCCATCAGTACGTCGTACTGGAGATGGTATGCGGGTGCTCGTTGGGTTACGAGTACACTGGACAGGACTCGTCGGGAACTGACCGGTTGGTATTATACCTATCGTCAGTTATCAGTTCCCATGTGACATGAGTACGGCTTAGTCCGCTGACGACACTATCACTTCGCCTCGAGTGTGTTCCCACTGTACTTTGATTACTACCCTACCACGGCTCAAAGGAGTCGTGCAAACAGGTAGTAGTTGGGTGCAGTCCCGAAGCACTTGGAGGCAGTGACGGTTAGACAGGATTCGTCTCTCCCGGTATTGGGGGTTGACATCGCGCTGTGTCTAGGAGAGCCATTACACGAGTAGTCCCTGGCCAGGGCAAGCGAGATATACTGGTAGGCTTCCAGTGTTATCTCAGGGTGTATTGGGCTTCACTCCGACACGACTTGTACCGCTATTAGGGGACTGATGTTTACCGCCCCCTAGGCCCGCCATGCGATGTATCAAACGAACAGACCGGACTGTACGGAGACTGTCACATTCAGGCTCAGTAGGAGTTCAGATGGGTTTCACCTCGTCAGTCTTCTTGTCGGCATCTACCTGAGGACCGTTATGCACAGCTAGTGCCGCTTGCGGTCTGTGGTTAAACCCACTGCCAGCGTAGTGTCGATTCTTTAGAGTCCCACACAGAAAGCTATTCGCCTTTAGGCAAAAGAGTAGAGGTCGCATGGTTTTGCGACAGGTCGCATGGTTTTGCGACAGGGTTCAGTCACATCCGTGCATTTGTGCACGTTTAGTGTCCGGACAGTTTACACTAGCGGGCTTTGGTTTAAGCCAGATCCTAGTGTACGTATTGGGATTGGTTTTATCCAGTTTGTATTCGTGTTCCTCGGAACGCGGATGCGGGTGTGTATGCACAGTTGGCGGAGAGACAGAGGCAGAGGATTCTCATTAGGGTTGTTGACCGTTGACCATTGACTTTTTGCTCAACCCTAATGAGAATATGATATATGATTAACAATAATATTAATTAAGTATTTTGGTGACATGGTTGTTGAGGGGTTGACTTTGTTGACTTGTTGACTTTGTTGACCGGTTGACTAGGTTGGACTAGTTGACCATCATGATGACAATGGCTATCATTTCATGGCAAAGACTTTTCACTTGCTTGTTCTCTTGTGCAATATGAGTGCATGAAATGATTTAGCCATTTTGACTTGAACCATTTTACACAACACTTGATTACTATTTTTGTGATGATGGTTTTGGATTATGAGAGCCAAGTGAGAAAAGTCTTTCTCATTCTATCATTTTCATTCTCTCTCTTGTTCTTGAGCTCTCATCTTCTTCCTCTTGCTCTCCCTCTCTTTAGTCTATGGTTCACTTGTCTCATGTGTTGAGAACCAAGAACCATAGAGAAAATCCCTACACAATCTTCTCTACTCACTCTAGTTCATAAGGTTTAGCAAACCAAGTGAACTAGTTTTCTTCAATGACCGAAGAAGAAGCCAAAGGTAGAAGCTTTCAGGTGGATCGATCTTCGGAGCAAGGAGACGACGGGGTGAAGCCGATCCGGACAACCATCGAGGCTTGAAGACGAAGGAGTTCAAGAAAGAAAGGTATAACCCCCTAACCGAGTAGTTAACAACTTCTAGTTAGGTTGTTAGTTAGATGTTTAACAAAGATCCGGTTTTGAGTCCATGTTACCACCTCTAGAAAATTGTTTTTCACCAAATTCCGCATGCCCGAAAGTACCGGGAGAGGTAGCATGGACTTACAGTGGTATCAGAGCCTAGTTAAATACTAGCTAACATGTTAGCATAGTAACTAGAAATTCGATCGGAGAAAAAGTCGCGAAATACACCCGGATTTCAAACTTTCTGTCGATCTTCAAAGCGCTGCAAAAATTATTTGAGATATACCAAAAATCGACTCAGGGTTTTTAGAAGAAACTGCAAAAATTCGACCCACTGAATCGATCAACGCGCCGCGTTTCCGCGGACGAGTTGACTCGGTCGTGGGGTTTTATTTTTGCAGTTTGTTCATAGGGGTATTTTGGGATTTTTGGAATATGTATTTTCTGCCCAGATTTTCCAGAACGAAAATTTTGTGTTTGGGGCCTGAAAATCCGTATTTTTGATCGAACTTCTAGAAGACTTGAGCTGACGGGTTTTTATGTGATGTGATATTTGTATTGAATGTCTGCTAATCGCTATATGTCGATTAGTGGGGGTTATATAAATCTGTGATCTGTAATGTTATTGGAATGTGTATATGAATTCATTGGATTGTCGCGGGTGAATAGCCAGGGGTTGTGAGACGAGAGTTTTTTTTCTTTCAATTCATGTAAATTTGTAAATTGTTGTAATAATTATTTGTATGGCCGCATAACCGGGTCGGGGTTGTAGCCGTCATTGTATAATTTCTTTTTACTGTTTTTGCTCCTAGGATAGACCCATGGAGGGGGTGCACAAACTACCGGGTATGCCGAAGTGCCAAGTGGCCTACTCACGGAGTTGAGGGAGGTTGCTTCACTTCGGGTACTTGGCGGGTAGTTTGCCGCACCCGTAGGGGTCTTGGGTGGGGTATTGGCTATTCACCGCGACCGTGTAATCTTCTTTTCGTTACAGGCTCGTACGAATTGCGGGTTCCTAGTATATCCAATGTGTTCATCTGTGATCTGAAATGGCTATCATTGCAATATATCTATATATGATATTATTTAGGCGTTGCTTATGTTTTACAGCCGCGCTAGCCCAGCCCCCGCTCTGTCGTTAGTTAAGTAACCTAACGGGTAATGACGGGGCCCCGTAGCGAATGCGAATGGCATAAGCGTACGTCATGTTTTGGATGTTTTCTGCAATGGTAGGATTAAATGATGGGACGCATTAAAAGAACTAATGCAAGAATATCACGCATTAAAAGAACTAATGCAAGAAAATAAACCAAGTTAAAATCGTTGGAACACTTTCGGAAAACCACTCGGTTCTTTTCAAAACTAATTTTTAAATGCGGAGCTTGAGCCACTCCTTTTAAAAGCTATCTCGTTCCATCGATTATATCAAGTTCACTACGTTCACGGTTTTGCCAAAACCATTCGTAGCCCTCCGTCGTTTCACATGAATAGTCAATAGTATTCAAGCTGTGTATGTTGGCCAAAGTCAAGGCATAGTGATTGGTAGCTATTGGGTATTCATGTGTAGCATAGATAGATGCGTTGGTTTGGGACAGTCGTACTGCAATTTTGGCCAAAGTCAAGGGTAGGTACGGATGGATCCAAATTAACCTGGAGAATGACGGGTAGAACTTGACATGTGACTTATGATATTTTGGCCAAAAGTCAAGGTCATAAGAGCATGGGGCAAAAATCCACATCGGGAGTTTCAAAAGAACTGAAACTTGCTAGTGTTGCATACCATTTGGAGTGTGATGATTCTGGTAGGATTCCTTCAGTTTCGTCACGCGATGATATTTGGATCCCGATCCTACTGTGAGTATATGCTACTCCTCGGGAAATTTCTCACTAAACGATCAATGCTATAAACCAAGTAGGTGTCTAGAAAGGTGTTAGCGGAGCTACGCCCCCAGGGAAAAGATGTTATTTAATTAAGGAACTTCGCGAAAGCGTTGGAAAACCTCCTTCGAAGTACCGACACTGGTCTGGCTGAACGGTTAAGCAAGTATTGTACGGTGAGATTGATCATGACTAATTCTTCCCTTTTGGTTTGAGGAGGGATTCGAGAAACAGTGGGAGCCATCCTGTTTAGACAAACTAAAAACCATTCTAAACTTGCAAGAGCATCATGCTGAGTGTTTCTTCTCTCTCCTAATTGCAGCGACCAATCGACATGACTGGACTTAAGTTACTTCTAGATAAAAACATACTGACAGGACCAAGCTACAAAGATTGGCTCAGGAATGTCAAGATGGCAATCACTTACGACAAGCTGGGGTATCTTCTTACCACCAAAGCTCCCCCTGTCCCAGGTCCCAAAACCAGCGTCGCGGATAAGGAAATCCGTAAGACCTGGGAACTAGATTGCGCGAAGGCCAAGTGCATCGTGCTTGCCTCTATGGACAACGAACATCAGAGGAGGCACGAGAATATGGACCTCGAATCCATATTTCTCCATACAAAAAAACTGTATGGAGAGCAGTCTCGTATCGCAAGATACGAAGTGTCGAAGAAGTTATTTTCGGCAAGGTTGGCCGTCGGATCATCGGTAGCAGAAAACGTGCTTAAGATGATTGGCTACATAGAAGAGCTCGCGGACCTTGGGACCACGTTGGAGAATGAGCTCTATACTGACTTGATTCTCCAGTCCCTTCCTTCCACTTACGCCCAGTTTATCCTGAACTTCAACTTACAAGAAAAGGAAGTTGAACTTTCAGAACTCCTCAACATGTTGAGGAGCGCAGAGGGCACCCTACAGAAAGGTAGGGAAACATCCACTTTGTTTGTAGGAGGATCTTCCTCTTCTAGGTCCAAGACGAAAGCCAAGGGAAAGAAGAAGAAAGCCCCCGCCAAACCAAGGGGCGGTGTTAGTAAAGTGGATACGAAGGGAAAGGCAAAAGCAACAAAGAAAGTGGGAAAGCTTGTGGATAAGGAAGAATGCTTCTATTGTCATAAGAAGGGACACTGGAAAAATGATTGCAGGGCTTGGAAGGCTAGAACACAGGATCTGAAGCAGGTTGCGGTTTCAGCTTCAGGTGTGTATGTTATTGAAAAATTGTATTTCAATAAACTCTACTTCCTGGGTATTGGATACCGGATCAGGATCTCATATCTGTAATTCTTTGCAGGTGTTGAGAAATCTTAGGGTTTTGAAGGCAGGTGACTTGACCCTTAAAGTTGCAAACGGAGCTAGCATGGATGCTAAGGCCGTGGGGGACTATCACCTGGGGTTGTCAGATAGACACGTTTTGGTTTTGCGTAATTGCTATTTTGTACCCAACGCAACTTGTAATATCATTTCTGTATCTTTGACTTCTAAAGAAGGTTATGAATTTGCGTTTGTAAGTAATGTTGTAAACATTCACCTTAATCAAGTTCTGATTGGGTCAGGTACATTAAGCAATGGTATATACGTATTAAACCATCCGCAGATTTTCAATGTCCAGAATACACACAAAAGAAAGTCTCCGGAAATCAATCAGACTTTCTTATGGCATTGTAGACTGGGTCACATCAATGAGAGAAGGTTGACGAAGTTACATACAGAAGGATATTTGAATCTGTTCGAATATCAATCGTATGCCACTTGTCAATCCTGTCTCAAAGGAAAGATGACAATTACTCCGTTCACTGGACACGGAGTAAGAGCGAGCGAGCTCTTGGGACTCGTACACAGCGACGTGTGCGGTCTAATGTCTACACATGCGCGAAGCGGTTATTCTTACTTCATTACTTTTACGGATGACTTTTCAAGGTACGGTGATGTCTTCTTAATGAAACATAAGTCCGAAGCCTTTGGAAAATTCCAGGAATATAAGAATGAAGTAGAAAAACAAACCGGCAAAAGTATCAAGATTCTAAGATCGGATCGAGGTGGAGAATACTTAAGTGCCGAGTTCCTGGACTATTTAAAAGAGAACGGAATTCTCTCTCAGCTTACTCCTCCATACACTCCGCAACATAACGGTGTATCAGAGAGACGGAACTGAACCCTATTGGATATGGTAGGTCCATGATGAGTAACGCTGAGTTACCGCGATCATTCTGGGGGTATGCGCTAGAATCAGCTGCATACCTTTTGAACCGAGTTCCCACTAAGACTGTGCCTACTACACCATATGAGATGTGGTCTGGAAAGAGACCCTATCTTAATCACATTAAGACATGGGGAAGTCCAGCTTTTGTCAAAAAGCAGCATGCGGACAAGCTCGAGGCACGCTCAGTACAGTGCAAGTTCGTGGGATATCCAAAGAACTCCAAGGGATATTTCTTCTATTGCGAAGAGGAACAAAAGGTTTTTGTTTCTTGTCATGCCCATTTTCTAGAACACCAGTTCTTAGAAAAGGAAATTTGTGGGAGCGCAGTAGAACTGGAAGAAATTCCAGAACCACGAGCTATTACTGAAAGCTTAGTGGAACCAGAGGGTTCAAAAGAACAGGACATTCCTACGCCACTCCGCAGGAGTAGTAGGCAGTCTCATCCGCCTGAGAGATACTACGGTTTTCTCATAGACGGGGATAGAGAGGATTGCATCATAGATTATGATGAGCCTACTAGCTTCCAGCAGGCCGTTCAGAGCGTTAACTCGGTAAAATGGCTGGATGCAATGCGGACCGAAATGGAGTCCATGTACACCAACAAAGTATGGACGTTGGACATTGCTCCAGACGGGGTAAAACCCGTAGGATGCAAGTGGATCTTCAAAAGGAAGATTGGTGTAGATGGACAGGTTGAGACCTATAAAGCTAGACTTGTTGCAAAGGGTTTCCGTCAAAGACCTGGCTTGGACTATGACGAAACCTTTTCTCCAGTGGCTATGCTGAAATCCATTCGGATCCTTCTTGCCATTGCTGCCTTCCACGATTATGAGATCTGGCAAATGGACGTAAAGACCGCTTTTCTAAATGGAAATTTAGAGGAGTGTGTCTATATGGACCAACCAGAGGGTTTCATTCAGAGTGGGAGCAGCGGAAAGGTGTGCAAGCTGCTTAAGTCTATCTTTGGACTAAAGCAGGCATCGCGGAGTTGGAACATCTGTTTTGATGAGACGGTCAAGGAATTTGGCTTTATCAAAAATCCAGATGAACCATGCATCTATAGTAGATTTGTAGCGAGAACTGTAGTATTCCTCGTTTTATACGTGGATGACATTCTCTTAATGGGAAATGACATTCCTATGCTACAATCTGTCAAGGGGTTCTTGTCACACAGGTTCTCCATGAAAGACCTGGGTGATGCCTCATACATCCTGGGGATCCGGATCCATCATGATAGATCCAAGAGGATATTAGGACTTTCACAGTCCAGGTACATCGACACCATACTGAAAAGATTCAGTATGGAAGATTCCAAGCGTGGTAACCTACCGGCTTGTCACGGGATCACCATTTCTAAAGAGATGTCTCCCAAGACTGATTTGGAGAGGGATCGCATGTCTATTATACCCTACGCTTCTGCGGTAGGCTCTATAATGTATGCGATGTTGTGTACCAGACCGGATGTAGCTTATGCACTGAGTGTGGTAAGCCGGTATCAGTCAAACCCTGGGGAGAAACACTAGATAGCGGTAAAGAACATTCTCAAGTACCTGAGAAGGACTAAGGAGATGTTCTTGGTGTATGGCGGAAAAGACCTCCAGATCGAGGCCTTTGCTGACTCCAGCTTCCAGAGTGACAAGGATGATTCCAAGTCCATGTCGGATTTTGTCTTTACCCTCAATGGAGGGGCGGTGTGTTGGAAGAGTTCTAAACAGAAAACCGTTGCAGACTCGACGATGGAAGCGGAATACATCGCTGCATCTGATGCCGCAAAAGAAGCTGTCTGGATGAGGATGTTCTCGAAAGAACTTCAGGTGGTTCCGTCCATTGTTGATCCAATACCTCTGTATTGCGACAACAATGGGGCTATAGCTTTAGCGAAGGAACCCAGGTCCCATCAGAGATCCAGACACATCTTTAGGCGGTATCACCTGATCAGGGAGATCGTGGATCGCTAGGAGATCGAGGTTCGGCGGGTTGCTTCAGAAGATAACACTGCAGATCCATTCACCAAGGCCTGGCCCCAGACTCAGTTCGAGCGGCTGATCGAGATGATAGGTCTTCGATACGCCGGTACATGGCCTTAGTGCAAGTGGGAGATTGTTAGTGTATATGCCCTAGAGGCCATTACTGTATCATACTAGTTTGTATATTACTTAATGGAAGCTTGGGATATTCACCTTGTATATACAATCTTGCTCAAAATAGTAGTATGCTACTTGGTTTGTTTCTACTTCAATGTGTACATGTGTTTATTTTAGTATATCGCCTATGCACATTTGTGGAGCCCTTAGGATCTTTGCTTGATTACCAGCGTTGTGATAGCAGTCATACTAGTGGGGGCTGCGTAATCTATAAGCACATCCTTATGCAGGTCCCTAGTCGCAGGACTATCGAGACAGGGCATCGATACTCCGGAGTAGACTAGCGCATGCGCTTCTCATCCCAGAGTGGGAGATGGTCTGTCCCACAGCCATCAGTACGTCGTACTGGAGATAATATGCGGGTGCTCGTTGGGTTACGAGTACACTGGACAGGACTCGTCGGGAACTGACCGGTTGGTATTATACCTATCGTCAGTTATCAGTTCCCAGGTGACATGAGTACAGCTTAGTCCGCTGACTTGACACTATCACTTCGCCTCGAGTGTGTTCCCACTGTACTTTGATTACTACCCTACCACGGCTCAAAGGAGTCGTGCAAACAGGTAGTAGTTGGGTGCAGTCCCGAAGCACTTGGAGGCAGTGACGGTTAGACAGGATTCGTCTCTCCCGGTATTGGGGGTTGACATCGCGCTGTGTCTAGGAGAGCCATTACACGAGTAGTCCCTGGTCAGGGCAAGCGAGATATACTGGTAGGCTTCCAGTGTTATCTCAAGGTGTATTGGGCTTCACTCCGACACGACTTGTACCGCTATTAGAGGACTGACGTTTACCGCCCCCTAGGCCCACCATGCGATGTATCAGACGAACAGACCGGACTGTACGGAGACTGTCATATTCAGGCTCAGTAGGAGTTCAGATGGGTTTCACCTCGTCAGTCTTCTTGTCGGCATCTACTTGGGGACCGTTACGCACAGCTAGTGCCGCTTGCGGTCTGTGGTTAAACCCACTGCTAGCGTAGTGTCGAGTCTTTAGAGTCCCACACAGAAAGCTATTCGCCTTTAGGCAAAAGAGTAGAGGTCGCATGGTTTTGCGACAGGTCGCATGGTTTTGCGACAGGGTTCAGTCACATCCGTGCACTTGTGCACGTTTAGTGTCCGGACAGTTTACACTAGCGGGCTTTGTTTTAAGCCAGATCCTAGTGTATGTATTGGGATTGGTTTTATCCAGTTTGTATTCGTGTTCCTCGGAACGCGGATGCGGGTGTGTATGCACAGTTGGCGGAGAGACAGAGGCAGAGGATTCTCATTAGGGTTGTTGACCGTTGACTGTTGACCATTGACTTTTTGCTCAACCCTAATGAGAATATGATATATGATTAACAATAATATTAATTAAGTATTTTGGTGACATGGTTGTTGAGGGGTTGACTTTGTTGACTTGTTGACTTTGTTGACCGGTTGACTAGGTTGGACTAGTTGACCATCATGATGACAATGGCTATCATTTCATGGCAAAGACTTTTCACTTGCTTGTTCTCTTGTGCAATATGAGTGCATGAAATGATTTAGCCATTTTGACTTGAACCATTTTACACAATACTTGATTACTATTTTTGTGATGATGGTTTTGGATTATGAGAGCCAAGTGAGAAAAGTCTTTCTCATTCTATCATTTTCATTCTCTCTCTTGTTCTTGAGCTCTCATCTTCTTCCTCTTGCTCTCCCACTCTTTAGTCTATGGTTCACTTGTCTCATGTGTTGAGAACCAAGAACCATAGAGAAAATCCCTACACAATCTTCTCTACTCACTCTAGTTCATAAGGTTTAGCAAACCAAGTGAACTAGTTTTCTTCAAAGACCGAAGAAGAAGCCAAAGGTAGAAGCTTTCAGGTGGATCGATCTTCGGCGTAAGGAGACGACGGGGTGAAGCCGATCCGGACAACCATCGAGGCTTGAAGACGAAGGAGTTCAAGAAAGAAAGGTATAACCCCCTAACCGAATAGTTAACAACTTCTAGTTAGGTTGTTAGTTAGATGTTTAACAAAGATCCGGTTTTGAGTCCATGTTACCACCTCTAGAAAATTGTTTTTCACCAAATTCCGCATGCCCGAAAGTACCGGGAGAGGTAGCATGGACTTACACATTTATCCTATCATTGCAGAAAACAACGAAAATACCACGTCCTCTTATGCCATCCGCATTCGCCACGGGGTCCCGTCATCACCCATTAGGTTACTTAACTAACGACAGAGCGGGGGCTAGGCTAGCGCGGGTGTAAAACATAAGTGACGTCTAATAGCTATCATATATAGATATTGTACATTCGTCAAACGCAATAATAGGCATTCCAGATCACTGATGAACTTTATTGGATTTACTAGCAATCCGCGTTTGCTTTGAGCCTGCAACAAAAGACGGATTACACAATTGTGATGAGTAGCCATTACCCCAACCCTAGACCCCTATGGGTACGACAAACTACCCGCCAAGTACCCGAAGTGAAGCGGTCTCCCTCAACAACGTGAGTAGGCCACTAAACACTTCAACGTACCCGGTAGTTTGTGTACCCCGCCTTGGGTCTATCCTAGGAGCAAAAATAGTAAAAAGAAATAATACAACGGTGGCTACAACCGCAACCTGGATGTGCCCCGCAAAAGAATATTACATCATATTACAATTACATTGAATGAATGAATATTAAACACATCTCAAACCCCGGCTAATCATCACAACACTCCAATCAAGTCCATATACACAAACAGTAAACATTACAGAAATGTACGACCCCCTGCCAACCGACATACTAGCAGTTAGAGGAGGTTTACGAATACATTAAACATTACAGATAAAAACCCAATTAGCAAATATCTTAGAATATCGATCGACAACCATTTTCCGTGTCTACCCCAATTGCAAGCCAGCACAAAAGTAACCTGGGCAGAAACAGAATATACAGGAAAACAAAACTCCAAAAAATATGAATTACTGTGTAAATCCGAGTCAACTCGGGGTTGACTCGGCGGCGGATCCGCGGCCAAAAGCACCATCTTGCCGCTGATCCGCAGCCGTCTTGCCGAGTTAGGGGCTCGTATTTTCCCAGTATTCTTATATTTCCCTGCTGTGAATTTTAAGGCATATCATATAATTTTTTTGACACGTTTAAAATTTACAGAAACTGTTAGGGTTAGGGTTTTGTTTTCACGTTTATCCATCGATCCAAGTTCTAATTAGTTGCTAACAAGCTAGTAATGGTTTAGTTAGCTCTGATACCACTGTAAGTCCATGTCACGCACCCCACGAACTTGCGGGGAGGCGGTATATATGAAAAACGATTATCAAAGCTTCGTAACACGGACTTGAGTGCATGAATCGTATCTAAACCGTTACTAGCAAACTACGAGAGGTTTAACTACTCGGATTCAAAGTTATACCTCACGTTACTTGTCCTTCGAGTCTTCATCGCTGTCCTCCACTCCTCGTAGGCTCCTTAGAACATCGGCACCTCAACGTCCTCCTCGAGTCATAGAAGATCCACCCGAGAGCTCCTACGCTAAGCTTGATCTCTAACTTGAGATAACTAGGTTGCTCAAAGTGCTAATCTAAGCTACCAAGGGGATATAGAGTGAGGTTATGGATGTATTAGTCTATCTAATCCTTGATCTCAACACATGAGAGGGGAGGATTAAGGTTTCAAGAGAGAGCTTGAGGAGAGAGAAGGTGAGCATGAGAATGAATGAAAAAGCTTCTCACTTCTAATATATTATGAAGCTTAAGAAAATAAAAAAGAATAAAATCAAAATGCATTATCATCATGCTTCATTAAATATATGCAATGAATCATCAAGTGAGTCATTAAGCAATAAATGCTTCATTAACTCACTTGAATGATTCATCTAAGTGAGTCACAAATTCATTAAGTGCTAATGCCACCTTACCCTCTATGTCATCATCCATCTAAAAGCTTCCCGACAAATTACGAGAATGCCCCTCCTATCCGTGAAAACACGGAAAAAACTTTAGACTGTACAAATCCAATAACCCGATACTAGAATCTGGCTTAAACCAAAGCCGGCTAGCAAAAACTGTCCGAACGTTGTACGTGCGTAAACACACATACGCGTCCGAACCCTTGTCGTAAAACCATACGACCTCTATATCGTTTCACCTGGAGCAGGGAAACCCTCTGTTTGGGACTCTAAAGACTCGACACTACGCTGGCAGTGGGTTTAACCACAGACCGCAAGCGGCACTAGCTGTACATAACGGTCCCCAGGTAGATGTCGATAAGAAGGCCGATGAAGAAACCCATCCGAACTCCTACTGAGCCTGATGTGACAATCTCCGTACAGTCCGGTCTGTTCGTCTAAGACTATCGCATATCGAGCCTAGGGGACGGCAAGCGTCAGTCCCCTAATAGCGGTATAAGTCTTGTCGGAGCGTAGCCCATTACACCTTGAGAAACTACTGGAACCTACCAGTAAATCTCGCTTGCCCTGGCCAGGGACTTTGCGTAATGGCTCTCTGACACAGCGCGATATCAACTCCCAATACCGGGAGAGACGAATCCTGTCTAACCGCCACTGCCTCCAAGTGCTCGGGACTGCACCCAAACTGCTACCTGTTTGCACGACTCCTTTGAGCCGTGGTAGGGTAGCAATCTAAGAACAGTGGGACACACTCGAGGTGAAGTAGCAGTTTCAAGTCTGCGGACTTTGCTGTACTCATGTCACCTGGGAACTGTTAACTGATGACGGGTATAATACCAACCAACAGTTCCCTTGCGAGTCCTGTCCGGTGTACCCGTAACCTAACGAGCACTTGTATACTATCTCCAGTATGACGTACTGATGGCTGTGGGATAGACCATCTCCTCAACTGGGATGTGAAGCGTACACACTAGTCTACTCTGGAGTATCGATGCCCAGTCTCGATAATCCTACGACTAGGGACAAGTATAGGATGTTGCTTATAGATTACCCAGCCCCCACTAGTGTGACTGCCATCACAACGCTGGTAATCAAGCAAAGATCCTATGGGCTCTACTAATATGTATAAGTGATACGTTACAAGAAACATATGCACATATTAAAGTAGACATAAACCAAGTAGCATACTACCATTTTTAGCAAGACTGTATATACAACTGTGAATATCCCAAGCTTCCATTAAGTAATATACATACAAGTATGATACAATAATGGCCCCTAGGGTATATACATTAACAATTTCTCCCGTATCGCTGCATCGTTGACCGGGTTGACCCGGAAGGGAGTTCCTTTTGTTTGGACCGAGGCGTGCGAGCATAGCTTCCAGCAGTTGAAGTCTCGTTTGACTACTGCACCAGTGTTATCATTGTCTTTGAGATCGGGCGGTTTTGTGGTTTATTGTGATGCTTCTCGAGTGGGGCTTGGCTGTGTGTTGATGCAGCACGATAGGGTCGTCGCATATGCTTCTCGGCAGCTGAAGAAACACGAGAAGAACTACCCCACTCATGATTTAGAGATGGCGGCGGTGGTTTTCACACTCGAGATCTGGAGACATTACCTATACGGCGAGTCATGCCAGATATTCACGGACCACAAGAGCTTGAAGTATATATTTCAGCAGCGAGACCTGAATCTGAGACAGCACCGTTGGATGGAGCTAGTGAAGGACTACGATTGCGAGATTTTGTATCATCCGGGCAAGGTGAATGTAGTGGCAGATGCTTTGAGTTGGAGGCCCGGAGGTAGTTTAGCTTGTTTGAACGCAGTTCAGAGGCAGTCGTCGGCGGATTGGCAGATTTTATGCGACAGCCGAGTGCAGTTCGAGTTTACGCCGACTGAGGGACAGATCGTGCATATTCGTGCTTGTCCACAGTTGCTTGACCGTATCCATGAGGCACAGTACAGTGATGACCATTTTTCAGAGATCATGGAGCAGGTTAGACAAGGCAGAGATTCTGAGTTCGTGATCGATGATCACGGGATACTACGATTTGGGACTCTACTGTGCATACCAGATTCTGAGGGACTGAGGCGTGAGATTCTTGAGGAGGTACATCGATCGTTATACAGTGTTCATCCGGGTTCCACGAAGATGTATCATGATTTGAGAGACGTTTACTGGTGGGAAGGGATGAAGAGAGACGTCACAGACTTTGTTTCGAGATGCCTGACTTGTCAGCAAGTCAAGGCCAAGCACCAGAGGCCAGCGGGAGAGTTGCAGCCTTTGCCCATTTCGGAGTGGAAGTGGGAGCAGATTTCTATGGACTTCATTGTGGGTCTACCCGGACCAGTCGAGGGTATGACTCTATTTGGGTGATCGTAGATCGATTGACGAAAGCAGCTCACTTTCTGCCAGTGAAGCTTTAGTTATGTATATGCTCTAGAGGCCATTGTTGTACATATGATGTATATTATGATGGATGCATGGATATATACAGAGAGGACTTTCTTGCTCATCATGATAGTATGCTATTTGGTTTCACTTTATCTTAACATGTTGACTTGTATTGGTATACTGTCTTACTCTCACATGTTGATAAAGCCCTTAGGATCTGTACTCGACTACTGGGACTATGATGAGATCAGACTAGTGGGGCCATAGTAGTCGATGAGTACATCCTATAACTGTTCCTAGTCGAGGGTATATCGAGACAGGGCATCGATACACCAGAGTAGACTAGCTTATACGCATCTTGACCTATATGATGGGCGATGGATGATCCCATATCCATCGGTGTTTGACATCAGAGATGGTGTACGGGTGCTCAGTGGAGACTGGGTATACTGGACGGACTCGCCGAGAACTCCCAAATGGTGATATACCTGGCAGTTCTCCGGTGACACTGGTACAGGGTAGTCTGTAGACCCGAGATCGTCATAGAGTCTTGTGTGATTCCCACTGTGCTTTGATTTCCATCTTATCACGTCCAAGAGGGCGTGCAAAATGGTGGCTTTTGGGTACAGTCCCGAATCACATGGAGGCAATGAGCGATAGGAGGGGATTCGTCTCTCCCGGTATAGGGAGTTGATGTTGTGCTGTGTTCGATTGGCTATAACTGGAAGTCCCTGGCCAGGGCTGATATAGAGATTTACTGGTAAGTGTTACCAGTAGTTTCTCGACCTGTTATGAGCCTCACATCGACACGACTTATCGGTTACTGGGGTCTGACGTATACCACCCCTAGACTTGATATGCGACATATCAGACGAACAGACCGGACTGTACGGGAGTGTTACTGATTGGATTCACAGGAGAACGGACAGGCAAGCTTGTTGATCTTCTGATCGCTCAATACCTGGGTGGCTGTTACGTTTAGCTGACCGCTTGCAGCTTGTGGGTGTTTGATATGATCATCACCTGCTACCGGCGTATTGACGATTCTTTAGAGTCCTACAAAGAGGTTTATTGGCTCAGGCAAAATGGAGTAGAGGCACATATGTGATATGTGCAGGACCGAGGATAATGCGATATGAGATACCGTATTATATTCTTGCGATATTTAGATATGAACCGGGACATCGAATAAAGTGTTGATTCGATGAATCGGTACATGATATATTAGTCGGTTATATTCGATATAGCCGGATCGTCGGATCAAGTGTTGATTCGATGATTTAATGTATAATGATATATATGATATATTGTATTACATTATCTAATATTGGCTCGCTTTATTATTTCATTTTGTCACCGGATTAATACATTGATATATATGCGATATATGTTAATTGTATTATTTTCTTTTATTGCAAATATATAATATATATGTGATATATATTATTGTGACATTATATGATCTATTATGAAACATGTTTAAGGATGATAAAAAGGGATTAGGGTTTGATTAGGGTTAGCTCCTTCTTGTTCATTCTAGAAGGATTCTCTTTTGTCTTGGTTAAGATATTATGGTTGATACTTATCCTTAACCTAACCAAACCCTAACTCTAGTTTATTCTCTACAAAGTTTTAGCCTCTCATCCTTGACCATGGTTCCATAATCAATCATATACTCTAATCTACTATTCATCACAAAAGGATTATTCTTTTCATTTCTTCATCTTCTTCTCTCTTGAGTTTGAGAGAGAGTTCACTTGAGATTTCTTTTGTGATGAGTTATTGTGAGAAAATGATATAAAAAGAAAGCATAAATACTACTCCATCATTCTCATCTAATCTAGCCCATTAGATTAGGGTGTTCACCTCATTAGAGTGAGAGAAAGCTTGAGCTATTGCAACTTCGACGTAGATCATCGGAGAAAAGGAATACGACAAGCTATCATGGATCGTTTGAGTCGTGGAGCCTCTCTTGAGTCCGGGAGATCATGGATCGTGGCGAAGGGACTTCTACTCGGAGCTTGTGAAGCGAAGGAGCGGACTACAAAGGTTGTAATCCCTCACACTTAGGTTTAAAGATGTTATCTTGCATGTTAAACCCTAATAATCTAGCAAAGATCCCGGCTTTGGGTTGTTCGGCACATCTAATTTTTTATTCGGGCATGTTTGATGCTTTATGAACCTTCACAAGAGTGCCTAGGAACCCTACAGTGGTATCAGAGCCTAGCTAGAGCATTAGGCGACGTGTTTACGAAGTTAAAACTCCGATCGAACCCGAACCGACAAAACAAAACCCCTCTCTGGATATTTTTCAAAAATGCGATTTTTTCTGAATTAAAAATACTGAAAAATACAGCAGACAAAAATAAGAATAACTGTGAAATACGAGGAAGTGATCCGTACAGACAGCCGCGGAATCGCGGCCATACCCTGCTTGGACCGCGGTTCCGTGACAATACTGCTTGATGTGACTGTTTTAATTCCACAGTAATTCTTAATAAATGCTTATATAGTTTCTGGTATTTTTATTTTGACTCAAGGGTTGAGTATTCTGGGGTTTATTTTGTAATCGTAGATTCTATCGAAAAATTTAAATTCGTTATTATTTCCGGATATTTAGAAACTGTTAAAATGTTCGAACGGATATCATTAACTCTTTTTTTCCCGGCACGAAAAACTTTCAAGTGTTGAATTTTTTATCGGGTTTAAATCTTTCGGAAATGCGTGCAAATTCTTTGGTGGACCCTCTAGAAGATAACAAACCTTAACTCGATTATGTGACCGTCTTGAACTGCCTTTTGAACCTTCGGGTTTGGGGGAGTACGGCGTGCCACATGTGAGGCGTTGGCTTGACCCTTCTACGGCTGGACCGCTACTACTGTGACGCATTCCGGATTATTTGAACTCCGCTCAAGTGTTGAGCAATTTGGGAAATTTTGGGTATTTGATTATCTGTTCGAAAAGTTTAATATTGTCTATTTATCTGGAATGTGATACAATATGTGGAATTCATAGAGTTAGGCATGAAATGCGAAGTATGTGATATTTCGGATTTACGATGTCTAAAGTGATTGTGGATTCCAAATATTGTAGTTTTACACTTTCTTTTCTGTGACCGTAAGTGTAGTATGTAGTGGTATTGCCGATTGTCGTTGCTATACATCGACGACGATCGGTGTATGCATACTTACTTACGTTGATGATATGAGATATTATGTGTTGCTGAGATATGATATGCAGGATTGTCGCGATTGAATAGCCGGGGTTTTTATGTGAGATGAGAGTTTTATATTTTCATTCATGTAAATTCAAATGTAATGTAATATTCTTTTATTTGGGGCACTTCCGGGTTGAGGTTGATGCCACCAGTGTTGTATATTATTTACTTTTCTGCATTAGGATGGACCCAAGGAGGGGAGCATAGGTGACCGGGTTCTGGGGTTCAGTGGGAGGCCATCTCGAGGAGTCGAGATCGGGTCTTCTAAACTCCAGAATTGGTAGGGTCGCTTGCCGCTCTCGTAGGGGTCCAGGGTGTGGGCTTGGCTATTCATCGCGACTGTGGAATCCGTATTTTCTATTGTTGGCTAAATACTAAATACGGACGTCCTAGTATATCCCACATTATATCTATGTTTCTGCTGCGATATCTGTGATGTGATCATTTGATATGTTGTGATGGATACAGTATATAGTATATATGATATATTATATAGACGTTACTTATGTTTTACACCCGCACTAGCCCTGCCCTGCTCTGTCGTTAGTTACCTAACCTAACGGTGCACGAGGGGACATCGAGACGAATGCGGATGGCATAAGTGTACGTCGTATTTATCTGTGATGCTTAGGAAGCATAAGCTGATGGGATTTTTTATTAATGAGATTAATAAAAAGAAAAGAAACCTAAAAGATGTTGTAGAATCAAAACTTTATAAAAAGGGTAGCTACAGTTTTGCTTTGCATAGCGGTATATATGATATACCTTGCACCTTATTCGATGAGGAAAGTGTAGGATTCCTAGGCACACTAATGAGTTCTCACAAGGCATCAACCATGCCAATTTCAAATTTTACAAGTGCCGAGAAACCCTAATACGGATTCGTTGACTAGAGTTTAGGCGAAAAGTAAAACTAGTTAACAAATTAACTAAAAGAAAAAGGCTACAACCTTTGTAGATCCGGTTCTCCACTTCCTTAGCTCCACGTAGACGTCCTCTCGCTGTCCATATCGGATCCCGGACTCTAGCATCGGCTTCATCGGAGAAATGGACGGGCTAGGTCATCGGCTTCGATGCCGAAGATGATCTACGTCGAGGCAACTCTAGATCGAGCTCCAACTTCACCAAGTCATGAAACTTGTGAAGAAAACACCCTATACTACTTGGCAAGAGGTAGAGGGTGAAGAAATAGGAGGTGGGTTCACTTTAGAATTGGATTTCTCACTCTTTTTCTCAAGATGCCTTTAAAGCTAGGAAGCTTTTCTTCTTGTCAAAGATGATGAAGAAGAAGAAAGAACATGATAAGTGTTTCTTTAAAATGAAAATAATATCAATACTTATCATATCCTAACCTTGGTTAGGTGTAGAGAAAAGACCATGGTTAGTTTGAATGGTTAGGGTTAAGCATGAAGACAAAATGGTCACTTTAGTCAAAGCTTCATGAAGCTTCAACAACAAACAAAGAAAGCCACCATTTTCTCTTTTGTCTTTTCCAAAATAAATAAATAAATAAATAAGTAAGGAAAAGAAAAACCCTAACCATTACATAACCATGGTTTAATCCTTACACTTACTCAAGTAAACATGTATCATCAAACATGATACAATCAAGTGTACATAAAAATATATCACATATACAATGTGCACATCAAGTGAGAAAAACCTTTTAAAGTGAACCAATACTAGTTAATGCAAAGTAATATATCAAATATATAATTATACATTAAATCATTAAATCAACACTTGATTCAATGATCCGGTCATGTCGCACATAACCGACTAGTATTCAATGTATCGATTTATCGAATCAATGATTCGATAACTAGGTTATATCGCATACAACCAATCGAAACATTCATCGCGAGAATGAAATACGGTATCACATACACGCATTATTCTCGATCCCGCACATATCTCATATGCGCTCCTATTTCGTTTCGCTTGAGCCAGGAAACCTCTGTGTAGGACTCTAAAGACTCGTCAATACACCGGTAGCAGATGATGATCATATCAAGCACCCACAAGCCGCAAGCGGTCTGCTAAACGTAACGGCCACCCGGTATTGAGCGATCAGAAGATCGACGAGAAAGCCCGCTCACACTCCTGTGAATCCAACCAGTAACACTTACCGTACAGTCCGGTCTGTTCGTCTGATATGTCGCATATCAGATCTAGGGGTGGTAAACGTCAGACCCCAATAACCGATAAGTCGTGCCGATGTGAGGCTCATAACGGGTCGAGAAACTACTGGTAACACTTACCAGCAAAACTCTGATCAGCCCTGGCCAGGGACTTCCCTGTTACGGCCAATCGAGCACAGCGCAACATCAACCCCCAATACCGGGAGAGACGAAACCCCTCCTATCGCTCATTGCCTCCATGTGACTCGGGACTGTACCCAAAAACCACCGTTTTGCACGTCCTCATGGACGTGGTAAGGTGGAGATCAAAGCACAGTGGGAATCACACAAGACTCTATGACGATCTCGGGTCTACAGACTAACCTGCACAAGTGTCACCTGAGAACTGCCATCTGACGTGAGGTATAATACCATCTGGGAGTTCTCAGCGAGTCCGTCCAGTGTACCCAGTCTCCACTGAGCACCCGTATACCATCTCTGATGTCAAACACCAATGGATATGGGATCATCCATCGCCCATCTCATGGGTCGAGAAGCATATACGCTAGTCTACATTGGTATATCGATGCCCCGTCTCGATACACCCACGACTAGGGACCTTGAAGGATGTACCTATGGACTACCATGTCCCCACTAGTTTGATCTGCATCATAGTCCAGGTAGTCAAGTACACATCCTAAGGGCTTTACCAACATGTAACTATAAGACAGTTTAAAGAGACAAGTGTACTTGTTAAGATAAAGAGCAACCAGATAGCATACTATCATATCGAGCAAGAAAGTCATCTCTATATATGTCCAAGCATCCAATATAAAATACATCATCTGTACAATACTGGCCTCTAGGGCATACATACAACTAACAGAAAGAGCCGAGATCCCTTCACCGGGAGTGACCTCTTTAGCGAAACTGGCAGATGCTACAAAACTCGGTTTTTCTTTTGATTGCTTTTAGAGTTTTGCTTTGCACAGTGATATATATGATATGTCCTGCACCTTATTCGATGAGGAAAGAGCCGAGATCCCTTCACCGGGAGTGACCTCTTTAGCAAAACTAATGAAAGCCTAAAAAACACTCCATTTCAAAATTTCACATGATTCTACGACGATATCAAGTTCATTACGCTCATGGTTTTCCGAAAAACCTGCGTAGCCCTCTGTCATTTCAGATAGATATTATTTAGTATTCGTGCTATGTTTGTTGACTTAGTCAAGGCGTAGTGTACGATAGCTAAGTAGTGTTTATCTTCTAAAACATGAGATGTGATTGGATTAGGGTATTCGCACGACCTTGTTGACTCAGTCAAGGGTCGTACGGGTGGGTTTAATTCAATCGAGAAATGTACGGGTTGAACTTGACTTGCGATTTATAGTTTGTTGACTTAGTCAAGGTCATAGATCGCTAGAGGCAAAATATTATCGGGAATTTCAAGTGTTGAAATTTGCAATGAGATTGCATACCTCCTATGAGATAGTTGGATCCCGATACCCACTGCGAGTAAGAGTTACTCCTGGGAGAGTTTTACATAGGGCAATTAGCCAATCAAGTAGGTGTCTAGAAAAGTGTTAACGGGGTTACGCCTCTGGGAAAACGAGGTTTACTTTAATTAGGTCCGTGCGAAAGCACGGAGAACCTCCCTCAAGTACCGACACTGATCTGGCTGAAAGATTGACGAAATTGTAGGGTGTAATTAATCCCGGCTAATCTTACCTTTTAGGGTTTGAAGGTAGATTTGATAAAAACAGTGGGAGACATCCTGATTAGATAAGATAATAACCAATCTAATCTTGCAAGAGCATACGCTAAAGTGTTTTCTTCTCTCTCTCTCCAGGTAGCGACCATGTCAGGCCATAATCAAGATAATAATATGGATGTATTGACTGAACCCGCTTATTATACTGAGCAGGGGAACGTTGGACCCGTTCTTTCTTATAAGAGTTATAAGACTGAACAGGAAACAGGAGAATATCTGGATTCTCACGCCGCCCAAAAGAACATGCATGTTGATGCATCTTCTTCAGGTGTATTAGTTATTGAGAACTGTTTCTCAGTTCACCCTACCTCCTGGGTATTAGAGACCGGATCAGGATCCCACATATGTAAATTGTTACATGGGCTACGAAAAGGTAGAGAACTGGGAAAAGGTGATCATTCCGTTCAAGTAGGAAACGGTGCAAGTATTGCAGCCAAATCAGTTGGCGAATATCACCTTGTATTGCCTAGTCGCAATACATTGATTCTAAATGAGTGCTATTATATACCGAACATGATGTGCAACATTATATCAGTTTCTTTATTAAGTAAAGGAGGATAAAATTTTGTTGTAAAAGATAATGTTATGAACATATTCCTAGATCAAAAGTTGATTGCATCAGGCTCGTTACATAATGGCATATTCATTCTAAATCAGAATACAGTCCTCAGTATACAAAACACACACAAGAGGAAAAGTTCAGAAATGAACGAATCCTTCTGTAACACCTTAGGTCGTGTTTAGGGGTTAATTATATTTTAATAGATAGTTTTTGGTAAAAATTTTACCAAATTAAGTTTCAGATATTTTATTCTAATTAATGAATATTTTATTAGGATTTTCCTAGACACACACACACTTGTGCATGTTTAACTAGGGTTTAGATTTGGAGTTAAAACCATGATTAGAAACCATGGTGGGTTAACCTATTTGTATTAAGTGTTTTGGGCTTTAATTGGGTTTTATTTATTTTTGTGTTTTGTTTATTTGAATTTCTTTTGTTTTTCTTTTGTTGACTTGGTGCATGAGAGAGGGAGTATGGGCATGGCTTGAGCCATGCTCATTAAATGAAGAGAGAGGGAAAGAGAGATGGGGTTGTTGACTTGGGGCCTCATTTTATCACTCTCACTTCTCATTCTCACAACTCTCTCTCTCACACACACACTCAGCTGAGAGAGAAAGAGAGAGAGAGAGAGAGAGGAAGCAGCTGCAGAAGCAGCAACTAGCAGCAGCAACAGCATCATCATCAGCAGCAGGCAGCAGCAGCAGCAACATCAACAGCAGCCCCCAGCAGCTGCAGCAGCACTTCCCATCTTCTCCACCTCCTTTCTCCTTGCACCTAGGGTCTTGTAAGGTATAGAATCTGAGCCCAACCTCTTGGTTGTTTAACATATGTGCAGTTTAGCTACGGTTTGTATAAAAAGTGAGATTTTGTGCTTGAAATGGTGATTTGTGTGAACTTATGGTTTAGTGCTGTTAGTATTGGTTAACCTAGCTTAATTAGGTTTTATTAAGACCATGTAAACCTAGTTAGACCCCAGATTACACCAAAATACCATAGGGTTTCTAATTGTGCAAAATTTAGTGTTTTTAAGTGAACTTTTTTGGATTTCTGTGATCTGCTATAGGCCCGAGTAGTTCAGGTTGAAAACGAGTTAAATGGAGCTTGTGTACAAGGTAAAGACCACACCACCCGAGCCCGAGACCCCCACCCCATAGCGAGGCCGCCGGTTTTTTCATTCTGGCCGCAATTTACGGCCAGATAGGGGAATTTTTGGGTGATGTTTGCTTGGGTAGAAGTCTGTTGTTATTTCTAGGCCAGTGGTATGTATAGTTTTGTAAGTTGTTAGCCTGGGTAGAATCTGGGATGTTATATCGTTTTTCTAGTACGTTTGGTTCGCGCGATACGCGAGAGGGTTCCATGATTCAGCGTATCGCGGCGAGTCGGGTTTAGTTTTAGACGCGTGCACACGTTTAGCGTATCGTACACACGCGCGTTTAGTTCACGACGCGAGCGTGTCGTTTGACTTCGATATCGCGTTTTGCGAGATAGTTGCTCATATATGGATTCTTATGTAATTCCAGGTTTGCAGGCAGGTACGTTGGACGAAGCTAAGAAAGGGAAGCGGGTGGTCGGCTACGAGTAGCGCACGACCTGGTGAGTAGATTTAACATCTACGGGGAAATCGCCCGTATGGCGTTAAGCGTCAGGGCGTGTTAGGATATTTAGTATAGATGTTCATATGGACTGCAGTAGCTTACCCTTTTGTTACATATAGAAATGATAGCATAGGACACTGCACTGTCACTAACGGTTCAAGTCGCACGAGCACGATTGATATGCTACACTCACACCGTTAGTGATTTGTTAGTTATATGTATGCCCTAGAGGCCATTACTATACATAGGATGTATATTGTAGTGGATGCTTGGACATATAAAGGGAGGACTTTCTTGCTCGACATGATAGTATGCTATCTGGTTGCACTTTACCTTAACGTGTATACTGATTGTCTCTCTGTTACATGTTGGTAAAGCCCTTAGGATGTGTACTTGACTACCTGGACTGTGATGCGGATCATTCTAGTGGGGACATGGTAGTCCATAAGTACATCCTTCAAGGTCCCTAGTCGTGGGTGTATCGAGACAGGGCATCGATATACCAGAGTAGACTAGCGTATACCTTCTCGACCCATACAGATGGGCGATGGATGATCCCATATCCATTGGTGTTTGACATCAGAGATGATATACGGGTGCTCAGTGGAGACTGGGTACACTGGACGGACTCGCCGAGAACTCCCAGATGGTATTATACCTTACGTCAGATGGCAGTTCTCTGGTGACACTGGTACAGAGTAGTCTGTTGACCCGAGATCGTCATAGAGTCTTGTGTGATTCCTACTGTGCTTTGATTTCCACCTTACCACGTCCAAGAGGGCATGCAAAACGGTGGTTTTTGGGTACAGTCCCGAATCATATGGAGGAAATGAGCTATAGGAGGGGATTCGTCTCTCGGTATAGGGAGTTGATGTTGCGCTGTGTTCGATTGGCTATAACCGGAAATCCCTGGCCAGGGTTGCTGAGATTTACTGGTAAGTGTTACTTGTAGTTTCTTGAACTGTTATAGACCTCATATCGACACGACTTATCGAGCTATTGGGGTCTGACGTTTACCACCCCTAGGCAAGATATGCGACATATCAGACGATCAGACCGGACTGTACGGTAAGTGTTACTGGTTGGATTCACAGGAGTATGAGCGGGCTTGCTCGTCGATCTTCTGATCGCTCAATACCCGGATGGTCGTTACATTTAGCAGACCGCTTGCGGCTTGTGGGTGTTTGATATGATCATCACCTGCTGCCGGCGTATTGACGAGTCTTTAGAGTCCTACACAGAGGTTTCCTGGCTCAAGCGAAACGAAATAGGAGCGCATATGAGATAAGTGCGGGACTGAGAATAATACCAGTATGTGATACTATATTCTATTCTCGCGATGAATGTATCGATTGGTTGTATGCGATATAACCTAGTTATCGAATCGAGGATTGATTCGATAAGTCGATACATCGGATATTAGCCGGACATATGCGATATGACCGGATCGTCAAATCAAGTGTTGATTTGATGATTTAATGCATAATTATATATTTGATATATTACTTTGCATTAACTAGTATTTGTTCACTTATGATGGATTTTCTCACTTGATGTGCACATTGTGTATATGATATATTTTTGTGCACAAGATTGTATCATGTTCGATGATACATGCTAGTTTGGGTGTATGTTTGGTTTAAACCATGGTTGGTCAATGGTTAGGGTTTCACTTGATTTATTTGTTTATTTATTTATTTATTCATTCATTTTGTCAAAAGGAAAAATGGTGGCTTGATTTGTTTTCTAGTTGAAGCTTCATGAAGCTTTGAATAAGTCCACCATTTTTGTTTCATGCTTAACCTTAACCATTCAACCTAACCCTAGTTTATTCTCTACACTTGACCATGGTTGCTATATGATAAGAATGACTTATTTTCTATTTTCCAATGAATTCTTATCATATTATCTTCTTCTTCTTCTTCTTCTTCAAGATGAAGAATCTTGCTACCAACAATGGCAACATGAGAAAAAGACTGAGAAATCCAATTCTAAAGTGAAGCCACTTCCTATTTCTTCATCCTCTACTACTTGCCAAGTAGTATAGGGTGTTTTCTTCACAAGTTTCATGACTTGGTGAAGTTGGAGCTTGATCTTGTATTGCCTCGACGTAGATCATCTTCGGTATCGAAGTCGACGACCTAGCCCGCCCATTTCTCCGATGAAGCCGACGCTAGAGCCCGAGATCCGATGATCACAGCGAGGGGACTTCATCACGGAGCTATGGAGGTGGAGGACTGGATCTACAAAGGTTGTATTTCCATTCACTTAGTAGTTAAGTTGTTAACTTGCTTGAAGTTTCGCCTATCCTCTAGTAATCGATCTTACATTAGGGTTTCTCGGCACAAGAAAAATTTGAAATTGGCATGGTTGATGCCTTGTGAGACCTCATTAGTGTGCCTAGGAATCCTACAGTGGTATCAGAGCCTAGCTAGAGCTTTAGGCGATGCGTAGACGGAGTTAGAAGTCCGATCGAACCGAAACCCTAATCTCAAATTGCTCTCTGTACATTTTTTAAATACTGGGTTTTTTCCTGATTAAAAATGCTTAAAAAATTCAGCAGGCAATTCTAAGAATTACGGTGCAAAAACGAGCAAATGATACGCCGAAAGCGCGGCGGAACCGCGGCAGAAGCATGGCTTTTGCGGCGGTTCCGCGGCCAATAAGTCTCTATAGTCAACTATTTTTGCACAGTAACTTCTTTATTTTAATGCTGAGTTTTCTGGGAATTTTTAATATTTACTCAAGAGTTGAGTTTTCTGGGTTGTATTGGGAGTTCGTAGATTCGATCGGATTATCAAACTTTGCCTATGTGTTTTCCGGATAATTTGTTGAATATGTTAAAAAGTTCGACCGGATATAAATACCCAATTTTTCCCCTGCCGGAAAATTTCCAAGTGTTGGATTTTTCCGTGGTTTAAAGACGTTCTAAGTAGTGCAAGTAACTCGATGGACCCTCTAGAAGACAACAAACCTTAACTCGATTATATGACCGTCTTGAACTGCCCTTTGAACCTTCGGGTTTGGGGCAGTACGGCGTGCCACATGTGAGGCGTTGGCTTGACCCTTCTACGGCTGGACCGTTGGTACTGAGGCATGAAAAGGATGTTTTTGAACTTATTTCATGTATTGAGCTGTTTCGGGAAAACTTGGGTGTTTGATTGTTCGATCGGAAACTTTAACATTTTCTATTTATCTGGAATGTGATACAATATTTGGAATCCACAAGTAGTTATGAGATAACTGAATGAATGTTATAAACATAGCAGTTTAGTCTCACTTGATCGGTTGCCACGGAATTTGGATGTGATCAAAAGTCCGTCGCAATCACGTAGCGTACGCGGATACTCGCCGGGTAAACTTAATAGACAGCCTCACCCCATAGTCCCGACCAAGTGACTGTAGGAGAACCCCGTCGCCGAAAGCATCCGTTCGGATGCTCGCGGCAGCGGTGTTCCTCCTTGGTGCACTTCGTCGACGGCGTCGGGGGTGCGGCCGCCTACTAAAGTTTGCGACGAGCATTCGATCAGGATGTCGGGAATCTTGTTGAATTGCCCGACTTGATATAAAAAAGAGTTTTCGATAATGAGACTAAAATGCGGGGTTTATAATTGTTAGGCATGCGATGTCTAAGGAATTCATTTGATTAGGCATGCGATGTCTAAGGAGGTTGCGGATTCCAACTGTTGTAGTTTTACACTTTCTTTTCTGCGACCGTAAGTGTAATATGTGATATCGCCGGTTTCGTTGCTATATGTCAACGACAATTGGGATACGCATGTTTACTTACGTTGATGACATGTGATGTTATGTGTTGCTGGATATTTTATATTGGATCGTCATGTTTGAATAGCCGGGCTTTTTTTATGTGAGATGAGTGTTTTTTAATTTTCATTCATGTAGAAAAAACTTGTATGTAATATTCTTTTATTGGGGCACTTCCAGGTTGCGGAAGATGTCACCCATTGTATATTATTTACTTTTCCGCACTAGGATAGACCCAAGGAGGAGGGCACAAGTAACCGGGTTCTGGAGTCCAGTGGGAGACCAACTCGAGGAGTCGAGTCCGGGTCTCCTAACTCTAGAACTGGTAGGGTTGCTTGTCGCTCTCGTAGGGGTCTAGGGGTGTGGGTTTGGCTATTCATCGCGACCGTGGAATCCGTATTTTATACTGGCTCATATTGAAAACACGGACGTCCTAGTATATCCAATATTTCATATGTTTCTTCTGCTGCGATATCTGTGATGTGATCATGTGATGTTCTGTGATAGATACAGTATATAGTATATATGATATATTATATAGACGTTACTTATGTTTTACACCCGCGCTAGCCCTGCCCCGCTCTGCCGTTAGTCACCTAACCTAACGGTGCACGAGGGGACATCGAAGCGAATGCTGATGGCATAAGTGTACGTCGTATTTATCTGTGATGTTTAGGTGATTTAAATGATGGGGCTTCATTAATATGATTAATGAAATAAAAGAAACCTACGATGTTGTAGAATCGAATTTCAAAATAAAACAGGTAGCTACAGTTCTTGCTTTGCACAGCGGTATATATGATATATCCTGCACCATATTCGATAAGGAAAGGACCGAGATCCCTTCACCGGGAGTGACTCCTTTAGCAATAACTGGCATATGCTACACACTCGGTTTGTCTTTTGATTGCTTTTAAGAGTTTTTGCTTTGCACAGTGATATATATGATATATCCCGCACCTCATTCGACGAGGAAAGGGCCGACGATCCCTTCACCGGGAGTGACCCCTTTAGCAAAACTAGAAAAGCCTAAAAAACACTCCATTTTTAAAATCATTTGATTCTACAACGATATCAAGTTCATTACGCAATAGGTTTTCAGAAAAACCTGTCGTAGCCCTCCGTCATTTCAGATAAGTAGTAGTTAGTATTCGTGCTGCGTTTGTTGGCCTTTGTCAAGGCGTAGTGTGCGGTAGCTAACTGGTGCTTATCTGCTTATGCATATGATGCAGATTGGATTAGGGTAGTCGAGCGAACTTGTTGGCCTTTGTCAAGGGCCGTGCGGGTGGGTTTATTTCAATCAAGAAATGACGGGTTGAACTTGATTAGCATCCTATGGTTTGTTGGCCTTTGTCAAGGTCATAGGAGGTTAGGGGCAAAATTATCGGGAATTTCAAGTGTTGAAATTTGCAATGAGATTGCATACCTTCTATGAGATAGTTGGATCCCGATACCCGCTGCGAGTAAGAGTTATTCCTGGGAGTGTTTTACACATCACAATTAGCCGATCAAGTAGGTGTCTAGAAAGGTGTCAACGGGGTTACGCTTATGGGAAAATGAGGTTTAAATTAATTAGGTTCGTGCGAAAGCACGGGGAACCTCCCTCAAATTACAGACACTGGCCTGGCTGAAAGATTGGCGAACTTGTAGTGTGTAATTAATCCCGGCTAGTCTTTCCTTTTAGGGTTTGAAGGAAGATTTGATAAAAACAGTGGGAGCCATCATGATTAGATAAAATAATAACCAATCTATTCTTGAAAGAGCGCACGCTGAGTGTTTTCTTCTCTCTCTCTCCAGGTAGCGACCATATCACGCCTTAATCAAGATAATAATACGGATGTATTGACCGAACCCGCTTATTATACTGAGCTGGGGAACGTTGGTCCCACTCCAACTTATAATTGTTATAAGACAGAGCAGGAAATTGGGGAATACCAGATTTCCCGTGCCGCCCAAACGAAGAAAGTGCATATGATGCATCATCTTCGGGTGTGTTCGTTATAAAGAACTGTTTCTCAGTATCCTCTGCGTCCTGGGTAATTGATACCGGATCAGGATCCCAGATATGTAATCTGTTACATAGGGCTACAGATAGGTAGAGAACTGAGAACGGGTGATAAGTTTCATGAGACAGAAAACGGGGCAAGTGTTGCAGCCAAGTCTGTTGGTCACTGTCACCCTGTATTACCAATACATTGATTCTGAACGAATGTTATTAGATACCGAACCTGATATACAAAATCATATCATTCTCTTTATTTGTAAAGAAAGGATATAATTTTATATTGTTGGATAATGTTTTGAACATTTATTATATCAAAAGTCGATCGGTTCAGGCACGTTATCTAAAAGCATTGATGTTCTAAATCAAACTACAGTTCTTAGTATATGGAACACACACAAGAGGAAGAGTTTAGAAATGAACGGATCCTTCTTGAGGCATTGTAGACTAGGTCATATCAATGCGACCCGACTAGCTGAAGTTATATGAAGATGCATATTTAAATCAGTTTGAATTTACATCTTATGAAACTTGAGAGTCATGTCACAAAGATATAATGACCTCAGCTCTGTTTATTGGAAATAGAGAAAGAGTTAGTAAACTCTTGGGACTGATACATGATGATGTGTGTAAGGTCCCCTGTCTACACATGCCAGGACCGGTTCTTTGTACTTCATTACATTCTCTGAAAATCTCTAAAGATTCAGACATATGTTCCTGTTGAAACACAAGTCCGAAACTTTTGAGATATTCACAGAATATAAGTTAGAAGTAGAGAACCAAAATAAGGGTATAAGTATCATTTCCTTTGATGAGATCAAGGAGGAGAATACTTGTGCATAGAATTCCTGGACTATTCTAAAGGAGAATGAGATTCTCTCTCAGCATTACTCCTCCGTATACACCACAGCTCGTCGGTGTATCGGCGCGGAGCAATCACACCCTATATGATAAGGTGTGCTCTATGATGAGTACTACTGAGTTACCTATTTCCTTTTAGGAGTTATGCACTTGAGAAGCTGCATACCTATTGAATAGGGTTCAAATCAAATCAGTTGCCTACCACATCATATGTGATATGGAAAGGGAAGAGCCCATATCTTAAGTTTGTTAAGATTTGGGGTTGTCCGGCCTATGTCTAAAAGCAAAATCCGGACAAGCTCGAGGCAAGGTCTGTAATGCAGAACTGGAAAGGTTCCAGCTATACAAACTACAGCAAATGATTTGATAAAACCAAAGGATTCAATAGTTACCAACGAACCTCAGCCTTTCCGCCGATCTAGTAGGGTTCCTCACCCACCTGAGAGATACTTAGGTTTCTCTATGACAGTGGGAGCAAGGATTGCATCATGAGATGATGACCCAACTAGTTTCGAGCTGGCCATCAGGAGTATGACTCTGTAAGAATGGCTGGATGCTTAGTGATCTGAGATGGAATCCTTATACACCAACAAAGTATGGACTTTGGTTGCTTTATCTGAAGGGTTAAATCCCCATCAGGAGCAAGTATATCTTGAGAAGATTACTTGGTGTACATGGAAAAGTTGAGACTTTCAAAGCTAGACTTGTTAAAGGTTTGCATCATTGACCAGGTATAGATTATGTTGAAACCTTTTCTAAGAATCTATGTTTAAGTCCATCCAGATCCTACTTGCCACGGCTACATACCATGATTACGATATCTGGTGGTTGGGTGTCATGACTGCTTTTCTAAATGATGTTTTGGAAGAGAGAGTCTATAAGTACACAGTCAGAGGGCTTCATAGACAGTGAGAGCAGCGGAAACGTGTACAAGATGCTTTATAGGATAAAGCAGGCATCGCGGAGTTGGAACATCTGTTTTGATGTAGTAGTCAAATAGTTTGACTTCATCAAAATGGTACATGAACCTTGTATATACAAAAAGGTAGTAGGAAGTATGGTGGTGATCCTCGTAGAGTACGTGGATGACATACTCTTGATAAGAAAGGAGTTTCCTATGCTACGCTCAGTCAATCTCCGCTTATCACAATGATTCTCCATATAGGATCAAAGTGATACCTCCTAAATCCTGAGTTTTGATCTATGAGATAGATCTAAATGGATGTTAGGATTCTCACTAGATGTAGTAAGCTGGAATCAATCGATCCTAGGGAGAATCACTGGAAGTGTTCCAGGATGATAAGGACGACTGAATGTCAGTCACAGGCATTGTCTTTACCCTCTATGGAGGGACGGTATGTTGGAAGAGTTCCAAGCTAGATACCGTGACATACTAGACGATTAAAGGAAAGATACATCGCTGCTTAGATGCTACCAAAGAGGCTGTCTGGGTGTATATTAGTTCATAAGATGAACTTAGTTCCTCCCATTGTGTGACAATGGAGTTGTGGCTTATGCCAAGGAACGTCCGTCCCATCAGTGATCCAGACATATTCTAAGGCAGTATCACCTGATCATGGAGATGGTTGATCTACAGGGTGATCGAGGTTAGGAGAGTAGACTCAGAGGACAACACGGCGGATCCACTCACAAAGGCCTTTTCCCAGAGAGAGACTTTTATGGGATGGTTGAGTATGAGATACTACAACCACTGCTATCAGATGGCCCTAGTGCAAGTGGGAGATTGTTAGTTATATGTATGCCCTAGAGGCCATTACTATACATAGGATGTATATTGTAGTGGATGCTTGGACATATATAGGGAGGACTTTCTTGCTCGACATGATAGTATGCTATCTGGTTGCACTTTACCTTAACGTGTATGCTGATTGTCTCTCTGTTACATGTTGGTAAAGCCCTTAGGATGTGTACTTGACTACCTGGACTGTGATGCGGATCATACTAGTGGGGACATGGTAGTCTATAAGTACATCCTTCAAGGTCCCTAGTCGTGGGTGTATCGAGACAGGGCATCGATATACCAGAGTAGACTAGCGTATACCTTCTTGACCCATACAGATGGGCGATGGATGATCCCATATCCATTGGTGTTTGACATCAGAGATGATATACGGGTGCTCAGTGGAGACTGGGTACACTGGACGGACTCGCCGAGAACTCCCAGATGGTATTATACCTTACGTCAGATGGCAGTTCTCTGGTGACACTGGTACAGAGTAGTCTGTTGACCCGAGATAGTCATAGAGTCTTGTGTGATTCCCACTGTGCTTTGATTTCCACCTTACCACGTCCAAGAGGGCATGCAAAACGGTTGATTTTGGGTACAGTCCCGAATCACATGGAGGCAATGAGCGATAGGAGGGGATTCGTCTCTCCCGGTATAGGGAGTTGATGTTGCGCTGTGTTCGATTGGCTATAACCGGAAATCCCTGGCAAGGGTTGCTGAGATTTACTGGTAAGTGTTACCTGTAGTTTCTTAAACTGTTATAGACCTCATATCGACACGACTTATCGAGCTATTGGGGTCTGACGTTTACCACCCCTAGGCAAGATATGCGACATATCACACGATCAGACCGGACTGTATGGTAAGTGTTACTGGTTGGATTCACAGGAGTATGAGCGGGCTTGCTCGTCGATCTTCTGATCGCTCAATACCCGGATGGCCGTTACGTTTAGCAGACCGCTTGCGGCTTGTGGGTGTTTGATATGATCATCACCTGCTGCCGGCGTATTGACGAGTCTTTAGAGTCCTACACAGAGGTTTCCTGGCTCAAGCGAAACGAAATAGGAGCGCATATGAGATAAGTGCGGGACCGAGAATAATACCAGTATGTGATACTGTATTCTATTCGCGCGATGAATGTATCGATTGGTTGTATGCGATATAACCTAGTTATCGAATCGAGGATTGATTCGATAAGTCGATACATCGGATATTAGCCGGTCATATGCGATATGACCGGATCGTTAAATCAAGTGTTGATTTGATGATTTAATGCATAATTATATATTTGATATATTACTTTGCATTAACTAGTATTTGTTCACTTAAGATGGATTTTCTCACTTGATGTGCACATTGTGTATATGATATATTTTTGTGCATAAGATTGTATCATGTTTGATGACACATGCTAGTTTGGGTGTATGTTTGGTTTAAACCATGGTTGGTCAATGGTTAGGGTTTCACTTGATTTATTTGCTTATTTATTTATTTATTCATTCATTTTGGCAAAAGGAAAAATGGTGGCTTGATTTGTTTTCTAGTTGAAGCTTCATGAAGCTTTGAATAAGTCCACCATTTTTGTTTCATGCTTAACCTTAACCATTCAATCTAACCCTAGTTTATTCTCTACACTTGACCATGGTTGCTATATGATAAGAATGACTTATTTTCTATTTTCCAATGAATTCTTATCATATTATCTTCTTCTTCTTCTTCTTCTTCTTCTTCTTCTTCAAGATGAAGAAGCTTGCTACCAACAATGGCAACTTGAGAAAAAGAGTGAGAAATCCAATTCTAAAGTGAACCCACTTCCTATTTCTTCATCCTCTACCACTTGCCAAGTAGTATAGGGTGTTTTATTCACAAGTTTCATGATTTGGTGAAGTTGGAGCTTGATCTTGTGTTGCCTCGACGTAGATCATCTTCGGCATCGAAGTCGACGACCTTGTAGGGTTCCTAGGCACTCTCAAGAGGTCTCACAAGGCATCAACCATGCCATTTTCAAAGTTTTACGGTGCCGAGAAACCCTAGACTTGATCGTTAACTAGAATTTTAGGCGACAAAGTGAAACAAGTTAACTACTTAACTAAAAGAAAGATGCTACAACCTTTGTAGATCCGGTTCTCCACTTCCTTAGCTCCACGTAGACGTCCTCTTCGCTGTCCGTCTCGAATCCCGGACTCAAGCATCGGCTTCATCGGAGAAATGGACGGGCAAGGTCGTCGGCTTCGTGCCGAAGATGATCTACGTCGAGGTTACACAAGATCAAGCTCCAACTTCACTAAGTTGTGAAACTTGTGAAGTAAACACCCTATACTACTTGGCAAGAGGTAGAGGATGAAGAAATAGGAGGTGGGTTCACTTTAGAATTGGATTTCTCACTCATTTGCTCAAGTTGTCATTGATGAGCTCAAGCTTTCTTACTTGATGAAGATGATGAAGAAGAAGAAAGAATATGATAAGTGTTGCTTTTAAAATGAAAATAAAATCAATACTTATCATATGCAAACCATGGTAAAGTGTAGAGAATGGATCATGGTTAGTTAGAATGGTTAGGGTTAAGGATGAAGACAAAATGGTCACTTGGTCAAAGCTTCATGAAAGAAAGAAACCATTTTGTTTTCTAAAATCTTTTTCACAAAAATGAAAAGATAAATAATTATGTGAAAATATGAAACCCTAACCATTCACTAAACATGGTTTAAGTCTTTACACAAATCCAAGTGAGTATGTATCATCAAACATGATACAATCAAGTGCACACAAAATATATCACATATACAATGTGCTTTTCAAGTGAGAAAATCCCTTTAAAGTGAACCAATACTAGTTAATGCAAAGTAATATATCAAATATATAATTATACATTAAATCATCAAATCAACATTTGATTCAATGATCCGGTCATGTCGCACATAACCGACTAGTATACAATGTATCGATTTATCGAATCAATGATTCGATAACTAGGTTATATCGCATACAATCAATCGAAACATTCATCGCGAGAATGGAATACGGTATCGCATACACGCATTATTCCTTGTCCTGCACATATCTCATTTGCGCTCCTATCTCGTTTCGCTTGAGCCAGGAAACCTCTGTGTAGGACTCTAAAGACTCGTCAATACGCCGGTAGCAGATGATGATCATATCAATCAACCACAAGCCGCAAGCGGTCTGCTAAACGTAACGGCCACCCGGGTATTGAGCGATCAGAAGATCGACGAGCTAGCCCGCTCACACTCCTGTAAATCCAACCAGTAACACTTACCGTACAGTCCGGTCTGTTCGTCTCATATGTCGCATATCAAGTCTAGGGGTGGTAAACGTCAGACCCCAATAACCGATAAGTCGTGCCGATGTGAGGCTCATAACGGGTCGAGAAACTACTGGTAACACTTACCAGCAAATCTCTGATCAGCCCTGGCCAGGGACTTCCCTGTTACGGCCAATCGAGCACAGCGCAACATCAACCCCCAATACCGGGAGAGACGAAACCCCTCCTATCGCTCATTGCCTCCATGTGACTCGGGACTGTACCCAAAGACCACCGTTTTGCACGCCCTCATGGACTTGGTAAGGTGGAGATCAAAGCACAGTGGGAATCACACAAGACTCTATGACGATCTCGGGTCTACAGACTAAGCTGCACAAGTGTCACCTGAGAACTGCTATCTGACGTGAGGTATAATACCATCTGGGAGTTCTCGGCGAGTCCGTCCAGTATACCCAGTCTCCACTGAGCACCCGTATATCATCTCTGATGTCAAACACCAATGGATATGGGATCATCCATCGCCCATCTCATCGGTCGAGAAGCGTATACGCTAGTCTACTCTGGTATATCGATGCCCCGTCTCGATACACCCACGACTAGGGACCTTGAAGGATGTACCTATGGACTACCATGTCCCCACTAGTATGATCTGCATCATAGTCCAGGTGGTCAAGTACACATCCTAAGGGCTTTACCAACATGTAACTATAAGACAGTTTAAAGAGACAAGTGTACATGTTAAGATAAAGAGCAACCAGATAGCATACTATCATATCGAGCAAGAAAGTCATCTCTATATATGTCCAAGCATCCAATATAATATACATCATCTGTACAATACTGGCCTCTAGGGCATACATACAACTAACAATCTCCCACTTGCACTAGGGCCTGCTGCTGTAGTATCGCATACCGAGCATCCCGAAGAGTCTCTCAAACTGTATCTGGGGAATGGCCTTCGTGAGTGGATCCGCCGTGTTGTTCTTCGTGTCAACTCTCCTGACCTCGATCTCCCGGCGATCAACTATCTCCCGGATCAGGTGATACCGCCTCAGAATATGCCTGGATCGCTGATGGGACCTGGGTTCCTTGGCCAAAGCCACCGCTCCATTGTTATCACAATACAAAGGTATTGGATGCTCAATGGATGGAACCACTCCAAGTTCAGTAATGAACTTTTTGATCCAGACAGCCTCTTTGGCAGCATCGTTGGCAGCGATGTATTCAGCCTCCATCGTCGAGTCTGCCACGGTTTCCTGCTTGGAACTCTTCCAGCTAACCGCCCCTTCGTAAAGGGTAAAGACAAATCCCGACTGCGACTTAGAGTCGTCCTTATCACTCTGGAAGCTCGAATCGGTGAAGGACTCCACTTGGAGTTCTCCGTTACCATACACCAAGAGCATCTCTTTAGTCCTTCGTAAGTACTTGAGAAAGCTCGTTGTATTCAGCCTCCATCGTCGAGTCTGCCACGGTTTCCTGCTTGGAACTCTTCCAGCTAACCGCCCCTCCGTAAAGGGTAAAGACAAATCCCGACTGCGACTTAGAGTCGTCCTTATCACTCTGGAAGCTCGAATCGGTGAAGGACTCCACTTGGAGTTCTCCGTTACCATACACCAAGAGCATCTCTTTAGTCCTTCGTAAGTACTTGAGAATGCTCTTCACAGCTGTCCAGCGACTCTCTCCAGGATCAGCTTGATACCTGCTCACTATACTTAGTGAGTATGCTACATCGGGTCTGGTACATATCATCGCATACATGATAGAGCCTACAGCCGAAGCATAGGGTATCCCTTGCATGCGAGCTCTCTCCAAATCAGTCTTGGGAGACATCTCTTTGGAGAGAGTGACTCCAGAGATCGTGGGCAAGTTCCCACGCTTGGATTCTTCCATACTAAACCTCTTTAGTATGGTGTCAATGTACCTGGATTGGGACAATCCCAATATCCATTTGGATCTATCTCTATAGATCCTGATTCCCAATATGCAGGAGGCATCATCAAGATCTTCCATCGAGAATCTCCATGATAAGAAGAGCTTGACCGAATGCAGCATAGGAATATCATTTCCTATCAAGAGTATGTCGTCCACGTACAATACGAGGAAGACAACCTTACTCTCTGCTACCTTCTTGTAGATACAAGGTTCATCTGGGTTTTTGACGAAATCAAACTCTTTGATAACGACGTCAAAGCAGATGTTCCAACTCCGCGATGCTTGCTTTAATCCATAAATGGATTTAAGCAGCTTGCACACCTTCGCGCTGCTCCCACTATCTACGAAGCCCTCTGGCTGAGTCATGTACACGCACTCTTCTAAATCACCATTTAGAAAGGCGGTCTTAGCATCCATTTGCCAGATTTCGTAATCATGATATGCAGCGATGGCAAGCATGATCCGGATGGATTTAAGCATAGCCACTGGAGAAAAGGTTTCATCATAGTCCATACCTGGTCTTTGACGAAAACCCTTTGCTACAAGTCTAGCTTTGAAAGTCTCCACTTTCCCATCTACACCAAGTTTTTTCTTGAAGATCCACTTGCTCCCAATGGGTTTTACTCCTTCAGGAGCAACTTCCAAAGTGCATACTTTGTTGGTGTACATGGATTCCATCTCGGACCGCATAGCATCCAGCCATTTTACTGAGTCTCTACTCGTGATGGCCTGCTCGAAGCTAGTTGGGTCATCATCCTCCATGATGCAATCCTCGCTTCCACCGTCAATGAGAAAACCGTAGTATCTCTCAGGTGGACGAGATACCCTACTAGATCGGCGGAGAGGCTGGGGTTCGTCGAGTTCTACTGAATCGTCTGGTTCTACCAAGTCTTCTGTTACAGTTTGTGTTGCTGGAACCTCTTCCAGTTCTACCTCAATGCTACTTGTCTGTTTCATAAGAAAACTCTTTTCTAAGAAAGTGGCATGTCGAGAAACAAACACTTTTTGTTCCTCGGAGTGGTAGAAGATATACCCTCGCGAATGTTTGGGATATCCAACAAACTTACATAGAACAGATCTTGCCTCGAGCTTGTCCGGATTTTGTGTTTTAACATAGGCCGGACAACCCCATATCTGAATAAAATTAAGACATGGTCTCTTGCCATTCCATATCTCATATGGAGTGGTAGGCACTGATTTGGTTGGAACTCTATTCAATAGGTATGCAGCAGTCTCCAGTGCATATCCCCAGAAGGAAATAGGTAACTCAGCTGCACTCATCATAGAGCGCACCATATCTAATAGGGTGCGATTTCTCCGCTCCGATACACCGTTGTGCTGTGGTGTATAAGGAGGAGTAAGCTGAGAGAGAATCCCATTCTCTTTTAGATAATCTCTGAATACGTTACTTAAGTATTCTCCTCCTCGATCAGATCGAAGGATCTTAATACTTTTGCCCGTTTGGTTCTCTACTTCTTGTTTATATTCTCTAAATTTCTCAAAAGCTTCTGATTTGTGTTTCATCAGGAACACATATCCGAACCTAGAGAGTTCGTCAGTGAATGTAATGAAGTACGAAGAACCATCCCTGGCATGTGTAGACATGGGACCGCATACATCACTATGTATTAGTCCCAAGAGTTCGGTAACTCTTTCTCCGTGTCCAGTAAACGGAGTTTTGGTCATCTTGCCTTTGAGACATGACTGGCAAGTGTCATAAGATGAAAATTCAAACGAATTTAAATATCCATATCTATGCAACTTAGCTAGTCGTGTCGCATTGATGTGACCCAGTCTACAATGCCACAAGAAAGATTCGTCCAGTTCAGAACTCTTCCTCTTGTGTGTGTTTTGTAAATTGAGAACTGTATTTTGATTGAGAATGAATATGCCATTATACATCGAGCCTGATGCAATCAACTTTTGATCTAGGAATATGTTCATAACATTATCCTTTACTACAAAATTATATCCTTCTTTACTTAATAAAGAAACTGATATAATGTTGCACATCATGTTCGGTATATAATAGCATTCATTTAGAATCAGTGTATCACCGCTTGGTAATACTAGGTGATATTCGCCAACTGCTTTGGCTGCAACATTTGCCCCATTCCCAACTTGAACGGAATGATCACCCTTTCCCAGTTCTCTACCTTTCCGCAGCCCATGTAATATCTTACATATGTGGGATCCTGATCCGGTATCTAATACCCAGGACGTAGGGTGAACTGAGAAACAGTTCTCAATGACAAACACACCCGAAGATGATGCATCAACATGCATGTTCTCCGTTTGGGCTGTGTGAGAATCCAGATATTCTCCTGTTTCCTGTTCATTCTTATAACACTTATAAGATAGAACGGGTTCAACGTTCCCCTGCACAGTATAACATGCGGGTTCGGTCATTACATCCATATTATTATCTTTATTAGGGCATGACATGGTCGTTACCTGGAGAGAGAGAGAAGAAAACACTTTAGCGTATGCTCTTGCAAGATCAGATTGGTTATTATCTTATCTAATCAGGATGGCTCCCACTGGTTTTTATCAAATCTTCCTTCAAACCCTAAAAGGAAAGACTAGCCGGGATTAATTACACCCTACAACTTCGTCGATCTTTCAGCCAGGCCAGTGTCGGTACTTTGAGGGAGGTCCCCCGTGCTTTCGCACGAACCTAATTAATGTAAACCTCGTTTTTCCAGAGGCGTAACCCCGTTGACACCTTTCTAGACACCTACTTGATCGGCTAATTGTAATGTGTAAAACTCTCCCAGGAGTAACTCTTACTCGCTGTGCGTCCTGTGACCTTGACGGAGGCCAAACTACCCACAGGGCGCTAGTCAAGTTCAACCCGTCATTTCTTGATCGAATTAAACCCACCCGTACGACCCTTGACGGAGGCCAAACTACGCCGTACGAATACCCTAATCCAATCGCATCATATGCTTGCAGATAAGCACTAGTTAGCTACCATACACTACGCCTTGACGGAGGCCAAACTACCGTAGCATGAATACTAAGTAGTACTTATCTGAAATGACGGAGGGCTACGCGGGTTTTTCTGAAAACCATGAGCGTAATGAACTTGATATCGTTGTAGAATCAAAATGAAGTTTTAAAATGGAGTGATTTTGAGGCTTTTCTAGTTTTGCTAAAGGGGTCACTCCCGGTGAAGGGATCGTCGGCCCTTTCCTCGTCGAATGAGGTGCGGGATATATCATATATATCACTGTGCAAAGCTGAAACTATAGAAGCAATCAAAAGCAGACCGAGTGTATAGCATCTGCCAGTTATTGCTAAAGGAGTCACTCCCGGTGAAGGGATCTCGGTCCTTTCCTCATCGAATAAGGTGCTGGGTATATCATATATACCGCTATGCAAAGCAAGAACTGTAGCTACCTGTTTTGTTTAAAATCTGATTCTACAACATCATTTGGTTTCTTTTATTTCATTAATCACATTAATGAAGTCCCATCATTTAAATACCTAAACATCACAGATAAATACGACGTACACTTATGCCATCCGCATTCGCCTCGATGTCCCCTCGTGCACCGTTAGGTTAGGTAACTAACGACAGAGCGGGGCAGGGCTAGCGCGGGTGTAAAACATAAGTAACGTCTATATAATATATCATATATACTATATACTGTATCTATCACAGAACATCACATGATCACATCACAGATATCGCAGCAGAAGAAACATATGAAACATTGGATATACTAGGACGTCCGTGTTTTCAATACGAGCCAGTATAAAACACGGATTCCACAGTCGTGATGAATAGCTAATCCCACACCCCTAGACCCCTACGAGAGCGGCAAGCAACCCTACCAATTCTAGGGTTAGGAGACCCGGACTCGACTCCTCGAGATGGTCTCCCACTGGACCCTAGAACCCGGTTACTTGTGCTCCCCTCATTGGGTCTATCCTAATGCGGAAAAGTAAATAATATACAAAGGGTGACATCTTCCGCAACCTGGAAGTGCCCCAAATAAAAGAATATTACATACAAGTTTTTACATGAATGAAAATGAAAAACACTCATCTCACATAAAAACCCTCGGCTATTCGAACACGACAATCCAATATAACATATCCAGCAACACATAACATCACATGTCATCAACGTAAGTAAATATGCGCATCCCAATTGTCGTTGACATATAGTAACGAAACCGGCGATTTCACATATTACACTTACGGTCACAGAAAAGAAAGTGTAAAACTACAACAGTTGGAATCCGTAACCTCTTTAGACATCACATGCCTAATCAAATGAAATACTTAGACATCACATGCCTAACAGTTATAAACCCCGCATTTTAGTCTCATTATCAAAAACTCTTTTCAATATCAAATGAAACTAAACCGCTAGATTTATAACATTCATTCAGTTATCTCATAACTGTTTGTGAATTCCAATTATTGTATTCCATTCCGGATAAATAGAAAATATTAAACTTTCCGATCGAACATTCGAACACCCAAGTTTTCCCGAAACCGATCAACACATGAAATAAGTTCAAAGACATTCACTTCATGCCTCAGTACCAACGGTCCAGCCGTAGAAGGGTCAAGCCAACGCCTCACATGTGGCACGCCGTACTGCCCCAAACCCGAAGGTTCAAAGGGCAGTTCAAGACGGTCACATAATCGAGTTAAGGTTTGTTGTCTTCTAGAGGGACCATCGTGTTACTTGCACTACTCAGAACGTCCTTAAACCACAGAAAGATCCAACACTTGGAAATTTTCCGGCAGAGGAAAAGTTGGGTATTTATATCCGGTCGAACTTTTTAACATATTCAAAAAAATTATCCGGAAAACACTTAGACAAAGCTTGATAATCCGATCGAAACACCGATTTCCAATGCAACCCCAGAACACTCAACTCTTGAGTCAATTTAAAAATTCCCAGAAAACTCAGCACTGTGAAATAGGAATTACTGTGCAAAGGAGGAGGGCTGACGTCATCATCAGGCTGCGGAACCGCCGCAGAAGCCATGCTTTTGCCGCGGTTCCGCCGCACTTTGGAGGTATCATTTTGAAAATTTTGCACCGTAATTCTTAGAACTTCCTGCTGAATTTTTTAAGCATTTTTAATCTGGAAATAACCCAGTTTTTAGAAAAAGTCCAGAGAGCGTTTTGGGAATTAGGGTTTCGGTTCGTTCGGATTTCAAACGTCGTCTACACTTCGCCTAAGGCTCTAGCTAGGCTCTGATACCACTGTAGGGTTCCTAGGCACTCTCAAGAGGTCTCACAAGACATCAACCATGCCATTTTCAAGGTTTTACGGTGCCGAGAAACCCTAGACTAGATCGTTAACTAGAATTTTAGGCGACAAAGTGAAACAAGTTAACTACTTAACTGAAAGAAAGATGCTACAACCTTTGTAGATCCGGTTCTCCACTTCCTTAGCTCCACGTAGACGTCCTCTCGCTGTCCGTCTCGAATCCCGGACTCAAGCATCGGCTTCATCGGAGAAATGGGCGGGCAAGGTCGTCGGCTTCGTGCCGAAGATGATCTACGTCGAGGTTACACAAGATCAAGCTCCAACTTCACTAAGTTGTGAAACTTATGAAGTAAACACCCTATACTACTTGGCAAGAGGTAGAGGATGAAGAAATAGGAGGTGGGTTCACTTTAGAATTGGATTTCTCACTCATTTGCTCAAGTTGCCATTGATGAGCTCAAGCTTTCTTTCTTGATGAAGATGAAGAAGAAGAAGAAAGAATATGATAAGTGTTGCTTTTAAAATGAAAATAAAATCAATACTTATCATATGCAAACCATGGTAAAGTGTAGAGAATGGATCATGGTTAGTTAGAATGGTTAGGGTTAAGGATGAAGACAAAATGGTCACTTGGTCAAAGCTTCATGAAGCTTCAACAAGCTTCATGAAAGAAAGAAACCATTTTGTTTTCTAAAATCTTTTTCACAAAAATGAAAAGATAAATAATTATGTGAAAATATGAAAACCTAACCATTCACTAAACATGGTTTAAGTCTTTACACAAATCCAAGTGAGTATGTATCATCAAACATGATATAATCAAGTGCACACAAAATATATCACATATACAATGTGCTTTTCAAGTGAGAAAATCCCTTTAAAGTGAACCAATACTAGTTAATGCAAAGTAATATATCAAATATATAATTATACATTAAATCATCAAATCAACACTTGATTCAATGATCCGGTCATGTCGCACATAACCGACTAGTATACAATGTATCGATTTATCGAATCAATGATTCGATAACTAGGTTATATCGCATACAACCAATCGAAACATTCATCGCGAGAATGGAATACGGTATCGCATACACGCATTATTCTTGGTCCTGCACATATCTCATATGCGCTCCTATCTCGTTTCGCTTGAGCCAGGAAACCTCTGTGTAGGACTCTAAAGACTCGTCAATACGCCGGTAGCAGATGATGATCATATCAATCACCCACAAGCTGCAAGCGGTCTGCTAAATGTAACGGCCACCCGGGTATTGAGCGATCAGAAGATCGACGAGCTAGCCCGCTCATACTCCTGTGAATCCAACCAGTAACACTTACCGTACAGTCCGGTCTGTTCGTCTCATATGTCGCATATCAAGTCTAGGGGTGGTAAACGTCAGACCCCAATAACCGATAAGTCGTGCCGATGTGAGGCTCATAACGGGTCGAGAAACTACTGGTAACACTTACCAGCAAATCTCTGATCAGCCCTGGCCAGGGACTTCCCTGTTACGGCCAATCGAGCACAGCGCAACATCAACCCCCAATACCGGGAGAGACGAAACCCCTCCTATCGCTCATTGCCTCCATGTGACTCGGGACTGTACCTAAAGACCACCGTTTTGCATGCCCTCATGGACGTGGTAAGGTGGAGATCAAAGCACAGTGGGAATCACACAAGACTATATAACGATCTCGGGTCTACAGACTAAGCTGCACAAGTGTCACCTGAGAACTGCCATCTGACGTGAGGTATAATACCATCTGGGAGTTCTCGGCGAGTCCGTCCAGTGTACCCAGTCTCCACTGAGCACCCGTATATCATCTCTGATGTCAAACACCAATGGATATGGGATCATCCATCGCCCATCTCATGGGTCGAGAAGCGTATACGCTAGTCTACTCTGGTATATCGATGCCCCGTCTCGATACACCCACGACTAGGGACCTTGTAGGATGTACCTATGGACTACCATGTCCCCACTAGTATGACCTGCATCATAGTCCAGGTGGTCAAGTACACTTCCTAAGGGCTTTACCAACATGTAACTATAAGACAGTTTAAAGAGACAAGTGTACATGTTAAGATAAAGAGCAACCAGATAGCATACTATCATATCGAGCAAGAAAGTCATCTCTATATTTGTCCAAGCATCCAATATAATATACATCATCTGTACAATACTGGCCTCTAGGGCATACATACAACTAACAGACCTAGCCCGCCCATTTCTCCGATGAAGCCGACGCTAGAGCCCGAGATCCGATGATCGCAGCGAGGGGACTTCATCACGGAGCTATGGAGGTGGAGGACCGGATCTACAAAGGTTGTATTTCCATTCACTTAGTAGTTAAGTTGTTAACTTGCTTGATGTTTCGCCTATCCTCTAGTAATCGATCTTACATTAGGGTTTCTCGCCACAAGAAAAATTTGAAATTGGCATGGTTGATGCCTTGTGAGATCTCATTAGTGTGCCTAGGAACCCTACATGATTGCCATGACACTTACATTATAGGATTGCTATAAATCATATATCATACTGATTCCACCTTATTGATGTTGTCATGATTTGCCGCATAACGACATATGTTATATCCATATTTGGGCACATATGCATCACATACCCATACTTGTACTACTTACATCATATATTTATACTTGGACACATATATTGATATCTTCATACCTGCGCACATGCACACTTTATATTCATACCAGTGCACACATATATTGATATCTTCATACATGCGTACATGCACACTGTATATTCATACTAGTTCACACATATATTGATATCTTCATACCTGCGCACATGCACACTGTATATTCATACCAGTGCACACATATATTGATATCTTCATACTTGCTTAGATGACGCATTGAGATATGTTGTTTCCATGTTAATTCTGGATTTGGGGAACCGTGGATAATTCAAAGAGAATAGTTAATTATTTAAAAAAACCCGGTTTCCCTTGATATGATATTTCGGTGCGTCCACCATGTGTTTTCTCGGTACTAGAGTGATATATGTGAACCCGAATCGAGGATATGGATAATGCTGATTACGGGTACATGGTGGACCCGGTATGGTACCCCGGGGGGAGAACGGTTTCGCTGTGTAGTAGACAGTGAGCCTGGCAGAGGGACTACTACCTACCGGTGATTGGTTGGACCTGGCGGTTATCCGGAGGATACCGACCAGAGTCGATGAATGGATACGGGACGACTCATACTGCCGGGGCCGAGGGCCGATACCGCAGACAGAGCCCGTGGGCTGATCCGGACTGACGGATGCCCTATACAGGAGGATTTGTGTGTCGATGCTTGGCACGAGTATTCTTGATATTTTGGGTGCCGATATTGGGCACTCACGATTATATGAGATTTACAGGATTTGAGGACCGAGGAGGATGACGACGCCTGAGTAGTATTGGGATTTGGGTGCATTGATGGGTACCGATTATACTTTCCACGATGACATTCCATGTAGATGTTATATTTCCCATGCTCAGTATGTAGTAATTGATATCTCCTCCTGTATCTATTGTACCTGATATAGTACCCATGCTTGCATGATCATTGCATACCCTGTTCATTCTATATAGGGTGGTTAGACTGCATTGCTATACCTGATCATCACATATCTTGCTCATCACATGGAGATGTTATTAGATCGCACTTGTTGCATGATTTGAGCATCCAGTTCATCATATAGATGTTATCTGTTGATATAGGTTAGAGTATCGTTGCACGTGCATACTCGCGATTACTTTTATATGTTATCTTCTATTCACGAGTTGGCAACTCACCCCCGTTGGGCCACAGTGTTTGCAGGTTGCCCTTCAGAGTAGTCGTGGCAGACTGCATTCTTGCATCTTTTGACACAGATACCCCTACAGTTGGTGTACTAGCTCTTTTGCAGATAGGTGGGTTTTGTGCGGTATCTGGTTATCTTTCAGTTATGTACATTGTTGTATCTAGTACTCTCCATCTACCACTTATGTATTGACTTAGAGACCAGTTGTGAGGACGATGTATATTATTTTGTATTCTGGTGTCGAGCTCGTTGTGAGCCGACTTTACTTATGCGGTTTATTGTATCTGTGATGTTTCCCACGTGTTGCTCATTTTCTTCGCTACGGCGTCGTATATTGTTATCTTAGTAATTGGTTCTATTAAATGCTTAAATCACTCTATACTTTTACTGGTTTGATTTCTGGGTTTTTCGGCTTACTTAGTCCGTTACGCCTGTAGACGTTACGTGGTTAAGTGACGGTCAGGGGCCAAACTTTGGGTCGTGACAAAGTTGGTATCAGAGCGTAGGTTTTACCTTCGGAGTGTAGGATGACTCTGGTATGATGGAGTAGGTAACTACAGCAGAGTGGCGTAGCGTGCGTATGTTCCGCGGCATACTCACGATACGGTACTCCGCCTAAGCGACCTTAGGACTTATTGATTGAATTTTCTTCATGATTGTATACATCCTTGTGATTCGATTTTCGTATCCTCATCGAACCCTACCTTCTTTTCAGCCAATATGCCGCCAAGGACTACGAGGGTGCAGAGAGAGGCCGGGAGAGCCGAGGTTCGAGTTGATTTATGTGAGACGAGGACTGATCCGAGTAGTACCCCTGTTGTACCAGGACAGATTGTTTCCCCTACGACAGATCAGATCGCTAGACTAGTGGCAGAGATGCAGGGCTTGCGCCAGACGATGAGCTCATTGGTAGAGGTCGTTCGAGCGCAGCGACAGGTGGTTGTCACCCCTGTTACCCAGTTGTTCCTTGCGATCATCATGCAGTATTCCGTCCCCTACGTAGCACCGGTGGAGACAGCCCCAGTTTATGAGACATGTCTTCCAGAGACCGTGAGAGTTCCGGAACAGTTGTGGAATCGTACTGGTGTACCAGCCCACAGCAGAGGCTTGGGACGAGGACAGTCGTTTGGCTCTCATCCCCAGGGAGGACAGCAGTCAGCGCGTAGGTGTTTACGATGCGGAAGCCTTCAACACCTCATCAGGCAGTGTTCCTTCACACCACGTCAGGGTCGTATTCTGAGACGTCGTGGACGCGGAGGGTTTGCACAGAGGGGTCAGGCTAGTAGAGGAGGAGTTCGATCAGTCACAGATGAAGGACAGGCACAAGTTTTCGCTTCGACTCATCAGGACGCGAGGGCGTCCAATGCGGAGCCTACAGGTACTCTTTCAGTATGTCCTTTTGTTGCACTCATATGTTTCCACACTTCGTGCCGAGTTTAGGACGAGAGTCGTGCTAGGTAGATCAGCCGTTTGTTGTGTTAACTTCTGTCAGCGATCCTTTTGTTGTGCGACACGTAATTCGGTCGTATGCCCATCGGATAGGAGATAGAGATTCGTCTGTCATTTTGAACCTCCTAAAGATGTTGGATTTGGCGATCTCCTGGGCACAGACCGGTTAGCTACGTGCTAGGCGTTGTGGGCTACCGTGAGGAAACAGTTAGGTTTTGTTTTCCCGGGCAAGTCAGTTCTTGTTGTGCAGGTGGATAGTGGTGCCGCCTCTTACAGCTTGAATTCAGCCTTGTTCGCTAGTCGGCTCTGAGGAGATGTCGTGGATTCTTGGCGTTTTTCGGGATACCGTAGCCACAGTTGGTGTGATGGGCCGGTTTTCTTTAGTGGGGAGAGTTTTCTGACATTCCAGATGAGCCGTCAAGGCTTATGGAGCTTAAGGATCTGCTGCAGAGTTGTTGTTAAGGGAGTTTGTGCGTCTGAGTGTTTCGCATTAGGAAGTTCCTATTTCTGTTTGTCAAGGAGAAAGATGACAGATTGAGGTTGTGTATTGATGGATCGTCAATTGAACCAGCTTACGGTGCGGATAGGTATCCTGTACCTCGTATTGACGATTTCTTTGATCATCGTCAGAGTGCGAGACTTTGTCTAAGTTCGTTTAGGAACAGGTCATCATTGTTGTGGGTCCGGAGTGATGACATTCCGAAGACTGCCTTGTGCGTGCTACGGGCTTTTTGTGTTTTGGGTGTGTCACTGGACTCACCAATGCTCTAGCAGCATTCGTAGGTGTGATGAACTGGTTTTCTTCGGGCCGTTCCTCGATCAGTTATTGTTGTGTTATTTACGACATCCTGGTCTTTTTAGTGTGTCTTGAGGGTTAGGGTAGCACTTGAGGATCTGTTATACGGATACTGGGAGAGCCCCAACGGTTTACTAGATTCTCGGAGTGTCCCTTTAAACTTGTTTGTGTTGACTCCTAGGTTTTGTATTTACGGAGAAGAATTGGTATGGTTTCGAGGAAGATCATGGCCGTACAGCTTAGGCCCAAATTTGTGAGCAGGACGGAGGTCCGCAGATTTTTGGCTTAGCAGGTTTTACCGCCGTCTCATGCAGGATTGCTAGTGTAATGCTGCCCCGTTGACTAAATTGACTGGAATGGTGGTTCCTTTTCTTTAGACTGAGGCTTGTGTACGGAGTTTCGGCAGTTGAAGACTCGGTTAACAACTGCTTCAGCTCTTTCCTTGCTTTTTGGTTCGGGCGACTTTGTGGTTTAACTGTGATGTTTTGTGAGTAGGACTCGAATGTGTACTGAGGTGACGCAATGGAGTTATCGCTTTTGCTTCCTTACATTTGGAGGAAGTACGAGAAGGATATCCCACTTATGATCTGGAGATGGCCGCGATGGTTTTGCGTTGGAGATTAGAGACACCACTTGTTTGAGAGTCGTGTCAGATTTTCATGGACCACCAGAGTTAAAGGTACACCTTCCTGCCGCGGAATTTGATTGTTGTGATAGTCCTCCGCTGATTCACTGTTCTTGTGCGATCATTGAGTGCAGCTTAAGTTCATCTGTACTGAGGAGACAGCTTGCTCATGTCCGCGCCCGACTACTTTTCTTAAATCGCTTTCGCGAGACACTGCCCGCCGACGCTCATTCGTCAAAGATATTGGAGCCTACTCGGCTGGGTAATGATTTGGAATCCTTGACTTGTGGTAAGAGTGTGTTAGGTTAGAGAGACACTTGTGTACCTAATATTATGGGAAAGAGACGTGGAATCCTAGGGCAGGCACATCGGTCAACTCTCTATACTCATTCAAGCCCCACCAACTGTTAACGTGACATGTAAGGTAGTTACGGGTGGGCAGGGATAGAAAGAGAAGTCTTGGGATTCGTTTCAAGGTGTCTGTCTTGTTGTGTGCTTGAGTTGAGCAACTGAGACTGACGGGAGAGTTGCAACTTTTAACCGTTCCGAAGAGGGAACGAGAGCAGACCTCCCCGAAATTCGTTATGGTGTCCACCCAGGAGTTGTCAGGATGTGACTCCATTCGGATGCTTGTCATCCGGTGATACTCAGTTGTTCTTGTTAAGTTATGTGTATATAGAAATTGTTGTCGGCAGTTAGGTATCGTCGTTTGCCATCGATAGGGTTCTCCTTTGATAGCAGTTATCAGGATGACACTCCAATTGGTAACCTTTAGGTTTAGAGGCTAGGTCGTGTCGATCACCAGTCTGTTTTCCTAACTCCGTGTTATTGGATTTTTGGACCCCAGCTAGTTTAGGAACTTCGGAAATGATCCAGTTGTTTTAGGTCAGGATGAGAATTGTCCATTTTGGATAGAGATCAGATGCTGACCAAGGTGGTTGCAGATTCGAGTTCGCAATGGCAGATCATGTATTCCAACGGAAATTTCCAATAAATGACATGTTGAGTTTTGGGAAGCTTTCCGGGATAGTAAGTCTTTTTAGGATCCTTAAGGCGAGTTGGTTCGTTACCTTAAGTTGGGCACTTCCACCCAGATTATTGAGTATTCACCCCGTGTTCCCTACGTCGATACTTTGCAATTACCTTCATGACCTTTCTCATTGGATTCAGCGCCAGACCATTTAGTTCGAGCGTGATCCTTCGTTCACCCAACAGCCAGTCGTAATATTGGACCGGCAGGTGAAGAAACTTCGATCGTAGGTCTTGCCATCAGTGAAGGTATTTTGGTGCATCCCAAACGGTGAAGAGATCACTTGGGAGGCTGAGGGCGAGATGCGGAAGAAGTTCCCTCATCCCTCCGAAGGTATGCGTAGCTTTGTATTTTAAAATCCGGGGACGAATTTTCTTTAAGGGGGGGAGATTGTAACACCTTAGGTCGTGTTTAGGGGTTAATTATATTTTAATAGATAGTTTTTGGTAAAAAGTTTACCAAATTAAGTTTCAGATATTTTATTCTAATAAATGAATATTTTATTAGGATTTTTCTAGACACACACACACTTGTGCATGTTTAACTAGGGTTTAGATTTGGGGTTAAAACCATGATTAACAACCATGGTGGGTTAACCTATTTGTATTAAGTGTTTTGGGCTTTAATTGGGTTTTATTTATTTGTGTGTTTTGTTTATTTGAATTTCTTTTCTTTTTCTTTTGTTGACTTGGTGCATGAGAGAGGTGTAAGTCCATATTGCGACCCCCGGTGCTTACGGGGAGGCGGAAACGGTATAAAAAACGAATTTTTATCGCAAGAGGCAACATGGACTAAACATGGTCGGGATCGTTGTCTAAACTAAAACTAGTATTCTAGCTAAAGAGAGTTAGCTACTATGGAAGATGGTTATACCTAAACTTGAACTCCTTCTTCTTCAAACCTTGTAGAGGTTGATGGTTCTCTTTACGTCGCCTTCTCCCGTCGAAGATGGATCCACCTCGAAGGTTCGACTTTGGGCTCTTCCTCGATCTTTGAGTGAACTAGGGTTTCCGGCTTGCTAAACCTTCATCCTAGAATGAGTAGAGAGAGATTAGGGTTTGCTTTTCTTTCTAAAGAGAATGATTCTCAACACATGAGAAGGTTTCTCTTTTCAAGAGGAAGAAGAAGATGAAATGAGGAGAGAGAGAGGTTATGATAGAATGAGCTCAATTATTTCTTTCTTGCAACCATATTGCAAAAGAAATGAATTATCTAAATGATAATAATTGAAATAAGAATAGTTGATGGTAATTTTGGAATGACCACTATCATGCCTCTTTAAATGAAGTGTAAGCATGAATCAAGGAAGACTTTCAAGGCATGAAAGTGGTCAATGGTCAACAAGTCAACCAAGGTCAACAAGTCAACAAAAAACAACCATAACATAATTCTCATTTAATTACTATTATTAATAGATAATATATAAATCCATTAGGGTTTGGAAAATGAAGACTGTCAACTGTGCATACGCACCCGTTCCGAAACCCTAATGAAAAACCTCATTCTCCGCCTCAAGCAACTGTGCATACACACCTGCATTCTCGTTCCGAAAAACAAGAATACCAAGATATAAAAGCAACCCCAAAAACATATACCAGTATCTGGCTCAAACCAGAGCCTGCCAGTGTAATCCGTCCGGACTCCAAACGTGCATAAGTGCGCGGATGAGAACGAACCCTGTCGCAAAACCATGCGACCTCTACTCTGTTTTGCCCAGAGGCGAATACCCTCTGTGTGGGACTCTAAAGACTCGACACTACGCTGGCAGTGGGTTTAACCACAGACCGCAAGCGGCACTAGCTGTGCGTAACGGTCCCCAGGTAGATGCCGACAAGAAGGCTGACGAGGTGAAACCCCATCTGAACTCCTACTGAGTCTGAATGTGACATTCTCCGTACAGTCCGGTCTGTTCGTCTGATACATCGCATGGCGGGCCTAGGGGGCGGTAAAACGTCAGTCCCCCAATAGCGGTACAAGTCGTGTCGGAGTGAAGCCCAAAACACCCTGAGATAACACTGGAAACCTACCAGTATATCTCGCTTGCCCTGGCCAGGGACTACTCGTGTAATGGCTCTCCTAGACACAGCGCGATGTCAACCCCCAATACCGGGAGAGACGAATCCTGTCTAACCGTCACTGCCTCCAAGTGCTTCGGGACTGCACCCAACCACCACCTGTTTGCACGACTCCTTTGAGCCGTGGTAGGGTAGTGATCAAAGTGCAGTGGGAACACACTCGAGGCGAAGTGTCAGTGTCAAGTCAGCGGACTAAGCTGTACTCATGTCACCTGGGAACTGATAACTGACGATAGGTATAATACCAACCTGTCAGTTCCCGACGAGTCCTGTCCAGTGTACTCGTAACCCAACGAGCACCCGTATACTATCTCCAGTACGACGTACTGATGGCTGTGGGACAGACCATCTCCCACACTGGGATGAGAAGCGCATACGCTAGTCTACTCCGGAGTATCGATGCCCTGTCTCGATAGTCCTACGACTAGGGACCTGTATAAGGATGTGCCTATAGATTACCCAGCCCCCACTAGTGTGACTGCCATCACAACGCTGGTAATCAAGCAAAGATCCTAAGGGCTCCACTAATGCGTATAAGTGATATACTGAAATAAACACAAGTACACATTGAAGTAGAAACAAACCAAGTAGCATACTACTATATTGAGCAAGATTGTTTATACAAGGTGAATATCCCAAGCTTCCATCAAGTAATATACAGACTAGTATGATACAGTAATGGCCTCTAGGGCATATACACTAACAATCTCCCACTTGCACTAAGGCCATGTACTGGCGTATCGAAGACCTATCATCTCGATCAGCCGCTCGAACTGAGTCTGGGGTAGGGCCTTGGTGAATGGATCTGCAGTGTTCTCTTCTGAAGCAACCCTCCGAACCTCGATCTCCTTGCGATCCACGATCTCCCTGATCAGGTGATACCGCCTCAAGATGTGCCTGGATCTCTGATGGGACCTGGGTTCCTTTGCTAAAGCTATAGCCCCGTTGTTGTCGCAATACAGAGGTACTGGGTCAACAATGGACGGAACCACCTGAAGTTCTTTTAAGAACTTCCTTATCCAGACAGCTTCTTTTGCGGCATCAGATGCAGCGATGTATTCTGCTTCCATAGTCGAGTCTGCAACGGTTTCCTGTTTGGAACTCTTCCAACACACCGCCCCTCCATTGAGGGTAAAGACAAAACCCGACATGGACTTGGAATCATCCTTGTCACTCTGGAAGCTGGAGTCAGCAAAGGCCTCAATCTGGAGGTCTTTTCCGCCATACACCAAGAACATCTCCTTAGTCCTCCTCAGGTACTTGAGAATGTTCTTTACCGCTATCCAATGTTTCTCCCCTGGGTTTGACTGATACCGGCTTACTACACTCAGTGCATAAGCTACATCCGGTCTGGTACACAACATCGCATACATTATAGAGCCTACCGCAGAAGCGTAGGGTATAATAGACATGCGATCCCTCTCCAAATCAGTCTTGGGAGACATCTCTTTAGAGAGGGTGATCCCGTGACAAGCCGGTAAGTTACCGCGCTTGGAATCTTCCATACTGAATCTTTTCAGTACGGTGTCGATGTACCTGGACTGTGAAAGTCCTAATATCCTCTTGGATCTATCATGATGGATCCGGATCCCCAGGATGTAAGAGGCATCACCCAGGTCTTTCATGGAGAACCTGTGTGACAAGAAACCCTTGACAGATTGTAGCATAGGAATGTCATTTCCTATTAAGAGAATGTCATCCACGTATAAAACAAGGAATACCACAGTTCTCGCTACAAATCTACTATAGATGCATGGTTCATCTGGATTTTTGATAAAGTCAAATTCCTTGACCGTCTCATCAAAACAGATGTTCCAACTCCGCGATGCCTGCTTTAGTCCATAGATGGACTTAAGCAACTTGCACACCTTTCCGCTGCTCCCACTCTGAATGAAACCCTCTGGCTGATCCATATAGACACACTCCTCTAAATTTCCATTTAGAAAAGCGGTTTTTACGTCCATCTGCCAAATCTCATAATCGTGGAAGGCAGCAATGGCAAGAAGGATCCGAATGGATTTCAGCATAGCCACTGGAGAAAAGGTTTCGTCGTAGTCCAAGCCAGGTCTTTGACGGAAACCCTTTGCTACAAGTCTAGCTTTATAGGTCTCAACCTGTCCATCTACACCAATCTTCCTTTTGAAGATCCACTTGCATCCTACGGGTTTTATCCCGTCTGGAGCAATGTCCAACGTCCATACTTTGTTGGTGTACATGGACTCCATTTCGGTCCGCATTGCATCCAGCCATTTTACCGAGTCAATGCTCTGAACGGCCTGCTGGAAGCTAGTAGGCTCATCATAGTCTATGATGCAATCCTCTCTATCCCCGTCTATGAGAAAACCGTAGTATCTCTCGGGCGGATGAGACTGCCTACTACTTCTGCGGAGCGGCATAGGAATGTCCTGTTCATTTGAACCTTCTGGTTCCACTAAGCTTTCAGTAATAGTCCGTGGTTCTGGAATTTCTTCCAGTTCTACTGTGCTCCCACTTATCTGGTTTTCCAAAAACTCAGTTTCCAAGAAGTAGGCATGACGAGAAACAAGGACTTTTTGTTCCTCTTCACAGTAGAAGAAATATCCCTTGGAGTTCTTTGGATATCCCACGAACTTACACTGTACTGAACGCGCCTCGAGCTTGTCCGCATGCTGCTTTTTAACAAAAGCTGGACATCCCCAAGTCTTGATGTGACTGAGATGGGGTCTCTTCCCACACCACATCTCATATGGTGTAGTAGGCACAGTCTTAGTAGGAACTCGGTTCAAAAGGTACGCAGCTGATTCTAGTGCATACCCCCAGAATGATCGCGGTAACTCAGCGTTACTCATCATGGACCGAACCATATCCAATAGGGTCCGGTTCCGTCTCTCCGATACACCGTTATGTTGCGGGGTGTATGGAGGAGTAAGCTGAGAGAGAATCCCATTCTCTTTTAAATAATTCAGGAACTCGGCACTTAAGTATTCTCCACCTCGATCCGATCTTAGAATCTTGATACTTTTGCCGGTCTGTTTTTCTACTTCATTCTTAAATTCCTGGAATTTTTCAAAAGCTTCGGACTTATGTTTCATTAAGAAGACATAACCGTATCTTGAAAAATCATCCGTAAAAGTAATGAAGTAAGAATAACCGCTTCGCGCATGTGTAGACATTGGACCGCACACGTCGCTGTGTACGAGTCCCAAGAGCTCGCTCGCTCTTACTCCGTGTCCAGTGAACGGAGTCTTTGTCATCTTTCCTTTGAGACAGGATTGACAAGTGGCATACGATTGATATTCGAACGGATCCAAATATCCTTCTGTATGTAACTTAGTCAACCTTCTCTCATTGATGTGACCCAGTCTACAATGCCATAAGAAAGTCTGATTAATATCTGGTGACTTTCTTTTGTGTGTATTCTGGACATTGAAAATCTGTGGTTGGTTTAATACGTATATACCATTGCTCAGTGTACCTGACCCAATCAGAACTTGATTAAGGTGAATGTTTACAACATTACTTACAAACGCAAATTCATAACCTTCTTTAGAAACCAAAGATACAGAAATGATATTACAAGTTGCGTTGGGTACAAAAAAACAATTACGCAAAACCAAAATATGTCCATCTGACATTCCTAGGTGATAGTCCCCCACGGCTTTAGCATCCATGCTAGCTCCGTTCGCAACTCTGAGGGTCATGTCACCTTCCTTCAAAAACCTACGGTTTCTCAACGCCTGCAAAGAATTACAGATATGAGATCCTGATCCGGTATCCAATACCCAGGAAGTAGAGTTTATAGAAAGACAGTTTTCAATAACATACACACCTGAAGCTGAAGCCGCAACCTGCTTCAGTTCCTGTGTCTTGGCTTTCCAAGCCCTGCAATCTTTCTTCCAGTGTCCACTCTTGTGACAATAGAAGCATTCCTCTTTACCAACAAGCTTCCCCGCTATCTTTGTTGCCTTTTCCTTTCCCTTCGCACCCACTTTACTAACACCGCCCCTTGGTTTGGCGGGGGCTTTCCTCTTCTTTCCCTTGGCTTTCGCCTTGGACCTAGAAGAAGAAGATCCTCCTACAAACAAAGTGGATGTATCCCTACCCTTCTGTAGGGTGCCCTCTGCGCTCCTCAGCAGGTTGAGGAGTTCTGAAAGTTCAACTTCCTTTTCTTGCAAGTTGAAATTCAGTATGAACTGGGCGTAAGTGGATGGAAGGGACTGGAGAATTATATCCGTGTAGAGTTCACTATCCAACGTGGTCCCAAGTTCTGCGAGCTCCTCAGTGTAGCCAATCATCTTAAGCACGTGGTCCGCTACCGATGATCCGACGGCCAACTTAGTCGAAAATAACTTCTTCGACACTTCGTATCTTGCGATACGAGACTGCTCTCCATACAGTTCTTTTGTATGAAGAAATATGGATTCCAAATCCATATTCTCGTGCCTCCTCTGATGGTCGTTGTCCATCGAGGCAAGTACGAGGCATCTGGCCTTCGCGCTGTCTATCTCCCAAGTCTTACGGATTTCCTTATCCGCGACGCTGGAGGTGGGACCTGGGACGGGGGGAGCTTTGGTGGTAAGAAGATACCCCAGCTTGTCGTAAGAGATTGCCAATTTGACATTCCTGAGCCAATCTTTGTAGTTTGGCCCTGTCAATATGTTTTTATCTAGAAGTAACTTAAGTCCAGTCATTTCGATTTGGTCGCTGCAGGGGGAGAGAAGAAACACTTAGCACGATGCTCTTGCAAGTTTAGAATGGTTTTTAATTTGTCTAAACAGGATGGCTCCCACTGTCTCTCGAATCCCTCCTCAAACCACAAAGGAAGAATTAGCCGGGATCAATCCCACCGTACAATACTTGCTTAACCGTTCAGCCAGGCCAGTGTCGGTACTTCGAGGGAGGTTTTCCAACGCTTTCGCGAAGTTCCTTAATTTAAGAACCTCTTTTCCCTGGGGGCGTAGCCCCGCTAACACCTTTCTAGGCACCTACTAGGTTTATAGCATTGATCGTTTAGTGAGAAATTTCCCGAGGAGTAGCATATACTCACAGTAGGATCGGGATCCAAATATCATCGCGTGACGAAAATGAAGGAATCCTACCATAATCATCACACTCCAAATGGTATGCAAATCTAGCAAGTTTCAGTACTTATGAAACTCCCGATGTGGATTTTTGCCCCATGCTCTTATGACCTTGACTTTGGCCAACAAATCATAAGTCACATGTCAAGTTCTTCCCGTCGTTCTCCAGGTTAATTTGAATCCACCCGTACATACCCTTGACTTTGGCCAACAAGGCAGTACGACTGTTCCAAATCAACGCATCTATCTATGCTGCACATGAATATCCAATAGCTACCAATCACTATGCCTTGACTTTGGCCAACAAACACAGCTTGAATACTATTGACTATTTATGTGAAACGACGGAGGGCTACGAATGGTTTTGGTAAAACCGTGAACGTAGTGAACTTGATATAATCGATGGAACGAGATAGCTTTTAGAAGGAGTGGCTCAAGCTCCGCATTTAAAAGTTAGTTTTGAAAAGAACCGAGTGGTTTTTCGAAAGTGTTCCATCGACTTAAACTTGGTTTATTATCTTGCATTAGTTCTTTTAATGCGTGATATTCTTGCATTAGTTCTTTTAATGCGTCCCATCATTTAATTCCTACCATTGCAGAAAACAACCAAAATATGACGTACGCTTATGCCATTCGCATTCGCCACGGGGTCCCGTCATCACTCGTTAGGTTACTTAACTAACGACAGAGCGGGGGCTGGGCTAGCGCGGCTGTAAAACATAAGCAACGCCTAAATAGAAAGCAATGATAGACATTACAGATCACAGATGAATACATTGGATATACTAGCAATCCGCATTTCTTTCGAGCCTGAAACGAAAAGCGGATAACACCGTCGCGGTGAATAGCAAATACCCCACCCAAGACCCCTACGGATGCGGCAAACTACCCGCCAAGATCCCGGTAGTTTGTGCACCCCACCATGGGTCTATCCTAGGAGCAAAAAACAGTAAAAAGAATTATACAATGACGGCTACAACCCCGACCCGGTTGTGCGGCCAAACAAATAATATAATTACATCAATTTACATTTACAATGAATGAAAGAAAAACAAAAGCTCATCTCACATCCACCCCGGCTATTCACCCGCGACAGTCCAACACATTCATATACACATTCCAGCACATTACAGATCATGTATAACCCCGACTAATCGACTTATAGCGATTAGCCGACGTTCAATACATGCAAACATCACAGATATAACCAACATAGCCAAAGTGCAGTGAAGTTCGGGAAAAAAAATACGGAATTATAGGACCCCAAAAGTGAATTTCAGTTCTGGAAAATCTGGGTACATATAATATATCTGAAAAATCCCAAAACCAACACAGAAGAACACTGCACGAAAAACGATGCAAAGATGACTACAACCTGCGGCGGTTCCGCGGCCATATGAGTAGGTGAGGCCGCGGAAGGGCGGCGGCTTGGAGGAAACATGCTATCGTTTTTCTTGTGTGTTCTTAGAAAACCCTGAGACGAATTTACAAGTATAAAGTTTTTCATTTTGAGCAGAAAAAATTTCAACAGAAAGTTAGGGTTTTGATTTTCCGGTTTTGCGATTTTTCGGTTCCGAACTTCGTTACACTTCACTACCAAGCTAGTTTAAGTTTAGTTAGGCTCTGATACCACTGTAAGTCCATATTGCGACCCCCGGTGCTTACGGGGAGGCGGAAACGGTATAAAAAACGAATTTTTATCGCAAGAGGCAACATGGACTAAACATGGTCGGGATCGTTGTCTAAACTAAAACTAGTATTCTAGCTAAAGAGAGTTAGCTACTATGGAAGATGGTTATACCTAAACTTGAACTCCTTCTTCTTCAAACCTTGTAGAGGTTGATGGTTCTCTTTACGTCGCCTTCTCCCGTCGAAGATGGATCCACCTCGAAGGTTCGACTTTGGGCTCTTCCTCGATCTTTGAGTGAACTAGGGTTTCCGGCTTGCTAAACCTTCATCCTAGAATGAGTAGAGAGAGATTAGGGTTTGCTTTTCTTTCTAAAGAGAATGATTCTCAACACATGAGAAGGTTTCTCTTTTCAAGAGGAAGAAGAAGATGAAATGAGGAGAGAGAGAGGTTATGATAGAATGAGCTCAATTATTTCTTTCTTGCAACCATATTGCAAAAGAAATGAATTATCTAAATGATAATAATTGAAATAAGAATAGTTGATGGTAATTTTGGAATGACCACTATCATGCCTCTTTAAATGAAGTGTAAGCATGAATCAAGGAAGACTTTCAAGGCATGAAAGTGGTCAATGGTCAACAAGTCAACCAAGGTCAACAAGTCAACAAAAAACAACCATAACATAATTCTCATTTAATTACTATTATTAATAGATAATATATAAATCCATTAGGGTTTGGAAAATGAAGACTGTCAACTGTGCATACGCACCCGTTCCGAAACCCTAATGAAAAACCTCATTCTCCGCCTCAAGCAACTGTGCATACACACCTGCATTCTCGTTCCGAAAAACAAGAATACCAAGATATAAAAGCAACCCCAAAAACATATACCAGTATCTGGCTCAAACCAGAGCCTGCCAGTGTAATCCGTCCGGACTCCAAACGTGCATAAGTGCGCGGATGAGAACGAACCCTGTCGCAAAACCATGCGACCTCTACTCTGTTTTGCCCAGAGGCGAATACCCTCTGTGTGGGACTCTAAAGACTCGACACTACGCTGGCAGTGGGTTTAACCACAGACCGCAAGCGGCACTAGCTGTGCGTAACGGTCCCCAGGTAGATGCCGACAAGAAGGCTGACGAGGTGAAACCCCATCTGAACTCCTACTGAGTCTGAATGTGACATTCTCCGTACAGTCCGGTCTGTTCGTCTGATACATCGCATGGCGGGCCTAGGGGGCGGTAAAACGTCAGTCCCCCAATAGCGGTACAAGTCGTGTCGGAGTGAAGCCCAAAACACCCTGAGATAACACTGGAAACCTACCAGTATATCTCGCTTGCCCTGGCCAGGGACTACTCGTGTAATGGCTCTCCTAGACACAGCGCGATGTCAACCCCCAATACCGGGAGAGACGAATCCTGTCTAACCGTCACTGCCTCCAAGTGCTTCGGGACTGCACCCAACCACCACCTGTTTGCACGACTCCTTTGAGCCGTGGTAGGGTAGTGATCAAAGTGCAGTGGGAACACACTCGAGGCGAAGTGTCAGTGTCAAGTCAGCGGACTAAGCTGTACTCATGTCACCTGGGAACTGATAACTGACGATAGGTATAATACCAACCTGTCAGTTCCCGACGAGTCCTGTCCAGTGTACTCGTAACCCAACGAGCACCCGTATACTATCTCCAGTACGACGTACTGATGGCTGTGGGACAGACCATCTCCCACACTGGGATGAGAAGCGCATACGCTAGTCTACTCCGGAGTATCGATGCCCTGTCTCGATAGTCCTACGACTAGGGACCTGTATAAGGATGTGCCTATAGATTACCCAGCCCCCACTAGTGTGACTGCCATCACAACGCTGGTAATCAAGCAAAGATCCTAAGGGCTCCACTAATGCGTATAAGTGATATACTGAAATAAACACAAGTACACATTGAAGTAGAAACAAACCAAGTAGCATACTACTATATTGAGCAAGATTGTTTATACAAGGTGAATATCCCAAGCTTCCATCAAGTAATATACAGACTAGTATGATACAGTAATGGCCTCTAGGGCATATACACTAACAAGAGGGAGTATGGGCATGGCTTGAGCCATGCTCATTAAATGAAGAGAGAGGGAAAGAGAGAGGGGGTTGTTGACTTGGGGCCTCATTTTCTCATTCTCACTTCTCATTCTCACAACTCACACACACACACACACACTCAGCTGAGAGAGAGAGAGAGAGAGAGAGAGGCAACAGCTGCAGAAGCAGCAACTAGCAGCAGCAACAACATCATCATCAGCAGCATCAGCAGCAGCAGGCAGTGGCAGCAGCAACATCAACAGCAGCCCCTAGCAGCTGCAGCAGCACTTCCCATCTTCTCTACCTCCTTTGTACTTGCACCTAGGGTCTTGTAAGGTATATAATCTGAGCCCAACCTCTTGGTTGTTTAACGTATGTGCAGTTTAGCTACGGTTTGTATAAAAAGTGAGATTTTGTGCTTGAAATGGTGATTTGTGTGAACTTATGGTTTAGTGCTGTTAGTATTGGTTAACCTAGCCTAATTAGGTGTTATTAAGACCATGTAAACCTAGTTAGACCCCAGATTACACCAAAATACCATAGGGTTTCTAATTGTGCAAAATTTAGTGTTTTTAAGTGAACATTTTTGGATTTCTGTGATCTGCTATAGGCCCGAGTAGTTCAGGTTGAAATTGAGTTAACTGGAGCTTGTGTACAAGGTAAAGACCACACCACCAGAGCCCGAGACCCCCACCCCATAGCGAGGCCGCCGGTTTATTCATTCTGGCCGCAATTTGCGGCCGGATAGGGGAATTTTTGGGTGATGTTTGCTTGGGTAGGAGTCTGTTGTTATTTCTAGGCCAGTGGTATATATAGTTTTGTAAGTTATTAGCCTGGGTAGAATCTGGGATATTATATCATTTTTCTAGTACGTTTGGTTCGCGCGATACGCGAGAGGGTTCCATGATTCAGCGTATCGCGGCGTGTCGGGGTTATTTTTAGACGCGTGCACACGTTTAGCGTATCGTACACACGTGCGTTTAGTTCGCGACGCGAGCGTGTCGTTTGACTTCGATATCGCGTTTTGCGAGATAGTTGCTCATATATGGATTCTTATGTAATTCCAGGTTCGCAGGCAGGTATGTCGGACGAAGCTAAGAAAGGGAAGCGGGTGGTCGGCTACGAGTAGCGCACGACCAGGTGAGTAGATTTAACATCTACGGGGAATTCGCCCATATGGCGTTAAGCGTCAGGGCGTGTTAGGATATTTAGTATAGATGTTCATATGGACTGTAGTAGCTTACCCTTTTGTTGCATATAGAAAAAATAGCATAGGACACTGCACTGTCACTAACGGTTCAAGTCGGACGAGTACGATTGATATGCTACACTCACTCCGTTAGTGATTGCCATGCCACTTACATTATAGGATTGCTATAAATCATATATCATACTGATTCCACCTTATTGATGTTGTCATGATTTGCCGCATAACAGCATATATTATATCCATATTTGGGCACATATGCATCACATACCCATACTTGTACTACTTACATCATATATTTATACTTGGACACATATATTGATATCTTCATACCTGCGCACATGCACACTGTATATTCATACCAGTGCACAAATATATTGATATCTTCATACCTGCGCACATGCACACTGTATATTCATACCAGTGCACACATATATTGATATCTTCATACCTACGCACATGCACACTGTATATTCATACCAGTGCACACATATATTGATATCTTCATACTTGCTTAGATTACGCATTGAGATATGTTGTTTCCATGTTAATTCTGGATTTGGGGAGCCGTGGATATTTCAAAGAGAATAGTTAATTATTTAAAAAACAAAGTTTCCCTTGATATGATATTTCGGTGCGTCCACCATGTGTTTTCTCGGTACTAGAGTGATATATGTGAACCCGAATCGAGGAGATGGATGAGGCCGATTATGGGTACATAGTGGACCAGGTATGGTACACCGGGGCGAGAACGGTTTCGCTGTGTAGTAGACGGTGAGCCTGGCAGAGGGACTACTACCTACCGGTGATTGGTTGGACCTGGCGGTTATCCGGAGGATACCGAACAGAGTCGATGAATGGATACGGGACGACTCGTACTGCCGGGGCCGAGGGCCGATACCGCAGACAGAGCCCGTGGGCTGATCCGGACTGACGGATGCCCTATACAGGAGGATTTGCGTGTCGATGCTTGGCACGGGTATTCTTGATATTTTGGGTGCCGATGTTGGACACTCACGATTATATGAGATTTACAGGATTTGAGGACCGAGGAGGATGACGACGCCTAAGTAGTATTGGGATTTGGGTGCATTGATCGGTACCGATTATACTTTCCTCGATGACATTCCGTGTAGATGTTATATTTCCCATGCTCAGTATGTAGTAATTGATATCTCCTCCTGTGTCTATTGTACCTGATATAGCACCCATGCTTGCACGATCATTGCATACCCTGTTCATTCTATATAGGGTGGTTAGACTGCATTGCTATACCTGATCATCACATATCTTGCTCATCACATGGAGATGTTATTAGATCGCACTTGTTGCATGATTTGAGCATCCAGTTCATCATATAGATGTTATCTGTTGATATAGGTTAGAGTATCGTTGCACGTGCATACTCGCGATTACCTTTATATGTTATCTTCTATTCACGAGTTGGCAACTCACCCCCGTTGTGCCACAGTGTTTGCAGGTTGCCCTTCGGAGTAGTCGCGGCAGGCTGCATTCTTGCATCTTTTGACACAGATACCCCTACAGTTGGTGTACTAGCTCTTTTGCTGATAGGTGGGTTTTGTGCGGTATCTGGTTATCTTTCAGTTATGTACATTGTTGTATCTAGTACTCTCCATCTACCACTTATGTATTGATTTAGAGACCAGTTGTGAGGACGATGTATATTATTTTGTATTCTGGCGTCGAGCTCGTTGTGAGCCGACTTTACTTATGCGGTTTATTGTATCTGTGATGTTTCCCACGTGTTGCTCATTTTCTTCGCTACGGCGTCGTATATTGTTATCTTAGTAATTGGTTCTATTAAATGCTTAAATCACTCTATACTTTTACTGGTTTGATTTCTGGGTTTTTCGGCTTACTTAGTCGCGTTACGCCTGTAGACGTTACGTGGTTAAGTGCCGGTCACGGGCCAAACTTTGGGTCGTGACACCTTCTTGTGGCATTGTAGACTTAGCCATATAAATGAGACACGGTTAGCTAAGTTACATAAAAATGCATATTTGAATTCATTCGAATTTTCATCTTATGATACTTGCCATTCATGTCTCAAAGGAAAAATGACCAAAGCTCCGTTTAGTGGACACGGAGAAAGAGTTACGGAACTCTTAGGACTGATACATAGTGATGTATGCGGTCCCATGTCTACGCATGCCAGGAACGGTTCTTCCTACTTCATTACATTCACTGGCGATCTCTCTAGATACGGGCATGTGTTCCTGTTGAAACACAAGTCTGAAGCTTTTGAGAAATTCAGAGAATATAAGCACGAAGTAGAGAACCAAACGGGCAAAAGTATTAAGATCCTTCGATCTGATCGAGGAGGAGAATACTTGAGCAATGATTTTCTGGATTATCTAAAAGAGAATAGGATTCTCTCAGCTTACTCCTCCTTATACACCATAGCACAACGGTGTATCAGAACGGAGGAATCGGACCCTATTAGATATGGTTCGCTCTATGATGAGCGAAGCTGAGTTACCTATTTCCTTCTGGGGGTATGCGCTTGAGACAGCCATATACATATTGAATCTAGTTCCGTCTAAATCTGTACCTACCACACCATATGAGTTATGGAGTGGGAAGAGACCATATTTTAAACGAGTCAAGATATGGGGTTGTCCGGCCTATGTCAAAAGGCAAAATCCGGACAAACTCGAGACACGATCAGTTCTTTGCAAATTTGTGGGATATCCAAAGAATTCTCAAGGATATTTTTTCTACCAAACTAAGGAACAAAAAGTGTTTGTTGCTCAACATGCCACCTTTTTGGAAAAGGAATTTCTTGCAAAAGAAATTAGTGGCAAAGAGGTAGAGCTGGAAGAGGTTCCAGCACCACAAACTACAACTGATGATTTGTTGGAACCAGAAGATTCAGTAGTACCCGACGAACCCCAGCCTCTCCGCCGATCTAGTAGGGTTTCTCGTCCACCTGAGAGATACTACGGTTTTCTCATTGATGGTGGAAGCGAGGATTGCATCATGGAAGATGATGACCCGACTAGTTTCGAGCAGGCCATCACGAGTGGTGACTCTGTGAAATGGCTGGATGCAATGCGATCTGAGATGGAATCCATGTACATCAATAAAGTATGGATTTTGGAAAATGCTCCTGAAGGGGTAAAACCCATTGGGAGCAAGTGGATTTTTAAAAAGAAATTTGGTGTAGATGGAAAAGTTGAGACTTTCAAAGCTAGACTTGTAGTAAAGGGTTTTCGTCAACGACCAGGTGTGGATTATGACGAAACCTTTTCTCCAGTGGCTATGCTTAAGTCCATCCGGATCTTACTTGCCATTGCTGCATACCATGACTACGAAATCTGGCAAATGGATGTTAAGACCGCCTTTCTAAACGGTGATTTAGAAGAGTGCGTGTACATGACTCAGCCAGAGGGCTTCGTAGATAGTGGGAGCAGCGGAAAGGTATGCAAACTGCTTAAATCCATTTGTGGGTTAAAGCAAGCATCGCGGAGTTGGAACATCTGTTTTGATGTTGTAGTCAAAGAGTTTGACTTCATCAAAAATATAGATGAACCTTGTATCTATAAGAAGGTAGCAGAGAGTAAGGTTGTCTTCGTCGTATTGTACGTGGATGACATACTCTTAATAGGGAATGATATTCCTATGCTGCAATCAGTCAAGCTCTTCTTATCAAAAAGATTCTCAATGAAAGATCTAGGTGATGCCTCCTGTATATTGGGGATTAGGATCTATAGAGATAGATCCAAAAGGATACTGGGATTGTCCCAATCCAGGTATATTGACACCATACTAAAGAGGTTTAGTATGGAAGAATCCAAGCGTGGGAACCAACCCACGATCTCTGGACTCACTCTCTCCAAAGAGATGTCTCCCAAGACTGATTTGGAGAGAGCTCGCATGCAAGGGATACCCTATGCTTCGGCAGTAGGCTCTATCATGTATGCGATGCTATGTACCAGACCCGATATAGCATACTCACTAAGCGTAGTGAGTCGGTATCAAGCAGAACCTGGAGAGAGTCACTGGACAGCTGTGAAGAACATTCTCAAGTACTTACGAAGGACTAGAGACATGTTCTTGGTGTATGGTAATGGAGAACTCCAGGTGGAGTCCTTTACCTATTACAGCTTCCAAAGTGATAAGGACGACTCTAAGTCGCACTCGGGATTTGCCTTTACCCTCAATGGAGGTGCGGTATGTTGGAAGAGTTCCAAATAGGATACCGTTGCAGACTCGACGATGGAGGCTGAATACATCGCTGCCAACGATACTGCCAAAGAGGCTGTCTGGATGAAGAAGTTCATCACTGAACTTGGTGTGGTTCCATCCATTGAACATCCAATACCTCTGTATTGCGATAACAATGGAGCTGTGGCTTTGGCCAAAAAACCCAGATCCCATCAGAAGTCCAGACATATTCTGAGGCGGTATCACCTGATCAGGGAGATAGTTGATCGCCGGGAGATCGAGGTCAGGAGAGTAGATACGAAGGACAACACCGCGGATCCACTCACGAAGGCCATTCCCCAGATACAGTTTGAGAGATTATTCGGGATGCTGGGTATGAGATACTACAGCAGCTGGCCTCAGTGCAAGTGGGAGATTGTTAGTTATGTATATGCCCTAGAGGCCATTGTTGTACATATGATGTATATTATGATGGATACTTGGATATATACAGAGAGGACTTTCTTGCTCGTCATGATAGTATGCTATTTGGTTTCACTTTATCTTAACATGTTGACTTGTATTGGTTTACTGTCTTACTCTCACATGTTGATAAAGCCCTTAGGATCTGTAATTGACTACTGGGACTATGATGAGATCATACTAGTGGGGCCATAGTAGTCGATGAGTACATCCTATAACTGTTCCTAGTCGAAGGTATATCGAGACAGGGCATCGATACACCAGAGTAGGCTAGCGTATACGCATCTTGACCCATATGATGGGCGATGGATGATCCCATATCCATCGGTGTTTGACATCAGAGATGGTGTACGGGTGCTCAGTGGAGACTGGGTACACTGGACGGACTCGCCGAGAACTCCCAGATGGTGATATACCACACGTCAGATGGCAGTTCTCCGGTGACACTGGTACAGGGTAGTCTGTAGACCCGAGATCGTCATAGAGTCTTGTGTGATTCCTACTGTGCTTTGATTTCCACCTTACCACGTCCAAGAGGGCATGCAAAACGGTGGCTTTTGGGTACAGTCCTGAATCACATGGAGGCAATGAGCGATAGGAGGGGATTCGTCTCTCCCGGTATAGGGAGTTGATGTTGTGCTGTGTTCGATTGGCTATAACTGGAAGTCCCTGGCCAGGGCTGATATAGAGATTTACTGGTAAGTGTTACCAGTAGTTTCTCGACCTGTTATGAGCCTCACATCGACACGACTTATCGGTTACTGGGGTCTGACGTATACCACCCCTAGACTTGATATGCGACATATCAGACAAACAGGCCGGACTGTACGGGAGTGTTACTGATTGGATTCACAGGAGAACAGACAGGCTAGCTTGTTGATCTTCTGATCGCTCAATACCTGGGTGGCTGTTACGTTTAGCTGACCGCTTGCAGCTTGTGGGTGTTTGATATGATCATCACCTGCTACCGGCGTATTGACGATTCTTTAGAGTCCTACACATAGGTTTCTTGGCTCAGGCAAAACGGAGTAGAGGCACATATGTGATATGTGCAGGACCGAGGATAATGCGATATGAGATACCGTATTATATTCTCGCGATATTTAGATATGAACCGGGACATCGAATCAAGTGTTGATTCGATGAATCGGTACATGATATATTAGTCGGTTATATTCGATATAGCTGGATTGTCGGATCAAGTGTTGATTCGATGATTTAATGTATAATGATATATATGATATATTGTATTACATTATCTAATATTGGCTCGCTTTATTATTTCATTTTCTCACCGGATTAATACATTGATATATATGCGATATATGTTAATTGTATTATTTTCTTTTGTTGCAAATATATAATATATATGTGATATATATTATTGTGACATTATATGATTTATTATGAAACATGTTTAAGGATGATAAAAGGGATTAGGGTTTGATTAGGGTTAGCTCCTTCTTGTTCATTCTAGAAGGATTCTCTTTTGTCTTGGTTAAGATATTATGGTTGATACTTATCCTTAACCTAACCAAACCCTAACTCTAGTTTATTCTCTATAAAGTTTTAGCCTCTCATCCTTGACCATGGTTCCATAATCAATCATATACTCTAATCTACTATTCATCACAAAAGGATTATTCTTTTCATTTCTTCATCTTCTTCTCTCTTGAGTTTGAGAGAGAGTTCACATGAGATTTCTTTTGTGATGAGTTATTGTGAGAAAATGATATAAAAAGAAAGCATAAATACTACTCCATCATCCTCATCTAATCTAGCCCATTAGATTAGGGTGTTCACCTCATTAGAGTGAGAGAAAGCTTGAGCTATTGCAACTTCGACGTAGATCATCGGAGAAAAGGAATACGACAAGCTATCATGGATCGTTTGAGTCGTGGAGCCTCTCTTGAGTCCGGGAGATCATGGATCGCGGCGAAGGGACTTCTACTCGGAGCTTGTGAAGCGAAGGAGCGGACTACAAAGGTTGTAATCCCTCACACTTAGGTTTAAAGATGTTATCTTGCATGTTAAACCCTAATAATCTAGCAAAGATCCCGGCTTTGGGTTGTTCGGCATATCTAATTTTTTATTCGGGCATATTTGATGCTTTATGAACCTTCACAAGAGTGCCTAGGAACCCTACATGAAGTCTACTTTTGGATTTGCTCAGTATGCCCAGATGTTTATCGATGAGATTGTACGATTGCATGGCGTCCCGACTTGTATTTTGTCCGACCAAGGCACCCAGTTCACCAGCCGACTATGGCAGAGACTTCAGGAGGCTTTGGGCACCCGATTGAGTTTCAGTACAGCTTTTCATCCGCAGACCGACGGTCAGTCAGAGCGGACTATTCAGACTCTTGAGGACATGCTCCGAGCATGCGTTTTAGATTTCGGTGGCAGCTGCGATCATCATTTGCCCTTGATTGAGTTCTCATACAATAACAACTTCTAGGAGACGATTCAGATGGCACCCTTCGAGGCGTTATATGGGAGGAGATGTCGTTCGCCCGTATGTTAGACAGAGCTCCGTGAGAGCAGTATTTTGGGGCCGCAGATTGTGCAGGAGACGACCACAAAGATCCAGTTGATTCGTGATAGGATGAGAGCTGCCAGAGCTGGCAGAAATCTTATGCGGACCGACGTCGGCGCAGACTTGAGTTTGCTGTAGGAAATCATGTTTTCTTGAGGGTCTCTCCGATGAAGGGCGTGATGAGATTTGGGAGGAAAGGGAAGCTTAGTCTTAGATATGTGGGCCCCTTTGAGATCCTCTAGCGTGTTGGCGCAGTTGCTTATCGGTTGGCTCTTCCGTCCAGTTTTCCTGATGTTCACCCCGTATTCCACGTATCGATGCTCCGCAAGTACCTTCATGACCCTTCTCATGCGATTCAGCACCCGACGATTCAGCTGAAGCGCGACTTTTCTTTCACCGAGCAGGCCGGTGGTCATTCTGGATCGGCAGGTGAAGAAATTGAGGTCAAAGGTATATACCGTCCGTAAAGGTTCTTTGGCGTGGCACCGAGCAGCGAAAAGGTCACCTGGGAGACCGAGGACGAGATGAGGAAGAAACATCCCCATCTTTTCGAAGGTACGCGTACCTAGATTTTTAAATTCGGGGACCGAATTTCTTTAAGGAGGGAAGATTGTAACGCTTTGAAAATTCGTTTAGGTTAAGTTTGTGTAAATTAGCGATAAGGCGTGTTTTCATAAAACCTCGTTGTTAATTATTTTCCACATAGACTGGAATAAACCTATTTTAATTGTGAAAATTTGTAATTACATATTTATGGTGCTTTATTAATTAACATTTAAATTATTGTTCACTTAATTATCTTTTTGCTAATATATTATTTACTAAGCTAGATTTTTAATTAATCTTGTACTAATCCAATTTTACCCTAGTCTAAAATATGCTTAGCAACGTTGACAAATCAACATTTATTTTTTAGCATGCTTTTACCTTTAATTCTTTTTGGTTCCAAACCCCTTTTTAAAAGAAATTAAATAAGAAAAAGAATGGAAAAGGGATGCATGGGGGTATTTATGAGGCATGGGGAAACATTTACTTTGAGAACCCTCACTCTCTCTCTCTCTCCCTTCAAGCTCAGCCGCAGCCCCCTCTCCTTCATTTCTTCTTCTTCTTCTCTCAATCCAAGCCCCATTTCAAAAGAAAATCCTCAAATTCTAGCAAAATCATCACAACTTCCCCTTTTCTAAATCAAGCATGGTTCTTGGCAAGTCTCCATGAGTGCTAGCTTGTTTGAATCACCCTCTCAACCAGCTTGAGGTATAAGCCTAATCCAAAACTTAGTTTGCTAAACTTTTAGTTATTTAGCTTAATGTAGTGTTTAAGTAGTATATTAGTGCTAATATGTGGTTTAAGAGGAAATTAGGTTAAGATAGGGTTTTTATGGGCTTAAGTAGCTTAATTAATCCAAGTCTTTTCACAGTTTACACTAAAATACCATATTGTTTTAAATTAGTGTTTAATTAGAGTTTTAGTTAAGAATTGTGTTTCTTTTTGGGATCTGCTTTAAACCAGAAGTTGCAGAAAAAAGTTGCACTTACTAGAGCATAGTTACAGGACTAAGTCACACACCCAAAGCACGAGACCCCTATTCACCTTTGTGGCCGCAAATTATTGGGTTCTGGCCGCAAATTGCGGCCCAAATTAGAGACCTGGGTGTCGGGGTTTGGTTGCTAGGTGTCTGCTGTATATTTAAGGTCTTTGGTATATGCAATTTTGTCTAGTTGTTCTCGTATTAAAATCTGGGACCAATTGCCTATAATTTTAGTTTTTGTGACTTGCGCGATACGTACGTTCCGAGTCTGGGTTGGTGTTTGCTGTGTATCACAGCCAGTCGGGGTGGTTTTAGACGTTGCATATACGTTTTGGTGTTTCGAGTGCACACACGTTTAGCTTGCGACGCTAGTTTTCTCGTATGGTCTTGATATCACATTTTCCAGGATATTAGTCTTATGTGTGTGGCATAGTGTAATTCTAGGATCGGTGGCGGGAGACATCGGACGCGGCGCGGAAAGGAAAGGCGGTGATTGGATCAGACTAGCTGAGGCATTCTGGTGAGTAGATGTACACATCTACGGGGGAATCATTTGGATGGCGCAAGACGCCCGATAGTTAAAATTTCGATTAGTACTTACACTTATATGCATAGTTCCTAGTTAATCATCCCGTTGCATTGCATCATCTATCATATATATATATATATATATATATATATACTGTAATAGCACCTCATAAGACACTCGCACCATTACCATTGGTTTATGCTGCACGGGCACTATTCATGGGGACACACACGCCTTGGTAATTGCTATGCCATGAACATTATATAGCTTGTTAAAACCGAACCTTATCAATTGCGCCAATTTTGATTAATAACCTGTATTTCTATATTCAATTCATCAGGATGGATACGTAAGATTGCTAGTCTTGTGCATTTATCTCATTGCATCATCGTTCATGCGTAGTTTTCTAGTTTCGCATCACATTTCATATTGTTAATATCAAAGACGTTCATGTATTATGATTCTTCTCGAGGATTTTCTTATTTATGAGATTTATGGATTTGGAGAAACTGCAAGGATTTAAAAACGTATTACAATTTTAAAAATGTAAGTTGCAGTTTTCTCGTGATATGATGTATGGATAGTCCACCATGAGATTTCTCGGTTCTTGAGCGGTATCATACACCTGATTCGAGGAGGAGGAGGAACCGTCTGTGGGTGCATGGTGGACCCGGTGCGGTACCCCGGGACAAGGTGGACGCAGATGATGGCGTTGAGCCCGGCAGGGGAGCACTACCGACCGGTTATTTGTGACACGGTGGATATCTGGAGGATACCGACGTAGTATTGAGATCAGATATATGGGCTAGTCCGGATTGCCGGAGCCCGAGATCAGATATATGGGCCAGTCCGGATTTCTGGAGCCCGGTATAATAAAATAAGATATTCATATTTGGTGTCGATGCTTGACACAGATTTATATTGATTTCATTGATGAAACTACATCTAAATTACAGAAGTTTAATAAGATAAGAATATAGATTTCCCATGTTAATCATATTGAAATCTCGTGTTGTTTATTGCATTCATGTTGCATACATATTATTACATCGCTTCATTTTAGTATATGTAGGCTGTGAAGAAATTGTGTGCATGCTTACGATAGCCTTATTAGATGTTACTTATAACTCACGTGTTGGCAACTCACCCCCTTCGTGCCACAGTGTTTTGCAGGTCTGACCCGTCAGCACAGTAGCGGCGGGCGCACCTCTTTTGCTCCTTTTTGCTTGGACTCGCAGTATTGTTCGTAGGTAGGTTGCGTGGTTATTTTGTTTCCACCGTGTATCAGTATCGTATCTAGTGTACTCCATCTACCGTATCTATCACTTCTACAGTTGTATTTGTGACCTAGCGATGAGACAGTGATATTTGTGTACTTTTATGTTATTTCCCTGGGGTCGAGCTCACTTGAGCCGACATGATGCTTTATTACCTTGTGCCTTTATATGTTTATTTTGCACGGTGATGATACATATATTGCGTGTGATTTTGAGTCCGCCTTTGGCGAAGAGCTAGCTCCCGCTTGGGGATGCCTTATTTCATGTTGTACATATATTCTTGTTTTGTACCCGTTTGGGGCCAGTATTTTCAAAGGAGACTCTGCCGAAATTTCCGGAAAATGTGATGTCGCTTGTAAAGATTTGATGTGACTTGTTTGGTTTTCCTTCACTCTACTGCTTAATTTGGTTTTGATTTCTGGGTTTTGGCTTAGATTACGTACGCCTCGATATGTTTGGTAATTTAAGTGTCAGTCACGCTCCGTACTTTTCGGGTCGTGACAATACCGTCCCTCCATTGAGGTATAGACAATGCCTGTGACTAACTTTCAGTCGTCCTTATCACTCTGGAAGCTCGAACTAAGAACATTCTTTTATTGCTTCTCAAGTACTTAAGAATGTCCTCCACAGCTGTCCAATGATTCTCCCAAGATCTGATTGATTCCTGATCATTACACTTAGTGAGTTAGCTACATCTGGTCTGGTACATAACATCACATACATTATAGAGCCTACTGCCGAAGCATAGGGTATCCCATGCACACGAGCTCTCTCCAAATCAGTCTTGGAAGACATCTTTTTGGAGAGAGTGATCCACGAGTAAGTGGGCGAACCACCACGCTTAGAATCGTCCATACTAAACCCCTTTAGTATGGTGTTAATGTACCTGGATTTGGGACACTCCCAATATCCACTTCGATCTATCATCATAGATCGTATTCCACAAGATGTAGTAGGTATCATCCAGATATTCTATTGAGAATCCTTGTGATAAGAGGAGCTTGACCGAGTGTAGCATAGGAAACCATTTCCTATCAAGAGTATGTCATCTATGTACAATACGTGTAAGACAATCTCACTCTCTACAACCTTCTTATATATATAAGGTTCATCTACCCTTTTGATGAAGTCAAACTCTTTGACTATCACATCTAAACAAATGTTCCAACTCCGCGATGCTTGCATTGATCCTGATGGACTTAAGCATAGCTTTGAAAGTCTCAACTTTTCCATTTACACCAAGAATCTTCTCAAGAACCTTTTGCTCCTAATGGGTTTTAACCCTTCAGGTGCAACATTCAAAGTCATACTTTGTTGGTGTACATGGATTCCATCTCTGATTGCATAGCTGTTAGTGTATATGCCCTAGAGGCCATTACTGTATCATACTAGTTTGTATATTACTTAATGGAAGCTTGGGATATTCACCTTGTATATACAATCTTGCTTAAAATAGTAGTATGCTACTTGGTTAGTTTCTACTTCAATGTGTACATGTGTTTATTTTAGTATATCACTTATACACATTAGTGGAGCCCTTAGGATCTTTGCTTGATTACCAGCGTTGTGATGGCAGTCACACCAGTGGGGGCTGGGTAATCTATAAGCACATCCTTATGCAGGTCCCTAGTCGCAGGACTATCGAGACAGGGCATCGATACTCCGGAGTAGACTAGCGCATGCGCTTCTCATCCAGAGTGGGAGATGGTCTGTCCCACAGCCATCAGTACGTCGTACTGGGGATAGTATGCGGGTGCTCGTTGGGTTACGAGTACACTGGACAGGACTCGTCGGGAACTGACCGGTTGGTATTATACCTATCGTCAGTTATCAGTTCCCAAGTGACATGAGTACAGCTTAGTCCGCTGACTTGACACTATTACTTCGCCTCGAGTGTGTTCCCACTGTACTTTGATTACTACCCTACCACGGCTCAAAGGAGTCGTGCAAACAGGTAGTAGTTGGGTGCAGTCCCGAAGCACTTGGAGGCAGTGACGGTTAGACAGGATTCGTCTCTCCCGGTATTGGGGGTTGACATCGCGCTGTGTCTAGGAGAGCCATTACACGAGTAGTCCCTGGCCAGGGCAAGCGAGATATACTGGTAGGCTTCCAGTGTTATCTCAGGGTGTATTGGGCTTCACTCCGACACGACTTGTACCGCTATTAGGGGACTAACGTTTACCGCCCCCCTAGGCCCGCCATGCGATGTATCAGACGAACAGACCGGACTGTACGGAGATTGTCACATTCAGGCTCAGTAGGAGTTCAGATGGGTTTCACCTCGTCAGTCTTCTTGTCGGTATCTACCTGGGGACCGTTACGCACAGCTAGTGCCGCTTGCGGTCTGTGGTTAAATCCACTGCCAGCGTAGTGTCGAGTCTTTAGAGTCCCACACAGAAAGCTATTCGCCTTTAGGCAAAAGAGTAGAGGTCGCATGGTTTTGCGACAGGTCGCATGGTTTTGCGACAGGTCGCATGGTTTTGCGACCGGGTTCAGTCACATCCGTGCACTTGTGCACGTTTAGTGTCCGGACAGTTTACACTAGCGGGCTTTGGTTTAAGCCAGATCCTAGTGTACGTATTGGGATTGGTTTTATCCAGTTTGTATTCGTGTTCCTCGGAACGCGAATGCGGGTGTGTATGCACTGTTGACGGAGAGACAGAGGCAGAGGATTTTCATTAGGGTTGTTGACCGTTGACTGTTGACTATTGAATTTTTGCTCAACCCTAATGAGTATATGATATGTAATTAACAATAATATTAATTAAGTATTGTGGTGACATGGTTGTTGAGGGGTTGACTTTGTTGACTTGTTGACTTTGTTGACCGGTTGACTAGGTTGGACTAGTTGACCATCATGATGACAATGGCTATCATTTCATGGCAAAGACTTTTTACTTGCTTGTTCTCTTGTGCAATATGAGTGCGTGAAATGATATAGCCATTTTGACTTAAACCATTTACACAATACTTGATTACTATTTTTGTGATGATGGTTTTGGATTATGAGAGCCAAGTGAGAAAAGTCTTGCTCATTCTATCATTTTCATTCTCTCTCTTGTGTTCTTGAGCTCTCATCTTCTTCCTCTTGCTCTCCCTCTCTTTAGTCTATGGTTCACTTGTCTCATGTGTTGAGAACCAAGAACCATAGAGAAAATCCCAACACACTCTCCTCTACTCACTCTAGTTCACAAGGTTTAGCAAACCGAGTGAACTAGTTTCTTCAAAGTACGAAGAAGAAGCCAAAGGTAGAAGCTTTTAGGTGGATCGATCTTCGGCGCAAGGAGATGACGGGGTGAAGACGATCCGGACAACCATCGAGGCTTGAAGACGAAGGAGTTCAAGAAAGAAAGGTATAACCCCCTAACCGAGTAGTTAACAACTCCTAGTTAGGTTGTTAGTTAGATGTTTAACAAAGATCCGGTTTTGAGTCCATGTTACCACCTCTAGAAAATTGTTTTTCACCAAATTCCGCATGCCCGAAAGTACCGGGAGAGGTAGCATGGACTTACAGTGGTATCAGAGCTTAGTTAAACACTACCTAACATGTTAGCATAGTAACTAGAAATTCGATTGGAGAAGAAGTCGCGAAATACACCCGGATTTCAAACTTTCTGTCGATTTTCAAAGTGCTGCAAAAATTATTTGAGATATACCAAAAATCGACTCAGGGTTTTTAGAAGAAACTGCAAAAATTCGACCCACTGAATCGATCAACGCGCCGCGTTTCCACGGCCGGAGCTTGCTCCCGCCGCGGAACCACGGCCGAGTTGACTCGGTCGTGGGGTTTTATTTTTGCAGTTTGTTCATAGGGGTATTTTGGGATTTTTGGAATATGTCTTTTCAGCCCAGATTTTCCAGAACAAAAATTTTATTTTTAGGGCTTTAAAAACCGTATTTTGATCGAATTTCTTATGACTTAAGCTGACGGGTTTTTATCTGTGATGTGATATTTGTATTGAACGTCTGCTAATCGCTATATGTCGATTAGTGGGGGTTATACAAATCTGTGATCTGTAATGTTATTGGAATGTGTATATGAATTCATTGGATTATCGCGGGTGAATAGCCGGGGGGTTGTGAGACGAGAGTTTTCTTTTCTTTCAATTCATGTAAATTTGTAAATTGATGTAATAATTATTTGTATGGCCGCACAACCGGGTCAGGGTTGTAGCCGTCATTGTATATTTTCTTTTTACTATTTTTGCTCCTAGGATAGACCCATGGAGGGGGTGCACAAACTACCGGGTATGCTGAAGTGCCGAGTGGCCTACTCACGGAGTTGAGGGAGGTTGCTTCGCTTCGGGTACTTGGCGGGTAGTTTGCCGCACCCGTAGGGGTCTTGGGTGGGGTATTGGCTATTCACCGCGACCGTGTAATCTGCTTTTCGTTACAGGCTCGTACGAATTGCGGATTCCTAGTATATCCAATGTATTCATCTGTGATCTGAAATGGCTATCATTGCAATATATCTATATATGATATTATTTAGGCGTTGCTTATGTTTTACAGCCGCGCTAGCCCAGCCCCCGCTCTGTCGTTAGTTAAGTAACCTAACGGGTAATGACGGGACCCCGTGGCGAATGCGAATGGCATAAGCGTACGTTATATTTTGGTTGTTTTCTGCAATGGTAGGATTAAATGATGGGACGCATTAAAAGAACTAATGCAAGAATATCACGCATTAAAAGAACTAATACAAGAAAAATAAACCAAGTAAAAGTCGTTGGAACACTTTCGAAAAACCACTCGGTTCTTTTCAAAACTAACTTTTAAATGCGGAGCTTGAGCCACTCCTTTTAAAAGCTATCTCGTTCCATCGATTATATCAAGTTCACTACGTTCACGGTTTAGCCAAAACCATTCGTAGCCCTCCGTCGTTTCACATGGATGGTCAATAGTATTCAAGCTATGTTTGTTGGCCAAAGTCAAGACATAGTGATTGGTAGCTATTGGGTATTCATGTGCAGCATAGATAGATGTGTTTGTTTGGAACAGTCGTACTGTCTTGTTGGCCAAAGTCAAGGGTAGGTGCGGGTGGATTCAAATTAACCTGGAGAACGACGGGTAGAACTTGACATGTGACTTATGATTTGTTGGCCAAAGTCAAGGTCATAAGAGCATGGGGCAAAAATCCACATCGGGAGTTTCAAAAGAACTGAAACTTGCTAGTGTTGCATACCATTTGGAGTGTGATGATTCTGGTAGGATTCCTTCAGTTTCGTCACGCGATGATATTTGGATCCCGATCCTACTGTGAGTATATGCTACTCCTCGGGAAATTTCTCACTTAACAATCAATGCTATAAACCAAGTAGGTGTCTAGAAAGGTGTTATCGGGGCTACGCCCCCAGGGAAAAGAGGTTATTTAATTAAGGAACTTCGCGAAAGCGTTGGAAAACCTCCCTCGAAGTACCAACACTGGCCTGACTGAACAGTTAAGCAAGTATTGTACGGTGAGATTGATCCTGACTAATTCTTCCTTTTTTGGTTTGAGGAGGGATTCGAGAAACAGTGGGAGCCATCCTGTTTAGACAAACTAAAAACCATTCTAAACTTGCAAGAGCATCATGCTGAGTGTTTCTTCTCTCTCCTAATTGCAGCGACCAATCGACATGACTGGACTTAAGTTACTTCTAGATAAAAACATACTGACAGGGCCAAACTATAAAGATTGGCTCAGGAATGTCAAGATGGCAATCACTTACGACAAGCTGGGGTATCTTCTTACCACCAAAGCTCCCCCTATCCCAGGTCCCAAAACCAGCATTGCGGATAAGGAAATCCGTAAGACCTGGGAAATCGATTGCGCGAAGGCCAAGTGCCTCGTGCTTGCCTCTATGGACAACGAACATCAGAGGAGGCACGAGAATATGGACCTCGAATCCATATTTCTCCATACAAAAGAACTGTATGGAGAGCAGTCTCGTATCGCAAGATACGAAGTGTCGAAGAAGTTATTTTCGGCAAGGTTGGCTGTCGGATCATCGGGAGTGGAACACGTGCTTAAGATGATTGGCTACATAGAAGAGCTCGCGGACCTTGGGACCATGTTGGAGAATGAGCTCTATACGGACTTGATTCTCCAGTCCCTTCCTTCCACTTACGCCCAGTTTATCCTGAACTTCAACTTACAAGAAAAAGAAGTTGAACTTTCAGAACTCCTCAACATGCTGAAGAGCGCAGAGGGCACCCTACAGAAAGGTAGGGAAACATCCACTTTGTTTGTAGGAGGATCTTCCTCTTCTAGGTCCAAGGCGAAAGCCAAGGGAAAGAAGAAGAAAGCCCCCGCCAAACCAAGGGGCGGTGTTAGTAAAGTGGATACGAAGGGAAAGGCAAAAGCAACAAAGAAAGTGGGAAAGCTTGTAGATAAGGAAGAATGCTTCTATTGTCATAAGAAGGGACACTGGAAGAATGATTGCAGGGCTTGGAAAGCCAGGACACAGGAATTGAAGCAGGTTGCAGCTTCAGCTTCAGGTGTGTATATTATTGAAAATTGTCTTTCAATAAACTCTACTTCCTGGGTATTGGATACCGGATCAGGATCTCATATCTGTAATTCTTTGCAGGAGTTGAGAAACCGTAGGGTTTTGAAGGCAGGTGACATGACCCTCAAAGTTGCAAACGGAGCTAGCATGGATGCTAAGGCCGTGGGGGACTATCACCTGGGAATGTCAGATGGACATGTTTTGGTTTTGCGTAATTGCTTTTTTTGTACCCAACGCAACTTGTAATATCATTTCTGTATCTTTGGTTTCTAAAGAAGGTTATGAATTTGCGTTTGTAAGCAATGTTGTAAACATTCACCTTAATCAAGTTCGGATTGGGTCAGGTACACTAAGCAATGGTATATACGTATTAAACCAACCACAGATTTTCAATGTCCAGAATACACACAAAAGAAAGTCTCCGGAAATAAATCAGACTTTCTTGTGGCATTGTAGACTAGGTCACATCAATGAGAGAAGGTTGACGAAATTACATACAGAAGGATATTTGAATCCGTTCGAATATCAATCGTATGCCACTTGTCAATCCTGTCTCAAAGGAAAGATGACAAAGACTCCGTTCACTGGACACGGAGTAAGGGCGAGCGAGCTCTTGGGACTCGTACACAGCGACGTGTGCTGTCCAATGTCTACACATGCGCGAAGCGGTTATTCTTACTTCATTACTTTCACGGATGACTTTTCAAGGTACGGTTATGTCTTCTTAATGAAATATAAGTCCGAAGCCTTTGGAAAATTCCAGGAATATAAGAATGAAGTAGATAAACAAACCGGCAAAAGTATCAAGATTCTAAGATCGGATCGAGGTGGAGAATACTTGAGTGCCGAGTTCCTGGACTATTTAAAAGAGAACGGAATTCTCTCTCATCTTACTCCTCCATACACTCCGCAACATAACGGTGTATCGGAGAGACGGAACCGAACCCTATTGGATATGGTACGGTCCATGATGAGTAACGCTGAGTTACCGCGATCATTCTGGGGGTATGCGCTAGAATCAGCTGCATACCTTTTGAACCGAGTTCCAACTAAGACTGTGCCTACTACACCATATGAGATGTAGTGTGGGAAGAGACCCTATCTTAATCACATAAAGACATGGGGAAGTCCAGCTTTTGTTAAAAAGCAGCATGCGGACAAGCTCAAGGCACGCTCAGTACAGTGCAAGTTCGTGGGATATCCAAAGAACTCCAAGGGATATTTCTTCTACTGCGAAGAGGAACAAAAGGTTTTTGTTTCTCGTCATGCCTACTTCTTGGAAACTTAGTTTTTGGAAAACCAGATAAGTGGGAGAACAGTAGAACTGGAAGAAATTCCAGAACCACGAACTATTACTGAAAGCTTAGTGGAACCAGAGGGTTCAAAAGAACAGGACATTCCTACGCCGCACCGCAGGAGTAGTAGGCAGTCTCATCCGCCCGAGAGATACTACGGTTTTCTCATAGACGGGGATAGAGAGGATTGCATCATAGATTATGATGAGCCTACTAGTTTCCAGCAGGCCGTTCAGAGCGTTGACTCGGTAAAATGGCTGGATACAATGCGGACCGAAATGGAGTCCATGTACACCAACAAGGTATGGACGTTGGACATTGCTCCAGACGGGGTAAAACCCGTAGGATGCAAGTGGATCTTCAAAAGGAAGATTGGTATAGATGGACAGGTTGAGACCTATAAAGCTAGACTTGTTGCAAAGGGTTTTCGTCAAAGACCTGGTTTGGACTATGACGAAACCTTTTCTCCAGTGGCTATGCTGAAATCCATTCGGATCCTTCTTGCCATTGCCGCCTTCCACGATTATGAGATCTGGCAGATGGACGTAAAGACCGCTTTTCTAAATGGAAATTTAGAGGAGTGTGTCTATATGGACCAACAAGAAGGTTTCATTGAGAGTGGGAGTAGCGGAAAGGTGTGCAAGTTGCTTAAGTCCATCTATGGACTAAAGCAGGCATCGCGGAGTTGGAACATCTGTTTTGATGAGACGGTCAAGGAATTTGGCTTTATCAAAAATCCAGATGAACCATGCATCTATAGTAGATTTGTAGCAAGAACTGTAGTATTCCTCGTTTTATACGTGGATGACATTCTCTTAATAGGAAATGACATTCCTATGCTACAATCTGTCAAGGGGTTCTTGTCACACAGGTTCTCCATGAAAGACCTGGGTGATGCCTCATACATCCTGGGGATCCGGATCCATCGTGATAGATCCAAGAGGATATTAGGACTTTCACAGTCCAGGTACATCGACACCATACTGAAGAGATTCAGTATGGAAGATTCCAAGCGCGGTAACCTACCGGCTTGTCACGGGATCACCCTCTCTATAGAGATGTCTCCCAAGACTGATTTGGAGAGGGATCGCATGTCTATTGTACCCTACGCTTCTGCGGTAGGCTCTATAATGTATGCGATGTTGTGTACCAGACCGGATGTCGCTTATGCACTGAGTGTGGTAAGCCGGTATCAGTCAAACCCTGGGGAGAAACACTGGATAGCGGTAAAGAACATTCTCAAGTACCTGAGAAGGACTAAGGAGATGTTCTTGGTGTATGGCGGAAAAGACCTCCAGATCGAGGCCTTTGCTGTCTCCAGCTTCCAGAGTGACAAGGATGATTCCAAGTCCATGTCGGGTTTTGTCTTTACCCTAAATGGAGGGGCGGTGTGTTGGAAGAGTTCCAAACAGGAAACCGTTGCAGACTCGACGATGGAAGCGGAATACATCGCTGCATCTGATGCCGCAAAAGAAGCTATCTGGATAAGGAAGTTCTTAAAAGAACTTCAGGTGGTTCCGTCCATTATTGATCCAATACCTCTGTATTGCGACAACAACGGGGCTATAGCTTTAGTGAAGGAACCCAGGTCCCATCAGAGATCCAGACACATCTTAAGGCGGTATCACCTGATCAGGGAGATCGTGGATCGCCAGGAGATCGAGGTTCGGAGGGTTGCTTCAGAAGATAACACTGCAGATCCATTCACCAAGGCCTTGCCCCAGACTCAGTTCGAGCGGCTGATCGAGATGATAGGTCTTCGATACGCCAGTACATGGCCTTAGTGCAAGTGGGAGATTGTTAGTGTATATGCCCTAGAGGCCATTACTGTATCATACTAGTTTGTATATTACTTAATGGAAGCTTGGGATATTCACCTTGTATATACAATCTTGCTCAAAATAGTAGTATGCTACTTGGTTTGTTTCTACTTCAATGTGTACATGTGTTTATTTTAGTATATCACCTATACACATTAGTGGAGCCCTTAGGATCTTTGCTTGATTACCAGCGTTGTGATGGCAGTCACACTAGTGGGGGCTGGGTAATCTATAAGCACATCCTTATGCAGGTCCCTAGTCGCAGGACTATCGAGACAGGGCATCGATACTCCGGAGTAGACTAGCGCATGCGCTTCTCATCCCAGAGTGGGAGATGGTCCGTCCCACAGCCATCAGTACGTCGTACTGGGGATAGTATGCGGGTGCTCGTTAGGTTACGAGTACACTGGACAGGACTCGTCGGGAACTGACCGGTTGGTATTATACCTATCGTCAGTTATCAGTTCCCAGGTGACATGAGTACAGCTTAGTCTGCTGACTTGACACTGTCACTTCGCCTCGAGTGTGTTCCCACTGTACTTTGATTACTACCCTACCACGGCTCAAAGGAGTCGTGCAAACAGGTAGTAGTTGGGTGCAGTCCCGAAGCACTTGGAGGCAGTGACGGTTAGACAGGATTCGTCTCTCCCGGTATTGGGGGTTGACATTGCGCTGTGTCTAGGAGAGCCATTACACGAGTAGTCCCTGGCCAGGGTAAGCGAGATATACTGGTAGGCTTCCAGTGTTATCTCAAGGTGTATTGGGCTTCACTCCGACACGATTTGTACCGCTATTAGGGGAATGACGTTTACCGCCCCCCTAGGCCCGCCATGCGATGTATCAGACGAACATACCGGACTGTACGGAGATTGTCACATTCAGGCTCAGTAGGAGTTCAGATGGGTTTCACCTCGTCATTCTTCTTGTCGGTATCTACCTGGGGACCGTTACGCACAGCTAGTGCCGCTTGCGGTCTATGGTTAAACCCACTGCCAGCGTAGTGTCGAGTCTTTAGAGTCCCACACAGAAAGCTATTCGCCTTTAGGCAAAAGAGTAGAGGTCGCATGGTTTTGTGACAGGTCGCATGGTTTTGCGACAGGGTTCAGTCACATCCATGCACTTGTGCACGTTTAGTGTCCGGACAGTTTACACTAGCGGGCTTTGGTTTAAGCCAGATCCTAGTGTTCGTATTGGGATTGGTTTTATCCAGTTTGTATTCGTGTTCCTCGGAACGCGAATGCGGGTGTGTATGCACAGTTGACGGAGAGACAGAGGCAGAGGATTCTCATTAGGGTTGTTGACCGTTGACTGTTGACTATTGACTTTTTGCTCAACCCTAATGAGAATATGATATGTAATTAACAATAATATTAATTAAGTATTGTGGTGACATGGTTGTTGAGGGGTTGACTTTGTTGACTTGTTGACTTTGTTGACCGGTTGACTAGGTTGGACTAGTTGACCATCATGATGACAATGGCTATCATTTCATGGCAAAGACATTTTACTTGCTTGTTCTCTTGTGCAATATGAGTGCATGAAATGATATAGCCATTTTGACTTAAACCATTTACACAATACTTGATTACTATTTTTGTGATGATGGTTTTGGATTATGAGAGCCAAGTGAGAAAAGTCTTGCTCATTCTATCATTTTCATTCTCTCTCTTGTGTTCTTGAGCTCTCATCTTCTTCCTCTTGCTCTCCCTCTCTTTAGTCTATGGTTCACTTGTCTCATGTGTTGAGAACCAAGAACCATAGAGAAAATCCCAACACACTCTCCTCTACTCACTCTAGTTCACAAGGTTTAGCAAACCGAGTGAACTAGTTTCTTCAAAGTACGAAGAAGAAGCCAAAGGTAGAAGCTTTCAGGTGGATCGATCTTCGGCGCAAGGAGACGACGGGGTGAAGCCGATCCGGACAACCATCGAGACTTGAAGACGAAGGAGTTCAAGAAAGAAAGGTATAACCCCCTAACCGAGTAGTTAACAACTCCTAGTTAGGTTGTTAGTTAGATGTTTAACAAAGATCCGGTTTTGAGTCCATGTTAGCACCTCTAGAAAATTGTTTTTCACCAAATTCCGCATGCCCGAAAGTACCGGGAGAGGTAGCATGGACTTACGCATCCGGCCATTTCACAGAGTCCTTACTCTTGATGGCCTGTATGAACCTAGTTGGGCCATCATCAACCAAGATGCAATCCTCGCTCTCATTGTCACCGAGAATACCGTAGTATCTCTCAAGTGGATGAGGAACCCTACCAGATTTGCGGAGAGGCTGAGGTTCGTTGGAGACTATTGAATCCTTTGGTTTTACCAAATCATCATCTGTTAGTTTCTCTAGCTGGAACTCTTCCAGTTCTACCTCATGACCACTAATTTCTTCACAAGAAATTCCTTTTCTAAAAAGGTGGCATGCTGAGAAACAAAACACATTTTGCACCTCAGTGTGGTAGAAGATATACCCTCGCAAATGTTTGGGATATCCTAACAAACTTATACAAAACCGATCTTGCCTCGAGCTTGTCCGGATTCTGCCTTTCAACATAGGCCGGACAACCCATATCTTAACTCGTTTAAGACATGGCCACTTCCCATACCATATCTCATATGGAGTCGTATGCACTGATTTGAATAGAACCCCATTCAATAGGTATGCAGCTTCTCAAGTGCATAACACCCAAAAGAAAACAGGTAACTCAGCAGTACACATCATAGAGCGCACCATATCTCATAGGGCGCGATACCTCCGCCCCGATACACCGTTGTGCTGTGGTGTATACGAAGGAGTAATCTAAGAGAGAATTACATTCTCCTTTTAGAAAATCCTGGAACTCCATGCCCAAGTATTCGCCTCCTCGATCACATCGAAGGACTTAATACTTCTACCCATCTGGTTCTCAACTTCAAGCTTATATTCCTTGAATTTCTCAAAAGTTTCAGACTTGTGTTTCAATAGGAACATATGTTCGAATCTTGAGAGATGATCAGTGAATATAATTAAGTACCAAGAACCAACCTTGGCATTTGTGGACATAGGACCGTATGTATCATCATGTATTTTTCCCAAGAGATCAGTAACTCTTTCTCTGTTTCGAGTTAACGGAGTTTTGGTCATTTTATCTTTGAGACAAGACTGGCAAGTATCATAAGATGAAAACTCGAACAGATTCTCATATTCATCATTATGTAACTTAGCTGGTTGTGTCGCATTGGTATGACCTAGTCTACAATGCTACAAGAAGGATTCATTCATTTCTGAACTATTCTTCTTATGTGTGTTCTATATACTTTGAACTGTAGTTTGATTTAGAACTTATATGCCATTACATAACGTGCCTGATCCAATCAAATCTTGATTCAGGAAAATGTTCACAACATTATCCTCCAATACATAATTATATCCTTCTTTAACTGAATAAAGAAACTGATGTAATAATGCATATCAGGTTCGGTATCTAATGACATTTGTTCATAATCAATGTATTTACCATTTGGTAATACAAGGTGATATTTGCCAACTGACTTGGCTGCAACAATTGCACCATTCTCTAACACTTAGAGACATATCACCCATTCTCAGTTTTCTACCTGTCTGTAGCCCATGTAACAGATTACATATATGGGATCCTGATCCGGTATCTCATACTTATGACGTAGAGGATACTGAGAAACAGTTCTCGGTAATGAACACACCCGAAAAAGATGCATCAACATGCACATTCCTCGAATGGGTGGCGTAGGAATCTGGATATTCCCCTATTTCCTGCTCGAACTTATAACAATTATAAGATAGAGCGGAACCAATGTTCCCCAGCTCAGTATAATAAGGAGGATCGGTCAATGCATCCATATTATTATCTTGATTAAGGCGTGATATGGTCGCTACCAGGAGAGAGAGAGAGAGAAGAAAACACTCTGCGTGCGCTCTTACAAGATTAGATTGGTTATTATTTTATCTAATCAGGATGGCTCCCATTGTTTTTATCAAATCTTCCTTCAAACCCTAAAAGGTAAGACTAGCCGGAATTAATTACACCCTACAAGTTCGCTAATCTTTCGGCCAGGCAAGTGTTCGTACTTTGAGGGAGGTTCCCCGTGCTTTCGCACGGACCTAATTAAAATAAACCTCGTCTTCCCAAGGGCGTAACCCCGTTAACACCTTTCTAGACACCTACTTGATCGGCTAATTGTAATGTGTAAAACTCACCGAGGAGTAACTCTTACTCGCAGTGGGTATCGGGATCCAACTATCTCATAGAAGGTATGCAATATCATTGCAAATTTCAATACTTGAAATTCCCGATAATATTTTGCCCTGAGCGATCTATGACCTTGACAAGGTCAACAAACCATAGGCCGCAAGTCAAGTTCAACCCGTCATTTCCTAATTGAATTAAACCCACCCACACGACCCTTGACAAGGTCAACAAGGTTGCACGACTACTCTAATCCAATCGCATCATATGCTAGCAGATAAGCACAAATCAGCTACCGCACACTACGCCTTGACAAGGTCAACAATCGCAACACGAATACTAAATACTACTTATCTGAAATGACGGAGGGCTACGACAGGTTTTTAAGAAGACCCTTTACTTAATGAACTTGATATCGTTGTAGAATCGAGTGATTTTGAAAAGGAGTGTTTTTGAGGCTTTTACTAGTTTTGCTAAAGATGTCACACCCGATGAAGGGATCTCGGATCTTTCCTTATCGAATAAGGTGCATGATATTTCACAAATACCATTATGCAAAGCAAAAACTATAGAAGCAATCAAAAGACAAACCGAGTGGGTTGTAGCATCTGCTAGTTTTGCTAAAATGGTCACTCTCGGTGAAGGGATCTCGGCTCTTTCCCCATCGAATGCGATGCTGGATATTCAACAAGGAGTACCGCTATGCAAAGTAAGAACTAGATCTACCAGTTTTTAAACAAGTTTCAACAATATCTTTAGGTTTCTTTTATTTCATTAATCTCATTAATGAAGTCCCATCAATTATGCTTCCTAAGCATCACATAAGAAACGAAAGCAGCAATAGTTATTATATATCATATATATAATATATGCATTCGTCTCAGAACATATCAAGTGATCACATCAAAAAATATCAGTAGCAGAAGAACACATATAAAATATTGGATATACTAGGAATTCCGTGTTTCAAATTAAGCCAGTATAAAACACGGATTCCACGGTCGTTATGAATAGCCAAACCCACATTCCTAGACCCCTACAAGAGCGGCAAGAAACCCTACCAATTCTAGAGTTAGGAGACCCGGTCTCGACTCCTCGAGATGGTCTCACACTGGACTCTAGAACCCAGTTACTTGTGCTCTCCTCCTTGGGTCCATCCTAATGCGGAAAAGTAAATAATATACATCAATGGTGACATCATCCTCAACCCGGAAGTGCCCCAATAAAAGAATATTACATACAAGATTTTACATGAATGAAAAAGAAAAACTCTCATCTCACATAAAAAACCCCGGCTATTCAAAACACGACGATCCAATATAACATATCACAGCAACACATAACATCACATGTCATCAACGTAAGTAAATATGCGTATCCCAATTGTCGTGGACATATAGCAACGAAACCGGCGATACACCACATATTACACTTACGGTCGCAGAAAAGAAAGTGAAAAACTACAGCAATTGGAATCTGAAACCACCTTAAACATCATAAACCCAATGTATCACATACTTTGGATTTCATGCCTTACCAAATGAATTCCTTAGACATCACATGCCTAAAAACTATAAACCCCGCATTTTAGTCTCGATATTGAAAACACTTTCCAATAAACAGTCGGGTAATTCAACAAGATTCCCGATAACTTGATCGAATGCTCGTCGGAAACTTTAGTAGACGGCCGCACCCCCGATGCATTCGACGAAGTGCACTAAGGAGGAACATCACAGCCGTGAGCACCCGAACGAATGCTTTTGGCGGCAGGGTTCTCCTACAGTTACTTGGTCGGAGCTATGGGGCGTGGCTATCTTGTATGGTTACCCGGCGAGTATCCGCGTACACTACGTAATTGCGATGGACTTTTGATCAACATAAAAATCCCGTGGCAACCTATCAAATGAGACTAACTTGCTAGATTTATAAAATTCAAACTAGTTATCTCATAACTAATTATGTGGATTCCAAATATTGTATCATAATCACAGATAGCTAGAAGAAGTTAAACTTTTCGATCGAATAATCAAACACCCAAAATTTCCCAACAAGCTCAACACTTGAACGGAGTTCAAAAAGTACCCAGAACATGCCACATCTCCTATGAACCATCCATAGAAGGGCCGACCCATGCCTCACTCATGTCGCCACGGAACTGCCGCAAACCCTAGGGTATTACTGCGGTTCCATGATCCAAAAAGTCTAGTTTGGGTATCGTTCTTCTAGAGGGTTCACAGAATCGCTTCCATGTTTTTCTGAAAATTTTAAACTCAGAAAAATCCAACTCTTGGAAAATTTCAGCGAGGGAAAAATTGGGTTATTGATATCCGTTCGAACTTTTTAACGTCGTCTAAATAACCCGAATTTATGTTATAATTATGATTACGAAACACTCCGAGTTGCCTTTGCAGAAAGTTAACATCACATGCAAATTTAGCAAAAACTAGCAACACCTGAAACACCAAAACCCAGAGACTGGAACACACTACAAAATTCAACCCATTCTATCCTATTCAAACTGAGAAGTCCGGTTTTCTTGGCTATCTGGCTAGCCAAAAACCGTCGAGGGGGGCTAAATTTTATACTGTGTTCATGTTATATCACATACAACATTCTGCAGTTGCTAAAAAACTTTTTAGAGGCCATTAAAAATTCGACAGAAACTAGATCATAGGGTTTCAAGTTTCGGAGTAGTTTCGGTTTCGTAATCTAACAAACATCGTTTAAATCTCTAGCTTGGCTCTGATACCACTGTAGGGTTACCTAGCGTGGCAGCAAGGTTTTGGGAGGTATCGTCCATGCCAATTTTAAATTTTTGTCGTTCTAAAGAACCCTAGAATTTTAACTAGAGAATTAAACAAAACATCATGCAAACAACTTTGAAACTAAGTGAATGCGGAATACAGCCTTTGTAGACCGGTCCTTCACTTTAAATGCTCCATGTAGAAGTCCCTTCACTGTGAGTAATGATCTCCCGATGTCACGACCCGAAATAACACGTGACTGGCACTTGCTTCATGTGAAGTCTATAGGACCCCACCTAATCCAAGTAAGCCAAAAGCCCAGAAATCTAAACCATTTTAAATAAGAAGTGAAGGAAAACTTTTTTAAAGCAAGTGGTTTAAATAAAATAAATGGCATAAAACATTTAAAAGCAACATCATATTTTCCCGAAAATTTCGGCAGAGTCTCCTTTGTAAATACTGGCCCCAAATGGGTACAAACATGAGTAATATACATAATGAATAAAGGCATCCCCAAGTGGGAGCTAGCTCTTCGCCAATTGGCAGACACAACTACACAAGCAATATAATATACAACGCCGAAGGGCGAGGATCAAAACTCAGAAGAAAACCATAATAATACAAGCGCGACTCTAAATTCGAAAGAATACACATCTGGTCTTCTAAGTCTATAATTTAATACAAGACTGATTGATGGTGTTTACTAGATACAACTAAAATAAATAAGTGTACAACGGTGGTCACGATGTAAATGAACCCACCTACCAAAGCAATCACCCGGAAGGAAGCAGTGTGCCAGCAAAGCCGTCAAGGAAACCTGTACGATGAAACCTGCAAGAAACTGTGGCACAACAGGGGTGAGTTGCCAACTCGTGAGTAGAAAACATCACCGAGCAGAAATCGCATGTATGACTCTATCCTAGGTCATACAATAATAATAATATCCTCAAAATAATATAACCTGAAGCATCTAATAATGCCAAGGGTAAACATCTATACATAAGTGTAATACCAAGTGCTCATGTCAGTGCCTCAGATAGCAACATGTCACATATATGATGTATGAATGCATGAAAACAGATCACATTTGGAATGAGAAAACTGTTTTCATATCTCAGTGAGATTTCTGTATAAAAATAGAAGTATCATCAATGAAATAAACAAAGAATCTGTGTCAAGCATCGACACAAAATATGTATCCTAATATCTCAATATCTCAGGCTCCGGCAATCTGGACTGGCCCATATCATAAAATATCAATATCTCGGGCTCCGGCAATCCAGACTGGCCCCGGGCTCCGGCAATCCGGACTGGCCCAAATCATCAAATCTCACGACTATGTCTGTATCCTCCAGATATCCGGCGCGTCACAAATAACCGGTCGGTAGTGCTCCCCTGCCAGGCTCAATGCTATCATCTGCGACCATCTTGCCCCGGGGTACCGCACCGGGTCCACCATGCACCCGCAGACGGTTCCTCCTCCTCCTCGAATCGGGTGTATGATACTGCTCAAGGGCCGAGAAAGCTCATAGTGGACATATCTCACATCATATCACGAGAAAACTGCAATTTCTATCTTTTGAAAATGATAACGAGTTTATAAAATCCTTGCGGTTTCTCCAAATCTATAAATCTCATGTAAAATCCGAATCCCATAATCAAAAGTCAATAAACAGTGAATACCGACATAAAGCCCCATAATATTGCATGACGAATAAAAATACATATGCATGAGATATCACAGTAATAAATGCAATTTCTAAACTAGCATATAAAAGCAAACACACTAGTACCATGTCGAAACTATCAGCTAGCAATTTACACTAATGAAGTAGTGTTTTCTAATGTGTACGTGACATGAAAATTACCGATGATGATGTGTGTAAGCCGGCAAGCAGGTGTACGTGGAGCATACACATCATCAGTAATGGTGCTGGTGTCCTGGCATCATGGGTTCATAATAACAATAAAAACACATTTAAGCATGCAATGCGATGCGAACAGCAAGAATATACGGAAAATGAATAGTAAACACAACATATAAGAATATACATTTATATGCACGAGTGATACGGTTTTGGCATTTGAAATAGCACGAATCGTGATTTTTAGAAAATAGGGCTACGGAGTTTTTACGAAAAGGTACGTCCTTTGAAATATCCGTAGTACCCCTTGGCCCGTCTTTAAAATACTCACGATTCGTTAGTTTGAAAATAAGTATGACTCAAGCCCAGTCTAACATCTACCCAGTAAACTACAAGACGAAGCTAAGAGGCTAAACAAAAGGTTAAGGAAAATCCACCTAAGTCTGAGTCGATATATCTAGTAGTCGGTGATCCCGTCTCAATAGCGTCACGTACGATAAAATATATATAATACGACATCCTCGAGTCTTGAGTGCGGATCAATCATCATACGGAAAAATCCATCGTATGGCATCCCAAATCGGGGTACGGTCAATTATCACATATAATACATTACTTATCCGGTATCATTATCATCATATTCTGAATTAGGGGTACTGATCTAAAGTCAAGTACATTCCGATACCATCAAACATATATCCGCGTGTGAATAAAACACATCGCCCATCGATCCACTATACTATCATGTAGTATATCATAACATGACCCAAATCACATCATCGATCCCACGGCATCATGCCCAATCACATCGACTCATCTCCAAGTATCATATACTATCCTCATCATACGTGTATACGCATATGTATACATACACACACACATATTATATACATATATATCATATACACCCAAACATATCACGTGTGTGTGTGTGTGTGTGTGTGTGTATACCTTAATACTAGGGTTTCGCAACTAAGAACTAACTAAAAACGTTTTCTTCCAATTACACTAAAACTAACCCATGAACACCTAAAGCCTATCTTGATAATCATTTATTCTCACAATACACATATTTATATAAATATAACGTATTCGCATTCTACACTACGAAACTGCGGGGGTGCTATACGCCATCCACCCGACTTCCCCCGTAAATATATATCTACTCACCTTGATCCTTGCTTGTCGAAGTCGATGTCGCCCTTCTCTTCCTCATCGTACGACGTCCACATGAGTACCTACACATATCACACATAGTATCGTAAACCAAATTCGTGGATGAAAACCAAAACGGCACACGAAACACACATAGGTTAGAACCTATGGTCTACTCATGCAAGAATAATCAAACAACTCTCGAGATTGACGTGCAAACGTCACACCATCGAGTCAAAACCCACATACTAAACTCCAAGTCATAAAAAGGTGCAAAACTAAGGCTGCAACATAAGAAAACACTTCCAGATTTTGTTTCAGGTGAAATTAGCCAATTCTGCATATGGGGTAGGTCTAATTTACCTAAAATGGAGTCATGGACCAAACACGAGGCGATTCCATCGCACCAAGGCCGCAAATTGTGGCCAGAAAGAGATAATTGGAGGCCAGGAAATGGATTGGGGGTCTTAGGTTTTGGGGTTAACTTCTAGGTTGCCTGCACGACTCACAGTAATCGCTATATAAATTTTAGGGTCTCAGGGTAGCAGCAGATCTCTAAATACCATCACTAATTCCACAAAAACCCGATATCGGCAAATCTAAAGTCCAATTTTTCATGGCCTAGGCTCTGGTTTTTAACACTAAGGGGTTCTAATCACCACTTACACATCACTTGCACCATCACAACCCAAGAATCCCCTAAACTTGATCTTGGAATTTTCCAAGATCACAAAACCACACTTAATGAATTCTAAACTAAACTAGAGGCTATAGAAACTTAATTACTATACTAATAGTAAAAGAATTACCACATTTGGAAACTCAAGAATTTTCTTGAATTGCTCCTAGTGCTCAAAATCTTGTCTTGATACCACCATGGCCTATGTGAGGAGCTTGTGCACATTTTTAATGAAAGAAACCTGATGTTTTAAGGTGGATTTGGGGTTGAGGTGAGGAGGTAGAGGTGGTGGGGGGAGAGGGCAGCCATGGGAGAGGAGAGGAGAAGATGAAAATGATGAAGATGTTGAAGGGAAAACAAATGGGAGACAAGGTCAAATGACCCCTCATCTCTCTCTCTCTCTTCTCTCTCTTGCCCATACCACTTATTTTATTCATTTCCTTTCCTTTTCTTATCTTTTCTATTCTTTTCTTTATCTCTTTCTTTTTATTTTCTAAAACAAATGAGAACCTAAAATGAAACCATGCACAAATAAAGACTTTAAATCATGTTTCAAACAAAATGTGACAAGTACATTTACAATATGACATGGTGCATGTCATGTGCATAATCACGCTTAATGCATAATTAGAAACACTAATCGAGTTTAGAAAATACCCCAATTAAATTAATTGTATAATAACTCGTAGAATGTATAAATCACATAAACACCGTCAAATATGTAATTCTTATTAGTTTCCAGAAAATTTTTCCAAATTATCGGTATATAGTTATACCCTTTCATCAAAACAGATCCTTGTACTTAATAATATCCCGGAAACTTATAAATTTAATTATATAAATTCACAAAAATAATATTTTATTTTTCTGAAATGTTACACCCGAACTCTTGAGAGGCTCCACAAGGTGAAAGATGTAAACTTGCTCGAAGTCTTCGAGGCCGAAAATGATCTACGTCGAGGACACTCAAGCTCATGCTACCTCTTCACTAAATTAGGGTTTAGTGAAGCAAACACCCTAATCTAAATGGCTAATAATAGAGGATGATGAAGTAGGAATTGAGCTCTCTTTAGATTTCTTTTTCTCACATTATTTCATCACATAGAAAAAACTAACAAGCTTTTTCTCATGAGGAAGATGATGAAGTGATGAAGAGAAGAATGAATTCATGAGGCGAGAATAGCGACCATGGGTGAGTTAGTGTCATACACTAACTCAAGTAGAGACTTAACCATAGGTTAGGATAATGGCTGGGTTAATAAATATCTTAAGCAAAACAAAACTTGTGGACTTAGTCAATGGTTATCCAAGCTTCTCCAAGCTTCTAGCCATGACCAATATTCAACCAATTTTGAATTACTTAATCAATTAACAACCCTACATTATTGCAAGCATGGTGTAATTTATACACACACCCATGAAGCATGTATCATCAAACATGACACAAATACATGTACATTAATATATATCACATATATACTAATGCACACAAGTGAGAATAAGAAATCATAAGTGAGCAAATATTTTTTTAATAATCCGGTTATATCACATACAACCGAATAATATCAAATGTAACAATCTATCGAATCAACACTTGATCCGATAACCCGGCTAAATCATATATAACCGACCGATATCACATATCGCGAGAATAGAATACGGTATCACATATCGTATGAATCTCGGTCCCGCACATATCACATATGTGCTCCTACTTCGTTTCACATGAACCAGGAAACCTCTGTGTAGGACTCTAAAGACTCGTCAATACGCTGGCAGTAGGTGATGATCATGTCAAACACCCACAAGCCGTAAGCGGTCTGCTAAACGTAACGGCCATCGGGGTATTGAACGATCAGAAGATCAACAAGCAAGCCTGCTCATACTCCTGCAAATCCAATCAGTAACACTACCGTACAGTCCGGTCTCTTCGTCTGATATGTCACATATCTCGTCTAGGGGTGGTAAACGTCAGACCCCAATAACTCGATAAGTCGTGCCGATGTGAGGCCTATAATGGTTCGAGAAACTATTGATAACACTTACCAGTAAATCTCAGCAACCCTGGCCAGGGATTTACTGTTATGGCTAATCGAGCACAGCGCAACATCAACCCCCAATACCGGGAGAGACGAATCCCCTCCTATCGCTTATTGCCTCCATGTGACTCGGGACTGTACCTAAAAACCACCGTTTTGCACGTTCTCTTGAACGTGGTAAGGTGGAAATCAAAGCACAGTGGGAATCACACAAGACTCTATGACGATCTCTTGTCGACAGACTAATCTGTACCAGTGTTACCAGAGAACTGCCATCTGACGTGACGTATAATACCATCTAGGAGTTCTCGGCGAGTCCGTCCAGTGTACCCAATCTCCATTGAGCACCCGTATACCATCTTTGATGTCAAACACCAATGGATATGGGATCATCCATCGCCCATCTACATGGGTCGAGAAGCTATACGCTAGTCTACTCCGGAGTGTCGATGCCCTGTCTCGATACTCCCACGACTAGGAACATTTGAATGATGTACTTGCCGACTACCTCTGTCCCACTAGTATGATCCACATCATAATCCTGGTAGTCAAGTACTCATCTTAAGGACTTTATCAACATGTAATAGAGAGACAATAAGTATACATGTTAAGATAAAGTGCAAGCAGATAGCATACTATCATGTCGAGCAAGAAAGTCCTCTCTATATATGTCCAAGCATCCACTACAATATACATCACATGTACAATAATGGCCTCTAGGGCATACATATAACTAACAAATACCACCTACGCCGTGAGAAGTGAGATGTTATCCGGTATCGAGGTGGGGATATAACCGATACGGATACACAAGGGGACCCACTTTAGAACAATAGGGTGTATTGAATTCCTTTTCGAAAGAGGGCACGATCAGAACTATAAATGGAATGATACCATTCCTATAACATAGAGGCGTCTTTTGGATGAATCGGAACTCCGGAGTTTGAAGAACTCCGTAGTTAAGCGTTCTTGAGCTAGAAAAATTCTGGGATGGGTGACCTACTGGGAAGTAGCCCCCTTCTTGAGTTTGGTTCATTCAAAGGTGTAAGTCCATATTGCGACCCCCGGTTCTTACGGGGAGGCGGAAACGGTATAAAAATCAAATTTTTAGTGCAAGAAGCAACATGGACTAAACAAGGTCGGGATCGTTACCTAAACTAAAACTAGCAAACTAAGCTAAAGAGATTTAGCTACTCGGATAGGGATGGTTATACCTAAACTTGAACTCCTTCTTCTTCAAACTTTGTGGAGGTTGATGGTTCTCTTCTCTTGTCGCCTTCTTCCGTCGAAGATGGATCCACCTCGAAGGCTCGACCTTTGGGCTCTTTCTCGAACTTGGAGTGAACTAGAATCGCCGGCTTGCTAAACCCTTGATCCTAGAGTGAGTAGAGAGAGTGTCTAAGGGTTGCTTTTGTTTTAAAAGAGAATGATTCTCAACTCATCAGAAGGTTTCTCTTTGCTAGAGGAAGAAGAAGATGAAGAGAGGAGAGAGAATGAGAATGATAGAATGAGCTATTATTTTCTCTTCTTGCAACCATAATGCAAAAGAATAATATTATCTAAATGATAATAATTGAAAATGAGAATAGTTGATGGTAGTGTTTGGAATGACCACAACCATGCTTCATTTAAAAATGTAAGCATAAATCAAGGAAGACTTTTGAAGGCATGAAAGTGGTCAATGGTCAACAAGTCAACCAAGGTCAACAAGTCAACAAAGAACAACCATAACATAATTCTCATTTAATTATTATTATTAATAGATAATAAATAAATCCATTAGGGTTTGGAAAATAAAAACTGTCAACTGTGCATACGCACCCGTTCCGAAACCCTAATGAAAAACCTCATTCTCCTCCTCAAGCAACTGTGCATACACACCTGCATTCTCGTTCCGAAAAAACAAGAATACCAAGATATAAAAGCAACCCCAAATATATATACCAGTATCTGGCTCAAACCAGAGCCTGCCAGTATAATCCGTCCGGACTCCAAACGTGCACAAGTGCGCGGATGAGAACGAACCCTGTCGCAAAACCATGCGACCTCTACTCTGTTTTGCCCAGAGACGAATACCCTCTGTGTGGGACTCTAAAGACTCGACACTACGCTGGCAGTGGGTTTAACCACAGACCGCAAGCGGCACTAGCTGTGCGTAACGGTCCCCAGGTAGATGCCGACAAGAAGGCTGACGAGGTGAAACCCCATCTGAACTCCTACTGAGTCTGAATGTGACAGTCTCCGTACAGTCCGGTCTGTTCGTCTGATACATCGCATGGCGGGCCTAGGGGGTGGTAAACGTCAGTCCCCCAATAGCGGTACAAGTCGTGCCGGAGCGAAGCCCAAAACACCCTGAGATAACACTGGAAACCTACCAGTATATCTCGTTTGCCCTGGCCAGGGACTACTCGTGTAATGGCTCTCCTAGACACAGCGCGATGTCAACCCCCAATACCGGGAGAGACGAATCCTGTCTAACCGTCACTGCCTCCAAGTGCTTCGGGACTGCACCCAACCACCACCCGTTTGCACGACTCCTTTGAGCCGTGGTAGGGTAGTGATCAAAGTGCAGTGGGAACACACTTGAGGCGAAGTGCCAGTGTCAAGTCAGCGGACTAAGCTGTACTCATGTCACCTGGGAACTGATAACTGACGATAGGTATAATACCAACCTGTCAGTTCCCGACGAGTCCTGTCCAGTGTACTCGTAACCCAACGAGCACCCGTATACTATCTCCAGTACGACGTACTGATGGCTGTGGGACAGACCATCTCCCACACTGGGATGAGAATCGCATACGCTAGTCTACTCCGGAGTATCGATGCCCTGTCTCGATAGTCCTGCGACTAGGGACCTGTATAAGGATGTGCTTATAGATTACCCAGCCCCCACTAGTGTGACTGCCATCACAACGCTGGTAATCAAGCAAAGATCCTAAGGGCTCCACTAATGCGTATAAGTGATATACTGAAATAAACACAAGTACACATTGAAGTAGAAACAAACCAAGTAGCATACTACTATTTTGAGCAAGATTGTATATACAAGGTGAATATCCCAAGCATCCATTAAGTAATATACAAACTAGTATGATACAGTAATGGCCTCTAGGGCATATACACTAACAATCTCCCACTTGCACTAAGGCCATGTACTGGCGTATCGAAGACCTATCATCTCGATCAGCCGCTCGAACTGAGTCTGGGGCAAGGCCTTGGTGAATGGATCTGCAGTGTTCTCTTCTGAAGCAACCCTCCGAACCTCGATCTCCTTGCGATCCACGATCTCCCTGATCAGGTGATACCGCCTCAAGATATGCCTGGATCTCTGATGGGACCTGGGTTCCTTCGCTAAAGCTATAGCCCCGTTGTTGTCGCAATACAGAGGTATTGGGTCAACAATGGACGGAACCACCTGAAGTTCTTTCAAGAACTTCCTCATCCAGACAGCTTCTTTTGCGGCATCAGATGCAGCGATGTATTCCGCTTCCATCGTCGAGTCTGCAACGGTTTCCTGTTTGGAACTCTTCCAACACACCGCCCCTCCATTGAGGGTGAAGACAAAACCCGACATGGACTTGGAATCATCCTTGTCACTCTGGAAGCTGGAGTCAGCAAAGGCCTCGATCTGGAGGTCTTTTCCGCCATACACCAAGAACATCTCCTTAGTCCTTCTCAGGTACTTGAGAATGTTCTTTACTGCTATCCAGTGTTTCTCCCCAGGGTTTGACTGATACCGGCTTACTACACTCAGTGCATAAGCTACATCCGGTCTGGTACACAACATCGCATACATTATAGAGCCTACCGCAGAAGCGTAGGGTATAATAGACATGCGATCCCTCTCCAAATCAGTCTTGGGAGACATCTCTTTAGAGAGGGTGATCCCGTGACAAGCCGGTAGGTTACCGCGCTTGGAATCTTCCATACTGAATCTTTTCACTATGGTGTCGATGTACCTGGACTGAGAAAGTCCCAATATCCTCTTGGATCTATCACGATGGATCCGGATCCCCAGGATGTATGAGGCATCACCCAGGTCTTTCATGGAGAATCTTTGTGACAAGAACCCCTTGACAGATTGTAGCATAGGAATGTCATTTCCTATCAAGAGAATGTCATCCACGTATAAAACGAGGAATACTACAGTTCTCGCTACAAATCTACTATAGATGCATGGTTCATCTGGATTTTTGATAAAGCCAAATTCTTTGACTGTCTCATCAAAGCAGATGTTCCAACTCCGCGATGCCTGCTTTAGTCCATAGATGGACTTAAGCAACTTGCACACCTTTCCGCTGCTCCCACTCTGAATGAAACCCTCTGGCTGGTCCATATAGACACACTCCTCTAAATTTCCATTTAGAAAAGCTGTCTTTACGTCCATTTGCCAGATCTCATAATCGTGGAAGGCAGCAATGGCAAGAAGGATCCGAATGGATTTCAGCATGGCTACTGGAGAAAAGGTTTCGTCGTAGTCCAAGCCAGGTCTTTGACGAAAACCCTTTGCTACCAGCCTAGCTTTATAGGTCTCAACCTGTCCATCTACACCAATCTTCCTTTTGAAGATCCACTTGCATCCTACGGGTTTTACCCCGTCTGGAGCAATGTCCAACGTCCATACTTTGTTGGTGTACATGGACTCCATTTCGGTCCGCATTGCATCCAGCCATTTCACTGAGTCAACGCTCTGAACGGCCTGCTGGAAGCTAGTAGGCTCATCATAATCTATGATGCAATCCTCTCTATCCCCGTCTATGAGAAAACCGCAGTATCTCTCGGGCGGATGAGACTGCCTACTACTCCTGCGGAGCGGCATAGGAATGTCCTGTTCTGTTGAACCCTCTGGTTCCACTAAGCTTTCAGTAACAGTCTGTGGTTCTGGAACCTCTTCCAGTTCTATTGTGTTCCCACTTATCTGGGTTTCTAAAAACTCAGTTTCCAAGAAGCGGGCATGCTGAGAAACAAAGACCTTTTGCTCCTCAGCGGAATAGAAAAGATACCCCCTGGAGTTCCTTGGGTATCCCACAAACTTACACTGTACTGAACGTGCCTCAAGTTTGTCCGCATGCTGCTTTTTTACAAAAGCTGGACATCCCCATACCTTAAGATAGTTAAGACAGGGTTTCTTCCCAGTCCACATCTCATATGGGGTGGTAGGCACAGTCTTGGTGGGAGCCTTGTTCAAGAGATACGCAGCTGCTTCTAGTGCATATCCCCAGAATGATCGCGGCAACTCAGCGTTACTCATCATGGACCGCACCATATCCAATAGGGTGCGGTTCCGTCTCTCCGATACACCGTTATGTTGCGGGGTGTAAGGAGGAGTAAGTTGAGAGAGAATTCCGTTCTCTTTTAAATAGTCCAGGAATTCGGCACTTAAGTATTCTCCACCTCGATCCGATCTTAGAATCTTAATACTTTTGCCGGTCTGTTTCTCTACTTCATTCTTATACTCCTGGAATTTTCCAAAGGCCTCGGACTTATGTTTCATTAAGAAGACATAACCGTACCTTGAGAAGTCATCCGTAAAAGTAATGAAGTAAGAATGTCCGCTTCGGGCATGTGTAGACATTGGACCGCACACGTCACTGTGTACGAGTCCCAAGAGCTCGCTCGCTCTTACTCCATGTCCAGTAAACGGAGTCTTTGTCATCTTTCCTTTGAGACAAGATTGACAAGTGGCATATGATTGATATTCGAACGCATTCAAATATCCTTCTGTATGCAACTTATTCAACCTTCTCTCATTGATGTGACCCAATCTACAACGCCATAAGAAAGTCTGATTTATTTCTGGAGACTTTCTTTTGTGTGTATTCTGGACATTGAAAATCTGTGGTTGGTTTAACACGTATATACCATTACTCAGAGTACCTGACCCAATCAATACTTGATTAAGGTGAATGTTTACAACATTACTTACAAACGCAAATTCATAACCTTCTTTAGAAACTAAAGATACAGAAATGATATTACAAGTTGCGTTGGGTACAAAAAAGCAATTACGCAAAACCAAAACATGTCCATCTGACATTCCCAGGTGATAGTCCCCCACGGCTTTAGCATCCATGCTAGCTCCGTTCGCAACTCTGAGGGTCATGTCACCTGCCTTCAAATCCCTACGGTTTCTCAACGCCTGCAAAGAATTACAGATATGAGATCCTGATCCGGTATCCAATACCCAGGAAGTAGAGTTTATTGAAAGACAGTTTTCAATAACATACACACCTGAAGCTGAAGCTGCAACCTGCTTCAATTCCTGTGTTCTGGCCTTCCAGGCCCTGCAATCATTCTTCCAGTGTCCTTTCTTATGACAAAAGAAGCATTCTTCCTTATCCACAAGCTTCCCCGCTATCTTTGTTGCTTTACCTTTTCCCTTCGTATCCACTTTACTAACACCGCCCCTTGGTTTGGCGGGGGCCTTCTTCTTCTTTCCCTTGGCTTTCGCCTTGGACCTAGAAGAAGATGATCCTCCTACAAACAAAGTGGATGTATCCCTACTTTTCTGTAGGGTGCCCTCTGCGCTCCTCAGCATGTTGAGGAGCTCTGATAGTTCAACCTCTTTTTCTTGTAGGTTGAAGTTCAGTATAAACTGGGCGTAAGTGGAAGGAAGGGACTGGAGAACTATATCCGTATATAGCTCACTCTCCAATGTGATCCCTAGGTCAGCGAGCTCCTCTATGTAGCCGATCATCTTTAGCACGTGCTCGGCTACTGATGATCCGACGGCCATCTTTGTCGAAAACAACTTTTTCGACGCTTCGTATCTTGCGATACGTGATTGCTCTCCATACAGTTCTTTTGTATGGAGCAATATGGACTCCATGTCCATATTCTCATGCCTCCTCTGATGTTCGTTGTCCATCGAGGCAAGCAGGAGGCACTTGGCCTTCGCGCTATCAATCTCCCAAGTCTTGCGGATTTCCTTATCCGCGATACTGGAAGTTGGACCAGGGACAGGGGGAGCTTTGGTGGTAAGAAGATACCCCAGCTTGTCATAAGTGATTGCTATCTTGACATTCCTGAGCCAATCTTTGTAGTTTGGCCCTGTCAGCTTGTTTTTATCTAGGAGTAACTTAAGTCCAGTCATGTTGATTGGTCGCTGCAATTAGGAGAGAGAAGAAGAAACACTCAGCATGATGCTCTTGCAAGTTTAGAGTGGTTTTTAGTTTGTCTAAACAGGATGGCTCCCACTGTTTCTCGAATCCCTCCTCAAACCATAAAGGAAGAATTAGTCAGGATCAATCCCACCGTACAATACTTGCTTAACCGTTCAGCCAGGCCAGTGTCGGTACTTCGAGGGAGGTTTTCCAACGCTTTCGCGAAGTTCCTTAATTAAAGAACCTCTTTTCCCTGGGGGCGTAACCCCGCTAACACCTTTCTAGGCACCTACTAGGTTTATAGCATTGATCGTTAAGTGAGAAATTTCCCGAGGAGTAGCATATACTCACAGTAGGATCGGGATCCAAATATCATCGCGTGACGAAAATGAAGGAATCCTACCATAATCATCACACTCCAAATGGTATGCAAATCTAGCAAGTTTCAGTACTTATGAAACTCCCGATGTGGATTTTTGCCCCATGCTCTTATGACCTTGACGAAGGTCAACAAATCATAAGTCACATGTCAAGTTCTGCCCGTCATTATCCAGGTTAATTTGAATCCACCCGTATATACCCTTGACGAAGGTCAACAAGGTAATGCGAGTGTCCCAAACCAACGCATCTATCTATGCTACATATGAACACCCAATAGCTACCAATCACTATGCCTTGACGAAGGTCAACAAACACAGCTTGAATACTATTGAATATTCATACGAAACGACGGAGGGCTACGAATGGTTTTGGCGAAACCGTGAACGTAGTGAACTTGATTTAATCGATGGAACGAGATAGCTTTTAGAAGGAGTGGCTCAATCTCCGCATTTAAAAGTTAGTTTTGAAAAGAACCGAGTGGTTTTTCGAAAGTGTTCCATCGACTTAAACTTGGTTTATTATCTTGCATTAGTTCTTTTAATGCGTGATATTCTTGCATTAGTACTTTTAATGCGTCCCATCATTTAATCCTACCATTGCAGAAAACAACCAAAATATGACGTACGCTTATGCCATTCGCATTCGCCACGGGGCCCCGTCATTACCCGTTAGGTTACTTAACTAACGACAGAGCGGGGGCTGGGCTAGCGCGTCTGTAAAACATAAGCAACGCCTAAATAGAAAGCAATGATAGACATTTCAGATCACAGATAAATACATTGGATATACTAGCAATCTGTAATTTGTACGAGCCTGTAACAAAAACAGATAACACGGTCGCGGTGAATAGCCAAATCCCCACCCAAGACCCCTACGGGTGCGGCAAACTACCCGCCAAGTCCTCGGTAGTTTGTGCACCCCTCCATGGGTCTATCCTAGGAGCAAAAACAGTAAAAAGAATTATACAATGACGGCTACAACCCCGACCCGGTTGTGCGGCCAAACAAATAATATAATTACATCAATTTACATTTACAATGAATTGCAAGAAAAGAAAACTCTCGTCTCACAACCCCCGGCTATTCACCCGCGACAATCCAACATATTTATATACACATTCCAGCACATTACAGATCTTGTATAACCCCGACTAATCGTCTTATAGCGATTAGCCGACGTTCAATACAAGCAAACATCACAGATATAACCAACATAGTCAAAGTGCAGTGAAGTTCGGAAAAAATACGGAATTATAGGACCCCAAAAAGAAATTTCTGTTCTGGAAAATCTGGGTACATATAATATATTTTAAAAATCCCAAAACCAACACAGACACACACTGCACGAAAAACGACGCACTAAAGACAACAAACCGCGGCGCTTCAGCGGCGTCCAAGAAGGGTCACGCGGCGGAAGCGCGGCGCTTTAGACGAATTGGTGAATCGTTTTTCATGGGTGTTCTAACAAAACCCTGAGACGAATTTTGGAGTATAAAGTTTTTCATTTGGACCAGAAAAAATTTCAACAGAAACTCAGTTTTTGTAGTTTTCCGGTTTTGTGATTTTTTTCGGTTCCGAACTTCGTTACACTTTACTACCTAGCTAGTTTAAGTTTAACCTGGCTCTGATACCACTGTAAGTCCATATTGCGACCCCCGGTTCTTACGGGGAGGCGGAAATGGTATAAAAATCAAATTTTTAGTGCAAGAAGCAACATGGACTAAACAAGGTCGGGATCGTTACCTAAACTAAAACTAGCAAACTAAGCTAAAGAGATTTAGCTACTCGGATAGGGATGGTTATACCTAAACTTGAACTCCTTCTTCTTCAAACTTTGTGGAGGTTGATGGTTCTCTTCTCTTGTCGCCTTCTTCCGTCGAAGATGGATCCACCTCGAAGGCTCGACCTTTGGGCTCTTTCTCGAACTTGGAGTGAACTAGAATCGCCGGCTTGCTAAACCCTTGATCCTAGAGTGAGTAGAGAGAGTGTCTAAGGGTTGCTTTTGTTTTAAAAGAGAATGATTCTCAACTCATGAGAAGGTTTCTCTTTGCTAGAGGAAGAAGAAGATGAAGAGAGGAGAGAGAATGAGAATGATAGAATGAGCTATTATTTTCTCTTCTTGCAACCATAATGCAAAAGAATAATATTATCTAAATGATAATAATTGAAAATGAGAATAGTTGATGGTAGTGTTTGGAATGACCACAACCATGCTTCATTTAAAAATGTAAGCATAAATCAAGGAAGACTTTTGAAGGCATGAAAGTGGTCAATGGTCAACAAGTCAACCAAGGTCAACAAGTCAACAAAGAACAACCATAACATAATTCTCATTTAATTATTATTATTAATAGATAATAAATAAATCCATTAGGGTTTGGAAAATAAAAACTGTCAACTGTGCATACGCACCCGTTCCGAAACCCTAATGAAAAACCTCATTCTCCTCCTCAAGCAACTGTGCATACACACCTGCATTCTCGTTCCGAAAAAACAAGAATACCAAGATATAAAAGCAACCCCAAATATATATACCAGTATCTGGCTCAAACCAGAGCCTGCCAGTATAATCCGTCCGGACTCCAAACGTGCACAAGTGCGCGGATGAGAACGAACCCTGTCGCAAAACCATGCGACCTCTACTCTGTTTTGCCCAGAGACGAATACCCTCTGTGTGGGACTCTAAAGACTCGACACTACGCTGGCAGTGGGTTTAACCACAGACCGCAAGCGGCACTAGCTGTGCGTAACGGTCCCCAGGTAGATGCCGACAAGAAGGCTGACGAGGTGAAACCCCATCTGAACTCCTACTGAGTCTGAATGTGACAGTCTCCGTACAGTCCGGTCTGTTCGTCTGATACATCGCATGGCGGGCCTAGGGGGTGGTAAACGTCAGTCCCCCAATAGCGGTACAAGTCGTGCCGGAGCGAAGCCCAAAACACCCTGAGATAACACTGGAAACCTACCAGTATATCTCGTTTGCCCTGGCCAGGGACTACTCGTGTAATGGCTCTCCTAGACACAGCGCGATGTCAACCCCCAATACCGGGAGAGACGAATCCTGTCTAACCGTCACTGCCTCCAAGTGCTTCGGGACTGCACCCAACCACCACCCGTTTGCACGACTCCTTTGAGCCGTGGTAGGGTAGTGATCAAAGTGTAGTGGGAACACACTTGAGGCGAAGTGCCAGTGTCAAGTCAGCGGACTAAGCTGTACTCATGTCACCTGGGAACTGATAACTGACGATAGGTATAATACCAACCTGTCAGTTCCCGACGAGTCCTGTCCAGTGTACTCGTAACCCAACGAGCACCCGTATACTATCTCCAGTACGACGTACTGATGGCTGTGGGACAGACCATCTCCCACACTGGGATGAGAATCGCATACGCTAGTCTACTCCGGAGTATCGATGCCCTGTCTCGATAGTCCTGCGACTAGGGACCTGTATAAGGATGTGCTTATAGATTACCCAGCCCCCACTAGTGTGACTGCCATCACAACGCTGGTAATCAAGCAAAGATCCTAAGGGCTCCACTAATGCGTATAAGTGATATACTGAAATAAACACAAGTACACATTGAAGTAGAAACAAACCAAGTAGCATACTACTATTTTGAGCAAGATTGTATATACAAGGTGAATATCCCAAGCATCCATTAAGTAATATACAAACTAGTATGATACAGTAATGGCCTCTAGGGCATATACACTAACAAAAGGGACAAAACCGTGCGGTTTCGGCCAGAGCGGACAATACCATCTGTGATTAGGGGTGGGTCGTGACACTTGACTACCAGCGTTGTGATGGCACTGACACTAGTGGGGGCTTGGTAGTCTATAAGCACATCCTTAAACTTGTCCCTAGTCATAAGATTATCGATACCGGCCATCTCTACTCTTGAGTAGACTAGTGTATACGTTTCTTATCCCTGTCAGGGGAGGTGTCATGTTCCGCAGCCATTGGTATACGATACCAAAGCTAGTATACTTGTGCTCATTGGGTTATGAGTTACACTGGACGGACTCGCTGGGAACCACTGATTGGTATTATACCTATCGTCGGATAGCAGTTCTCCGATGACATGAGTATAGGTTAGTCCGTTGATTTGACATCACTATTTGTCTCGAGTGTGTTCCCATTGTACTTAGATTACTACCCTACCACGACTCAACGAGTCGTGCAAACAGGTTGTAGTTGGGTGCAGTCTCGAAGCACTTGGAGGCAGTAGGGGATAGAAGGAATTCGACTCTCCCGGTATTGGGAGTTGATATCGCGCTGTGTACGGTTGGCCAATACGAAAAGTCCGTGGCCAGGACAAGTGAGATTTACTGGTAGGTACATAAAAAGTATCTCAAGTTGTATTGGGCTCCACACTGACACGACTTATTGCGCTAATAGGGGTCTGATGTTTACCCTAGGCACGATATGCGATACTATTAGACGAACAGATTGGACAGTACAGAGAATTGTTAGAAAAATGTATGCCTTAGAGGACATTATTGTATAATATAATGGATGCTTGGACATATATATAGAGGATTTTCTTGCTCGACATAATAGTATGCTATCTGGTTGCTCTTTATCTTAACATGTACACTAGTATTATTATACTGTCTCTCTGATACATGTTGATAAAGCTCTTAGGATGTTAGCTTGACTACCAGGACTATGATGCAGATGTAGGGTTACTTAGCACGACAGCAAGGTTTCGGGAGGCATCATCCATGCCGTTTTCAAAAAATTGCCGCGCTAAAGAACCCTAACCTAAAATCTTAACTAGAGAATTAGACAATACATGTATGTAAACAACTTTACATACAAAGTGAATATGGAATACAACATTTGTAGACCGGTCCTTCACTTTAATAGCTCCGTGTAGTAGTCCCTTCGCTCCAAGTAGTGATCCTCCGGACTCTAGAATGGCTCCACAAGATGAAAGGAGCAAGCTTGCACGAAGTCTTCGAGGCCGAAGATGATCTACGTCGAGGAGACACTAACTCAAGCTACCTCCTCACTAATTATGAAGCTAACACCCTAAACTAAATGGCTAGTCTAGTAGACGATGATGAAGTAGGAATATTGCTCACTTTAGAAATATTTTTCTCACTAATTTTCTTCACCTCCTCAAAACCTAGAGAGCTCTCTCTTTTTCATGAAGAAGATGAAGCCAATAATGTTATGGCAACCATGGATGAGAAATATCTCATATAACTCATGTAGAGACTTAACCATGGCTTAAGGTAATGGTTGGGTTAATAAATATCTAATGTACAACAAAACTAGTGGACTAAGTCAATGGTTCCACAAGCTTCCACTAAGCTTAAACCATGTGACTAATTTCCACCTAATTAGTGATTTGCTTTAAATAAATAAACCCCACATTATCATAAGCATGGTGTAGGTCTCATACACCCATGTTGCATGTAGCAACAAGCATGACATAATAATATATATCACATATATATTAAGTGTACACATGGGAGAAAAAGAAATGCTTAAGTGAGCTCATATTAGTTAATGTAAATTATTATATCAAATATACAATTATACAAAAAATTATTATATCAACACTTGATTTAATAATCCGGCTATATCACATATAACCGACTAATATCATATGTATCATCTTATCGAATCAACACTTGATTCGATAACCTGGCTAAATCACATATAACTGACCGATATCATATATCGCGAGAATAGAATACGGTATCACATACACGTATTAATCTCGGTCCCGTACATATCACATATGTGCTCCTACTTCGTTTCTCATGAGCTAGAAAACCTCAATGTAGGACTCTAAAGAATCGTCAATACGCCGGCAATAGGTAATGATCATATCAGTCACCCACAAGCCGTCAGTGGTACTAGCTAGACATAACGGCTACCCGGGTATTGAGCGATCAGAAGATCAACAAGCAAGCTTGTCTAAACTCCCGCAAAGCCTGTCAGTAACACTACCGTACAGTCCGGTCTCTTCGTCTGATATGTCGCATATCGAGTCTAGGAGTGGTAAACGTCAGACCCCAGTAACCGATAAGTCTTGCCGATGTGAGGCTCATAACAGGTCAAGAAACTACTGATAACACTTACTAGTAAATCTCCGTATCAGCCCTGGCCAGGGACTTCCTGTTATAGCCAATCGAGCACAGCGCAACATTAACCCCTAATACCAGGAGAGACGAATCCCCTCCTATCGCTTATTGCCTCCATGTGACTCGGGACTGTACCCAAAAGCCACCGTTTTGCACGTTCTCTTGAACGTGGTAAGGAGGAAATTAAAGCACGGTGGGAATCACACAAGACTCTATGACGATCTCGGGCATACAGACTAACCTGTACCAGTGTCACCAGAGAACTGCTATATGACGATAGGTATAATACCAACTAGGAGTTCTCGGCGAGTCCGTTCAGTGTACCAGTCTCCACAGAGCACCCATATACAATCTTTGATGTCAAACACCAATGGATGTGGGATCATCCATCGCCCATCATATGGGTCAAGAACTGTTGGGTTACAGCAGCTCCCCGGCCATCAAACCATGGCCAAATGCAGAACAAAATTTTTTTAAACTCGTGCTACCACAACCCGATGCCCGGATCTACCCTAAACCCTATACTAGCAAGCAATATAAAGAGTTAGGAATGGTTATACCGAGTTGATCTGTGTCCTTCGGTCTTCAACCTTCATCCCAAGCTCCTAGTGGTTGTGGATCGAGTTTGGTTGCCAGTCTTCCTCCATATACGATGATCCACCTGAGGGAAACGGCGCAAGCTCCAGCCTCGCCAAGCGAGGCAACCGACGCTCCAAGGTTGCTATCAATGGAGAGTGGAGGTGTAGGATTATCTCACAATAATTTTTATCTCATCAAAATGCTCCAAGAGCAACCATAGAAGATGAAGAAGGAGGTGAGGAAAGAAATTGGCATGAGCAACTCAAGAATGGCTAAACTTTTCTCCAAGTGAGAATGAGAATGAGAAGAAAACAAAATGAGCAAGCCATTAGAGAAGTGGCTGCCTCCTCTCTCACTCTCATGCACACACAAATATCTTATCTCAATTTTTCAATAAACAAATCCATGCCATACCTCTCAACATGCTAAACAATGCTCATGACATGTCACCCCCTCCACCTCATTTGCAAAAACAAATGATTTTCTAAACAAGGAAATTATACAAATGAGGTGTCCAATCTTCTAGAAACAATTCCGTATAAATACGGAATACAACCCGGTACATGTATCGAAATACATATACGCGTATTCGTACAAAAATACGAACAGCCAAGAGAGAAAATGAATAGTGAACAATAATACTAGAATACATATATATAAATACATATATAAATTATTAAATCAAAACCCGATTTAATAATCCGGCTTAGTCATAAGACGCTAGTATTATCGACCGTCCGATTAAAGTCTGTGTAGCCTGTACACATATTTAATCGGACACCTGTATGTACCAAAATACGTTATCTACACCATATCGCCTGAACCGTGAAAACCCTCTGTGTGGGACTCTAAAGACTCGTCAATACGCTGGCAGTGGGTTTAACCACAAGCACATCAGCGGCTCTAGCTGTACGTAACAGCTACCCAGGTATTGAGCGAAAGGGAGGCCGACGAGCAAACTCATCCTGAACCCCTACTGAGCCTGACAGTGACAATATCCGTACAGTCCAGTCTGTTCATCTAAGAGTATCGCATATCGAGTCTTGGGGGGTGGATAAAGTTACACCCCTAACAACGCTATAATTCGTGTCGGTATGTAACCTATCACCATGTGAGAAACCATTGATCCTGGATCGGTAAACCTTGTCTATCCCGGCCGAGAATTTCTGGTGATGGCCACCCGTGCACAACACGACATCACCCCCCAATACCGGGAGAGGCGAATCCCTGACGATCTGCTCACTGCCTCCATGTGGCTTGGGACTGTACCCAACTAAAACCTGTTTGCACGTCTCCTTTGAGCCGTGGTAGGGTAGTAATCAAAGCACAGTAGGAACTCACACGAGAAAAATGACGATCTCAGGTCGACAGACTAACCTGTACACATGTCACCTGGGAACTGCTATCTTACAATAGGTATAATACCAACTAGCAGGTTCCCTGCGAGTCCGTCCAGTGTACTCATAACCCAATGAGCATCTGTATACTATCTTAGGTGAACAAACTAACACCAATGGCTTGTGAGACCTGGCTACCACCCCTCGTCGGGGTCTCGATCAGTATACACTAGTCTACACTAGAGTATCGATGCCTGATCATTCGAAAATATTGCATTCTTAACACATCAATTTCCCTACTCTTTCAAATCATCTAAAGGTGTTTGGTATAAATACAGCACATATTAGCAACTCGTCTGCAAAATATCAAATAACATGTGTTATACATTATAACCGGCATTATGAGGAAAATTGAGTGTTTATTACTACACGCATGATTTGTATATCTCAACACTTTCATCAAGATTGTGTCCAGGAAATTCTTCAGGTCAAAGAACTGGAATCGCAAAAGTGCCGATAAATACAACAAATCAAAGACTTAAAATCTAGCAGCAACCAAGAAAATATTAGAAGATTCCAGACATCAAAACAACACCCAAAGACCAACACCAAGATACCCAAGAAATATGATGCAGAGATCCAGTCATATGGCCGCGGAACGGCGGCCGAGTTACCGCGGATCCGCAGCCGAGTACGGTCGTCAGACGTCTACAATTCTCCAGAAGCTTCATTCTAACCTCCTAGCTTCCTTGAGACGCTTAATTACCAAATGGCATCTTCTGAAAGGCTCTGCATAACAACCTTCTTCTAGAAGACTCCTCATAACAACCTTCTTCTAGAAGACTCCTTGTAACAACCTCATTCTAGAAGGCTCTCTCTAACAACCTAGCTTTGGAGGGAAGATTCATTTGAATTTTATAAAAGGGGATCTAGATCTAAAGGTTGAGGGTGGTTGATTAGTTGTTCAATTAGTGGAGAGTTAGTTACACAATTTGAGCCACAATTCAAAATTCAAATTCAAGTTGAGTGACACAACTTGAGATCCAAAATCAAGATCCATTGAGAAGCAATTCAAGTGAGCAATCAACGATCCTTTATTGCAACGCCGATCATCATCCGAGAAAGAGATCCACGACGATCTGCGACTCACGGCGATCGATCTTCGCAAAGATCGACGACAAATTCACCTCTTCAAAGGAGTGATCGAGAGCTTAATCTTGTACCTCGAATTGAGGAGTTGTGTAATTTGAAGGAGATTTAAATAAAGGTGATAATTGTAATTCTTGCTATCTTTACATTCTTGCATTATGAAACTTCTTGATTCTTGATTCATTAATTTTCATGATGTGTGAGTGAATTGTCCGCTTGTGGAGGATTCGAAAGAATTGATAGATCTAATGATGATCAAATTTTAATACTAATCTTAAGTCTTATGAGATTTGTGAACCTTAGCAAAAAGAATCGTTGATGGCCTAATTTGGAGCGATATCACTTCTTGGTTATTTCGTTGCAAATTAGGGATCAAATGATTGATGATTTTCTTTGCTAGAGGCTAGATCCGAATGATTATGATTGAAAAGACAAGGGATAGTGAAGGAGAAACCCTAGTTTCATCAATTGATCCCTAATCTTCATTCATCGTCATTGATCTAGCTACAAATTATAAATAGATAAGATTAGGAATTTTAAGATTCATCATTAGCTATTAACTCAATCGAATCCTACAAGCTATTCTTCATAATCTTGATAATCAAATTGATTGGGGATAACTTCTTGATTCTTGATCTATTTTCTTTATGTTTCTTGAAAATCAAATCTCAAAAATCTTGAATCAACTTTCTTGAATTTTCTTTTATATTTTAATTTCAATTCTTCTAAAATAAGATCGATCAAAACACATATCTCTGTGGACGATCCGCTCTCGCTAACGAAACTACAATTGACACCGTTATTGATTGCGGTATAAATTTCTTTGGTTGTGATAAAAATTTTCCAAATACATACGAAGATGATCAATCAAATGGCGCCGTTATCGGGGATGTGTGCTATTTTCTTCATTTTTGTTATTTGAGTTGAAAATTTATTATTCCATCAAATTTAAATTCAAGAATCGTTTCAAGTGCTTAACGATTAGTGTTTGAATTTTTGCGAGGGAATCTTGAATCATTTTAGCAGTGAGATCAAGATTCAAAGAAGATCTACAAATTCCAGAGGAGTACAAGAAGCTACAGAAATTTTTTGAAATCCGAATTCCTCTGTTAGACCGCAGATCCGCGGCGATTTGCAGGTTTTTGCGGCGGTTCCGCCTCCGTTTAGGTGATTCAGTGCCTAAAACTTCTGTGGTATAATCTCTGCTTTCTCCTCTCTTCTCTGATCTTGTCCACTAACAACTTTCTTGCAGGATTCTTTGCAAAAACAGCGCCGCTAAATAAAAATCTGTTGCGTTTCTTAAAATTGGTTGTTTGCATATTTTAATACGGAAATTAAGGGGCAAAGACCAAATTCAGATTAGGTAGGGATTTCATTACCCTTCCTAAGCCCCAAAAATCACGAAACTTGCATCCGCATCACCCTTATTAATTAAAAAGATCTAGACAAGACTCTAAGGACCGTCGCGCTTAATTAGGACAGACGGAGGTCGTGGGTAATCTATTGCTGATCCGCATTTCTTTTGTGGTGTCTAAGGCAAGTGGTTACTTAATTAGGCCCACTACTTACGTAGTGGATAATCTTCCACTTACCTGGCACTTACCTGGCCACAGGAGGGATAAAGAGGCAGTAGAGGATTTATCCTGCGATTTGTCTTCTGGAAGTCTAGGAGCGGTCCAGAGACTTGACCTAGGTGACCATTAGATATAGGGTTGCTTGTGCATGTTTGTGTGAATTTTCATAAATCCGTCCTTTTTCAAAACGAACCAATTATTTTCTCCCCTTTTTCCCCTTTTCCCCCTCTTCTCTTCTTATAATGGGTGACCCAAACAGACGAACTCTTGCCGAGCTTTGCTGTCCACAACCAGATATTTCTTGTTTTCGTAATCGCTTCGGTATACCATCCGACTCCCCCATGTCTTTAAGAGATCGGATAGCGCAAGCGGATAGAAACAGTTGGCCACCTCAGTCCAGGTCTTATCAACCGTATCCTAATTCTACATCTGTTTCAATTGATACTCCGAGTGAGGATGCCCCTAGACGCATGTCCATTGCTGAGCATATAGCTAGGGCTAAAAGCCAAAATTTCAATCCGGACCAATATCAACCATCACCACCACTTTCTAAAGAAGAATTTCATAATCAGTTTGTGGCATGTATGATGTCCAATAGCCAACCAACCAACCAATATCAATATTCTTCTTATCATAATGTTGACTCTACTCCTGCCCAATTTTCATAACCATTCAATTCCTATCAATCCAATCCGACTTTTCCACCTTCTCTAAACGGTCCTTCTAATCAGTCATTTGGGAGCTTTAATTGTCCACAAGAATTTCAATCTTATACTGCAACTCCTTATCAACCAAAGTCTAGCCTTGAGCAGACATTAGAAGAAGGTTTAGTGATGTTGAACCACATCAGACAGGAATGGAAGGGAAGCATGGCTAAATATGAAGGAGCAACTAGTTCTGAACCAGCTAAAAAATTTTCAATGTCTAATATGGCCATAGAACAAAGTGAGAATTTGGGTGGTGAGAGAGAACTATACACCTTTCCTAATCAAACCGTCCCTTTCCAAACTGAAATCCACAACTCCAGTTTCACAGATTTATCGAGTACACAAATTGATCCACCAATTGATATGTTGTGTGACTTTGAAGTGTTTGATTTACCCGACTGTGAAGGGTCCATTTCAAGTGAAACCATGCCAAATCCTTGTGATCTCTACACCTCCACTCTTGAACCAAAATGGATTGAAAACTATACATTTAATGAGGTGTTTGAGTATTTTAACCTTCACTTGAATGAGGTGATTGACGTTGGGGATATATTGATTGATGAACCCGAAATTTTGGATGAGTTTGTCCCACCAATTCATCAGATCCTTTCACTTCCCTGTGGTCATCATCATGAGCCTTTAATTTTTCCCGAACCCCAAATGCGTCTTGAAGTTGATGATAATCGTATAACCGAAGAGCAGACCGAAATTCAGCCTCCATCTCCCACATATGGTTTAGCGATACTCGACACATCAATAAGTTTACCCATTTCATCTTCTACTTCCTCAGGTTCTTCTTCTATTTCTCCTATAATTTCAGTGAGTGTTGATGAATCACAATCCGATAATTCAAGTTCGATAATACCAGAAAGTCAACTTGATTTGGATACTTTTGAAAATGAGGTAGATGAGTTTTTCAAGTCTTATACCTCCATAAATTTTGACGAATCATGTATGATAAATTTTGGCACAAAACTTATTGATAGCAAAATGTTCAATCACACCATTGATGAAAGTTTTGAAGAACTTTTTGCTGACGAACTTGCATTCCTAAACAACACGGATTTTGTGATTAATCAACCTCCACCTATAGAAATTGAACCGCCACCACTCCTTCTTCCTAATCATTCACATTTTCCCTGTCATTCATCCTCATTCTTTCATTTATATAATTTAAAACTCAAACCCTTTCCAGACCACCACTTATCTCTTCCCCACTTTTTCCTGACTCTATACAACATGTTCTTCCATCGACCTATATGTTACATCGATAAAATCTTTGAATGGTTGGTATTAATTTTTGGTCTTTGCAAAGTCTTATATTGACCAAATTACTTTACCCTCTCGTAAAATGCTTAATATTGTTTAACTCAAGTTGGGGGGGGTTTATATTTTTGGCTCATGAAAAATAAAAGTTTTTCTCAAAATTGTAAGCCAAAAATAAGTTTGGGGGAGGATTTTCATGATTCATATATTATTGCCCCCGTTAATAAATTTCCTCCCGAGCTTACAGGTTTTCGAGATTTAACAGATGACAACAGTGAGGACACTGTTATAAACAAGTTTGGGGTAGGTTTGTGCTTATTTACGCATCACTTTACATCATACTTTGCATAAGCACAAAACATATAAACAAAAATAAACAAAATTTTTTGTACATAAATAAGATAATAAAAGATCAGATAGTGAAAAATTACATTTAAATGATTCGAAAAATTTAAGAAAACCAAGAAAATTAGAAGTTTTCTTAAACGAACTAGTAATAAGTAGTTATGAGCCGTTGTCCCAAAGGTTAGTAAGATGAAAGAAGTCACTAATCTGCAGATAAAAATAAGTCTGAAAAATAGTTCTTATTCTGGACGCCAAACATTTGAACGTTGATACCCTACTATACGCACTTACACACGTCTTGAAACTCGGGATAGTAGAGGATACCTTGAAATGCTCTTGTCTAAAAGCCAAAGTACAAAGAAAATAATAAATGAAGCATAAAAAGATAAAATGGTGAAGAAAAATGAACATTGGTTTTGTTATCACCAACGCAGCAATAAAAAAAATATAGCGAGGGTGCTTCATCACCTAGTGTCTTAGACCAACTGGTTTGGGAGTCACCGCTAAGCCTTAAGTGTTGCAAGACGAGGAAAATACTCAATACGCCTAATAAGCGAGCACATGAGTAAACGGTCGGTTAGTACTTTAAGAAGTATTAACGGTCGCATGAAAAATGTGTGAGCAATTCCATCTTATATTCATCAATTAAAAAGTACTGAGGTAGATGGACAAGAGTATGATAGCTTGAATTGAATTCTCCGAGTGTAGGATGTTCTTTACACACACGTAGGGGTATATGATCGGTGTTTGGAAGAAAGATAGGAATGAAGAATAAAGACGATGTTTTATTGAGGGATGATGTGATTTCTAATATCTTTTCATGACTATTAAGATATGGCTTATGACAACCGAAAGGCTAGTATTAGTTGGAAACTCTAATTTTCAAATTCTTTCTTTTATAATTCTTATCTTTATATGTAACTTTCACAATCTTCTTTTTATTATGGGATTTTGTGGGTGCAATCCGCTGAAAACCCTCACGAGACAACACTCCTCCTACTAGGGACACCTAGAGGTTTAAAGGCTTGTTGCACGTGCTCAGTGCAATCATGTTGCCTACGAAAGTGTGTTAGTTAGTTTTTCTTTTTCGTATTTTTTCTCCTTCTTTTGAATAAAAGATGTTTTCTTGAGACGACCAAAATTAAGTTGGGAGAATTTGATCAGTCGAAAATATTGCATTCTTAACATATCAATTTCCCTACTCTTTCTAATCATCTAAAGGTGTTTGGTATAAATATAGCACATATTAGCAATTCGTCTGCAAAATATCAAATAACATGTGTTATACATTATAACCGGCATTATGAGAGAAATTGAGTGTTTATTACTACACGCATTATTTGTATATCTCAACACTTTCATCAAGATTGTGTGCAGGAAATTCTTCAGTTCAAAGAACTAGAATCGCAAAAGTACAGATAAATACAGCAAGTCAAAGACTTAAAATATGGCAGCAACCAAGCAAACATTATAAGATTCCAGACATCAAAACAACACCCAAAGACCAACACCAAGATACCCCAGAAATATGATGCAGAGATCCAGTCATATGGACGCGGAACCGCGGCCGAGTTGGCCGAGTTGCCGCGGATCCGCGGCCAAGTAGGGTCGTCAGAAGTCTACATTTCTCCAGAAGCTTCATTCTAACCTCCTAGCTTCCTTGAGACGCTTAATTACCACATAGCTTCTGTAAGTCGATGTACAACACCCCACGACTTGCGGGGAGGCGGAATAATGAAAAACGATCTTGTTTAAAGCGTAAACATCGACTAACCGAGAATCTTTGCATAAACAATAACTAACAAGAAACCATAGAAGAGTTAACTACTATGATAAGTGATTATACCTATAGAACCGAGTCCTTCGTCTTGTCGTTCTCTACGTCCTCTCTGGCCTTCTCTATGTAGTAGAAGATCCACCCGAGAGCTTAACTACAAGCTTCACCTCTAACTTGAGGTAACTAGGTTTCTTAAATCGCTAATCTAAGTAACCTAGGTGATATAGAGAATGGTTAAGGATTAAGTAGTCTACTCTAATCCTTGGTCTCAACACATGAGAGGGGAGGATTAGGGTTTGAAGAGGGAGAGCTTGAGGAGAGAGAAAGTGAGCAAAAGAATGAGATGAGATATTAAGCTATCATAATATATATCAAGCATTATGATTTATCGAACAAAAGAAAATGAAGGATTAATCATCATGCTTAATAAATACAAGAGGGTGATTCATCTCCATGAGTCATTAAGCATTTATGATGCATTAATGACATGGATGAATCACTCAAATGACTCACTAATCTCATTTAATGCATATGCCACCTTAACCCCCAAGTCATCATCTTCTAGAAGCTTCTCGCGCAATTACGAGAACGCCCCTCCTATCCGTGAAAACACGGAAAAACTTTAGACTGTATAAATCCAATAACCGGATACTAGAAACTGGCTTAAACCAAAGCCGGCTAGTAAAAACTGTCTGGATGTCGTACGTGCGTAAACACACGTATGCGTCCGAACCCTTGTCTTAAAACCATACGACCTCTATATCGTCTCTCCTAGAGTAGGGAAACTCTCTGTGTGGGACTCTAGAGACTCGACTACTACGCTGGCAGTGGGTTTAGCCACAGACCGCAAGCGGCACTAGCTGTACGTAACGGTCCCCAGGTAGATGTCGATAAGAAGGCCGATGAGGAAAGCCATCCGAACTCCTACTGAGTCTGATGTGACAATCTCCGTACAGTCCGGTCTGTTCGTCTAAGATTATCGCATATCGGGCCTAGGGGACGGCAAGTACCAGTCCCCTAATAGCGGTATAAGTCGTGTCAGAGCGAAGCCCATTACACCCTGAGAAACTACTGGAACCTACCAGCAAATCTCGCTTGCCCTGGACAGGGACTTTGCGTAATGGCTCTCTGACACAGCGCGATATCAACCCCTAATACCGGGAGAGACGAATCCTGTCTAACCGCTACTGCCTCCAAGTGCTCGGGACTGCACCCAACTGCTACCTGTTTGCACGACTCTTTTGAGCCCTGGTAGGGTAGCAATCTAAGAACAGTGGGACACACTCGAGGCGAAGTAGCAGTGTCAAGTCTGCTGACTATGCTGTACTCATGTCACCTGGGAACTGTTCACTGACGACTGGTATAAAACCAACCAACAGTTCCCTGTGAGTCCTGTCCGGTGTACCCGTAACCTAACGAGCACCTGCATACTATCTCGAGTACGACGTACTAACGGCTGTGGGACAGACCATCTCCCTAACTGGGATGAGAAGCGTACACACTAGTCTACTCCGGAGTATCGATGCCCTGTCTCGATAATCCTACGACTAGGGACCTGAATAAGGATGTGCTTGTATACTACCCAGCCCCCACTAGTGTGACTGCCATCATAACGCTGGTAGTCAAGCAAGATCCTAAGAGCTCTATCAATACGTATACTCACATATTAAGATAGAAAAACCAAGTAGCAGACTACCAGGTTTAGCAAGACTGTTATATACATGTGAATATCCCAAGCTTCCATTAAGTAATATACAAACTATTTTGATACAATAATGGCCCCTAAGGCATATACACTAACAATCTCCCACATGCACTAGGGCCATGTACTGGCATATCGAAAACCGATGATCTTGAGTAGCCTCTCGAACTGAATCTGAGGTAGGGCCTTTGTGAATGGATCAGCAATGTTCTCTTCAGTAGCAACTCTCCGAACCTCGATCTCCCAATGATCAATGATCTTCCTGATCTGGTGATACCGCCTTAAGATGTGTCTGGACTTCTGATGGGACCTTGGTTCCTTCTCTAAAGCTATAGCTCCATTGTTGTCGCAATACAGAGGTATTGGATCAACAATGGTAGGAACCACCTGAAGTTCTCCTAACTTCTTCATCCAGACCGCTTCTTTTGCGGCATCGCAAGCATCTATATACTCCGGTTCCATCGTCGAGTCAGCAACGGTGTCCTGCTTGGAGCTCTTCCAGCACACCGCCCCTCCATTGAGGGTAAAGACATAACCTGACATGGACTTGGAATCGTCCTTATCACTCTGGAAGCCGGAATCAGCATAGGCCTCCATCCTGAGGTCTTTTCCGCCGTAAACCAAGAACATCTCCTTAGTCCTCCTCAGGTACTTGAGAATGTTCTTTACTGCTATCCAGTGCTTCTCACCTGGGTCTGACTGATACCGGCTTACCATGCTCAGTGCGTAAGCTACATCTGTTCTGGTGCACAACATCGCATACATTATAGAGCCTACCGCAGAAGCGTAGGGTATAATAGACATGCGTTCCCTTTCCAAATCAGTCTTGGGAGACATCTCTTTGGATAGGGTGATTCCGTGACAAGTCGGTAGATTACCGCGCTTAGAATCTTCCATACTGAATCTTTTCAGTACAGTGTCGATATACCTGGACTGCGAAAGTCCTAACATCCTCTTGGATCTATCACGATAGATCCGGATCCCCAGAATGTAAGAGGCATCATCCAGGTCTTTCATGGAGAACCTGTGTGACAAGAATCCTTTGACAGATTATAGCATAGGAATGTCATTTCCTATCAATAGAATGTCATCCACGTACAAGACGAGGAATACGACAGTTCTTGCTACAACTTTACTATATATGCACGGTTCATCTGGATTTTTGATAAAGTCATATTCTTTGACTGTTTCATCAAAACAGATGTTCCAACTCCGCGATGCCTGCTTTAGTCCATAAATGGACTTAAGCAACTTCCATACTTTCCCGCTGCTCCCACTCTGATTGAAACCCTCTGGCTGATCCATATAGACGCACTCATCTAAACTGCCATTCAGAAAAGCCGTCTTTACGTCCATCTGCCAGATTTCATAATCATAGAAGGCAGCAGTAGCAAGAAGGACCCGAATGGATTTGAGCATAGCCACTGGAGAAAAAGTTTCGTCATAGTCCAAACCAGGTCTTTGACGGAAACCCTTTGCAACAAGTCTAGCCTTATAGGTTTTCACCTGTTCGTCTACACCAATCTTTTTCTTGAAGATCCATTTTCATCCTATGGGTTTTACCCCATCTGGAGCAAAGTCCAAAGTCCATACTTTGTTGGTGTACATGGACTCCATTTCGGTCCGCATTGCATCTAGCCATCGTACCGAGTCGCCGCTCTGGATGGCCTGCTGGAAGCCAGTAGGTTCATCATCATCTATGATGCAATCCTCTCTATCCCCACTTTATGACAAAACCGTAGTATCTCTCAGGCGGATGAGACGGCCTACTACTCCTGCGGAGGGGTGCGGAAATGTCCTGTTCTTCTTGAACTACCGGTTCTACCAAACTTTCAGTATTAGTTTGTGGTTCTGGAATTTCTTCCAGTTCTATTTTGCTCCTACTTGATTCCTTTTCTAAAAACTGATGTTCTAGAAAATGGGCATTACGAGAAACAAATACCTTTTGTTCCTCTGCGTAATAGAATAGATATCCCCTGGAGTTCTTTGGATATCCCACAAACTTACACTTTACTGATCGTGTCTCGAGCTTGTCCACATGCTGCTTTTTAACATAAGCTGGATATCCCCAAATCTTTATATACTGAAGATGGGGTTTCTTCCCACTCCACATCTGATATGGAGTGGTAGGCACAGTCTTGGTAGGTACCATGTTCAAAAGATATGCCGCTGATTCTAGCGCATAACCCCAAAAAGATCGCGGTAACACAGCATTACTCATCATGGATCGTACCATATCCAATAGGGTTCGATTCCGTCTCTCCGATACACCGTTATGCTGTGGAGTGTATGGAGGAGTAAGCTGAGAGAGAATTCCTTTCTCTTTTAGGTAACCTAGGAACTCGGCACTCAAGTATTCACCACCTTGATCAGATCTTAGTGTCTTAATACTTTTGCCGGTTTGGTTTTCTACTTCATTCTTATACTCTTGGAATTTCTCAAAAGCCTCGGATTTATGTTTCATCAGATAAATAAATCCGTACCTTGAGTAATCATCCGTGAAAGTAATGTAATAGGAAAAACCACCTCTTGCATGTGTAGACATTGGACCACATACATCGCTGTGTATGAGTCCTAAGAGCTCGCTCGCTCTTACTCCATGTCCAGTAAATGGAGTCTTTGTCATCTTTCCTTTGAGACAAGATTGACAAGTGTCATAAGTTTGATATTCGAATGAGTCCAAATATCCTTTTCTATGTAACTTAGTCAACCTTCTCTCATTGATTTGACCCAGTCTACAATGCCATAAGAAAGCTTTATTTAAATCTGAAGACTTTCTTTTTAGTGGGTTCTGGACATTGAAAATTTGGAGTTGGTTTAACACATATATACCGTTTGTTAGGTCCACGTTACCTACCCCGGTTCTTTCGGGGAGGCGGAATAGGTAAAACGAAATTTTTTCCCTAGCTAGGTAACATGGACCGTTTCATGAAGGATCGTTGCTAAACAAAACTAACATAAAATCTACAAGTTATAACTACTATGTAGAATGGTTATACCTAGTCTTGAACTCCTTCTCTTCTTGTTGTTCTCTTGAACTCCTTCTCTTCTTGTTGTTCTCCTCCTTGCTTGCTCCTTGTAGTAGTTTGAACGGCTCCTCCTTCTCGTCTCCTCTTAGCCGAAGGTAGATCCACCCGAGGGCCTCGAACTTGAGCTTCTACCTCAACCTAGAGGTAACTAAGGTATTTGGTTTGCTAAACCTAGTACCCTAGAATGAGTAGAGATGTGTTATGGTGGCTTTGTCTCAAAAACTTATGATTTCCAACACATGGAACACTTAAGCTTTGAAAGAGGAAGAAGAAGAGCTTTTGCAAAGAGAGAAAAGATATGATAGAATGAGAGCACTCTTTTGCAACCATGCTCATATAAGAATAATAGATTAACAATAATAATCAAAAAAGGAAAATGTGGTGGTGAGTATGGAATGACCATTATCATTTCATAATAAATGCAATTTGCAAAGATCAAGAAGCATCATTGATATGAAATGATTATGGTCAAAATGTCAACAATGGTCAAAATGTCCACCATGGTCAAATGGTCAACCTAACCATCACACAACAATCCTTGATTATCATTATTAATCATATTTATCATTCTCATTAGGGTTTGGAAAAAGTCAACGGTCAACAAGTCAACCAAAGTCAAACGGACAACAACCCTAATGAGATTCCTCTGCCTCTGCCTCTATCAACTGTGCATACACACCTGCATCCGCGTTCCAAGGAACACGAATACAATGAGACAAAACCAATCCCAAAACCAATACCAGTATCTGGCTTAAACCAAAGCCCACTAGTAATAACTGCCCGGTCACCAAACGTGCACAAGCGCGCGAGTGTGAACGAACCCTGTCGCAAAACCATGCGACCTCTACTCAGTTTTGCCCAAAGGCGAGTAACCCTCTGTGTGGGACTCTAAAGACTCGAGACTACGCTGGCAGTGGGTTTAACCACAGACCGCAAGAAGCACTAGCTGTACGTAACGGTCCCCAGGTAGATGCCGATAAGAAGACTGATGAGGTGAACCCATCCGAACTCCTACTGAGCCTGTATGTGACAATCTCCGTACAGTCCGGTCTGTTCATCTAAGAACATCGCATGGCAGGCCTAGGGGGCGGTAAACGTCAGTTCCCTACTAGCAGTACAAGTCGTGCCGGAGTGTAGCCCAGAACACCTGAGATAACACTGGAAACCTACCAGTCTATCTCGCTTGCCCTGGCCAGGGACTTTGTGTAATGGCTCTCCTAGACACAGCGCGATATCAACCCCCAATACCGGGAGAGACGAATCCTGTCTAACCGTCACTGCCTCCAAGTGCTTCGGGACTGCACCCAACTACTACCTGTTTGCACGACTCAGTAGAGCCGTGGTAGGGTAGTAATCTAAGAACAGTGGGAACACACTTGAGGCAGAGTGACAGTGTCAAGTCAACGGACTAAGCTGTACTCATGTCACCTGGGAACTGTTAATTGACGATAGGTATAATACCAACCAACAGTTCCCGACGAGTCTTGTCCAGTGTACTCGTACCCTAACGAGCACCTGCATACTATCTCCAGTACGACGTACTGATGGCTGTGGGACAGACCATCTCCCCTACTGGGAAGAGAAGCGTATGCACTAGTCTATATTAGAGTATCGATGTCCTGTCTCGATAATCCTATAACTAGAGACCAAAATAAGAATGTGCTTATAGACTACCCAGCCCCCACTAGTGTGAGCGCCATCACAACGCCGGTAGTCAAGCAAAGATCCTAAGGGCTCTACCAATATGTTTTTAGCGATATGTTAAAAGAAACATATACACATATTAAGATAGAAACAAACCAAGTAGCATACTACTATATCGAGCAAGACTGTCGTAAAACCATATATATATCCCAAGCCTCCAAAATGTATTATACAAACCAGTACTATACAATAATGGCCTCTAGGGCATACATATCTAACAATCTCCCACTTGCACTAAAGGCCAGTAATTGGTGTATCGCATACCCAACGTCTGCATTAAGGCAGCTGCCGGCATACCGCATACCCAATAGCTCAAAAAGTCGCTCGAACTGTGTTTGAGGGAGGGTCTTCGTGAATGGATCCGCTGTGTTGTCTTTTGTGTCCACTCTCCGTACCTCGATCTCCTAGCGATCAATGATCTCCCTGATCAGGTGATACCGCCTTAAGATGTGTCTGGATTTCTGATGGGACCTTGGTTCCTTCGCTAAAGCTATAGCCCTATTATTATTGCAATACAAAGGTATTGGGTCAACAATGGACGGAACCACCTGAAGTTCACTAATGAACTTCTTCATCCAGACCGCCTCTTTTGCGGCATCGCTTGCAGCAATGTATTCAGCCTCTATCGTCGAGTCTGCGACGGTATCCTGTTTGGAACTCCTCCAACATACCGCCCCTCCGTTGAGGGTAAACAAAAAACCCGAGACAGACTTGCTGTCATCTTTGTCACTCTGGAAGCTTGAATCGGTAAAGGACTTGACCCTGAGGTCTCCATTACCGTAAACCAGGAATATCTCCTTAGTCCTTCTCAGGTACTTAAGAATGTTCTTCACTGCCGTCCAGTGGTCCTCACCTGGGTCTGACTGATACCGGCTCACCACGCTCAGCGCGTAAGCTACATCTGGTCTTGTACATAGCATCGCATACATTATAGATCCTACCGCCGAAGCGTAGGGTATAGTGTTCATGCGAACCCTCTCCTCGTCAGTCTTAGGAGACATCTTCTTGGAGAAGGTAATTCCGTGCAATGAGGGTATGTTACTGTTGGAGATAGTGCCCTCAGAGTCAATTATTAGGTCACAGGTACGTGATTGTAATGATTGAGGGAGGACCTATTCCGGTAGGACAGTCTTGCTCGAGATGATAGTATGCTATCTGGTTTACCTTTATCATCGTGTACTGCTTTAGGTGACCTGACACGTCGCTATTACACGTTGATAGAGCCCCTAGGATTCTTGCTTGACCACCAGCAGTATGAGGGCGATCATATAAGTGGGAGCTGGGGTCTATAAGCTTATCCTTAAAAGGTCCCTAGTCGTGGGAGTTTCGAGACTGGGCATCGATACTCCATTAGTAGACTAGTGTATACAGTCGAGACCCCGACGAGGGGCGGTGGCCGGTCTCACAAGCCACTGGTGTCAGTTGGATCACCTAAGATGTATACAGGTGCTCATTGGGTTATGAGTACACCGGACAGGACTCGCCGGGAACATGCTAGTTGGTCATATACCAGACGTCAGATGGCAGTTCCCTGGTGACATGTGTGCAGGTTAGTTCATCGACCTGGGGATCGTCATTTGTCTCGTGTGAGTTCCCACTGTACTTTGATTACTACCCTACCACGGCTCAAAGGAGTCGTGCAAACAGGTTTTAGTTGGGTACAGTCCCGAGCCACATGGAGGCAGTGAGCGTATCTTCAGGGGTTCGTCTCTCCCGGTATTGGGGGTGAGGTCGTGCTGTGTCTAGGAGAGCCATTACACAAAGTCCTTGGCCAAGGCAAGGAGATTTACTGGTAGGTATTCCAGTAGTATCTCAGGGTGTTCTGGGCTACACTCCGACACGACTTGTACCGCTTTTGGGGGTCTGACTTTTACCAACCCCCTAGGCCCGCCATGCGATACTCATAGACGAACGGACCGGACTGCACGGATATTGTCACTGACAGGCTCAGTAGGGTTGTCAGGCTGAGTTCACTCACAGACGTCCCTTTTAGTCAATACTTGGTAGCCCGTTACGTATTGGCTTATACCTCTGACGTGCTAGTGGTTAAATCCACAACCAAGGTGTTGACGAGTCTTTAGAGTCCCCCACATTTCAGTTACTCAAGCTTTCGGGCGAAAGGTTGTAGAGGCCGTATGGAGATATGGCAAGGTCCGATCAGATACGTGCGGTATTGCACGGATCAGGATCGGACAGTTTGTACTATAGGCCGTATGGTTATATAGCAGGGTTCGATCACATACGTGCGGTATTGCACGGATCAGGATCGAACGGATATTACTGGCCGGCTTTGGTATAAGCCGGATCCTAATATAGTACAGTGTAGATTTTGTCTCATTGCATTTGTATTTCGGTCGGAATACAAATGCGGGTGTGTATGCACAGTATCGGGGTTTTCCTGTAATTTATTACGGGACCAGTTTTCTGGAGTTGCCAGTTTGCTTTCCGTTTCGGCCAATTTCCATTGTTCCGTTCATTGGCCGAAGATTGGTGGAGGAGGGCTTATTTGCATTGTTGCAAATAGGCATTTGTGGAGGGGGTCTTTGCATCTTTGTTTTATCATGATAGCCTCTCATTGACCTTGACTTCTAGCTTCATGATTGCTTGACTTTTAGTGATCATCATGGTTGTTGATGATGAGTTTGGTGGTGATGGTTGCTTTGGAGTGTTATTTTCTTTGTGGTGATCATTTGTTTCTCCATCATTACTCTTTTTCCACCCACCCCCTTGTTTGTTCTCTCTCTCTCTCCAATCACACAAGTGAAATGGGGGGCCGGCCACTTTCTTGGAGGGTGGATTTGATTCATTTGGTGTGGCATTTTTGGTTCATATTGTGCAAAGAAAAGAGCTCTCTTGTTCCTCTCCAAAAAATCCTCTCTCTTCCTCCACCAAAATGGCAAAGCTCCTAAACCCCAAATGAGACTTCTTCTACTACACATTCTACAACGAACCTTGGGCACGTCGAGTAGCCGACTTCGTGCCCGAGTTGCCTCGGCATTGAGGTGGGAGCCCGTAAACGAAGAAGGCGATGTGGTGCACTTCCGGCGACAAGGAGGAGACGGGACACTCCGCAAGTGATCGGGACGATGGCGAGAAGACCGGAGGACTTGGATCGTCGGTATATCTCTATTCCCATTCTTGTAGTTAGCTTAGACTAGTTAATGGTAACGATCCGGGTGTTTAGTGCGCGGTGGTGCCGGTTTGCAAAGTCCGCAAATTTTTATTTTTTCACCGCTTCCGCTTTCCGGCGTCGGATTGACGGCCGGGGCGCCGCCGTGCACTTACAGTGGTATCAGAGCCTCGCCATTAACTTCGTCTAGCTTCGTTTGATGTGTTTTGCGGTTCCGATCGACCAAAATTCCAAAAACTCTTTTTTACCTCACATCAGTTTTCTGTTAAGATTTTTTGGTGTCTAAAAATTTTTCTGGTGGTCTCAGAATGATGTGCAGGAGATTCTAAGAACTCTGGGAAAATTCGACACTCTGATCTCTCAAACAGAGCGCGGATCCGCGGCCCCACCCTTCTATTGGGCCGCTGTTCCGCCGCAGTCTTGAGAGTTCAGTGGGCCATCTTTTTCCAGTGGGCTTCAGGGGTGTAATTAGGGGTTTTGGAATATTAAAATTGGGCCCAGGTTTTCTGTGATTGCTACAGTTTTGTTTGGGGGCCCACTTGTTGATTTTTGGTCAATCGGAAAATTTTAAACACATTTTTCACAGTATTTACATTATATCTGCGACCGTGAATGTCACTCGATCGGTAAATCCTGTCTAACTGCTATAGCCCGGTTAGACGGGTTTGCGAACGTGACTTTCACGTTGATGTTCTATGTATTTGCTGTGTTGTTGCGGATCGGTCGTGGGGGATAGCCTGGATGCAATGCTAGTACTGTGCTGTTGTATTATGTACATTTGATATTGCGGGGCGAGCGTCCGACATGTGGACTGCCGTCACTGCCTGATTGTATTATTATTTTGGGGCACGACCTGGTTGCGGTCGATGTACCCGGTGTATGTATATTTTACTTTCTGTACTAGGATTGCCCCGCGGAGGGGTGCACGGATAGCCGGGTTCTGGAGGGCAACAAGCCCGCATCTCATGGCATTGAGACGGAGGGGGCTTCACTCTAGGATTGGCGGGCTATTCGCCGCACTCGTAGGGGGTACAGGTTTGACCCAGGAGGGGTGCCCAAGTTACCGGATTCCGTGAAGTGCTGGGTGGTCCATTCACGGTGCTGAAGGGGGCTGCCTCGCTTCAGGTTTTGGCGGGTGACTTGCCGCGCCCGTAGGGGTCTAGGTTTTCATTGCACAGGCTATCCACACGACCAGGGGAACGTCGGGTTTCAGCGGCTCTGTGAAACCCGGGGATCCCAGATATCTGTATTGTTTCTGTGATGCTGTACATTTTCTGTGATGTTGCATTTTTATTCACGCCTTGAGCGAATACTATATATTGGTATATATATTAGTAGATGTTGTATATGTTTTACATCCGCGCTAGTCCAGTCCCCGCTCTGTCGTTAGTTAGCTAACCTAACGGGTAATGACGGGACCCAGTGGCGAATGCGGATGGCATATACGTACATCAGTATATTTTCGTTCTTTTTGGTGTGATCAATTGATGGGACTGCGTTGATTCGGATCAATGCAAGTTAAAAACAAACCTAATCTGATGTTGTTGGAACACTTTTCAAAAAGCTGTTATTGCAAGGACGTTCACTTTTGTTTTGCATCGAGGTATTCATTGGAATATCCTGCTCCTCAGTCGACGAGGCAAGGGCCGAGATCCCTTCACCGGGAGTGACCCCTTGGACAGAAGTTTGCGTCAGGGCATTAACTTCACTATAGCCGATTACTTTTGCTTTGCACCGTGGTATTCAGTTGGAATATCCTGCACCCCATTCTACGGGGAAAGAGCCGAGATCCCTTCACCGGGAGTGACCTCTTTAGCAAAGGTTTTCGTCACTATATTTTTAAAAAAGCTATCCGTTCCTTCAACGATATCAAGTTCATTACGTTAAAGGTTTTCGCCAGAAACCATTCGTAGCCCTCCGTCGTTTCATATGGGTGGTAAATAGTATTCAAGCTGTGTATGTTGGCCAAAGTCAAGGCACAGTGATTGGTAGCTATTGGGGTATTCATATGCAGCATAGATAGATGCGTTGGTTTGGGACAGTCGTGCTGCCATTTTGGCCAAAGTCAAGGGTATGTACGGGTGGATTCAAATTAACCTGGAGAATGACGGGTAGAACTTGACATGTGACTTATGATATGTTGGCCAAAGTCAAGGTCATAAGAGCATGGGGCAGAAATCACATCGGGAGTTTCAAAAGTACTGAAACTTGCCAGATATGCGCATACCTTCTGGAGTGTGATACCGTGAGCGGATTCCGTCACGTTGTCATGCGATGAGAGTTGGATCCCGATTCCCACTGATGAGTTAGTATACTCCTCGGGTAACCCCGACTAATTCTTCTTTCAGGTTTGGAGGAGAATTTGAGGTACAGTGGGAGGATTCCAGATTAGATAAATTGGTTACCATTCTGATCTAGGTTAGAGTGCACGCTGAGTGTTTCTTTTCTCTCTCTCTTTGGCAGCAACCATTGACCCGACCCTAAGACTTTGACTCAGTGACCAAGTTGACCGAACCTTCTTAAACACTGGCTTTTGGATTGTCAGAGTTGCAGACCTCATTGCCACTCCTACTTTTACCCTTTTCTCCAGGACACCCCGTATTACTACGAACGTCCACTTCCATTGGACAAAACCATCGTATGGTTAGATACGAACTCGAAGGAATTTATTCGAGGATGGTTTCAGGTTCTGGAGAAAACGGATAGGATTATTCAGTTGTCTTTTCCTTTTACCCTCTCTCAGGTTACGAGTACTCCTTGGTTTAGGGGTAGTACACCTATTACGCAAATTGGATTGTCTTCTTCCAAACCTTAGGCTGGTGCCGACCGGTAGGGAATGAAGAAAACCAATTAGCATAACGATGGTGTGCAGAAGGTATTAAGTTCAGACAAAGCAAGGGATTAGTAAGAGGGCAAAGTAAATTGCAACAGATATTCACGACCAAACCAAATACTTCGTTACCACTCCCTCATCACCTTTGTATTTCTCCAGGACACTCCGTATCACTACGAAGATCCACAGTTTATTGGATAATCCATCGTATGGTGATATACGAACTCGAAAGGAACTTGTTCCAGTTCGGGGATGGATTCTGGTTCAGGAGAAATAAGAATTAAGTTCATTCGGTTGTCTTTTATCTTCACCCTCTCTCATTGCGAGTGTTCCTAGGATTGGGACAGTACACCCATTATGCTTATTGGATAGTCTTCTTCCAAACCATAGGCTGGTGCCGAACGGTAGGGAAGGAAGAAAACCATTTGGCCTAAAAGGGTGTGCAGAAGGTAAAGACTAAAGACATATGAAGGGATTTGGAGAGGTGGCAAAGAACTATACGGTTACAGTCGTGAATCTGGAAGAGGCATTACTAAGAATACCAGAATACCCCATCGGAACATTTCAATGTTTCAGTTTCACTGTGTAATGTTAAAAGAAAACTGATTTCCCGATTAGACACTTACTCCAGGGTATGTATTTACCAGGTACGATTCTCACATCTGTATGGTTTTACAGATGATGAGTGGGAGTAGGTTATTGGGAATTGGGTGATCATCCTCATTATATCGGGATTCGTTGTAATCGGTGATATTTGAGGAAATCACCTGGGCTGTTTGCCGGTCGGCAAATATTTGGTTTTGAATATCCGCAGTTATGCACCAATTTCAAATTGATATATCTGTACGTCTATTTTCATAGAGTGAGATATACCTTTCTGAAATTATGTCTACGACATTTACCTATATCAGTGGATGGTTAGGTAAGGAGCATTAAACAGCGGTGTAATTCTTCTTAACCATAAGTACAGTTTTCAACCTACGACACACAGTGAATGAGTTATCAGACTCAAGGGACTTATACAGAGTATTGTATGTTGTCCAGGGTCCATCAGGACAGAGGGGTTGGTCCTCGTACTACATTCAGTTTACTTATGACTTCTCTAGTTTTTAGACAGGTGTTTCGTGGAAACACAGGGTCCGAATTTGGAGAAGTTATTGGTATTTGAATAGAGTGGAGAACCAGGTGTCACAAGTATCGGGATTCTTCAAAGTGATCGAAGATGTAGATACTTGTGTATGGTGTTCAGTTGATAGTAATGATTAAGAGAACTTGCTTCTCTTTCAGGTTACTCATAATTGGAAATGCTTCCTAAGTTGAGTAACGCTGATCGGCCTCCTTCTATTTAGTTAACATGCACTGGAGACAGCTGCATGATTTGAATCTGGTTCAATTAAATCAGTGCCTCTGTTTCTATATTGGATATAGAACAGTTCATATCTTAACGATGTTAAGGTACGGGGAGTTGTCCGGTTTATGATTAAAACCAGACACTGGACAACTCAAGGCACGTTTCTGTAATGGCTGTTTGTGGGTTGACCCAGGCTATGACGAGGGTTGACTTTCTACCATCTGGATGAACAATAGCGATATTGTTCTAGACTCGCCACAGTTTTATTAAAAATGGATTTTTTCAGAAAACAGTAGTGGGAGTATGGTAGAACTGGAAGTGATTCCAGAACCACAAACGATTACTGAAGATTTGATAAGGAACCTAAAGATTCAATCTGGATTGACATTCCATTGGCCACTCTGCAGATAAGGTGGGTAACTTCAGGCACCCGAGAGGCACTACGGTAGCCTCAAGGACGGTGACAGGGAAGTTCTTGTTTACCCACAATTGCCATTGCTGTTGTTCCAGGTTACGAGACCCGGCGGGAGGATGAGTATAGCGTCGTTCTAAACTAGTTTTAGAAGTGCACGTCTATATGACTCTGCCAGAGGGTTGTCGTAGTCAGTGGGAGCAGCGGAAGCATTGGTGGACAGGTAGCTTATGTCTATTTATAGACTAAAGCAGATGTAGCGGAGATAGATCATCTGTTTCTGACGTGACAGTCATGGGTTTGACTTCATCAGAATAGGGGATGGATCTGTTGAGAAGGTAGTAGGGTGTGATATCCATGGTATCTGGATGACATACACAGAATAGGAAAAGAAACTCCTATACTACAATCGGTTATAGTTTGGTCGTCACACAGTTGTTTCTCCACAAAGGAAATGGATTTTATATCAGACATACTGGTTACTAGATCTATGGTCTTAGATCTAGATTTGGGTGGTTTCCCAATCAGGGTACTTGACAGCGTTCTAAGAGTATTTAGGATGGACGACTCCTGGCACGGTAGTGTACCTGCAGGTAATGGAGTCACCCTCTCCAAAGGTGTCTTACAGACTAAAGGGGAGAGGGACGGGCATGATTGGCAGATCACTTGCTCAGGCAATTGAGTCAATCGTGAGATGTCAAGTACCACACCAGATGTTGTTCTTGCACTAGATGCAATAAGTTGACATTAATCCAATCCTGGAGAAACAGTCGGAAGCAGTTTTAGAACATAAGTGGATGTTCTAGGGAGATGATAACGACAGCCTCATTCAGGAGACAGTTATCATTCCAGGCTTCCAAGGTGACATGGACGACAAGAAGGTTGTCAGAGTTATAGTTTTCCTTCTGATGAGGGGCAGTATTTTGGACAGGTGGTCCAAGGCAATACTGAGGGAGGCATGGCGCGCAGGATACTGATTAAGTTCAGTTGACGATATAGTCTAAGAAGTTTGGATTTGGAGTTCATTTATGAGCTATGTCCCATCAGACATCCAGACACATTCTAAGACAGGTATTGCTCTTTTCGGGAGATGGGTTTCTCCGCGAACTTGAGATATAGAGAGACAAAGAAAGAAACAGCTAAGCGGATTCACTCACTGGGGCTATTCCTCGAACGCAATAGTTCCGCAAACGAGCTTTGTGAGACTGACTAGTAGAGGAGTTGGATGTTCGGTATCACACGGGCTGTGAGTATGCGACATCGCAATAATTAGCCTTGAGTGCAAGTGGGAGATTGTTGGAGATAGTGCCCTCAGAGTCAATTATTAGGTCACAGGTACGTGATTGTAATGATTGAGGGAGGACCTATCCCGGTAGGACAGTCTTGCTCGAGATGATAGTATGCTATCTGGTTTACCTTTATCATCGTGTACTGCTTTAGGTGACCTGACACGTCGCTATTACACGTTGATAGAGCCCCTAGGATTCTTGCTTGACCACCAGCAGTATGAGGGCGATCATATAAGTGGGAGCTGGGGTCTATAAGCTTATCCTTAAAAGGTCCCTAGTCGTGGGAGTTTCGAGACTGGGCATCGATACTCCATTAGTAGACTAGTGTATACAGTCGAGACCCCGACGAGGGGCGGTGGCCGGTCTCACAAGCCACTGGTGTCAGTTGGATCACCTAAGATGTATACAGGTGCTCATTGGGTTATGAGTACACCGGACAGGACTCGCCGGGAACATGCTAGTTGGTCATATACCAGACGTCAGATGGCAGTTCCCTGGTGACATGTGTGCAGGTTAGTTCATCGACCTGGGGATCGTCATTTGTCTCGTGTGAGTTCCCACTGTACTTTGATTACTACCCTACCACGGCTCAAAGGAGTCGTGCAAACAGGTTTTAGTTGGGTACAGTCCCGAGCCACATGGAGGCAGTGAGCGTATCTTCAGGGGTTCGTCTCTCCCGGTATTGGGGGTGAGGTCGTGCTGTGTCTAGGAGAGCCATTACACAAAGTCCTTGGCCAAGGCAAGGAGATTTACTGGTAGGTATTCCAGTAGTATCTCAGGGTGTTCTGGGCTACACTCCGACACGACTTGTACCGCTTTTGGGGGTCTGACTTTTACCAACCCCCTAGGCCCGCCATGCGATACTCATAGACGAACGGACCGGACTGCACGGATATTGTCACTGACAGGCTCAGTAGGGTTGTCAGGCTGAGTTCACTCACAGACGTCCCTTTTAGTCAATACTTGGTAGCCCGTTACGTATTGGCTTATACCTCTGACGTGCTAGTGGTTAAATCCACAACCAAGGTGTTGACGAGTCTTTAGAGTCCCCCACATTTCAGTTACTCAAGCTTTCGGGCGAAAGGTTGTAGAGGCCGTATGGAGATATGGCAAGGTCCGATCAGATACGTGCGGTATTGCACGGATCAGGATCGGACAGTTTGTACTATAGGCCGTATGGTTATATGGCAGGGTTCGATCACATACGTGCGGTATTGCACGGATCAGGATCGAACGGATATTACTGGCCGGCTTTGGTATAAGCCGGATCCTAATATAGTACAGTGTAGATTTTGTCTCATTGCATTTGTATTTCGGTCGGAATACAAATGCGGGTGTGTATGCACAGTATCGGGGTTTTCCTGTAATTTATTACGGGACCAGTTTTCTGGAGTTGCCAGTTTGCTTTCCGTTTCGGCCAATTTCCATTGTTCCGTTCATTGGCCGAAGATTGGTGGAGGAGGGCTTATTTGCATTGTTGCAAATAGGCATTTGTGGAGGGGGTCTTTGCATCTTTGTTTTATCATGATAGCCTCTCATTGACCTTGACTTCTAGCTTCATGATTGCTTGACTTTTAGTGATCATCATGGTTGTTGATGATGAGTTTGGTGGTGATGGTTGCTTTGGAGTGTTATTTTCTTTGTGGTGATCATTTGTTTCTCCATCATTACTCTTTTTCCACCCACCCCCTTGTTTGTTCTCTCTCTCTCTCCAATCACACAAGTGAAATGGGGGGCCGGCCACTTTCTTGGAGGGTGGATTTGATTCATTTGGTGTGGCATTTTTGGTTCATATTGTGCAAAGAAAAGAGCTCTCTTGTTCCTCTCCAAAAAATCCTCTCTCTTCCTCCACCAAAATGGCAAAGCTCCTAAACCCCAAATGAGACTTCTTCTACTACACATTCTACAACGAACCTTGGGCACGTCGAGTAGCCGACTTCGTGCCCGAGTTGCCTCGGCATTGAGGTGGGAGCCCGTAAACGAAGAAGGCGATGTGGTGCACTTCCGGCGACAAGGAGGAGACGGGACACTCCGCAAGTGATCGGGACGATGGCGAGAAGACCGGAGGACTTGGATCGTCGGTATATCTCTATTCCCATTCTTGTAGTTAGCTTAGACTAGTTAATGGTAACGATCCGGGTGTTTAGTGCGCGGTGGTGCCGGTTTGCAAAGTCCGCAAATTTTTATTTTTTCACCGCTTCCGCTTTCCGGTGTCGGATTGACGGCCGGGGCACCGCCGTGCACTTACAGTTACCGCGCTTGGAATCCTCCATACTAAATCTCTTTAGTACGGTCTCTATGTACCTAGACTGCGAAAGTTCCAGTAGTCTCTTGGATCTATCTCTATAGACCTTGATCCCCAGAATGTACGAGGTATCACCCAGGTCCTTCATGGAGAACCGTTGTGACAAGAATAGCTTGACTGATTGTAGCATAGGAATGTCATTTCCTATCAAAAGAATGTCGTCCACGTATAAGACTAGGAATACGACAGTTCGTCCTACAATCTTCTTATAGACACAAGGTTCATCTTCATTCTTGATGAAATCAAATTCCTTGATTGCCTCATCAAAACAGATGTTCCAGCTCCGCGATGCCTGCTTCAATCCATAAATGGATTTGAGTAACTTGCACATCTTCCCGCTGCTCCCACTGTCCACGAAACCTTCTGGCTGATCCATGTAAACGCACTCTTCTAAACAGCCGTTTAGAAAAGCCGTTTTAACGTCCATTTGCCAGATTCATAGTCATGGAAGGCAGCAATGGCAAGAAGGATCCGAATGGATTTGAGCATAGCCACTGGAGAAAAAGTTTCGTCATAGTCCAAACCAGGTCTTTGACGAAAACCTTTTGCAACGAGTCTAGCCTTATAGGTTTCCACCTGCCCATCTACACCAAGTTTCCTTTTGTAGATCCATTTGCATTCAACGGGTTTTACCCCAGGTGGAGCAATATCCAAGGTCTACACTTTATTGGTGTACATAGACTCCATTTCGGATTGCATTGCATCCAGCCACTTATCAGAGTCCCTACTGATAATGGCCTGCCTGAAACTTGTAGGGTCATCTTCTTCTAACATGCAATCCTCTCGATCCCCGTTTATGAGAAAACCGTAGTATCTCTCGGGCGGATGAGAAATCCTACCAGATCTGCGGAGTGGCTGAGGTTCGTTGGGTGTAACTGAATCTAGCGGTTCCTCCAAATCTTTAGTTAAAGTTTGTGTTTCTGGAATTTCATCTAGTTCTACCGTGCTGCCACTAATATTTTTAACAAGAAATTCTTTTTCCAAAAATGTGGCATTCCTGGAAACAATTATCTTATGTTCCTCTGCATGGTAGAATAAATACCCACTTGAATCTTTTGGGTATCCCACAAACTTACATAAAACTGCCCGTGCCTCAAGTTTGTTTGGGTTCTACTTTTTGACATAAGCTGGGCAACCCCAAATCTTAATACGTTTAACATACAAACTCTTACCACTCCATATTTCATACAGAGTCTTAGGCACGGATTTGGATGGAACTTGATTCAATAGATGTGCTGCTGTTAAAAGCGCATGTCCCCAGAATGAAAGAGGCAACTCAGCACTATTCATCATGGAGCGAACCATATCCAATAGGGTACGATTCCTCCGTTCCGATACACCGTTGTGCTGTGGTGTATAAGGAGGAGTAAGCTGAGAGAGAATACCATTCTCTTTTAAGTAACCTAGGAATTCCCTGCTTAAGTACTCCCCTCCTCTATCTGATCGGAGGATCTTGATACTTTTGCTAGTCTGGTTCTCTACTTCGTTTCTGAATTCCTTGAATTTCTCAAAAGCTTCAGATTTATGTTTCATAAGATACACATATCCGAATCTAGAGAGATCGTCAGTGAATGTGATGAAGTACGAGAACCCACCCCTTGCATGTATAGACATCGGACCATATACATCACTGTATATGAGTCCCAAGAGCTCTGCTGCCCTTTCTCCATGTCCGGTGAATGGAGATTTGGTCATCTTTCCTTTGAGACAAGACTGATAAGTTTCATAAGATGAAAACTCGAATGTATTCAAGACTCCATCTTTATGCAACCTACTTTGTCTTTTCTCTCCGATATGACCAAGTCTACAATGCCACTAGTAGGATTCATTCGTATCTGAATTCTTCCTCTTGTGTGTGTTTTGTATATTGAGAACTGTATTCTGATTTAGAACGTAGATACCATTACACAGTGTACCTTCTGCAACCAGTACCTTATGAAGGTAGATGTTCATGATATTTCTATCAAGAACAAAGTTATATCCATCTTTATCGAGTAAAGAAACTGATATGATGTTGCAAACCATGGAAGGTACATAGTAGCAATCGTTCAAAATCATAATATTGCCATTTGGCAACACTAGGTGATATTCACCGACGGCTGCAGCATTAACTTGTGCTCCGTTCGCTACTCTGAGCGACATATCACCAGGTACAACTCTCCTACTTTTTCTCAGTCCCTGCAATAAATTACAGATATGAGATCCTGATCCGGTATCAAGTACCAAAGAGGTAGGGCTGACCGTAAAGCAGTTCTCAATTACAAGAACACCTGAAGTAGATGCAAAACCATGCTTCTTCTTCAACTGGGTATCCTTGGAATCCATACAATCCTCTTTCCCTTGCTCACACTTATGACTGTTGTCGTAAGTTAGAGCCGAACCAACGTTCCCCAGCCCCGAATAAGAATTCGGATCGGTCAAGCGATACATTTTATTATCTTGATTAGGGCGTGAAATGGCTGCTGCCTGGAGAGAGAGAAAAGAAACACTCAGCGTGCGCTCTTACAAGATTAGATTGGTTTTTTGATTTATCTAATCAGGATGGCTCCCACTGTTTACTCAAATTCTTCTTCAAACCCTAAATGAAGAACTAGTCAGGATTAATTGCACGTCACAATACTTGCTTAACCTTTCAGCCAGGCTGGTGTTGGTATTTCGAGGGAGGTTTTCCAACGCTTTCGCGAAGTTCCTTAATTAAATAACCTCTTTTCCCTGGAGGCATAGCCCCGCTAACACCGTTCTAGACACCTGCTTGGTTTATAACATTGATTGTTAAGTGAAATAATCTCCCGAGAGTAATCCAACTCATCAGTGGGATCGGGATCCAACTATCATTGTGCGATGACCTAGATAGAATCCACTCTAGTCACCACACTCCAGAAGGTATGTTGAATCTGCAAGTTTCAGTTTCTTTAGAAACTCCCGATGTGGATTTTTGCCCCTGGGACCCAAGTGACCTTGACACAGTCAACAAATCAAAGAGTCCTACTCAAGTTCAACCCGTCATTATCTTGATTGCATTAAACCCACCCGCATAACCCTTGACACAGTCAACAAGGTTACACGACTGTCCTAACCAATCACATTGTATCCAGCAGATAAGCAATACTCAGCTACCGTTCACTGCGCCTTGACACAGTCAACAAACGCAGCACGAATACTAAGTATAACTTATAAGAAATGACGGAGGGCTACGGCTGGGTTTTAGGCGAAAAAACCCGTTAACGTAATGAACTTGATATCGTTGAAGGAACCTGATAACCTTTTGAAAATATAGTGGCGAAAACTTTTACTAAAGAGGTCACTCCCTGTGAAGGGATCTCGGCTCTTTCCTCGTCGAATGAGGTGCAGGATATTCCAAACTGAATACCTCGATGCAATGCAAGAATAATCGACTATAGTGAAGTTATTACCCTGATGCAAACTTTTTGTCCAAGGGGTCACTCCCGATGAAGGGATCTCGGCCCTTGCCTCGTCGACTGAGGTGCTGGGCATTCATAACCGAATACCTCTATGCAAAACAAAAGAGAACGTCCTTGCAATAACAGCTTTTTGAAAATTGTTCCAACAACGTCTTTTTGGTTTATTTTTCTTTGCATTAATTTAATGTGTCCCATCAGTTAATCCTACCATTGCAGAAAACAACGAAAATATGACGTACGCTTATGCCATCCGCATTCGCCACGGGGTCCCGTCATCACCCGTTAGGTTACTTAACTAACGAAGGAGCAGGGGCTGGACTAGCGCGGATGCAAAACATAAGCAACGCCTAAATAGATATCATATATAGATATATATTCACATTCGTCTGATGCAATGATAGCCATTCCACATCACAGATGAATACTTTGGATATACTAGGAATCTGCATTCCGTTCGAGCCTGCAACGAAAAACAGATTACATGGTCACGATGAATAGCCAAATACCCCACCCTAGACCCCTACGGGTGCGGCAAACTACCCGCCAAATATCCGAAGTGAAGGAACCTCCCTCAACAAAGTGAGTAGGCCACTCGGCACTTCGAGGTACCCGGTAGTTTGTGCACCTCACCTTGGGTCTATCCTAGGAGCGAAAACAGTAAAAGAAATTATACAATGACGGCTACAACCCCATCCCGGTTGTGCGGCTAAATAAATAATATTACATCAATTTACATGTTACATGAATTGAAAGATAAAGAAAACTCTCATCTCACAAACCCCCGGCTATTCATCCGCGACAATCCAACGAATTCATATACACAAACCATCAACATTACAGATCACAGATATGCACAACCCCCACTAATCGACGTATAGCGATTAGCCGACGTTCAGTGTATATATCACATCACAGATATAACCCATTAGCCAAAGTCTAGAGAAGTTCGATCAAAATACGGATTTGTAACCGCCCCAAAAACAAATTTGTTCTCTGGAAAATCTGGGCAGAAACAACATATACTAAAAATCCCAAAACATCCAAATAAGAACACTGCACAAAACCCTGTCCACGGCCGAGTCAACTCGGCCGCGGTTCCGTGGCAGGAAGCATGTTCTTGCCGCGGATCCGCGGCGCTTTGACCGAGTCACTGGATCGTTTTTGTTCTGTGTTTTTACAAAACCCTGAGCCGATTTTTCATGTATGTTAAATCATTTTTAGAGCAGTATAAAAAATCGGCAGAAACATGGTTTTTCCGGACGTGTTTTGCGATTTTTGTCCGATCGAAATTCTAGATACTTTGCTAACATGCTAGTTTGTGTTTAGCTAGGCTCTGATACCGCTGTTAGGTCCACGTTACCCACCCCGGTTCTTCCGGGGAGGCGGAATAGGTAAAAAGAAAAATTTTCCCTAGCTAGGTAACATGGACCGTTTCATGAAGGATCGTTGCTAAATAAAATTAACATAAAATCTACAAGTTATAACTACTATGTAGAATGGTTATACCTAGTCTTGAACTCCTTCTCTTCTTGTTGTTCTCTTAAACTCCTTCTCTTCTTGTTGTTCTCCTCCTTGCTTGCTCCTTGTAGTAGTTAGAACGGCTCCTCCTTCTCGTCTCCTCTTAGCCGAAGATAGATCCACTCGAGGGCCTCGAACTTGAGCTTCTACCTGAACCTAGAGGTAACTAAGGTATTTGGTTTGCTAAACCTAGTACCCTAGAATGAGTAGAGATGTGTTATGGTGGCTTTGTCTCAAAAACTTATGATTTCCAACACATGGAACACTTAAGATTTGAGAGAGGAAGAAAAAGAGCTTTTGCAAAGAGAGAGAAAAGATATGATAGAATGAGAGCTCTCTTTTGCAACCATGCTCATATGAGAATAATAGATTAACAGTAATAATCAAAAAAGGAAAATGTGATGGTGAGTATGGAATGACCATTATCATTTCGTAATAAATGCAATTTTCAAAGATCAAGAAGCATCTTTGATATGAAATGATTATGGTCAAAATGTCAACAATGGTCAAAATGTCCACCATGGTCAAATGGTCAACCTAACCATCACACAACAATCCTTGATTATCATTATTCATCATATTTATCATTCTCATTAGGGTTTGGAAAAAGTCAACGGTCAACAAGACAACCAAAGTCAAACGGTCAACAACCTAAATGAGAATCCTCTGCCTCTGCCTCTATCAACTGTGCATACACACCCGCATCCGCATTCCGAGGAACACGAATACAATGAGAAAAAACCAATCACAAAACCAATACCAGTATCTGGCTTAAACCAAAGCCCACTAGTAATAACTGCCCGGTCACCAAACGTGCACAAGTGCGCGAGTGTGAACGAACCCTGTCGCAAAACCATGCGACCTCTACTCAGTTTTGCCCAAAGGCGAGTAACCCTCTGTGTGGGACTCTAAAGACTCGACACTACGCTGGCAGTGGGGTTAACCACAGACCGCAAGAGGCACTAGCTGTACGTAACGGTCCCCAGGTAGATGCCGATAAGAAGACTGATGAGGTGAACCCATCCGAACTCCTACTGAGCCTGTATGTGACAATCTCCGTACAGTCCGGTCTGTTCATCTAAGAACATCGCATGGCGGGCCTAGGGGGGCGGTAAACGTCAGTCCCCTACTAGCGGTACAAGTCGTGCTGGAGTGTAGCCCAGAACACCTGAGATAACACTGGAAACCTACCAGTCTATCTCGCTTGCCCTGGCCAAGGGACTTTGTGTAATGGCTCTCCTAGACACAGCGCGATATCAACCCCCAATACCGGGAGAGACGAATCCTGTATAACCGTCACTGCCTCCAAGTGCTTCGGGACTGCACCCAACTACTACCTGTTTGCACGACTCAGTAGAGCCGTGGTAGGGTGGTAATCTAAGAACAGTGGGAACACACTCGAGGCGGAGTGACAGTGTCAAGTCAACGGACTAAGCTGTACTCATGTCACCTGGGAACTGTTAATTGACGATAGGTATAATACCAACCAACAGTTTCCGACGAGTCCTGTCCAGTGTACTCGTAACCTAACGAGCACCTGCATACTATCTCCAGTACGACGTACTGATGGCTGTGGGACAGACCATCTCCCCTGCTGGGAAGAGAAACGTATGCACTAGTCTACTCTGGAGTATCGATGCCCTGTCTCGATAATCCTATGACTAGGGACCAAAATAAGGATGTGCTTATAAAATACCCAGCCCACACTAGTGTGATCGCCATCACAACGGCCGTAGTCAAGCAAAGATCCTAAGGGCTCTACCGATATGTTTTTAGCGATATGTTAAAAGAAACATATACACATATTAAGATAGAAACAAACCAAGTAGCATACTATTATATCGAGCAAGACTGTCGTAAAACCATATATATATATCCCAAGCCTCCAAAATGTATTATACAAACCAGTACTATACAATAATGGTCTCTAGGGCATACATATCTAACACCGTTATCCAGTGTACCGGACCCAATCAAACCATGATTAAGGTGGATGTTGACAACATCACTTACAAACGTGAAATCATAACCTTTATTTGATAACAAGGAAACAGATATGATATTACACGTTAAGCTGGGTACACAAAAATAGTTATGTAAAACTAAAATGTGTCCACTCGTCAATCCCAGGTGATAATCCCCTACGGACACAGCTCCCACGCTAGCTCCGTTAGCAACCATCAGGGTCATATCACCTTCCTTCAGCACTCTATGGTTTCTCAGTGCCTGCAATGAATTGCAAATATGAGATCCTGATCCGGTATCCAATACCCAGGAAGTAGAGTTGATTGACAGAAAATTCTCAATTACAAACACACCTGAAGTCGAAGCCACAGCTTGCTTCGGTTCCTGGTTCTTGACGTTCCACGCCTTGCAATCCTTTTCCAGTGCCCTTTTTCCTGTGACAATGGAAGCACTCATCCTGGGCCACTACCGGTACAGCAAACTTTTTCTTTCCGTTCCCTGCCACCTTACTAACACCTCCTCTAGGTCTGTTGGCGGCCTTATTCTTCCTTCCTTTGGTTTTAGCCTTGGACCCGGAAGAAGAAGTACCGCGAACAAACATAGTGTATGTTTCCCTAGCCTTCTGCAAGGTGCCCTCCGCGCTCCTCAACATGTTAAGGAGTTCTGAAAGTTCAACTTCTTTTCTTTGAATGTTGAAGTTCAGAATAAACTGGGCGTAGGTGAGAGGGAGGGACTGGAGAATAAGGTCTGTATAGAGCTCATTATCCAAAGTCGTCCCAAGGTCTGCGAGCTCTTCAATATAGCCAATCATCTTTAGGACATGTTCTCCTACCGATGATCCGACGGCCAACCTCGCTTGAAACAGCTTCTTTGAGGTCTCGTATCTTGCTATACGAGATTGCTCCCCATACAGATCTTTTGTATGGAGAAATATGGATTCAAGATCCATATCCTCGTGCCTCCTCTGATGTTCATTGTTCATCAAGGCAAGCACGATGCACTTGGCCTTCGCGCAATCTAAATCCCAGGTATTGCGGATTTCCTTATCCGCATTACTGGATTTGGGACCTGGGACTTCAGGTGCCATAGCGGTGAGGACATACCCCAATTTGTCATAAGTCAAGGCCATTTTGACATTCCGCAGCCAATCTTTATAGTTTGGCCCTGTTAGTATATTTTTCTCTAAAAGTAACTTAAGTCCAGTCATTTTCAGGGTCGCTGCAATTAGGAGAGAGAGAAGAAAACTCTTTAGCATGATGCTCTTGCAAGTTTAGAATGGTTTTTAATTTATCTAAACTGGATGGCTCCCACTGTTTCTCGAATCCTTCCTCAAACCATAAAAGAAGAATTAGCCAGGACTATTCTCACTGTACAATACTTGCTTAACCGTTCAGCCAGGCTGGTGTCGGTACTTCAAGGGAGGTTTTCCAACGCTTTCGCGCAGTTCCTTAATTAAATAACCTCTTTTCTCTGGGGAAGTAACCCCGCTGACACCTTTCTTGACACCTACTTGGTTTATAGCATTGATCGTTAAGTGACGAATATCCTGATGAGTAGCATATACTCATAGTAGGATCGAGATCCAAATATCATCGTATGATAATGTTGAAGGTATCCTACCAACATTCATCAAACTCCAAATGGTATGCATCTCTTTGCAAATTTCAGTTTCTTTAGAAATTCCCGATTTATATTTTTGCCCCATGCTCTTATGACCTTGGTGTTAGGTCAAAATGTCATAAGTCACATATCAAGTTCTACCCATCATTATCTTGTCAATTTGAACCCATCCGTATATATCCTTCACGTTCGGCCAAAATGATAATACGACTGTCCCAAACTAACTCATCTATCTATGGGACAAATGAATACCCAGCAGCTACCAAACACTATGCCTTAGCGTTTGGTCAAAATACATAGCTTGAATACTACTGAATACCTAAATGAAATGACAGAGGGCTACGAATGGTTTTGGCGAAACCGTGAACGTAGTGAACTTGATATGACCGAAGGAACCTGATAGCTTTTTAAAAGGAGTGGTTAAAGCTCCGCAATTAAAAAATATCATCTGTTTTAAAATAACCGAGTGGTTTCTTTTAAATTGTTCCAACGATTCATCTTTTGGTTTATTTTCTTTGCATTATAAATAATGCGTCTCATCATTAACCTATCATTGCAGAAAACAACGAAAATACAACGTCCTCTTATGCCATCCGCATTCGCCACGGGGTCCCGTCATTACCCATTAGGTTACTTAACTAACGGCAGAGCGGGGGCTGGGCTAGCGCGGGTGTAAAACATAAGTGACGTCTAAATAGCTATCATATATAGATATTGTACATTCGTCAGACGCAATAATAGGCATTCCAGATCTCATATGAACTTTATTGGATTTGCAAGCAATCCGTGTTTGTTTAGAGCCTGCAACAAAAGACGGATTACACAGTTGTGATGAATAACCATTACCCCACCCTAGACCCCTACGGGTACGGCAAACTACCCCTCAAATACCCGAAGTGAAGCGGTCCCCCTCAACAAAGTGAGTAGGCCACTAAACACTTCAAAGTACCCGGTAGTTTGTGCACCCCATCTTGGGTATATCCTAGGAGCAAAAACAGTAAAATGAAATAATACAACGGTGGCTACAACCGCAACCTGGATGTGCCCCGCAAAATAATATTACAACATATTAGAATTACATTGAATGAATGAATATAACAACCCATCTCAAACCCCGGCTAATCATCACAACAGTCCAATACAGTTCACAACCACAAACAGTAAAAAACCATTACAGAAATACGCAACCCCCTGCCAACCGACATACTAGCAGTTAGGGGAGGTTTACGAACACATTATACAATCAAAGATATATTCATATTAGCAAACATCGTAAAATTTCGATCGAGCAAACACTTTAGATTCTACTCCCAAAACTTTTCTGTGCACTTGAGACTTGAGCAGAAAATAAAATATCCCAGAAACATCACTATTAACACAGGAGAGTTACTGAAGGAATTTGGGCTGACACGGCCCCAACTCGGCCGTGGATCCGCGGCGGATCGTATGGATCCGCCGCGGTTCCGCGGTGATTTGGCCGAGTTAGGAGTCAAAATTTCTTCAGTAGCCCTATTATTCTATGCATGTTAATCTGAAGGTCCGTGAAAAATATTTAGGGCCTGTTTTAAATTCGACAGAAACTGTGTTAACACGATGATCTTTCCGGTTCTTTTTGCGTTTGAAATACTTACTACTTTGCTAATGAGTTAATTATTATTTAGCGAGACTCTGATACCACTGTAAGTCGATGTACAACACCCCACGACTTGCGGGGAGGCGGAATAATGAAAAACGATCTTGTTTAAAGCGTAAACATCGACTAACCGAGAATCTTTGCATAAACAATAACTAACAAGAAACCATAGAAGAGTTAACTACTATGATAAGTGATTATACCTATAGAACCGAGTCCTTCGTCTTGTCGTTCTCCACGTCCTCTCCGGCCTTCTCTATGTAGTAGAAGATCCACCCAAGAGCTTAACTACAAGCTTCACCTCTAACTTGAGGTAACTAGGTTTCTTAAATCGCTAATCTAAGTAACCTAGGTGATATAGAGAATGGTTAAGGATTAAGTAGTCTACTCTAATCCTTAGTCTCAACACATGAGAGGGAAGGATTAGGGTTTGAAGAGGGAGAGCTTGAGGAGAGAGAAAGTGAGCAAAAGAATGAGATGAGATAATAAGCTATCATAATATATATCATGCATTATGATTTATCCAACAAAAGAAAATGAAGGATTAATCATCATGCTTAATAAATACAAGAGGGTGATTCATCTTCATGAGTCATTAAGCATTTATGATGCATTAATGACATGGATGAATCACTCAAATGACTCACTAATCTCATTTAATGCATATGCCACCTTAACCCCCAAGTCACCATCTTCTAGAAGCTTCTTGCGCAATTACGGGAACGCCCCTCCTATCCGTGAAAACACGGAAAAACTTTATACTGTATAAATCCAATAACCGGATACTAGAAACTGGCTTAAACCAAATCCGGCTAGTAAAAACTGTCCGGATGTCGTATGTGCGTAAACACACGTATGCGTCCGAACCCTTGTCGTAAAACCATACGACCTCTATATCGTTTTGCCTGGAGTAGGGAAACTCTCTGTGTGGGACTCTAGAGACTCGACTACTATGCTGTCGGTGGGTTTAACCACAGACCGCAAGCGGCACTAGCTGTACGTAACGGTCCCCAGGTAGATGTCGATAAGAAGGCCGATGAGGAAACCCATCCGAACTTCTACTGAGTTTGATGTGACAATCTCCGTACAGTCCGGTCTGTTCGTCTAAGACTATCGCATATCGGGCCTAGGGGGGCGGCAAGCGTCAGTCCCCTAATAGCGGTATAAGTCGTATCGGAGCGAAGCCCATTACACCCTGAGAAACTACTGGAACCTACTAGCAAATCTCGCTTGCCCTGGCCAGGGACTTTGTGTAATGGCTCTCTGACACAGCGTGATATCAACCCCCAATACCGGGAGAGACGAATTCTGTCTAACCGCCACTGCCTCTAAGTGCTCGGGACTGCACCCAACTACTACCTGTTTGCACGACTCCTTTGAGCCGTGGTAGGGTAGCAATCTAAGAACAGTGGGACACACTCGAGGCGAAGTAGCAGTGTCAAGTCTGCGGACTATGCTGTACTCATGTCACCTGGGAACTGTTCACTGACGACTGGTATAAAACCAACCAACAGTTCCCTGTGAGTCCTGTCCGGTGTACTCGTAACCCAACGAGCACCTGCATACTATCTCCAGTACGACGTACTGACGGCTGTGGGACAGACCATCTCCCCAACTGGGATGAGAAGTGTACACACTAGTCTACTCGGGAGTATCGATGCCCTGTCTCGATAATCCTACGATTAGGGACCTGAATAAGGATGTGCTTGTAGACTACCCAGCCCCTACTAGTGTGACTGCCATCACAACGCTGGTAGTCAAGCAAGATCCTAAGAGCTCTATCAATACGTATACTCACATATTAAGATAGAATAACCAAGTAGCATACTACCATGTTTAGCAAGACTGTTATATACATGTGAATATCCTATGCTTCTATTAAGTAATATACAAACTAGTATGATATAATAATGGCTCCTAGGACATATACACTAACAGCTTCTTCTGGAAGGCTCTGCATAACAACCTTCTTCTAGAAGACTCCTCATAACAACCTTCTTCTAGAAGACTCCTTGTAACAAACTCATTCTAGAAGGCTCTCTCTAACAACCTAGCTTTGGAGGGAAGATTCATTTGAATTTTATAAAAGGGGATCTAGATCTAAAGGTTGAGGGTGGTTGATTAGTTGTTCAATTAGTGGAGAGTTAGTTACACAATTTGAGCCACAATTCAAAATTCAAATTCAAGTTGAGTGACACAACTTGAGATCCAAAATCAAGATCCATTGAGTAGCAATTCAAGCGAGCAATCAACGATCCTTTATTTTAATGGCGATCATCATCCGAGCAAGAGATCCACGACGATCCGCGATTCACGGCGATCGAACTTCGCAAAGATCGACGACAAATTCACCTCTTCAAAGGAGAGACCGAGAGCTTAATTTTGTACCTTGAATTGAGGAGTTGTGTAATTTGAAGGAGATTTAAATAAAGGTGATAATTGTAATTCTTGCTATCTTTACATTCTTGCATTATGAAACTTCTTGATTCTTGATTCATTAATTTTCATGATGTGTGAGTGAATTCTCCGCTTGTGGAGGATTCGAAAGAATTGATAGATCTAATGATGATCAAATGTTAGTACTAATCTTAAGTCTTATGCGATTTGTGAACCTAGAAAAAAGAATCATTGATGACCTAATTTGGAGCGAGCTCACTTCTTGATTATTTCGTTGCAAATCAGGGATCAAATGATTGATGATTTTCTTTGCTAGAGGCTAGATATGAATGATTATGATTGAAAAGACAAGGGATAGTGAAGAAGAAACCCTAGTTTCTTCAATTGATCCCTAATCTTCATTCATCGTCATCGATCTAGCTACAAATTATCAATAGATAAGATTAGGAATTATAAGATTCATTATTAGCTATTAACTCAATCGAATCCTACAAGCTATTCTTCATAATCTTGATAATCAAATTAATTGGGGATAACTTCTTGATTCTTGATCTATTTTCTTTATGTTTCTTGAAAATCAAATCTCATAAATCTTGAATCAACTTTCTTGAATTTTCTTTCATATTTTCATTTCAATTCATCTAAAATTAGATCGATCAAAGCACACATCTCAGTGGACGATCCGCTCTCGCTAACGAAACTACAATTGACACCGTTATTGATTGCGCTATAAATTTCTTTGGTTGTGATAAAATTTTTCCAAATACACACGAAGATGATTGATTGATCATTTCTTTGTGTGTGTTTAGAAAATTGAATAAAATTCACAATCAAAGAATTGTTTGACCGCAATCAACTACGGTGTCAGTTGTAGATCGTAAGCGAGTGCGGATCGTCCACAGGAATTGTGCAATTCGTTTCTATGTTTGATTTGTTTGAATTGAAAAGTTAATCGGAAAGAAAAGAAAACATGATTCAAGATTTTATCGATTGATTCAAGTGTCACTAGTTTAATCAAGAATCAAGAAAATGATAAACAATCGAGAATCGGGTTTCGATGATATTTCCAACCAAATGTCAAGAATCTAAATGAGGCTCGCAGGAATCGATCGGATCTATAGACGTGATGTAATCTCAAGATATCGTGTTCTTGTCCTTCGAAGAATTAATACTAGATCGATGATGATCGACGAGAGTTAGGGCTTTTTCATGAAACTAGGGTTTCATCATTTAACCCTTGTTCTTTCGTCGATATCATTCACATTCTAGCCTCTAGCAAATTCAAGAAACGATCGTAACTCCCCAATTTCGAGCGATAACAATCAAGAAAGCATCGCAACGAAACTAGGTCGTCGATTCTTGAACTTGCTAGGGTTTACAAAACTCGTAGGAATCAAGAATCGTTTTAAGATATGTTACATCATCATTCTATTGATCGTCTCGACTCCTCGACGTGCGGAGTATTACTCAAACATCACAACAAGAACTACAATTATAAATTGAGATCGAATCATGATGCAAGAATTTAAAGAAAACAAGATAAAAGAATTTCACCTTTATTTATCGACAATTTTCGTTACAACTCTCTTGAATTTACAACAGGAAGGAACTAGATCGTCGATTCTGGCTTCGCTTTTCTCCGTGAGTCGCGGATCGGCGTGGACCACTTGCTCTGTTGAAGATCGGCTCCGCTCCTAAAGGTTGAAGGGCTTCTTGCTTGTTTGGGTACTCGGGATCTTGGCTTTTGATTGGAATTAGGGTTAGGGTTTCACACAAGTCTTGTCACTAGACTTGTGGAAGAAGATGAAGAAAGAGGTAAAGAATGGAGATTTTTCTAAGTATCTAAGTATTGGATTATGGATCCAAGGATCAAGTCTCTCTTAACCCTAGGTCTAGGCTTCTATTTATAGATTTCCCAAACCCTAGGTCTAGGTTTGAAATTAAAATTCCCTCCAAAAGTTTGTTGAGGAGCTTTTAGAATTAGTTTGCTAGGAGCTAGCTTAGGCTTTAAGCTAGGATTAATTAAGCTTAGAAACCCTAGTTTGCTGAACTGGCAGAAGCCTCTCGAGTCTTCTAGAACTTGGAGTACATTTCTGAACTGTAGCAGTTGAGGGAAGAGTTATGCACCAAAACTGGAGAGCTGACGTGGCAGAGCCGCCGCGGAACCGCGGCGCAAGCTGGCTCCGGCCGCGGTTCCGCGGCCATGTTGGCTCCTTGGGGTTTGGGTCTTCTTCTGTGGTCTTGGGCTAATATTTGGAGCTTTATCTGATATGTTGAATTGTATTTTGCCCTTTGGATTGCTACCAGATCTCAAAACTTGGAGTTGGTGTAATTTATCAGCTCAATTTGATCCTGCAATTTCCTGCACAAATCTTGAAACAAGTGTTGCACAATATAGGGATGATACGATGCCATGAAATGCAGTCAATTTCCTTTATAGTGTCTGTTTTAGAGTCTAACATATGCAATCTGATATTTAACGACTGATTTGCTAATATGTGAAATATGAATACCGCACACTTCTAAATGAGTGCAAATGATAGGGAAATTGCCGGTTAAAAGATACAGTATTTTCGACTGATCAATGATCAATCAATGCCCAGTCTCGAAACTCCCGCTACTAGGGACATTTAAGGATTTGCTTATAGACCCCCAGCTCCCACATATATGATCGCCATCATAATGCTGGTAGTCATGCAAGAATCCTATGGGCTCTATCAACATGTAATAGTGATGATAAAGACAAACCAGATAGCATACTATCATCTCGAGTAAGACTGTTCTACCGGTATAGGTCCTCCCTCAATCATCATAATCACCTGCATGCGACTATGATAATTGCCTTGAGGGCACTACAGCCAACAATCTCCCACTTGTACTTAAGGCCAATTATTGTGGTGTCGCATACTCACAGCCCGTGTGATACCGAATACCCAACTCCTATACTAATCAGTCTCGCAAAGCCTGTTTGTGAAACTATTCCATTCGAGAAATAGCCCCAGTGAGTGGATCCACTCCAATGTCTCTTTCTATGTCTCTCTATATCTCAACTTCGCGGAGAATAACTATCTCCCGAAATGAGCAATACCTATCTTAGAATTTGTCTGATTATCTGATGGGACCCAGTTCATAAATGAACTCCAAATCCAGCAAACTTCTTAGACTGTATCATCCACTGAATTTAATCAGTATCCTGCGTCATGCCTTCCAAAGTATCCGCTTGGACCACCTGTCCAACATACTGCCCCTCCGAAGAGGGAAAAACTATAACTCAGACAGGCACTCTGTCATCCAGGTCACCTTGGAAGCATGAAATGATAACCGTCTCCTGAAGGAGGCTGCCATTGCCATATCCCAAGAACATCCAACTTATGTTCATAAACTTCTTACCAATGTTTCTCCATGATTGGATTAATATACATGCTTATTACAGCTAGTGCAAAAGCAATATCTGGTATTGTACATAACATCTCATGATTGACTCAATTACCTAATCAAGTGATATGTCAACCATGCAACTCCCTCTCCTCATCAGTCTGTAAGACATATTTTAGAGAGGGTGACTCCATCACCTGCGGGTACTACCACCTTGCCAGGAGTCGTCCTTTCTAAAATACCTTTTAGAATAATGTCAAAGTACCTAAATTGGGAAATTTCCCAAATCTAGATTTAAAGCCATAGATCTAGTGACCAGAAAACCTGATATTTTATCCATATCATGTGTGGAGAAAAACCTTTTGACAACCACTGTATAACCGATCGTAGTATAGGATGATCTCTTCCTATCAAGAGTATGTTATACAAATACCATGACATCACTCCCTATTACCTTCTTACCAGATCCATCTGTTATTCTGATGAAGTCAAACTCTATGACTGTCACATCAATAATAGACGACCGATCTTGGCTATATCTGCTTTAGTTTATAAATAGACATAAGCTACTTGCCCACTATGCTTCCGTTGCTCCCACTGACTACAACAACCCTCTGGCAGAGTCATATACACGTGCAATTCTAAAGTGAGTTTAGAACGACGCTATACTCATCCTCCTGCCGGGTCTTATAGTCTAGAACAACAGCAATGGCAAGTCTGGGTAAACAAGAACCTCCCTGTCACCGTCTCTGAGAAGACCGAAGTCCTTCTCGGGTGCCTGAGGTTACCCACCAAATCTGTGGAGTGGCTAATGAATGTCGAATCCAATTGAATGTTTAGGTTCTATTAAATTTTCAGTAATCGTTTGTGGTTTTGGAATCACTTCCAGTTCTACCATACTCCCACTTCCGTTTTCTGAAAAAATCCATTTTACTAAAACTGTGGCGAGTCAAGAACAATATCACTATTGATCTTCCTTCCTTATGGTAGAAAGTTAACCCTCGTCAAAGCCCGGGATAACCCACAAACTGCCATTACTGAAACGTGCCTTGAGTTTGTCCAGATTCTGGTTTTAAGCATCAGCCGGACAACTACCTATATCTTAACATCGTTAAGATATAAATTGATTCTATATATATCCAATATAGAAACAAAAACACTAATTTAATTGGAACCAGATTCAAAATCATACAGCTGTCTCCAGTGCATATAAACCAAATGGAATGAGGCCAATCAGCATTACTCAACTAGGAGTGCATCCATATATGAGTAACCCGAAAGAGAAGAAAGTTCTCAAAACCATTACTATCAACGGAATACTAAACACAAGTATCTACATCTTCGACTACCTCGAAGAATCCTGATACTTCCAACAAATGGTTCTCTACTTTATTCTTATACCTATAACTTCTCAATATCTGGACCTTGCATTTCAATGAAATACTTGTCTAGAACTGGAGAAGTCACAAGTAAATAGAATATAGTACGAGTACCAACACCTTTGTCCTAATGAACACTGGACAACATACAATACTTTGTATAAGTCCCCTGAGTTCAATAACTCAAACCTTGTGCTTCGTAGGTTGAAAACTGTAATATGGTTAAGAAGAATTACACCGCTGTTGAATACACCTTACCTAACCATCAACAGATATAGGTAAATGTCACAAACATAATTTCAAAAAGTTATATCTCACTTTATAAAATAAACGTACAGATATATCAGTTTGAAATTGGTGCATAACAACGGATATTCAAAACCAAATATTTGCCATCTGGCAAAAACCCAGGTGATTTCCTCAAATAACACCAATTACAACGAATTCCGATATAATGAGGATCTAATCACCCAATTCCCAATATCTTACTTCCATTCACCATCTGTAATAACATACAGATGTGAGAAACTGATATGGTAAATACATACCCTGGAGTTAGATTCCAATTGGGAAAACAGTTTTCTATTAACATCGCACAATGAAACTGAAACAGGAAAATGTTTCGAAGGGGTATCCGGGTATTCCTAATAATGCCTTTTCCACTATCCTGATTCATGACTATAACCGTATAGTTCCATGCCCTCACAATCCTTTTATTATGTCTTTACTTATTGCCTTCTGTACACCTCTTTAGGCTAATTGGTTTTCTTCCTTCCCTACCTTTCGGCACCAGCTTAAGGTTTGGAAGAAGACTATCCAATAAGCGTAATAGGTGTATACTCCTTATGCCAGGAGCCCTCGCAACCTGAGAGAAGGTAATGGGAAAAGACATCTGAATAATCCTATTCTATTTCACCTGAACCGGAAACCATCCTCGAATCTGGAACGAATTCCTTCGATTTCGTATGTAACTATATGATGGCCTGTCTAAGCATTATGGACGTTCGTAGTGATACGAAGTGTTCTGGAGAAATCCAAAGTGGATGTGGGAGTGGCAGGGGTATACACAGTTTTGTCGTGAATGATAGCAGTCGCAATTTTCTTTGCCGTTATTCTAATCCCTTTATATGTCTTTACTTATTACCTTCTGTACACCACTTTTAGGCTAATTGGTTTTCTTCCTTCTCCACCTTTTGGCACCTCCCTATGGTTTGGAGGAAGACTATCCAATAAGCTCAATAGGTGTACCCTCTCCTAATCCGAGGAGCCCTCACAACCTGAGAGAAGGTAAAGGGAAAAGACAACTGAATAATCCTATTCTATCTCTCCAGAACCAGAATCCATCCTCGAATTTGGAACAAGTTCCTTTGAGTTCGTATGTAACTATACGATGGATATATCCAATAGGAGTGGATGTTCATAGTGATACGGGGTGTTCTGGAGAAATGCAAAGGTGATATAGAAGTGGCAATGATATATGCGACACCGTGACATTCTAAAAGCCAAAGTGTTTTAAGAAGGTTCGGTTAACTTGGTTCATGAGTTTTAGTTTAGGGCCGGGCTATAGTCGCAGCCTAAGAGAGAGAGAGAGAAAAGAAACACTCAGCATGCACTCTAACCTAGATCAGAATGGTTAATCATTTTATCTAATCAGGATGTCTCCCACTGTATCCTCGAATTCTCCTCTAAACCCAAAAGGAGAATCAGTCGGGATCATCTAAAATCTCGCGAGGAGTAATCCTACTCATCAGTGGGAATCGGGATCCAACTATTATCGCATGATAACTTGATGGAATCCACTCAAGTTATCACACTCTAGAAGGTATGCACATGCCTGGTAAGTTTCCTATATGTTTGAAACTCCGGATGTGATTTTTACCCCTAACGACTTCATGGCCTTGATAGAGACCAACGTGCCATAAGTCGCTAGTCAAGTTCAACCCGTCATTATCCAAGATTGATCTAAACCCACCCGAACAAGCCCTTGATAGAGACCAACGTGACTATGCGGCTGTCCTAGATAATTGCATATCCATGCTACAGACACGTAACACGCAGCTACCGTACACTATGCCATGATAGGGACCAAAGTACATAGCATGAATACTACGATATACCTATCTGAAATGACGGAGGGCTACGACTGGTTTTTGGCGAAAAAACTTTAACGTAATGAACTTGGTATCTTTGAAGGAACCCAAGTGGTTTTACAAATATATAGTGGCGCAAACTTCTGCTAAAGATGTCACTCCCTGTGAAGGGATCTCGGCTCTTTCCTCATCGAATGAGGTGCAGGATATTCCAAACTGAATACCACGATGCAAAGCAAAAGGAAACGACTATAGTAAAGTTATTATGTTGATGTAAACTTTTACTCAAGGGGTCGCTCCCGATGAAGGGATCTCGGCCCTTGCCTCGTCGAATGAGGTGCTGGATATTCATAACCGAATACCGCTATGCAAAGAAAAAGAAAACGTTTGTAATATCATTTTTAAAATTGGTTCCAACAACATCAAATAGGATTATTTTATCCCTGCATTGATCAGAATCAACGCAGTCCCATCAATTAATCACCAAAAAAGAACGAAAATATATGATGTACGTATATGCCATCCGCATTCGCCACTGGGTCCCGTCATCACCCGTTAGGTTACTTAACTAACGACAGAGCGGGGACTGGACTAGAGCGGGTGCACAACATATACAACATCTACTAGTATATATATATATATATATATATAATCGTCCCAGGCATGATACAAAGAAACATGACAGAATCTCAGCCAAGCAACACATAGTGGTGGATAATCCAGGAGCCCCGGGTTTCACCTGAGCCGCAAATGAGACCCTACATTCCCCTGTCGTGTGGATAGCCTGTGCAATGAAAACCTAGACCCCTACGAGTGCGGCAAGTTACCCGTCAATCCCAGAAGCGAGGCAACCCCAATCAACAACGTGAATGGGCCACCAAACACTTCACGGAATCCGGTAACTTGGGCACCCCTCGTTGGTCAACCTATACCCCCTACGAGTGCGGCGAATAGCCCGCCAATTCTAGAGTAAGGTCCCCTCCGTCTCAACGCCATTAGATGCAAACCCGTTGCCCTCTAGAACCCGTCTATTCGTGGACTCCACCGTTGGGTAATCCTAGTACAGGAAAGAAAATAATATGTATAAGGGTGACATCAACCTCAACCCGGTCGTGCCCCAAACAAATAATATACAAACTGGCAGCGACGACAGTCCACATGTGTTGGATACTCACCCACGCGCGCAAATGCGTATGTTTTGGAAATGGAATTGTTTTAAGGAAATGGATGCGCACGCGAGCTCGTTCTTGTTTTAAAATTTATAAACCGTAAGTGCACGACGCGTTGTAGCAAGCCGGTGTAGGGTTCCTAGGCATACACATGAGGTTCCACAACAGATCAAACATGCCAAAATCAAAAATTTTCTATGTGCCAAGTGACCCTAAGCAAGATCGTAACTAGAGGATAGGCGAAAAAGATTGCAAGGTAACAACTTTAACTAAAAGGGAAGTGACTACAACCTTTGTAGATCTGATCCTCCACTACCTTAGCTCCATGAAGATGTCCCCTCGCTGCGATCATCGGATCCCGGACTCTAGCGTCGGCTTCATCGGAGAAATGGGCGGGCTAGGTCGTCGACTTCGATGCCGAAGATGATCTACATCGAGGCAACTCAAGATCAAGCTCCAACTTCACCAAGTCATGAAACTTGTGAAGAAAACACCATATAATACATGGCAAGTGGTAGAGGATGAAGAAATAAGAGGTGAGTTCACTTTGGATTTGGATTTCTCACTTGGAATCATCACTTAGACATTTTCAAGCAAGCTTTTCTTTTTCTCCATGAAGAAGAAGAAGAAGATGAAAGAAAAAGAATTATTTTCAAAAAGAAAATCCAAGTGATTCTTATCATTTTGCAACCATGGTTGAGTGTAGAGAATAAACTAGGGTTTAGTTAAATGGTTAGGTTTAGGAAAGAAACAAAATGGTCAAGCTTTCAAAGCTTCATGAAGTTTCAACAAAAGAACAAAGCAAGCCACCATTTCATTTATCCTTCCAAAAATGAATTAAAGAAAATAAATAAAACAAATATAAAACCTAACCATTAAACTAAATATGGTTTAACATAAACACACACCCAAGTTTGCATGTATCATCAAACATGATACAAACTAGTGTACAAAACTATATCATATATACAATGTGCACATTCAAGTGAGAAAATCCATCTTAAGTGAACAAATACTAGTTAATGCAAAGTAATATATCAAATATATAATTATACATTAAATCATTAAATCAACACTTGATTTAACGATCCGGTCATATCGCATATTACTGACTAATATCCAATGTATCGACTTATCGAATCAATCCTTGATTCGATAACTAGGTTATATCGCATACAACCAATCGATACATTCATCGCGAGAATAGAATACGGTATCACATACACGCATTATTCTCGGTCCCGCACATATCTCATATGCGCTCCTATTTCGTTTCGCTTGAGCCAGGAAACCTCTGTGTAGGACTCTAAAGACTCGTCAATACGCCGGCAGTAGGTGATGATCATATCAAACACCCACAAGCCGCAAGCGGTCTGCTAAACGTAACGGCCACCCGGGTATTGAGCGATCAGAAGATCGACGAGCAAGCCCGCTCACACTCCTGTGAATCCAACCAGTAACACTTACCGTACAGTCCGGTCTGTTCGTCTGATATGTCGCATATCTCGCCTAGGGGTGGTAATCGTCAGACCCCAATAGCTTGATAAGTCATGCCCACGTAAGGTCCATAACAATCATGAAACTACTGATAACTCTTACCAGTAAATCACAGCAACCCTGGCCAGGGATTTCCAGTTATGGCCAGTCGTGCATTGCGCAACATCAACCCCCAATACCGGGAGAGACGAATCCCCTCCTATCGCTCATTGACTCCATGTGAATCGGGACTGTACCCAAAAACCACCTGTTTGCACGACTCAGTAGAGCCGTGGTAGGGTGGAAATCAAAGCACAGTGGGAGACACACAAGACTCTATGACGATCTCGGGTCAACAGACTAAGCTGTACCAGTGTCACCAGAGAACTACCATCTGATGTGAGGTATAATACCATCTGGGAGTTCTCGGCGAGTCCGTTCAGTGTACCCAGTCTCCACTGAGCACCCGCATACCATCTCTGATATCAAACACCAATGGATATGGGATCATCCATCGCCCATCACATGGGTCGAGAAGATATACTCTAGTCTACTCTGGAATATCGATGCCCCGTCTCGATATTCCCACGACTAGGAACATTGAAGGATGTACTCATGGACTACCCAGGCCCCACTAGTATGATCTGCATCATATTCCTGGAAGTCGAGTACACATCCTAAGGGCTTTATCAACATGTAACAGAGAGACAGAAAGTATACATGTTAAGATAAAGAGCAACCAGATAGCATACTATCATGTCGAGCAAGAAAGTCCTACCTATATATGTCCCAGCATCCACTACAATATACATCCAATGTATAGTAATGGCCTCTAGGGTATACATATAACTAACAATCTCCCACTTGCACTAGGGCCATCTGTAGCAGTGGTTGTAGTATCTAATACTCAACCATTCCATATAAGTCTCTCTCTGGGAAAAAGCCTTTGTGAGTGGATCCGCCATGTTGTCCTCTGAGTCTACTCTCCTAACCTCGATCACCCTGGAGATCAACTATCTCCATGATCAGGTGATGCTGCCTCAGAATATGTCTGGGTCACTGATGGGACCAGGGTTCCTGGGCCAAAGCCTCTCTTCCATTGTCACACAATGGTAGGAACCTAGTTCATCTCATGAACCACTATACACCCAAACTGCCTCTTTGGTAGCATCTTTAATAGCGATGTTACCAGCCTTTATCGTCTTGTTTGCCATGGTATCTAGCTTGGAACTCTTCCAACATACCGTCCCTCCACTGAGGGTAAAGACAATGCCTGCGACTGACATTCAGTCGTCCTTATCACCCTGGAGCCTTTCCGGTGATTCTCCCCAGGATCAACTGATACCATCTCACTACAACTAGTCAGAATCCTAACATCCATTTAGATCTATCTCATAGATCCAAAACCCAGGATTTAGGAGGTATCGCTTTGATCCTATATGGAGAATCTATGTGATAAGAGGAGATCGACCGATCGTAGCATAGGAAACTCCTTTCCTATCAAGAGTATGTCATCCACGTACTCTACGAGGATCATTACCATACTCCATACTACCCTTTTGTACATACAAGGTTCATCTACCATTTCGATGAAGTCAAACTCTTTGACTACCATATCAAAACAGATGTTCCAACTCCGCGATGCCTGCTTTATCCTGTAAAGCAACTTGTACACCTTTCCGCTGCTCCCACTGTTTACGAAGCCCTCTGGCTGTGTTCTTATAGACGTTCTCTTCTAAATCATTATTTAGAAAAGTAGTCATAGCACCCAACCACCAGATATCGTAGTCATGGCATGTAGCAATGGTAAGTAGGATCGGGATGGACTTAAGCATAGTCCCTGGAAAAGATATTGTTAGTGTATATGCCCTAGAGGCCATTACTGTATCATACTAGTATGTATATTACTTAATGGAAGCTTGGGATATTCGCCTTGTATTGACAATCTTGCTCAAAATGGTAGTATGCAACTTGGTTTGTTTCTACTTCAATGTGTACATGTGTTTATTTTAGTATATCACCTATACACAATAGTGGAGCCCTTAGGATCTTTGCTTGATTACCAGCGTTGTGATGGCAGTCACACTAGTGGGGGCTGGGTAATCATAAGCACATCCTTATGCAGGTCCCTAGTCGCAGGACTATCGAGACAGGGCAACGATACTCCGGAGTAGACTAGCGCATGCGCTTCCCATCCCAGTGTGGGAGACGGTCTGTCCCACAGCCGTCAGTACGTCGTACTGGAGATAGTATGCGGGTGCTCGTTGGGTTACGAGTACACTGGACAGGACTCGTCGGGAACTGACCGGTTGGTATTATACCTATCATCAGTTATCAGTTCCCAGGTGACATGAGTACAGCTTAGTCCGCTGACTTGACACTATTACTTCGCCTCGAGTGTGTTCCCACTGTACTTTGATTACTACCCTACCACGGCTCAAAGGAGTCGTGCAAACAGGTAGTAGTTAGGTGCAGTCCCGAAGCACTTGGAGGCAGTGACGGTTAGACAGGATTCGTCTCTCCCGGTATTGGGGGTTGACATCGCGCTGTGTCTAGGAGAGCCATTACACGAGTAGTCCCTGGCCAGGGCAAGCGGGATATACTGGTAGGCTTCCAGTGTTATCTCAGGGTGTATTGGGCTTCACTCCGACACAACTTGTACCGCTATTAGGGGACTGACGTTTACCGCCCCCTAGGCCCGCCATGCGATGTATCAGACGAACAGACCGGACTGTACGGAGATTGTCACATTCAGGCTCAGTAGGAGTTCAGATGGGTTTCACCTCGTCAGTCTTCTTGTCGGCATCTACCTGGGGACCGTTACGCACAGCTAGTGCCGCTTGCGGTCTGTGGTTAAACCCACTGCCAGCGTAGTGTCGAGTCTTTAGAGTCCCACACAGAAAGCTATTCGCCTTTAGGCAAAAGAGTAGAGGTCGCATGGTTTTGCGACAGGTCGCATGGTTTTGCGACAGGGTTCAGTCACATCCGTGCACTTGTGCACGTTTAGTGTCCGGACAGTTTACACTAGCGGGCTTTGGTTTAAGCCAGATCCTAGTGTACGTATTGGGATTGGTTTTATCCAGTTTGTATTCGTGTTCCTCGAAACGCGAATGCGGGTGTGTATGCACAGTTGACGGAGAGACAGAGGCAGAGGATTCTCATTAGGGCTGTTGACCGTTGACCGTTGACTATTGACTTTTTGCTCAACCCTAATGAGAATATGATATATGATTAACAATAATATTAATTAAGTATTGTGGTGACATGGTTGTTGAGGGGTTGACTTTGTTGACTTGTTGACTTTGTTGACCGGTTGACTAGGTTGGACTAGTTGACCATCATGATGACAATGGCTATCATTTCAGTGCAAAGACTTTTCACTTGCTTGTTCTATTGTGCAATATGAGTGCATGAAATGATTTAGCCATTTTGACTCGAACCATTTTACACAATACTTGATTACTATTTTTTATGATGATGGTTTTGGATTATGAGAGCCAAGAGAGAAAAGTCTTGATCATTCTATCATTCTCACTCTCTCTCTTGTTCTTGAGCTCTCATCTCCTTCCTCTTGCTTTCCCTCTCTTTTGTCTATGGTTCACTTGTCACATGTGTTGAGAAACAAGAACCATAGAGTAAAATCCCAACACACTCTTCTCTACTCATTCTAGTTCATAAGGTTTGGCAAACCAAGTGAACTAGTTTCTTCAAAGACCGAAGAAGAAGCCAAAGGTAGAAGCTTTCAGGTGGATCTATCTTCGGCGCAAGGAGACGACGGAGTGAAGCCGATCCGGACAACCATCGAGGCTTGAAGACGAAGGAGTTCAAGAAAGAAAGGTATAACCCCCTAACCGAGTTGTTAACAACTCCTAGTTAGGTTGTTAGTTAGATGTTTAATAAAGATCCGGGTTTTAAGTCCATGTTACCACCTCTAGAAAATTATTTTTCACCAAATTCCGCATGCCCGAAAGTACCGGGAGAGTTAGCATGGACTTACAGTGGTATCAGAGACTAGTTAAACTCTATCTAACATGTTAGCAAAGTAACTAGAAGATCGATCAAAGAAAAAGTCACGAAACAAACCCGAGTTGTCAAGTTTCTGCCGATTTTTATTCTGTTCAAAAGTTGATAATTTTCATCTTAAAAATCGGCTCAGGCTTTTGTTTGAATAACCACCAAATTTGGTCCCACGAACCGTTCAAAGAGCCGCGGAAACGCGGCAGGAGCACGCTCCCGCCGCGGTTCCGCGGCCGAGTTGACTCGGCCGAGTTCCAAATTTGGTGCAGAGTATTTCTGGGGTTGTTTTGGGATTTTTGGAATATGTATTTTCTGCCCAGATTTTCCAGAACGAAAATTTTGTATTTGGGGCCTATAAATCCGTATTTTTGATCGAATTTCTAAAAGACTTAAGCTGACGGGTTTTTCTGTGATGCGATATTTGTATTGAACGTCTACTAATCGCTATATGTCGATTAGTGGGGGTTATACAAATCTGTGATCTGTAATGTCATTGGAATGTGTATATGAATTCATTGGATTGTCGCGGGTGAATAGCCGGGGGTTGTGAGACGAGAGTTTTCTTTTCTTTCAATTCATGTAAATTTGCAAATTGATGTAATAATTATTTGTATGGCCGCACAATCGGGTCGGGATTGTAGCCGTCATTGTATAATTTCTTTTTACTGTTTTTGCTCCTAGAATAGACCCATGGAGGGGGTGCACAAACTACCGGGTATGCCGAAGTGCAGAGTGGCCTACTCACGGAGTTGAGGGAGGTTGCTTCGCTTCGGGTACTTGGCGGGTAGTTTGCCGCATCCGTAGGGGTCTTGGGTGGGGTATTGGCTATTCACCGCGACCGTGTAATCTGCTTTTCGTTACAGGCTCGTACGAATTGCGGGTTCCTAGTATATCCAATGTGTTCATCTGTGATCTGAAATGGCTATCATTGCAATATATCTATATAAGATATTATTTAGGCGTTTCTTATGTTTTACAGCCGCGCTAGCCCAGCCCCCGCTCTGTCGTTAGTTAAGTAACCTAACGGGTAATGACGGGGCCCCGTGGCGAATGCGAATGGCATAAGCGTATGTCATATTTTGTTTGTTTTCTGCAATGGTAGGATTAAATGATGGGACGCATTAAAAGAACAAATGCAAGAATATCACGCATTAAAAGAACTAATGCAAGAAAAATAAACCAAGTAAAAGTCGTTGGAACACTTTCGAAAAACCACTCGGTTCTTTTCAAAACCAACTTTTAAATGCGGAGTTTGAGCCACTCCTTTTAAAAGCTATCATGGTTCCATCGATTATATCAAGTTCACTACGTTCACGGTTTCGCCAAAACCATTCGTAGCCCTCCGTCGTTTCAGTTAAATATTCAGTAGTATTCAAGCTATGTATTTTGACCTTCGCCAAGGCATAGTGATTGGTAGCTGCTGAATGTTTATTTGTAGCATAGATAGATGCGTTGGTTTGGGACAGTCGTACTACCATTTTGGCCTTCGTCAAGGGTATGTACGGGTGGGTTCAAATTAACCTGGATAATGACGGTAGAACATGACATGTGACTTATGATATTTTGGCCTTCGTCAAGGTCATAAGAGCATGGGGCAAAAATCCACATCGGGAGTTTCATAAGTACTGAAACTTGCTAGTGTTGCATACCATTTGGAGTGTGGTGATTCTGGAAGGATTCCTTCAGTTTCGTCACGCGATGATATTTGGATCCCGATCCTACTGTGAGTATATGCTACTCCTCGGGAAATTTCTCACTTAACGATCAATGCTATAAACCAAGTAGGTGTCTAGAAAGTGTTAGCGGGGCTACGCCCACAGGGAAAAGAGGTTATTTAATTAAGGAACTTCGCGAAAGCGTTGGAAAACCTCCCTCGAAGTACCGACACCAGCCTGGCCGAACGGTTAAGCAAGAATTGTACGGTGAGATTGATCCTGACTAATTCTTCCTTTTTGGTTTGAGGAGGGATTCGAGAGACAGTGGGAGCCATCCTGTTTAGACAAATTAAAAGCCACTCTAAACTTGCAAGAGCATCATGCTGAGTGTTTTCTTCTCTCTCTCTTAATTGCAGCGACCAAGTGACCGCACCTAGGTTACATCTAGATAATAAAATGACTGAACCTGACTGTTATGACTGGCAAAGGTTTGTCCAGATGTCCATTGCCCATGACAAGCTGGGACAGCTCTTAACTAATCAAACCCCTGCCGTCTCAGGTCCAGTTTCCCCTGTCACGGATATTTACATCCGCAGGACATCGGAAAAGGATTGTGCGAAAGCCAAGTGCCTCGTGTTAGCCTCAGTTGATGGTACATACCAGGGGCAGCACGAGAAGATGGACTCAGTTTCTATCTTCCTCCATAACAAAGATTTATATGGAGAGCAATCTCGTATCGCAAGATATGAGACCTCGAACGAATTGCTTCAAGCGAGGTTGGCTGCCGGGTCATCTGTAGGGGACAACGTCCTTACAGAGACTAGCTATTTTAAGCTCACGGACCTGGAGACCACGTTGGAGAATGGGTCAAGTACTGACTTAATTCTACAGTCCCTGCCCTCTGCCTATACCCTGAAGGAAACCAGGGAAGAAGAAGGAAAAGCAAGGGCAAAAGTTTCAGGACTGGATGTAGTAAAAGAGAGACGTTCCTATTGTAACGGGAATGAACATTGGCAGAAAGATTGCAGGGCTTGCAAAGCCAGTAGCCAGAATTCGAAGCATGTTGTGGCTTCGGCTTCGAGTGTGTTAGTAATTGAGAACTGTATGTCAGTTAACCCTACTTCCTGGGTATTGGATACCGGATCAGGATCTCATATCTGTAATTCGTTACAGGCTCTGAGAAACAGTAGGGTTATCAGGAAAGGTGATATGACTCTCAGGGTTGCTAACGGAATGAGCATGGATGCTGTATTCGTAGGGGAATATCACCTTGGACTGACAACTGGGCAGATATTGATTCTGCGTGACTGTTTGTATGTACCAGGTGTGACTTGTAATATCATATCTGTATCCTTACTTTCTAAGGAAGTATATGATTTTACTTTTGTAAGCTATGTAGTAAACATCCAACTAAATCAAGTACTGATTGGGCCAGGAACATTAAATAACGGTATATACGTATTGAATCAAGCTCAGATATTCAGTGTCCAGAACACACTTAAAAGAAAGTCTCCAGAATTAAATCAGGCTTTCTTATGGCATTGTAGACTGGGTCACATCAATGAGACACGGTTGACTAAGTTACATAAAGAAGGATACTTGGATCCGTTCGAGTACCAGTCTTATGCCACTTGTGAATCTTGTCTCATGGGAAAGATGACAAAGACTCCGTTCACTGGACACGGAGTAAGAGCAAGCGAGCTCTTGGGACTCATACACAGTGATGTGTGTGGTCCAATGTCTACACATGCGCGAAGCGGTTATTCATACTTCATTACTTTCACAGATGATTTCTCTAGGTATGGACATGTCTTCTTGATGAAGCACAAATCCGAGGCCTTTGAGAAATTTCGGGAATACAAGAATGAAGTTGAAAAACAAACAAGCAAAAGTATTAAGACACTAAGATCTGATCGAGGTGGAGAATACTTGAGTGCCGAGTTTCTGGACTACTTAAAAGAGAATGGAATTCTTTCTCAGCGTACTCCTCCATACACACCACAACACAACGGTGTATCGGAAAGAAGGAATCGAACCCTATTGGATATGGTTCGTTCCATGATGAGTAAGGCTGAGTTACCGCGATCTTTCTGGGGTTATGCACTAGAAACAGCTGCATATCTCTTGAACAAGGCTCCAACCAAGACTGTGCCTACCACCCCATATCAAATGTGGAGTGGGCAGAAACCCTGTCTTAAGTACCTAAAGACATGGGATGTCCAGTTTTTGTTAAAAAGCAGCATGCGGACAAACTCGAGGCACGCTCTGTACTGTGTAAGTTTGTGGGATACCCAAAGAACTCCAGGGGGTATTTTTTCTATTACGCAGAGGAACAAAAGGTTTTTGTTTCTCGTCATGCCCACTTTCTGGAACATCAATTTTTAGAAAAAGGAATAAGTGGGAGCGCAATAGAACTGGAAGAAATTCCAGAACCACAAGCTATTACTGAAAGCTTGGAAGAGCCAGTAGTTTCAGGAGAACCGGACATTCCTGCACCACTCCGCAAGAGTAGTAGGCAGTCTCATCCGCCCGAGAGATACTACGGTTTTCTTATAGACGGGGATAGAGAGGATTGCACTATGGATTATGGTGAGCCTACTAGCTTCCAGCAAGCCATTCAGAGCGGTGACTCGGTAAAATGGCTGGATGCAATGCGGACCGAGATGGAGTCCATGTACACCAACAAAGTTTGGACTTTAGACTTTGCTCCAGAAGGGGTAAAACCCGTAGGCTGCAAATGGATCTTCAAAAAGAAGATTGGTGTAGATGGGCAGGTTGAAACCTATAAAGCTAGGCTCGTTGCAAAGGGTTTTCGTCAAAGACCTGTTTTGGACTATGATGAGACTTTTCTCCGGTAGCTATACTTAAATCCATTCGGATCCTTCTTGCCATTGCTGCCTTCCACGATTATGAAATCTGGCAGATGGACGTAAAGACGGCTTTTTTAAATGGAAATTTGGAAGAGTGCGTCTATATGGATCAGCCAGAGGGATTCAATCAGAGTGGGAGCAGCGGTAAAGTGTGCAAGTTGCTCAAGTCCATCTATGGACTCAAGCAGGCATCGCGGAGTTGGAACATCTACTTTGATGATACTGTCAAAGAATTCGACTTTGTCAAAAACCCAGATGAACCATGCATTTACAGTAAGATTGTAGGGAGAAATGCCGTATTCCTCGTCTTGTACGTCGATGACATTCTCCTAATAGGAAATGATATTCCTATGCTACAGTCAGTCAAAGGATTCTTGTCGCAGAGGTTCTCCATGAAGGACCTGGGCGATGCCAACTACATTCTGGGGATCCAGATCTATCGTGATAGATCTAAGAGCATGTTGGGACTTTCACAGTCAAGGTACATCGACACCGTACTGAAACGATTCAGTATGGAAGATTCCAAGCGCGGTAATCTACCGGCTTGTCACGGAATCACCCTCTCCAAAGAGATGTCTCCCAAGACTGATTTAGAAAGGGCTCGCATATCATCAATACCCTACGCATCTGCGGTAGGCTCTATTATGTATGCGATGTTGTGTACCAGACCAGATGTAGCATACGCATTGAGCATTGTAAGCCGGTATCAGTCGAACCCAGGGGAGAAACACTGGATAGCAGTAAAGAACATTCTCAAGTACTTGAGAAGGACTAAGGAGATGTTCTTGGTGTATGGCGGAAAAGACCTCCAGATTGAGGCCTTTGCTGACTCCAGCTTCCAGAGTGATAAGGATGACTCCAAGTCTATGTCGGGTTATGTCTTTACCCTCAATGGAGGGGCGGTTTGCTGGAAGAGTTCCAAGCAGGAAACCGTTGCTGACTCAACTATGGAAGCGGAGTACATAGCTGCTTGCGATGCCGCAAAGGAAGCTGTCTGGATGAAGAAGTTCCTCACGGAATTTCAGGTGGTTCCTACCAGTGTTGATCCAATACCACTGTATTGTGACAACAACGGTGCTATAGCTTTAGCGAAGGAACCCAGGTCCCATCAGAAGTCCAGGCATATTTTGAGGCGGTAGCACCTGATCAGGGAGATCGTTGATCGCCGGGAGATCGAGGTGAAGAGAGTAAATACGGAAGATAACACTGCTGATCCACTCACGAAGGCCTTACCCCAGACTCAGTTTGAGCGGCTGATCGAGATGATAGGTCTTCGATACGCCAGTACATGGCCTTAGTGCAAGTGGGAGATTGTTAATGTATATGCCCTAGAGGCCATTACTGTATCATACTAGTATGTATATTACTTAATGGAAGCTTGGGATATTCACCTTGTATTGACAACCTTGCTCAAAATGGTAGTATGCTACTTGGTTTGTTTCTACTTCAATGTGTACATGTGTTTATTTTAGTATATCACCTATACACATTAGTGGAGCCCTTAGGATCTTTGCTTGATTACCAACGTTGTGATGGCAGTCACACTAGTGGGGGCTGGGTAATCTATAAGCACATCCTTATGCAGGTCCCTAGTCGCAGGACTATCGAGACAGGGAATCGATACTCCGGAGTAGACTAGCGCATGCGCTTCTCATCCCAGTGTGGGAGACGGTCTGTCCCACAGCCGTCAGTACGTCGTACTGGAGATAGTATGCGGGTGCTCGTTGGGTTATGAGTACACTGGAAAGGACTCGTCGGGAACTGACCGGTTGGTATTATACCTATCGTCAGTTATCAGTTCCCAGGTGACATGAGTACAGCTTAGTCCGCTGACTTGACACTGTCACTTCGCCTCGAGTGTGTTCCCACTGTACTTTGATTACTACCCTACCACGGCTCAAAGGAGTCGTGCAAACAGGTTGTAGTTGGGGGCAGTCCCAAAGCACTTGGAGGCAGTGAAGGTTAGACAGGATTCGTCTCTCCCGGTATTGGGGGTTGACATCGCGCTGTGTCTAGGAGAGCCATTACATGAGTAGTCCCTGGCCAGGGCAAGCGGGATATACTGGTAGGCTTCCAGTGTTATCTCAGGGTGTATTGGGCTTCACTCCGACACGACTTGTACCGCTATTAGGGGACTGACGTTTACCGCCCCCTAGGCCCGCCATGCGATGTATCAGACGAACAGACTGGTCTGTACGGAGATTGTCATATTCAGGCTCAGTAGGAGTTCAGATGGGTTTCACCTCGTCAGTCTTCTTGTCGGCATCTACCTGGGGACCGTTACGAACAGCTAGTGCCGCTTGCGGTCTGTGGTTAAACCCACTGCCAGCGTAGTGTCGAGTCTTTAGAGTCCCACACAGAAAGCTATTCGCCTTTAGGCAAAAGAGTAGAGGTCGCATGGTTTTGCGACAGGTCGCATGGTTTTGCGACAGGGTTCAGTCACATCCGTGCACTTGTGCACGTTTAGTGTCCGGACAGTTTACACTAGCGGGCTTTGGTTTAAGCCAGATCCTAGTATACGTATTGGGATTGGTTTTATCCAGTTTGTATTCGTGTTCCTCGGAACGCGAATGCGGGTGTGTATGCATAGTTGACGGAGAGACAGAGGCAGAGGATTATCATTAGGGTTGTTGACCGTTGACTGTTGACTATTGACTTTTTGCTCAACCCTAATGAGAATATGATATATGATTAACAATAATATTAATTAAGCATTGTGGTGACATGGTTGTTGAGGGGTTGACTTTGTTGACTTGTTGACTTTGTTGACCGGTTGACTAGGTTGGACTAGTTGACCATCATTATGTCAATGGCTATCATTTCATGGCAAAGACTTTTCACTTGCTTGTTCTATTGTGCAATATGAGTGCATGAAATGATTTAGCCATTTTGACTTGAACCATTTTACACAATACTTGATTACTATTTTTTGTGATGATGGTTTTGGATTATGAGAGCCAAGAGAGAAAAGTCTTGATCATTCTATCATTCTCACTCTCTCTCTTGTTCTTGAGCTCTCATCTCCTTCCTCTTGCTCTCCCTCTCTTTTTTCTATGGTTCACTTGTCTCATGTGTTGAGAAACAAGAACCATAGAGTAAAATCCCAACACACTCTTCTCTACTCATTCTAGTTCATAAGGTTTGGCAAACCAAATGAACTAGTTTCTTCAAAGACCGAAGAAGAAGCCAAAGGTAGAAGCTTTCAGGTGTATCTATCTTCGGCGCAAGGAGACGACGGAGTGAAGCCGATCCGGACAACCATCGAGGCTTGAAGACGAAGGAGTTCAAGAAAGAAAGGTATAACCCCCTAACCGAGTAGTTAACAACTCCTAGTTAGGTTGTTAGTTAGATGTTTAACAAAGATCCGGGTTTTAAGTCGATGTTACCACCTCTAGAAAATTATTTTTCACCAAATTCCGCATGCCCGAAAGTACCGGGAGAGGTAGCATGGACTTACAGGTTTCATCATTATCCACGCTTGGTTGATGACGAAAACCTTTAACAAGTCTAGCTTTGAAAGTCTCAACTTTTCCATCTACACCAAGTAATCTTCTCAAGATATACTTGCTCCTGATGGGGATTTAACCCTTCAGATATCGCAACCAAAGTCCATACTTTGTTGGTGTATATGGATTCCATCTCAGATCGCTAAGCATCCAGCCATTCTTACAGAGTCCCTACTCTCGATTGTTAGTGTATATGCCCTAGAGGCCATTACTGTATCATACTAGCTTGTATATTACTTGATGGAAGCTTGGGATATTCACAGTTGTATATACAGTCTTGCTCGAAATGGTAGTATGCTACTTGGTTTGTCTCTGCTTTAATATGTGCATGTGTTTCTTTTAGCATATCGCTGATATACATATTAGTAGAGCCCTTAGGATCTTTGCTTGATTACTAGCGTTGTGATGGCGCTCACACTCGTGGGAGCTGGATGATCTATAAGCACATCCTTATACAGGTCCCTAGTGTTGGACTATCGAGACAGGGCATCGATACTCCGCAGTAGACTAGCGTATGCGCTTCTCATCCCAGTGTGGTAGACGGTCTGTCCCACAGCCGTCAGTACGTCGTACTTGAGATAGTATGCGGGTGCTCGTTAGGTTACGAGTACACTGGACAGGACTCGTCGGGAACTGTTGGTTGGTATTATACCTATCGTCAGTTATCAGTTCCCAGGTGACATGAGTACAGCTTAGTCCGCTGACTTGACATTGTCACTTCGCCTCGAGTGTGTTCCCACTGCACTTTGGTTACTGCCCTACCACGGCTCAAAGGAGTCGTGCAAACAGATAGTTTATGGGTGCAGTCCCGAAGCACTTGGAGGCAGTGACGGTTAGACATGATTCGTCTCTCCGGGTATTGGGGTTGACATCACGCTGTATCCAGGAGAGCCATTACACGAGTAGTCCCTGGCCAGGGCAAGCGAGATATACTGGTAGGTTTCCAGTGTTATCTCAGGGTGTTCTGGGCTACACTCCGACACGACTTGTACCGCTATTAGGGGACTGACGTTCACCGCCCTCCTAGGCCCGCCATGCGATGTATCAGACGAACAGACCGGACTGTACGGAGACTGTCACATACAGGCTCAGTAGGAGTTCAGATGGAGTTACCTCATCAGTCTTCTTATCGACATCTACCTGGGGACCGTTACGTACAGCTAGTGCCGCTTGCGGTCTGTGGTTAAACCCACTGCCAGCGTAGTGTCGAGTCTTTAGAGTCCCACACAGAGAGCTATTCGCCTTTAGGCAAAATGAGTAGAGGTCGCATAGTTTTGCGACAGGGTTCGTTCACATCCGTGCACTTGTGCACGTTTGCTGTCCGGACAGCTTATACTAGCGTGCTTTGGTTTAAGCCGGATCCCAGTATATGATTTGGGATTGGTTTTATCTCTTTGTATTCGTGTTCCTCGGATAACGAATACGGGTGCGTATGCACAGTTGCTTGAGACAGAGGGAGAGGACTTTGATTAGGGTTAATGACTATTGTCATTTTATTAACCCTAATGCTTATGTGTGTATTATGGTTAATTGATATTAGTTTAAATAATTGTGCATGGTTATGGTTGTTGACCATTTGACCTCCTTGACTTGTTGACCTAGGTTGACACTTTGACCATCACCATTTCATTTGGAAGATGCTCTTTGATCCTTGCAAATTGCATTAAAAATGAGATGATAATGGTCATGTCTTGATTAACCATGACAATTATCTAGCTAATTATCTAATTACAATAATTCACACATATATGTGAGAATGCTTCATATTTTCTCTCATTCTATTTTTTCCTTTCTCTCTCTTGTTCTTCCTCTCCCTCAAGCTCTCCCCTCTCATGTGTTGAGAAACACTTGAGCTTGAGAAAAACCTCTTCTTGATAATCTCTACTGTCATCTAGGGTTCAAGGATTAGCACTTCTTGCACCCTAGTTACTTCTAGCTTGGAGTTGAAGCCAAAGGTTGAGGCTTTCGGGTGGATCTTTCTTCGACGTGAGAAGACGACAAAGGTGACCTCTTTCCACTACTCCAAGGAGCAAGGAGAGAAGGACATAAAGCCCTAGGTATAACCTTTCTAATACTTAGCTAGTTTCTAGTTAGCTTTAGCTTGTTTTTGTTTAGCAAAGATCCTTCTTTGTCTAGTCCATGTTGCCTAAGTTGATAAAAATTTGATTTTTATTCCGTTTTCCGCCTCCCCGCAAGTACCGGGGTGGGCATCGTGGACTTACAGTGGTATCAGAGCCTAACTAAACATAAACTAGCTAGGTAGTAAAGTGTATGGAAGTTCGAATCGGAAAAATCGCAAAACCGAGTTTTCAAAACCCAAACTTTCTGTTAAAATTTTTTCTGTTCAAAATGAAATAAATCATACTCCAAAAATCATCTCAGGGTTTTGTGAAGAAAGCCACCAAAAACGATCCAGAGATTCGACCAAAGAGCCGCGGTTCCGTGGCAATAGCAACCTATTGCCGCGCAACCGCGGCCGTTTTGGCTCGGCTCTGGGTCGAGTTTGGTGCAGTGTTTTTCTGGCTTGGTTTTGGGATTTTTAAGATGGTTTATATGTGCCCAGATTTTCCAGAATAGAAATTTGTTTTTGGGGGCCTATAAATCCGTATTTTTATCAAACTTCACTACGCTTTGACTATAAGGGTTATATCTGTGATGTTTATATGTATTGAACGTCGGCTAATCGCTATATGTCGATTAGTCGGGGCTATACATATCTGTGATCTGTGTTTGATGATGGTATGTGTATATGAATGTGTTGGATTGTCGCGGGTGAATAGCCGGGGTGGATGTGAGATGAGTGTTTCTTTTTCTTTCATTCATTGTAATATGTAAATTGATGTAATATTATTTGTATGGCCGCACAACCAGGTCGGGGTTGTAGCCGTCATTGTATAATTCTTTTTTCTGTTTTTGCTCCTAGGATAGACCCATGGAGGGGGTACACAAACTACCGGGTATCTCGAAGTGCCGAGTGGCCTACTCACAGTGGTGAGGGAGGTTGCTTCGCTTTGGGTACTTGGCGGGTAGTTTGCCGCACCCGTAGGGGTCTTGGGTGGGGTATTGGCTATTCACCGCGACCGTGTAATCCGCTTTTCGTTGCAGGCTCGAACGGATTGCGGATTCCTAGTATATCCAATGTATTCATCTGTGATCTGTATTGTCTATCATTGCTATATATTTATATATGATAACTATTTAGGCGTTGCTTATGTTTTACAGCCGCGCTAGCCCAGTCCCCGCTCTGTCGTTAGTTAAGTAACCTAACGGGTGATGACGGGGCCCCGTGGCCAATGCGAATGGCATAAGCGTACGTCATATTTTGGTTGTTTTCTGCAATGGTAGGATTAAATGATGGGACGCATTAAAAGAACTAATGCAAGAAAATAAACCAAGTAAAAGTCGATTGGAACACTTTGAAAACCACTCGGTTCTTTTCAAAACTAAACTTTTAAACGCGGAGCTTGAACCACTCCTTTTAAAAGCTATCTCGTTCCATCGATTATATCCAGTTCACTACGTTCACGGTTTCGCCAAAACCATTCGTAGCCCTCCGTCATTCCACATGAATGGTCAAAAAGTATTCAAGCTATGTATTTTGGCCAAAGTCAAGGCATAGTGATTGGTAGCTATTGGGTATTCATGTGCAGCATAGATAGATGGGTTGGTTTGGGACAGTCGTGCTGCCATTTTGGCCAAAGTCAAGGGTAGGTACGGGTGGGTCCAAATTAACCAGGAGAATGACGGGTAGAACTTGACATGTGACTTATGATATTTTGGCCAAAGTCAAGGTCATAAGAGCATGGGGCAAAAATCCACATCGGGAGTTTCATAAGTACTGAAACTTGCTAGCGCTGCATACCATTTGGAGTGTGATAATTCTGGTAGGATTCCTTCGGTTTTATCACGCGATGATATTTGGATCCCGATCCTACTGTGAGTATATGCTACTCCTCGGGAAAACTCTCACTTAACGATCAATGCTATAAACTTAGTAGGTGTCTAGAAAGGTGTTAGCGGGGCTATGCCCACAGGGAAAAGAGGTTACTTAATTAAGGAACTTCGCGAAAGCGTTGGAAATCCTCCCTCGAAGTACCGACACTGGCCTGGCTGAACGGTTAAGCAAGTATTGTACGGTGAGATTGATCCTGACTAATCTTTTCTTTACGGTTTGAGAAGGGATTCGAGAGACAGTGGGAGCCATCCTGTTTAGACAAACTAAAAACCACTCTAAACTTGCAAGAGCATCATGCTAAAGTGTTTCTTTTCTCTCTCCTAATTGCAGCGACCATTCAACATGACCGGACTTAAGTTATTACTAGATAAAAACATATTGACAGGGCCAAACTACAAAGATTGGCTCAGGAATGTCAAGATGGCAATCACTTACGACAAGTTGGGGTATGTCCTTACCACCAAAGCTCCCTCTGTCCCAGGTCCCAAAACCAGTGTCGCGGATAGGGAAATCCGTAAGACATGGGAAATAGATTGCGCGAAGGCCAAATTCCTCGTACTTGCCTCGATGGACAACAAACATCAGAGGAGGCACGAGAATATGGACCTAGAGTCCATATTTCTTCATACAAAAGAACTGTATGGAGAGCAGTCTCGTATCGCAAGATACGAAGTATCGAAGAAGTTGTTTTCGGCAAGGTTGGCCGTCGGATCATCGGTAGCGGAACACGTGCTTAAGATGATTGGCTACATAGAGGAGCTCGCGGACCTTGGGACCACGTTGGAGAATGAACTCTATACCGATTTGATTCTCCAGTCCCTTCCTTCCACTTACGCCCAGTTTATTCTTAACTTCAACATGCAAGGAAAGGAGGTTGAACTTTCCAAACTTCTGAACATGTTGAGGAGTGCTGAGGGCACCCTATAGAAGGGTAGGGAGACATCCACTTTGTTTGTAGGAGGATCTTCCTCTTCTAGGTCCAGGGAGAAAGCCAAGGTCAAGAAGAAGAAAGCCCCCGCCAAACCAAGAGGCGGTGTCGTAAAGTGGATACGAAAGGAAAAGGAAAAGCAACAAAGGTAGCGGGAAAGCTGGTGGGGAAGGAAGAATGCTTCTATTGTCACAAAAGTGGTCACTGGAAACAGGATTGCAAGGCTTGGAAGGCCAGAACACAGGATTTGAAGCGAGTTACAGCTTCAGCTTCAGGTGTGTATGTTATTGAAAACTGTCTATCAATAAACTCTACATCCTGGGTATTGGATACCGGGTCAGGATCTCATATCTGTAATTCTTTGCAGGCGTTGAGAAAGCGTAGAGTTTTGAAGGCAGGTGACATGACCCTCAGAGTTGCAAACGGTGCTAGCATGGATGCTGAGGCCGTGGGGGACTATCACCTGGGATTGTCGGATGGACACTTTTTGGTTTTGCGTAGTTGTTATTATGTACCAAATGCAACCTGTAATATCATTTCTGTATCTTTATTATCTAAAGAAGGTTATGAATTTGCATTTGTAAGTAATGTAGTGAACATTCACCTTAATCAAGTTTTGATTGGGTCAGGTACATTGAACAACGGTTTATACGTATTAAACCAACCACAGATTTTCAATGTCCAGAATACACACAAAAGAAAGTCTCCAGATATCAATAAAACTTTCTTATGGCATTGTAGACTGGGTCACATCAATGAGAGAAGGTTGACTAAGTTACATGCAGAAGGATATTTAGATCCGTTCGAATATCAATCGTATGCAACTTGTCAATCCTGTCTCAAAGGAAAGATGACAAAGACTCCGTTTACTGGACACGGAGTAAGAGCGAGCGAGCTCTTGGGACTCGTACACAGCGACGTGTGCGGTCCAATGTCTACACATGCGCGAAGCGGTTATTCTTACTTCATTACTTTTACGGATGACTTTTCAAGGTACGGTTATGTCTTCTTAATGAAACATAAATCCGAGGCTTTTGAAAAATTCCAGGAATATAAGAATGAAGTAGAAAAACAAACAGGCAAAAGTATCAAGGCACTGAGATCTGATCGAGGTGGTGAATACTTGAGTGCCGAGTTCCTGGGTTACTTAAAAGAGAATGGAATTCTCTCTCAGCTTACTCCTCCATACACTCCGCAACATAACGGTGTATCGGAGAGACGGAACCGAACCCTATTGGATATGGTACGGTCCATGATGAGTAACGCTGAGTTGCCGCGATCGTTCTGGGGATATGCGCTAGAATCAGCTGCATACCTTTTGAACCGAGTTCCAACTAAGACTGTGCCTACTACACCATATCAGATATGGTGTTGGAAAAGACCATATCTTAATCACATTAAGACATGGGGATGTCCAGCTTTTGTAAAAAAGCAGCATGCGGACAAGCTCGAGGCACACTCAGTACAGTGCAGTTTGTGGGATATCCAAAGAACTCCAAGGGATATTTCTTCTATTGCGAAGAGGAACAAAAGGTGTTTGTTTCTCGCCATGCCCACTTTCTAGAACACCAGTTCATAGAAAAAGAATTAAGTGGGAGCACAATAGAACTGGAAGAAATTCCAGAACCACGAGCTATTACTGAAAGCTTAGTAGAACCAGAGGGTTCGAAAGATCAGGACATTCCCACGCCACTCCGCAAGAGTAGTAGGCAGTCTCATCCGCCCGAGAGATACTACGGTTTTCTCATTGACGGGGATAGAGAGGATTGCATCATAGATTGTGATGAGCCTACTAGCTTCCAGCAAGCCATTCAGAGCGTCGACTAGGTAAAATGGCTGGATGCAATGCGGACCGAAATGGAGTCCATTACACCAACAAAGTATGGGCGTTGGACATTGCTCCAGATGGGGTAAAACCCGTAGGATGCAAGTGGATCTTCAAAAGGAAGATTGGTGTAGATGGACAGGTTGAGACCTATAAAGCTAGACTGGTAGCAAAGGGTTTTCGTCAGCGACCTGGTTTGGACTATGACGAAACCTTTTCTCCAGTAGCTATGCTGAAATCCATTCGGATTCTTCTTGCCATTGCTGCCTTCCACGATTATGAGATTTGGCAGATGGACGTAAAGACAGCTTTTCTAAATGGACATTTAGAGGAGTGTGTCTATATGGAACAGCCAGAGGGTTTCATTCAGAGTGGGAGCAGCGGAAAGGTGTGCAAGTTGCTTAAGTCCATTTATGGACTAAACCAGGCATCGCGGAGTTGGAACATCTGTTTTGATGAGACGGTCAAGGAATTTGGCTTTATCAAAAATCCAGATGAACCATGCATCTATTGTAGATTTGTAGCGAGAACTGTAGTATTCCTCGTTTTATACGTGGATGACATTCTCTTAATAGAAAATGACATTCCTATGCTACAATCTGTCAAGGGGTTCTTGTCACACAGGTTCTCCATGAAAGACCTGGGTGATGCCTCATACATTCTGGGTATCCGGATCTACCGTGACAGATCCAAGAGGATATTAGGGCTTTCACAGTCCAGGTACATCGACACCATACTGAAGATATTTAGTATGGAAGATTCCAAGCGCGGTAATCTACCGGCTTGTCACGGGATCACCCTCTCCAAAGAGATGTCTCCCAAGACTGATTTGGAGAGGGATCGCATGTCTATCATACCCTACGCTTCTGCGGTAGGCTCTATAATGTATGCGATGTTGTGTACCAGACCGGATGTGGCTTATGCACTGAGTGTGGTAAGCAGGTATCAGTCAAACCCTGGGGAGAAACATTGGATAGCAGTAAAGAACATTCTCAAGTACCTGAGAAGGACTAAGGAGATGTTCTTGGTGTATGGCGGAAAAGACCTCCAGATTGAGGCCTTTGCTGACTCCATCTTCCAGAGTGAAAAGGATGATTCCAAGTCCATGTCGGGTTTTGTCTTTACCCTCAATGGAGGGGCGGTGTGTTGGAAGAGCTCCAAACAGGAAACCGTTGCTGACTCGACTATGGAAGCGGAATACATCGCTGCATCTGATGCCGCAAAAGAAACTGTCTGGATGAGGAAGTTCTTGAGAGAACTTCAGGTGGTTCCGTCCATTGTTGACCCAATACCTCTGTATTGCGACAACAACGGGGCTATAGCTTTAGCGAAGGAACCCAGGCCCCATCAGAAATCCAGACACATCTTGAGGCGGTATCACCTGATAAGGGAGATCGTGGATCGCCAGGAGATCGAGGTTCGGAGGGTTGCTTCAGAAGATAACACAGCAGATCCATTCACCAAGGCCTTGCCCCAGACTCAGTTCGAGCGGCTGATCGAGATGATAGGTCTTCGATACGCCAGTACATGGCCTTAGTGCAAGTGGGAGATTGTTAGTGTATATGCCCTAGAGGCCATTACTGTATCATACAAGCTTGTATATTACTTGATGGAAGCTTGGGATATTCACAGTTGTATATACAATCTTGCTCGAAATGGTAGTATGCTACTTGGTTTGTCTCTGCTTTAATATGTGCATGTGTTTCTTTTAGCATATCGCTGATATACATATTAGTAGAGCCCTTAGGATCTTTGCTTGATTACCAGCGTTGTGATGGCGCTCACACTCGTGGGAGCTGGGTGATCTATAAGCACATCCTTATACAGGTCCCTAGTCGTTGGACTATCGAGACAGGGCATCGATACTCCGGAGTAGACTAGCGTATGCGCTTCTCATCCCAGTATGGGAGACGGTCTGTCCCACAGCCGTCAGTACGTCGTACTTGAGATAGTATGCGGGTGCTCGTTAGGTTACGAGTACACTGGACAGGACTCGTCGGGAACTGTTGGTTGGTATTATACCTATCGTCAGTTATCAGTTCCCAGGTGACATGAGTACAGCTTAGTCCGCTGACTTGACACTGTCACTTCGCCTCGAGTGTGTTTCCACTACACTTTGATTACTACCCTACCACGGCTCAAAGGAGTCGTGCAAACAGGTATTTTTTGGGTGCAGTCCCGAAGCACTTGGAGGCAGTGACGGTTAAACAGGATTCGTCTCTCCCAGTATTGGGGGTTGACATCGCGCTGTGTCCAGGAGAGCCATTACACGAGTAGTCCCTGGCCTGGGCAAGCGAGATATACTGGTAGGTTTCCAGTGTTATCTCAGGGTGTTCTGGGCTACTCTCCGACATGACTTGTACCGCTATTAGGGGACTGACGTTCACCGCCCCCCTAGGCCCGCCATGCGATGTATCAGACGAACAGACCGGACTGTACGGAGACTGTCACATACAGGCTCAGTAGGAGTTCAGATGGGGTTACCTCGTCAGTCTTCTTATCGACATCTACCTGGGGACCGTTACGTACAGCTAGTGCCGCTTGCGGTCTGTGGTTAAACCCACTGCCAGCGTAGTGTCGAGTCTTTAGAGTCCCACACAGAGAGCTATTCGCCTTTAGGCAAAATGAGTAGAGGTCGCATAGTTTTGCGATAGGGTTCGTTCACATCCGTGCACTTGTGCACGTTTGCTGTCCGGACAGCTTATACTAGCGGGCTTTGGTTTAAGCCGGATCCTAGTATATGATTTGGGATTGGTTTTATCTCTTTGTATTCGTGTTCCTCGGATCACAAATACGGGTGCGTATACACAGTTGCTTGAGACAGAGGGAGAGGACTTTGATTAGGGTTAATGACTATTGTCATTTTATTAACCCTAATGCTTATGTGTGTATTATGGTTAATTGATATTAGTTTAAATAATTGTGCATGGTTATGGTTGTTGACCATTTGACCTCCTTGACTTGTTGACCTAGGTTGATACTTTGACCATCATCATTTCATTTGGAAGATGCTCTTTGATCCTTGCAAATTGCATTAAAAATGAAATGATAATGGTCATGTCTTGATTAACCATGACAATTATCTAGCTAATTATCTAATTACAATAATTCACACATATATGTGAGAATGCTTCATATTTTCTCTCATTCTATTTTTTCCTTTCTCTCTCTTGTTCTTCCTCTCCCTCAAGCTCTCCCCTCTCATGTGTTGAGAAACACTTGAGCTTGAGAGAAACCTCTTCTTGATAATCTCTACTCTCATCTAGGGTTCAAGGATTAGCATTTCTTGCACCCTAGTTACTTCTAGCTTGGAGTTGAAGCCAAAGGTTGAGGCTTTCGGGTGGATCTTTCTTCGATGTGAGAAGACGACAAAGGTGACCTCTTTCCACTACTCCAAGGAGCAAGGAGAGAAGGACATAAAGCCCTAGGTATAACCTTTCTAACACTTAGCTAGTTTCAAGTTAGCTTTACCTTGTTTTTGTTTAGCAAAGATCCTTCTTTGTCTAGTCCATGTTGCCTAAGTTGATAAAAATTTGATTTTTATCAAGTTTTCCGCCTCCCCGCAAGTACCGGGGTGGGCAACGTGGACTTACATCGATGACCTGCTCGAATCTAGTTGGGTCATCATCTCATGATGCAATCCTCGCTCCCACTATCATCGAGAAACCGAAGTATCTCTCAGGCAGGTGAGGAACCCTACCAGATCGGCGGAGAGGCTGAGGTTCGTCAGGGACTATTGAATCCTTTGGTTCTGTCAAATCATCAGCTGCAGTTTTGTATTGCTGGAACCTTTCCAGTTCTACAGAATTGACCTTGCCTCGATCTTGTCCGGATTTTGCTTTTGACATAGGCCGGGCAATCCCAAATCTTAACTTGCTTAAGAGATAGGTTCTTCCCATACCATATCTTATATGGAGGGGTAGGCACTGATTTGAATCGAACCCTATTCAATAGGTATGCAACTTCATAAGTGCATAACTCCCTAAAAGAAACAGGTAACTCAGTAATACTCATCATAGAGCACACCATATCATATAGGGTGCTATTGCTCCGCCCTGATACATCGTTGTGCTGTGGTATAATCAAAGGAGTAATACCGAGAGAGAATCTCATTCTCCTTTAGAATAATCCAGGAATTCTATGCACAAGTATTCTCCTCCCTGATCTTATCATAGGACATAATACTTATACCCATTTTTTGGTTCTCTATTTCTAACTTATATTCTGTGAATATCTCAAAAGGTTCGGACTTGTGTTTCAACAAGAACATATGTCTGAATCTTGAGAGATTATCAGAGAATGTAATGAAATACAAAGAACCGGTCTTGGCATGTGTAGACAGGGGATCTTACATACATCATCATGTATCAATCCCAAGGGTTTACTAACTCTTTCTCTGTTTCCAATAAACAGAGCTATGGTCATCTAATCTTTGTGACATGACTGGCAAGTTTCACAAGATGTAAATTCAAACTGATTTAAATATGCATCTAAATGTAACTTCAGCTAGTCGGGTCGCATTGATATGACCTAGTCTACAATGCCTCAAGAAGGATTCGTTCATTTCTGAACTCTTCCTCTTGTGTGTGTTCTGTATACTAGGAACTGTAGTTTGATTTAGAACATCAATGCTTTTAGATAACGTGCCTGAACCGATCAACTTTTGATATAGGAAATGTTCAAAACAATATCCAACAATACAAAATTATATCCTTCTTTACTAATAAAGAGACTGATATGATTTTGTATCTCAGGTTCGGTATCTAATAGCATTTGTTCAGAATCAATGTACTGGTAATACAGGGTGACAGTGACCAACAGACTTGGCTGCAACACTTGCCCCGTTTTCTGTCTCATGAAACTTATCACCCGTTCTCAGTTCTCTGCCTTCATGTAGCCCTATGTAACAGATTACATATCTGGGATCCTGATCCGGTATCAAATACCCAAGATGCAGAGGATACTGAGAAACAGTTCTTTATAATGAACACACCCGAAGGAGATGTATCTCATGCACTTTCTTCGTTTGGGCGGCATGGGAATTCTGGTATTCCCCTATTTCCTGCTCGGTCTTATAACAATTATAAGTTGGAACGGGACCAACGTTCCCCAGCTCAGTATAACAAGCGGGTTCGGTCAATACATCCATATTATTATCTTGATTAAGGCATGATATGATCGCTACCTGGAGAGAGAGAGAGAAGAAAACACTCTGCGTGCGCTCTTGCAAGATTAGATTGGTTATTTATTTTATCTAATCAGGATTGCTCCCACTGTTTTTATCAAATCTTCCTTCAACCCCTAAAACGAAAGATTAGCCGGGATTAATTACACTCTACAAGTTCGCCAATCTTTCAGCCAGGCCAGTGTCGGTACTTTAAGGGAGGTTCCCCGTGCTTTCGCACGGACCTAATTACACTAAACCTTGTTTTCCCAGAGGCGTAACCCCGTTGACACCTTTCTAGACACCTACTTGATCGGCTAATTGTAAAGTGCAAAACACTCCCAGAAGTAACAATTACTCATAGTGGGTATCGGGATCCAACTATCATATAGAAGGTATGCAATCTCATTGCAAATTTCAACACTTGAAACTCCCGATAAAGGTTTTGTTAGTGTATATGCCCTAGAGGCCATTACTGTATCATACTAGTTTGTATATTACTTAATGGAGGCTTGGGATATTCACCTTGTATAAACAATCTTGCTCAATCTAGTAGTATGCTACTTGGTTTGTTTCTACTTCAATGTGTACATGAGTTTATTTTGCGATATCACCTATACGCATCAGTGGAGCCCTTAGGATCTTTGCTTGATTACCAGCGTTGTGATGGCAGTCACACTAGTGGGGGCTGGGTAATCTGTAAGCACATCCTTATATAGGTCCCTAGTCGCAGGACTATCGAGACAGGGCATCGATACTCCGGAGTAGACTAGCGTATGCGCTTCTCATCCCAGTGTGGGAGATGGTCTGTCCCACAGCCATCAGTACGTCGTACTGGAGATAGTATACGGGTGCTCGTTAGGTTACGAGTACACTGGACAGGACTCGTCGAGAACTGACAGGTTGGTATTATACCTATCGTCAGTTATCAGTTCCCAGGTGACATGAGTACAGCTTAGTCCGCTGACTTGACACTGGCACTTCGCCTCGAGTGTGTTCCCACTGCACTTTGATCACTACCCTACCACGGCTCAAAGGAGTCGTGCAAACAGGTAGTGGTTGGGTGCAGTCCCGAAACACTTGGAGGCAGTGCCGGTTAGACAGGATTCGTCTCTCCCGGTATTGGGGGTTGACATCGCGCTGTGTCTAGGAGAGCCATTACACGAGTAGTCCCTGGCCAGGGCAAGCGAGATATACTGGTAGGCTTCCAGTGTTATCTCAGGGTGTTTTGGGCTTCACTCCGACACGACTTGTACCGCTATTGGGGGACTGACGTTTTACCGCCCCCTAGGCCCGACATGCGATGTATCAGACGAACAGACCGGACTGTACGGAGAATGTCACATTCAGACTCAGTAGGAGTTCAGATGGGGTTCACCTCGTCAGCCTTCTTGTCGGCATCTACCTGGGGACCGTTACGCACAGCTAGTGCCGCTTGCGGTCTGTGGTTAAACCCACTGCCAGCGTAGTGTCGAGTCTTTAGAGTCCCACACAGAGGGTATTCGCCTCTGGGCAAAAAGAGTAGAGGTCGCATGGTTTTGCGGCAGGGTTCGTTCTCATCTGCGCACTTGTGCACGTTTGGAGTCCGGACGGATTATACTGGCAGGCTCTGGTTTGAGCCAGATACTGGTATATGTTTTGGGGTTGCTTTTATATCTCGGTATTCTTGTTCCTCGGAACGAGAATGCAGGTGTGTATGCACAGTTGCTTGAGGCGGAGGATGAGGTATTTCATTAGGGTTTCGGAACGGGTGCGTATGCACAGTTGACAGTCATCATTTTCCAAACCCTAATGGATTTATGGATTATCAATTAATAATAGTAATTAAATGAAAATTATGTTATGGTTGATTTTGTTGACTTGTTGACCATGGTTGACTTGTTGACCATGGTTGAATGTTGACCACCATCATACTTTGCAAAGATACTCCTTGATTCATGCTTACATTCATTTAATGAAGCATGATAGTGGTCATTCCAAAACTACCATCAACTATTCTCATTTGAATTATTATTACTAATTAGATAATTCTTTTTCTTTTGATATGGTTGTAAAAAGGAAAAAGAGAGCTCATTCTTTCATAACCATTCTCTCTCCTCACTTCATCTTCTTCTTCCTCAAGCTCAAGGTGATTCCTTCTCATGTGTTGAGAATCCCTCACCTTGAAAAAGAAAGCACCCAATAGATACTCTCTACTCTCTCTAGGGTTCAAGGTTTAGCAAGCCGGAGATCCTAGTTCACTCAAAGTTCGAGTTAGAGCCCGAAGGTTGAACCCTCAGGTGGATCCATCTTCGACGGAAGAAGGCGACGAGGAAGGAACCATCAACCTCTACAAAGTTTGAAGAAGAAGGAGTTCAAGTTTAGGTATAACCATCTTTCCGAGTAGCTAACTCTCTTTAGCAAGTTTTCTAGTTATAGTTTAGGAAAAGATCCCGACTTTGTTAGTCCATGTTGCCCCATGCGCTAAAAATTTGATTTTTATACCGTTTCCGCCTCCCCGTAAGAACCGGGGGTCGCAACGTGGACTTACAGTGGTATCAGAGCCTAACTAAACTTAAACTAGCTTGGTAGTGAAGTGTAACGAAGTTCGGAACCGGAAAAATCCAAAAACCAAACTTTTACAAAACCTTAGTTTCTGTTAAAATTTTTTCTGGTCAAAACAAGATTTGTTATACACCTAAATTCGGCTCAGGGTTTTGTGTGAACACCCAAGAAAAACGATCCCCTAATTCGTTCAAACCGCCGCGGATCCGCGGCCTCACCTATTCTTGGAGCCGCGGATCCGCCGCCGTTTAGAGTCTTCTGGTGATCGGCTTTCGTGCAGTGTGTCTCTGTGTTGGTTTTGGGATTTTTAAAATATGTTATATGTGCCCAGATTTTCCAGAATAGAAATTTACTTTTGGGGTCCTATAATTCCGTATTTTTTTCCGAACTTCACTGCACTTTGACTATGATGGTTATATCTGTGATGTTTGCATGTATTGAACGTCGGCTAATCGCTATAAGTCGATTAGTCGGGGTTATACATCTCTGTGATCTGTGTTTGATGATGGTTTGTGTATATGAATGTGTTGGACTGTCGCGGGTGAATAGCCGGGATGGATGTGAGATGAGCTTTTGTTTTTCTTTCATTCATTGCAAATGTAAATTGATGTAATAATATTATTTGTATGGCCGCACAACCGGGTCGGGGTTGTAGCCGTCATTGTATAATTCTTTTTACTGTTTTTGCTCCTAGGATAGACCCATGGAGGGGTGCACAAACTACCGGGTACTTGGCGGGTAGTTTGCCGCACCCGTAGGGGTCTTGGGTGGGGTATTTGCTATTCACCGCGACCGTGTAATCCGCTTTTTGTTGCAGGCTCGAACGGATTGCGGATTGCTAGTATATCCAATGTATTCATCTGTGATCTGTAATGTCTATCATTGCTTTATATTTAGGCGTTGCTTATGTTTTACAGCCGCGCTAGCCCAGCCCCCGCTCTGTCGTTAGTTAAGTAACCTAACGAGTGATGACGGGACCCCGTGGCGAATGCGAATGGCATAAGCGTACGTCATATTTTGGTTGTTTTCTGCAATGGTAGGATTAAATGATAGGACGCATTAAAAGAACTAATTCAAGAATATCACGCATTAAAAGAACTAATGCAAGATAATAAACCAAGCTAAAGTCGTTGGAACACTTTCGAAAAACCACTCGGTTCTTTTCAAAACTAACTTTTAAATGCGGAGCTTGAGCCACTCCTTCTAAAAGCTATCTCGTTCCATCGATTATATCAAGTTCACTACGTTCACGGTTTCGCCAAAACCATCCGTAGCCCTCCGTCGTTTCATATGAATATTCAACAGTATTCAAGCTGTGTTTGTTGGCCTTAGTCAAGGCACAGTGTTTGGTAGCTGGTGGGTATTCATATGTTGCATAGATAGAATGCGTTGGTTTGGGACAGTCGTATTGCCTTGTCGGCCATAGTCAAGGGTATATACGGGTGGGTTCAAATTAACCTGGATAACGACGGGAAGAACTTGACATGTGACTTATGATTTGTTGGCCTTAGTCAAGGTCATAAGAGCATGGGGCAAAAATCCACATCGGGAGTTTCATAAGTACTGAAACTTGCTAGATTTGCATACCATTTGGAGTGTGGTGATTCTGGTAGGATTCCTTCAGTTTCGTCACGCGATGATATTTGGATCCCGATCCTACTGTGAGTATATGCTACTCCTCGGGAAATTTCTCACTAAACGATCAATGCTATAAACCTAGTAGGTGCCTAGAAAGGTGTTAGCGGGGCTACGCCCCCAGGGAAAAGAGGTTCTTAAATTAAGGAACTTCGCGAAAGCGTTGGAAAACCTCCCTCGAAGTACCGACACTGGCCTGGCTGAACGGTTAAGCAAGTATTGTGCGGTGGGATTGATCCCGGCTAATTCTTCCTTTGTGGTTTGAGGAGGGATTCGAGAGACAGTGGGAGCCATCCTGTTTAGACAAATTAAAAACCATTCTAAACTTGCAAGAGCATCGTGCTAAAGTGTTTCTTCTCTCCCCCCTGCAGCGACCAAATTCGAAATGACTGGACTTAAGTTACTTCTAGATAAAAACATACTGACAGGGCCAAACTACAAAGATTGGCTCAGGAATATCAAATTGGCAATCGCTTACGACAAGCTGGGGTATCTTCTTACCACCAAAGCTCCCCCCGTCCCAGGTCCCACCTCCAGCGTCGCGGATAAGGAAATCCGTAAGACTTGGGAGATTGATTGCGCGAAGGCCAGGTGCCTCGTGCTTGCCTCTATGGACAACGAACATCAGAGGAGGCATGAGAATATGGACCTTGAGTCCATATTTCTCCATACAAAAGAACTGTATGGAGAGCAGTCTCGTATCGCAAGATACGAAGTGTCGAAGAAGTTATTTTCGACAAAGTTGGCCGTCGGATCATCGGTAGCGGACCACGTGCTTAAGATGATTGGCTACACTGAGGAGCTCGCGGAACTTGGGACCACGTTGGACAGTGAACTCTATACGGATTTAATTCTCCAGTCCCTTCCATCCACTTACGCCCAGTTTATACTGAACTTCAACTTACAAGAAAAGGAAGTTGAACTTTCAGAACTTCTCAACCTGCTGAGGAGCGCAGAGGGCACCCTACAGAAGGGTAGGGAAACACCCGCTTTGTTTGTAGGAGGATCTTCTTCCTCTAGGTCCAAGGCGAAAGCCAAGGGAAAGAGGAAGAAATCCCCCGCCAAACCAAGAGGCGGTGTTGGTAAAGTGTGTACGAAGGGAAAGGAAAAGGCAACAAAGATTGCGGGGAAGCTTGTTGGAAAGGAAGAGTGCTTCTATTGTCATAAGAGTGGACACTGGAAGAAAGATTGCAGGGCTTGGAAGGCCAGGACACAGGAACTGAAGCAGGTTGCGGCTTCAGCTTCAGGTGTGTATGTTATTGAAAACTGTCTTTCTATAAACTCTACTTCCTGGGTATTGGATACCGGATCAGGATCTCATATCTGTAATTCTTTGCAGGCGTTGAGAAACCGTAGGTTTTTGAAGGAAGGTGACATGACCCTCAGAGTTGCGAACGGAGCTAGCATGGATGCTAAAGCCGTGGGGGACTATCACCTAGGAATGTCAGATGGGCATGTTTTGGTTTTGCGTAATTGCTTTTTTGTACCCAACGCAACTTGTAATATCATTTCTGTATCTTTGGTTTCTAAAGAAGGTTATGAATTTGCGTTTGTAAGTAATGTTGTAAACATTCACCTTAATCAAGTTCTGATTGGGTCAGGTACATTGAGCAATGGTATATACGTATTAAACCAACCACAGATTTTCAATGTCCAGAATAGACACAAAAGAAAGTCTCCAGATATCAATCAGGCTTTCTTATGGCATTGTAGACTGGGTCACATCAATGAGACACGGTTGACTAAGTTACATAAAGAAGGATACTTGGATCCGTTCGAGTATCAGTCTTATGCCACTTGTGAATCTTGTCTCATGGGAAAGATGACAAAGACTCCGTTCACTGGACACGGAGAAAGAGCGAGCGAGCTCTTGGGACTCATACACAGTGACGTGTGTGGTCCAATGTCTACACATGCGCGAAGCGGTTATTCATACTTCATTACTTTCACAGACGATTTCTCTAGGTATGGACATGTCTTCTTAATTAAGCACAAATCCGAGGCCTTTGAGAAATTTCGCGATTACAAGAATGAAGTTGAAAAACAAACAGGCAAAAGTATCAAGATCCTAAGATCGGATCGAGGTGGTGAATACTTGAGTGCCGAGTTCCTGGACTATTTAAAAGAGAATGGTATTCTCTCTCAGCGTACTCCTCCATACACTCCGCAACATAACGGTGTATCAGAAAGGAGGAATCGAACCCTATTGGATATGGTTCGTTCCATGATGAGTAAGGCTGAGTTACCGCGATTTTTCTGGGGATATGCACTAGAAACAGCCGCACATCTCTTAAGCCAAGTTCCTACTAAGACAGTGCCTACCACACCATATCAGATGTGGAGTGGGAAGAAACCCTGTCTTAAATCCTTTAAGACATGGGGATGTCCGGCTTTTGTTAAAAAGCAGCATGCGGACAAGCTCGAGGCACGCTCAGTACAGTGCAAGTTTGTGGGATACCCAAAGAACTCCAAGGGGTATCTATTCTATTACGCAGAGGAGCAAAAAGTCCTTGTTTCTCGTCATGCCCACTTCTTGGAAACTGAGTTTTTAGAAAATCAGATAAGTGGGAGCGCAGTAGAACTGGATGAAATTCCAGAACCTCAGACTATTACTGAAAGCTTAGTGGAACCAGAAGGTTCAAAAGAACAGGACATTCCTACGCCGCTCCGCAGGAGTAGTAGGCAGTCTCATCCGCCCGAGAGATACTACGGTTTTCTCATAGACGGGGATAGAGAGGATTGCATCATAGATTATGATGAGCCTACTAGCTTCCAACAGGCCGTTCAGAGCGTTGACTCGGTAAAATGGCTGGATGCAATGCGGACCGAAATGGAGTCCATGTACACCAACAAAGTATGGACGTTGGACATTGCTCCAGACGGGGTAAAACCCGTAGGATGCTAGTGGATCTTCAAAAGGAAGATTGGTGTAGATGGACAGGTTGAGACCTATAAAGCTAGACCTGTAGCAAAGGGTTTCCGTCAAAGACCTGGTTTGGACTATGACGAAACCTTTTCTCCAGTGGCTATGCTGAAATCCATTCGGATCCTTCTTGCCATTGCTGCCTTCCACGATTATGAGATTTGGCAGATGGACGTAAAAACCGCTTTTCTAAATGGAAATTTGGAGGAGTGTGTCTATATGGATCAGCCAGAGGGTTTCATTCAGAGTGGGAGCAGCGGAAAGGTGTGCAAGTTGCTTAAGTCCATCTATGGACTAAAGCAGGCATCGCGGAGTTGGAACATCTGTTTTGATGAGACGGTCAAGGAATTTGGCTTTATCAAAAATCCAGATGAACCATGCATCTATAGTAGATTTGTAGCGAGAACTGTAGTATTCCTCGTTTTGTACGTGGATGACATTCTCTTAATAGGAAATGACATTCCTATGCTACAATCTGTCAAGGGTTTCTTGTCACAAAGCTTCTCCATGAAAGACCTGGGTGATGCCTCATACATCCTGGGGATCCGGATCCATCGTGATAGATCCAAGAGGATATTAGGACTTTCACAGTCCAGGTACATCGACACCGTACTGAAAAGATTCAGTATGGAAGATTCCAAGCGCGGTAACCTACCGGCTTGTCACGGGATCACCCTCTCTAAAGAGATGTCTCCCAAGACTGATTTGGAGAGGGATCGCATGTCTATTATACCCTACGCTTCTGCGGTAGGCTCTATAATGTATGCGATGTTGTGTACCAGACCGGATGTAGCTTATGCACTGAGTGTAGTAATCCGGTATCAGTCAAACCCTGGGGAGAAACACTGGATAGCGGTAAAGAACATTCTCAAGTACCTGAGGAGGACTAAGGAGATGTTCTTGGTATATGGCGGAAAAGACCTCCAGATCGAGGCCTTTGCTGACTCCAGCTTCCAGAGTGACAAGGATGATTCCAAGTCCATGTCGGGTTTTGTCTTTACCCTCAATGGAGGGGCGGTGTGTTGGAAGAGTTCCAAACAAGAAACCGTTGCAGACTCGACTATGGAAGCGGAATACATCGCTGCATCTGATGCCGCAAAAGAAGCTGTCTGGATGGGGAAGTTCTTGAAAGAACTTCAGGTGGTTCCGTCCATTGTTGACCCAATACCTCTGTATTGCGACAACAACGGGGCTATAGCTTTAGCAAAGGAACCCAGGTCCCATCAGAGATCCAGGCACATCTTGAGGCGGTATCACCTGATCAGGGAGATCGTGGATCGCAAGGAGATCGAGGTTCGGAGGGTTGCTTCAGAAGAAAACACTGCAGATCCATTCACCAAGGCCCTACCCCAGACTCAGTTCGAGCGGCTGATCGAGATGATAGGTCTTCGATACGCCAGTACATGGCCTTAGTGCAAGTGGGAGATTGTTAGTGTATATGCCCTAGAGGCCATTACTGTATCATACTAGTTTGTATATTACTTAATGGAGGCTTGGGATATTCACCTTGTATAAAAAATCTTGCTCAATATAGTAGTATGCTACTTGGTTTGTTTCTACTTCAATGTGTACATGTGTTTATTTTGCGATATCACCAATACGCATCAGTGGAGCCCTTAGGATCTTTGCTTGATTACCAGCGTTGTGATGGCAGTCACACTAGTGGGGGCTGGGTAATCTGTAAGCACATCCTTATACAGGTCCCTAGTCGCAGGACTATCGAGACAGGGCATCGATACTCCGGAGTAGACTAGCGTATGCGCTTCTCATCCCAGTGTGGGAGATGGTCTGTCCCACAGCCATCAGTACGTCGTACTGGAGATAGTATACGGGTGCTCGTTAGGTTATGAGTACACTGGACAGGACTCGTCGGGAACTGACAGGTTGGTATTATACCTATCGTCAGTTATCAGTTCCCAGGTGACATGAGTACAGCTTAGTCCGCTGACTTGACACTGGCACTTCGCCTCGAGTGTGTTCCCACTGCACTTTGATCACTACCCTACCACGGCTCAAAGGAGTCGTGCAAACAGGTAGTGGTTGGGTGCAGTCCCGAAACACCTGGAGGCAGTGCCGGTTAGACAGGATTCGTCTCTCCCGGTATTGGGGGTTGACATCGCGCTGTGTCTAGGAGAGCCATTACACGAGTAGTCCCTGGCCAGGGCAAGCGAGATATACTGGTAGGCTTCCAGTGTTATCTCAGGGTGTTTTGGGCTTCACTCCGACACGACTTGTACCGCTATTGGGGGACTGACGTTTTACCGCCCCCTAGGCCCGACATGCGATGTATCAGACGAACAGACCGGACTGTACGGAGAATGTCACATTCAGACTCAGTAGGAGTTCAGATAGGGTTTACCTCGTCAGCCTTCTTGTCGGCATCTACCTGGGGACCGTTACGCACAGCTAGTGCCGCTTGCGGTCTGTGGTTAAACCCACTGCCAGCGTAGTGTCGAGTCTTTAGAGTCCCACACAGAGGGTATTCGCCTCTGGGCAAAAAGAGTAGAGGTCGCATGGTTTTGCGGCAGGGTTCGTTCTCATCCGCGCACTTGTGCACGTTTGGAGTCCGGACGGATTATACTGGCAGGCTCTGGTTTGAGCCAGATACTGGTATATGTTTTGGGGTTGCTTTTATATCTCGGTATTCTTGTTCCTCGGAACGAGAATGCAGGTGTGTATGCACAGTTGCTTGAGGCGGAGGATGAGGTATTTCATTAGGGTTTCGGAACGGGTGCGTATGCACAGTTGACAGTCATCATTTTCCAAACCCTAATGGATTTATGAATTATCAATTAATAATAGTAATTAAATGAAAATTATGTTATGGTTGATTTTGTTGACTTGTTGACCATGGTTGACTTGTTGACCATGGTTGAATGTTGACCACCATCATGCTTTGCAAAGATACTCCTTGATTCATGCTTACATTCATTTAATGAAGCATGATAGTGGTCATTCCAAAACTACCATCAACTATTCTCATTTGAATTATTATTATTAATTAGATAATTCTTTTTCTTTTGATATGGTTGTAAAAAGGAAAAAGAGAGCTCATTCTTTCATAACCATTCTCTCTCCTCACTTCATCTTCTTCTTCCTCAAGCTCAAGGTGATTCCTTCTCATGTGTTGAGAATCCCTCACCTTGAAAAAGAAAGCACCCAATAGATACTCTCTACTCTCTCTAGGGTTCAATGTTTAGCAAGCCGGAGATCCTAGTTCACTCAAAGTTCGAGTTAGAGCCCGAAGGTTGAACCCTCAGGTGGATCCATCTTCGACGGAAGAAGGCGACGAGGAAAGAACCATCAACCTCTACAAAGTTTGAAGAAGAAGGAGTTCATGTTTAGGTATAACCATCTTTCCGAGTAGCTAACTCTCTTTAGCAAGTTTGCTAGTTATAGTTTAGGAAAAGATCACGACTTTGTTAGTCCATGTTGCCCCATGCGCTAAAAATTTGATTTTTATACCGTTTCCGCCTCCCCGTAAGAACCGGGGGTCGCAACGTGGACTTACAGGTTTTTACCCCTAGCACCTTTGACCTTAACTATGGTCAACAAATCATAAGTACTAGTCAAGTTTTACCCGTCATTTCGTGATTAATTAGACCCACCCACATGACCCTTAACTAAGGTCAACAAAGTCACACGACTATCCTAACTAATCGCATCATATGCGGTGTAGGAAGACATCACTTAGCTACCATACACTGCGCCTTGACTATGGTCAACAAACACAGCACGAATACTAAGTACTCTACTTCCTAAAATGACGGAGGCTTGCGAATGGTTTTTATGAAAACCTTTAACGCCCTGAACTTGATCTCGTTGCTGAATCAAATGGTTTTTAAATGGAGTGTTTTTGAGGCTTTTCTAGTTTTGCTAAAGGGGTCACTCCCGGTGAAGGGATCGTCGGCCCTTTCCTCATCGAATAAGGTGCAGGATATATCATATATACCGCTGTGCAAAGCGAAAACTATAGAAGCAATCAAAAGACAAACCGAGAGTTGTAGCATCTGCCAGTTATTGCTAAAGGAGTCACTCCCGGTGAAGGGATCTCGGTCCTTTCCTTATCGAATAAGGTGCAGAATGTTCTACAAGGAACACCGTGATGCAAAGCAAGAACTGTAGCTACCTGTTTTTATTTTGAAATTCTATTCCACAACATCTTTTAGGTTTATTTTCTTTCATTAATCTCATTAATGAATGTCCCATCATTTAAGTCCACCTAAACATCACAGATAAATATAACGTACACTTATGCATCCGCATTCGCCTCGATGTCCCGTCTGCACCGTTATGTTAGGTAACTAACGGCAGAGCGAGGCAGGGCTAGCGCGGGTGTAAAACATAAGCAACGTCTATATAATATATCATATATACTATATATAATATCTATCTGAACAAATCACATGATCACATCACAGATATCGCAGCAGAAAATATCATATGAAATATTGGATATATTAGGACGTTCGTGTTTTTAATACGAGCCAGTATAAAACACGGATTCCACGGTCGTGATGAATAGCCAATCCCACACCCCTAGACCCCTACGAGAACGGCAAGCAACCCTACCAATTCTAGGGTTAGGAGACCCGAACTCGACTCCTCGAGATGGTTTCCTACTGGACCCTAGAACCCGTTTACTTGTGCTCCCCTCCTTGGGTCTATCCTAATGTGGAAAAGTAAATAATATACATCAACGGTGACATCTTCCGCAACCTGGAAGTGCCCCAATAAAAGAATATTACATACAAGTTTTTACATGAATGAAAATGAAAAACACTCATCTCACATATAAAAACACTCATCTCACATAAAAAACCCCTGGCTATTCGAACACGACGATCCAATATAACATATCCAGCAACACATAACATCACATGTCATCAACGTAAGTAAGCATGCGTATCCCAATTGTCGTTGACATATAGCAAGGAAACCGGCGATATCACATATTACACTTACGGTCGCAGAAAAGAAAGTGTAAAACTACAACAGTTGGAATCCGCAAATTCTTTAGACATCAAATGAATCCCTTAGATATCGCATGCCTAACAATTATAAACCCCGCATTTTAGTCTCTTTATCGAAAACTCTTTTCAATATCAAGTAGGGTAATTCAACAAGATTCCCGACATCCTGATCGAATGCTCGTCGCAAACTTTAGTAGACGGCCGCACCCCTGATACCGTCGATGAAGTGCACCAAGGCGGAACACCGCTGCCGCGAGCACCCGAACGGATGCTTTCGGCGACGGGGTTCTCCTACAGTCACTTGGTCGAGGCTATGGGGTGAGGCTGTCTATTAAGTTTACCCGGCAAGTATCCGCGTACGCTACGTGATTGCGACGGACTTTTGATCACATCAAAATTCCTTGGCAACCAATCAAGTGAGACTAAAGTGCTATGTTTATAACATTCAAATCAGTTATCTCATAACTACTTGTGGATTCCAAATATTGTATCACATTCCAGATAAAATAGAAAATGTTAAACTTTCCGATCGAACAATCGAACACCCAAGTTTTCCCAAAACAGCTCAACACATGAAATAAGTTTAAAAACATTCACTTCATGCCTCAGTACCAACGGTCCAGCCGTAGAAGGGTCAAGCCAACGCCTTACATGTGGCACGCCGTACTGCCCCAAACCCTAAGGTTCAAAGGGCAGTTCAAGACGGTCACATAATCGAGTTAAGGTTTTTTGTCTTCTAGAGGTACCATCGCATTACTTGCACTACTTAGAACGTCGTTAAACTACAGAAAAATCCAACAATTGGAAATTTCCCGGCAGGGGAAAAAGTGGGTATTTATATCCGGTCGAACTTTTTAACATATTCTAAAATTATCCGGAAAAACACATAGACAAAGTTTGATAATCCGATCGAATCTTCGAGTCCCAATACAACCCCAGAACACTCAATTCTTGAGTCATAATAAAAATACCCATAAAATATAAATCACAAAAATATGAATTATGGTGGAAAAACGATGGCCTAACTCCTCTGTACGGCCGCGGAACCACGACCCAAGCAGGCTATTGCCGCAGTTCCGCGGTGGAATGTACGATTTAGGGGGTCGTTTTTCACCAAAATTCTTATATTTCCCTGCTTAATTTTTCAGGTATTTTTAATTCAGAAAAATCCACAATTTTCAAAAATGTACAGAGAGGGGTCATAGATTAGGGTTTCGGGTTCGATCGGGTTTCTAACTCCGTCTACGCATTGCCTAAGGCTCTAGCTAGGCTCTGATACCACTGAAGGGTTCCTAGGCATACACATGAGGTTCCACAACAGATCAAACATGCCAAAATCAAAATTTTTCTATGTGCCAAGTGACCCTAAGCAAGATCGTAACTAGAGGATAGGCGAAAAAGATTGCAAGTTAACAACTTTAACTAAAAGGGAAGTGACTACAACCTTTGTAGATCCGGTCCTCCACTTCCTTAGCTCCGTGAAGATGTCCCCTCGCTGCGATCATCGGATCCCGGACTCTAGCATCGGCTTCATCGGAGAAATGGGCGGGCTAGGTCGTCGACTTCGATGCCGAAGATGATCTACGTCGAGGCAACTCAAGATCAAGCTCCAACTTTACCAAGTCATGAAACTTGTGAAGAAAACACCCTATACTACATGGCAAGTGATAGAGGATGAAGAAATAGGAGATGGGTTCACTTTGGATTTGGATTTCTCACTTGGAATCATCACTTAGACATTTTCAAGCAAGCTTTTCTTTTTCTCCATGAAGAAGAAGAAGAAGATGAAAGAAAAAGAATTATTTTCAAAAAGAAAATCCAAGTGATTCTTATCATTTTGCAACCATGGTTGAGTGTAGAGAATAAACTAGGGTTTAGTTAAATGGTTAGGTTTAGGAAAGAAACAAAATGGTCAAGCTTTCAAAGCTTCATGAAGTTTCAACAAAAGAACAAAGCAAGCCACCATTTCATTTATCCTTCCAAAAATGAATTAAAGAAAATAAATAAAACAAATATAAAACTTAACCATTAAACTAAATATGGTTTAACATAAACACACACCCAAGTTTGCATGTATCATCAAACATGATACAAACTAGTGCACAAAACTATATCATATATACAATGTGCACATTCAAGTGAGAAAATCCATCTTAAGTGAACAAATACTAGTTAATGCAAAGTAATATATCAACTATATAATTATACATTAAACCATTAAATCAACACTTGATTTAACGAGCCGGTCATATCGCATATGACCGACTAATATCCAATGTATCGACTTATCGAATCAATCCTTGATTCGATAACTAGGTTATATCGCATACAACCAATCGATACATTCATCGCGAGAATAGAATACGGTATCACCTACACGCATTATTCTCGGTCCCGCACATATCTCATATGCGCTCCTATTTCGTTTCGCTTGAGCCAGGAAACCTCTGTGTAGGACTCTAAAGACTCGTCAATACGCCGGCAGTAGGTTATGATCATATCAAACACCCACAAGCCGCAAGCGGTCCGCTAAACGTAACGGCCACCCGGGTATTGAGCGATCAGAAGATCGACGAGCAAGCCCGCTCACACTCCTGTGAATCCAAGCAGTAACACTTACCGTACAGTCCGGTCTGTTCGTCTGATATGTCGCATATCTCGCCTAGGGGTGGAAAACGTCAGACCCCAATAGCTTGATAAGTCATGCCGACGTAAGGTCCATAACAATTGTGAAACTACTGATAACTCTTATCAGTAAATCACAGTAACCCTGGCCGGGGATTTCCAGTTATGGCCAGTCGTGCATTGCGCAACATCAACCCCCAATACCGGGAGAGACAAATCCCCTCATATCGCTCATTGCGTCCATATGAATCGGGACTGTACCAAAAAACCACCTGTTTGCACGACTCAGTAGAGCCGTGGTAGGGTGGAAATCAAAGCACAGTGGGAGACACACAAGACTCTATGACGATCTCGGTCAACAGACTAAGCTGTACCAGTGTCACCAGAGAACTGCCATCTGACGTGAGGTATAATACCATCTGGAAGTTCTCGGCGAGTCTGTTCAGTGTACCCAGTCTCCACTGAGAACCCGCATACTATCTATGATGTCAAACACCAATGGATATGGGATCATCCATCGCCCATCACATGGGTCGAGAAGATATACGCTAGTCTACTCTGGAATATCGATGCCCCGTCTCGATATTCCCACGACTAGGAATAATGAAGGATGTACTCATGGACTACCCAGGCCCCACTAGTATGATCTGCATCATAGTCCTGGAAGTCGAGTACACATCCTAAGGGCTTTATCAACATGTAACAGAGAGACAGAAAGTATACATGTTAAGATAAAGAGCAACCAGATAGCATACTATCATGTCGAGCAAGAAAGTCCTACCTATATATGTCCCAGCATCCACTACAATATACATCCAATGTACAGTAATGGCCTCTAGGGCATACATATAACTAACAGCCGGCAAGTACGGGTCGATCCGCAGGGAATTGTGTATTAGGTTTTTGTTAGTTATATGTATGCCCTAGATGCCATTACTGTACATACGATGTATATTGTAATGGATGCTTGGATATATATAGGGAGGACTTTCTTGTTCGACATGATAGTACGCTATCTGGTTGCACTTTATCTTAACATGTATTCTGATTGTCTCTATGTTACATGTTGATAAAGCTCTTAGGATATGTACTCGACTACTGGGACTATGATGAGATCATACTAGTGGAGCCACGGTAGTCGGCGAGTACATCCTATAACTGTTTCTAGTCGAGGGTATATCGAGACAGGGCATCGATACACCAGAGTAGACTAGCGTATACGCATCTTGACCCATATGATGGGCGATGGATGATTCCATATCCATCGGTGTTTGACATCAAAGATGGTGTACGGGTGCTCAGTGGAGACTGGGTACACTGGACGGACTCGCCGAGAACTCCCAGATGGTATTATACCTCACGTCAGATAGCAGTTCTCCGGTGACACAGGCACAGAGTAGTCTGTTGACCCGAGATCGTCATAGAGTCTTTTGTGATTCCCACTATGCTTTGATTCCCACTATGCTTTGATTTCCATCAAGTGTTGATTCGATAATTTAATGTATAATAATATATATGATATATTAAATTACATTAACTAATATTAGCTCACTAAAAGATTCTTTTTCTCACTCGGTTAATACATTGATATATATGCGATATATGTTAATTGTATTATTTTATTTTGTTACAATAAATATTATATATATGATATATAATATTATAACATAAAATGATAACTAATGCAACATGATTAGTGGAGATTAAACAAGATTAGGGTTTGATTTGGGTTAATGCTTTCTAGAAGTTTCTAGAAGGTTTTTATTTTGTCATGGAAAAGATATTTACAAATGACTCATCTTTAACCTAACCCAAACCCTACACCCTTAGTTAATTCTCTACAAAGGTTTAGCAACCATGCTTGCATTATTGATCATTATCTTCTTTCATTGTTCATCACAAAAGGATTCTATCATCTTCTTCCTTGAGTTCCTTCATGGAAAAAGCTTTCTAGCTTTTTTCCAAGGGATGCAAATGAGTGAGAATAAGAAAATAAAAGAGAGCAAAAATCCTACTTCATCATTCTCATCTATCCTTGCCCTTTAGATGAGAGTGTTCACTTCATTTAGTGAGTGTTAGCTTGTGTTAATGAAACTTCAAGGTAGATCATCTTTGTTATCGAAGATCGGAAGCAAGACTGCATCTTCCTCTTCGTAAAGTCTCTCGAGAGTCCGGAACACGATGATCGCAGCGAAGGGACCTCAACACGGAGCTTAAGAAGTGAAGGACAGGATCTACAAAGGTTGTAATCCCTCTCACTTAGTGTTAAAGAGTTTAACATGCTTGTTTTTCCCGAAACTCTAGTTTAAAGATCCGGCTTTGGGTTGCTCGGCACGGCTAAATTTTCAATCGGGCATGGTAGATGCCTCGAAGACCCTTGTGCGTGTGCCTAGCAACCCTACAGTGGTATTAGAGCCAAGCTTGAGCTTTAGGTGAAGTCTGAGCGAAGTTTAAAGTCCGATCGAACCCGGATACCCCGATACGAACCCTTCTCTGGACAATTTTCAAAAATGTGATTTTTTATGAATTAAAAATGCTCAGAAAATTAAGCAGGAAAAACTAAGAATTACTGTATGACCCATTAATCCTCTTATATGACCACGGAACCGCGGCCAAACCAAGGGTTTGGCGGCGGTTCCGCGAACAAAATTATGACTTAGTCCGTCATACTTCATATAATTATACTTAGGTCCTTTCTTGTTATTTTTTTCTTGGAATTTTTAATTCCACTCAAATGTTGAGTTTTCTAGGGTTGTATTGGGGACTCGTTGATTCGATCGGATAATTTAACTTTGTTTAGTTTGTGTTGGAGATAGTGCCCTCAGAGTCAATTATTGGATCACAGGCACGTGATTGTAATGATTGAGGAAGGACCTATACCGGTAGGACAGTCTTACTCAAGATGATAGTATGCTATCTGGTTTATCTTTATCATCGTGTACTGCTTTAGGTGACCTTACAGGTAACTATTGCGCATTGATAGAGCCCTTAGGATTCTTTCTTGACGGCCAGCAGTATGATGGCGATCATATACGTGGGAGCTGGGGTCTATAAGCACATCCTTAAAAGGTCCCTAGTCATGGGAGTTTTCGAGACAGGGCATCGATACTCCGGAGTAGACTAGTGTATACAGTCGAGACCCCGACGAGGGGCGGTGGCTGGTCTCAAAAGCCACTGGTGTCAGTTGGTTCACCTAAGATGTATACAGGTGCTCATTGGGTTATGAGTACACCGGACAGGACTCGCCGGGAACATGCTAGTTGGGATTATACCAGACGTCAGATAACAGTTCCCTGGTGACATGTGTACAGGTTAGTTCATCGACCTGAGATCGTCATTTGTCTCGTGTGAGTTTCCACTGTGCTTTGATTACTACCCTACCACGGCTCAAAGGAGTCGTGCAAACAGGTTTTAATTGGGTACAGTCCCGAACCACATGGAGGCAGTGAGCGGATTGGCAGGGGTTTCGTCTCTCCCGGTATTGGGGGTGATATCGCGCTGTGTCTAGGAGAGCCATTACACAAAGCCCTCGGCCGAGGCAGGAGATTTACTGGTAGGTATTCCAGTAGTATCTCAGGGTGTTCTGGGCTACACTCCAACACGACTTGTACCGCTTTTGGGGGTCTGACTTTTACCAACCCCCTAGGCCCGCCATGCGATACTCAAAGACGAACAGACCGAACTGTATGGATATTGTCACTGATAGGCTCAGTAGGGTGTCAGGATGAGTTCGCTCTTTGACCTCCCTTTTGGTCAATACTTGGTAGCCCGTTACGTACGGCTAATACCTCTGACGTGCTAGTGGTTAAATCCACAGCCAAAGTATTGACGAGTCTTTATAGTCCCCCACAGAGTGTTTCTCAAGTTTCGGGAGAAATGTTGTAGAGGCCGTATGATATATGGCAGGGTTTGATCTTATACGTACGGTATTGCTCGGATCATGATCGGACGGATCATACTAGTGGGCTTTGGTTTAAGCTGGATCCTAGTATTAGATTTGTTGGATTACTTTAGTCTCATCACATTCGCATTCAGTCGGAATGCGGATGCAGGTATGTATATACAGGTGAGGGGTATCCTTGTGATCCATCACGAGTTTACTTTAGATGTTGCCGGATCTTTTTGTTGTGGCAAACATTTGGATTAATGTTTGCTTAAGGAAATAATGAGCTAGATTTTCATCATGACAATGCATTAATGTGACATGGACTTGTATCATGAGTCATGGTCTCTTTTTTATAAAATGTGTCACATTAATGAATTGTTTAATGTGTTGAAATGAGATAGAGAGAGGGGGGGCTGCCATGGTGGTGATTATTGGTCTTGTATTTTCATAATCTCACTCTCTCACTCTCATTATTCATAGCATCACAAGAAAAGAAAAAGAATAGAAAGCCTTCTCTTCTTCTTCTTCTTCCTCTAGCTCATAGCTTCCATTAATGGCAACACCTTCAACCTCCATCCATGCCATGGATGCAAGAGGCAAAGTGATCACAAATATTCTCTACAACACCTTGGACGCTTCGGCTAGCACACTTCGCGCCCGAGTTGCTTCGGATGAAACGGGAGCCCGTAAAAAGACTTCTCGATGTGGTGCCCTTTTCGATGAGGAGATGAAGACCGGAGTTGCCGCGGGGAGATCGGGATGGTGGCCGAAGACCGAAGGACACAAATCGCTCGGTATAGCATTCTATCCCTTCTCTAGATAGCTAGGTGTAGGTTAATGGTTACGATCCGAGTTTTTTAGGATGCGGTAGTGCCGGTTTAAAGTTAAGAAAAATTTTCGTTTCCGCATTTTGGCCTCGGATAGACAGCCAGGGCGCTACCGTAGTCCTACATGGTATCAGAGCCATGCCATTAACCTTTAGTAGCTTGTTCTAACGCGTTTAAAACATCGATCGATTGAAATTTCCGATTCGTATTTCTATTTCTGTATGCTTGCTGTCGATTTTCAAAGTTGTTCAAAAAATTATTATAGGCATCCTAAAAATACATGCAGGAATTTATAAAGCTACAGAAAATTTTTGGAGACATATGTCCAAAATTCCGCCGCGGAACCGCCGTGCAATGTGGCATTTGGCGGCCCGTCCGTGGCCCTTTTTGGGCTACAGTAACCTAAATATTTTCTGGGGCTTTATGTCATGGAAATATGATTTTTTTGATATGTAAGTTTGGCCCAGATTATTTTGAGTGCTGGAATTGTACTTGGGGCCCACTTCGGGAATTTTTTGTCGATCGAAAATTTAAATATGTTAGTTCACAGTATTTACATTATATCTGCGACCGTGAATGTCATTTGATCGGTAAATCCTGTCTAATTGCTATAGTTCTTTCAGACGGATTTGCGAACGAGACATTCACGATGATATTCTGTGTTGTGCTGTGATGTTGCGGATTTGTCGTGGTGGATAGCCTGGATGCAATGGTAGTATAGTTTGGTTGTATATGTACATTTGATATTGTGGGGCGAGCATCCGACTTGTGGACTGCCTTACTGCCTGTTTTTATATTATTCTTTTGGGGCACGACCGGGCTGAGGTCGATGTATCCGTTGTATATTTTATTTTCTGTACTAGGATTACACCGCGGAGGGGTGCACGGGTAGCCGGGTTCTAGAGGGCAACATGCCCGCATCTCATGGCTTTGAGATGGAGTGGGCTTCACTCTAGAATTGGCAGGCTATTCGTCGCACTCGTAGGGGGTACAGGTTGACCCAAGGAGGGGTGCTCAAGTTACCTGATTCCGTGAAGTGCTGGGTGGTCCATTCACGTTGTTGAACGGGGCTGCCTCGCTTCAAGTTTTGGCGGGTAACTTGTCGTGCCCGTAGGGGTCTAGGATTTCATTGCATAGGCTATCCACACGACCAGGGAAACGTCGGGTTTCAGTAGCGGCTCTATGAAACCCGGGGATCCCAGATATCTGTATTGTTCTGTGATGCTTATTACATTTCTGTGATGTTGCATTTTATCACGCCTTGAGCGAATATTATATATTGATATATATATATATATATACTAATAGTTGTTGTGTATGTTTTACACCCGCGCTAGTCCAGTCCCCGCTCTGTCGTTAGTTAAGTAACCTAACGGGCGATGACGGGACCCAGTGGCGAATGCGGATGTCATATACGTACATAGTATTTTCGTTCTTTTGTGGTGTGATCGATTGATGGGACTGCATTGATTCGGATCAATGCAAGCTAAACAAACCTATTCTGATGTTGTTGGAACATTTTTCAAAAAGCTGTTATTGCAAGGTCGTTTTCTTTTGTTTTGCACAGTGGTATTCGGTTATGAATATCCAGCACCTCAGTCGACGAGGCAAGGGCCGAGATCCCTTCACCGGGAGTGACCCCTTGGACAGAAGTTTGCGTCAGGGTAATAACTTCACTATAGCCGATTACTTTTTGCTTTGCATCGCGGTATTCAGTTGGAATATCCTGCACCTCATTCTACGGGGAAAGAGCCGAGATCCCTTCACCGGGAGTGAGCACTTTAGCGAAGGTTTTCGCCACTATATTTTATAAAAAGCTTTGCATTTCCTTCAACGATATCAAGTTCATTACGTTAAAAGTTTTTCTCCAAAAACCAGCCGTAGCCCTTCGTCATTTTCCTACGGGTATTATTTAGTATTCGTGCTGCGTTTGTTGACCTAGTCAAGACGTAGTGTTCGGTAGCTAAGTTGTACTTGTTTGTTGCATAAGTGGGATTGGTTAGGACAGTCGTGCGGCCTTGTTGACCTAGTAAAGGGCACGTAAGGGTGGGTTTAATGCAGTCTAGAACAATGACGGGTTGAATTTGACTGGAGGTTTATGGTTTGTTGACCTAGTCAAGGTCATAAACCGCTTCGGGTAAAAAAATTACATCGGGAGTTTCTAAAGAAACTGAAACTTGCCAGATATGCGCATACCTTCTGGAGTTTGATAACGTGGGTGGATTCCGTCACATTATCATGCGATGATAGTTGGATCTCGATTCCTACTGATGAGTTGGTTTACTCCTCGAGTGATCCCGGCTAATTCTTCTTTCAGGTTTGGAGGAAAATTTGACGATACAGTGGGAAGTTTCCTGATTGGATAAAGTGATAACCATTCTGATCTAGGTTAGAGTGTACACTGAGTGTTTCTTTTCTCTCTCTCTCTTTTGCAGCGACCATAGCCCGACCCTTGACTATAACTCAATGACCATGTTAACCGAACCTTCTTAAACACTGTCTTTTGGATTGTCAGAGTTGAATACCTCATTGCCACTCCTACTTTTACCCTTTTCTCCAGGACACCCCGTATTACTACGAACGTCCACTTCCATTGGATAAAACCATCGTATGGTTATATACGAACTCGAAGGAATTTATTCGAGGATGGTTTCCGGTTATGGAGAAAACGAATAGGACTATTTAGTTGTCTTTTCCTTTTACCTTCTCTCAGGTTGCGAGTGCTCCATGGTTTAGGACAGTACACCTATTATGCTTATTGGATAGTCTTCTTCCAAACTATAGGCAGGCGTCGAATGATAGGGAATGAAGAAAACCAATTAGCCTAAAAGGTGTACAGAAGGTATTAAGTAAAGACAAATAAAGGGATTAGTAAGAGGGCAAAGTAAACTGCGACTGCTATTTACGACCAAACCAAGTATTTCTTCGCCAATCCTACATCACCTTTGTATTTCTCCGGAACACCCGTATCACTACGAAGATACAGTTTATTGGACATTCCACCATATGGTTATATACAAACTCGAAAGGAACTTGTTCCAGTTCGGGGATGGATTCGGGTTCAGGAGAAATAGGAATAAGGTTTTATTCAGTTGTCTTTTATCCTCACCTTCTCTCAGGTTGTGAGTGCTCCTAGGATTAGGACAGTACACCCATTATGCTTATTTGATAGTCTTCTTCCAAACCATAGGCTGGTGCCGAACGGTAGGGAAGGAAGAAAACCATTTAGCCTAAGATGGTGTACAGAAGGTAACGACTAAAGACAAATAAAGGGATTTGGAGAGATGGCAAAGAAAAATACGGTTACAGTTTTGAATCTGATGATGGAAGAGGCATTACTAAGAATACCCGGATACCCCTACGACACATTTCAATGTTTCAGTTTCACTGTGTACTGTTAAAAGAAAACTGATTTCCCAATTAGCCCTTGCTTCAGGGTATGTATTTACCAGGTATGATTCTCACATCTGAATGGTTTTGCAGATGATGAGTGGGAGTAAGTTATTGGGAATTAGGTGATCATCCTCATCATATCGGAATTCGTTGTAATTGGTGATATTTGAGGAAATCACCTGGGTTGTTTACCGGACGGCAAATATTTGGTTTTGAATATCCGTTGCTATGCACCAATTTCAAATTGATACATATGTACGTCTATTTTTATAGAGTGAGATATAACTTTTTGAAATTATGTCCATGACATTTACCTATATCAGTGGATGGTTAGGTAATGAGCATTGAACAGCGGTGTAATTCTTCTTAACCATAAGTACAGTTTTCAACCTACGACACACAGGGTATGAGTTATTAGACTCAGGGGACTTATACAGAGTATTGTATTTCGTCCAGTGTCCATGAGGATAGAGGAGTTGGTACTAGTAGTATATTCTGTTTACTTATGACTTCTCTAGTTCTTAGATAAGTGTTTCGTAGAAACACAAGGTCCAAGTTTTGAGAAGTTATAGGTATAAGAATAAAGTAGAGAACCAGGTGTTGCAAGTATCGGGATTCTTCAAGGTGATCGAAGATGTAGATACTTATATATGGTTTCAGTTGATAGTAATGATTAAGAGAACTAGCTTCTCTTTCAGGTTACTCATAATTGGAAGTACTCCTAAGTTGAGTAATGCTGATCGGCCTCTCTCCATTTAGTTGACATGCACTGGAGACAACTGCATGATTTGAATCTGGTTCCAATTAAACCAGTGCCTCTGTTTCTATATTGGATATAGAACGGTTCATATCTTAACATTGTTAAGGTATGGGGAGTTGTCCGGCTTATGCTTAAAAGCAGACTCTGGATAACTCAAGGCACGTTTCTGTAATGGCAGTTTGTGGGTTGACCCGGGCTATGACGAGGGTTGACTTTCTACCGTCTGGAAGATCAATAGTGATATTGTTCTTGATTCGCCACGGTTTTGATAAAAATGGATTTTTTCAGAAAATAGTAGTGGGAGTATGATAGAACTGGAAGTGTTTCCAGAACCGCAAACGATTACTGAAAATTTGATAAAAACCTAAAGATTCAATCTGGTTTGACATTCCATTGGCCACTCTGCAGATATGGTGGGTAACCTCAAGTACTCGAGAGGTACTTCGGTATGCTCAAGGACGGCGACAGGGAGGTTCTTGTCTACCCAGACTTGCCATTGCTGTTGTTCCAGACTGTGAGACCCGGCAGGAGGATGAGTGTAGCGTCGTTCTAAACTAGATTTAGAAGTGCACGCGTATATGACTCTGCCAGAGGGTTGTGGTAGTCAGTGGGAGCAGGGGAAGCATAGTGGACAAGTAGCTTATGTCTATTTATGGACTGAAGTAGATATAGAGAAGATAGATCATCTATTTCTGATGTGACAGTCATAGGTTTGACTTCATCAGAATAGGGGATGGATCTGTTAAGAAGGTAATAGGGTATGATGTCCTGGTATTTGGATGACATACACAGCGTGGGAAGTGAAATTCCTATAGTACGATCGGTTTTACTGTGGTTGTCACACAGTGGTTTCTCCACATAGGATATGGATATTATATCAGATATACTGATTACTAGATCTATGGTTTTAGATCTAGATTTGGATAGTTTCCCAATCTGGGTACTTTGACAGCATTCTAAAAGTGTTTTGGAATGGACGACTCCTGGCACGGTAGTGTACCTGCAAGTGATGGAGTCACCCTCTCTAAAGGTGTCTTACAGACTAAAGGGGAGAAGGATGTGCATGATTGGCAGATCACTTGCTTAGGCAATTGAGTCAATCATGAGATGTCAAGTACCACACCAGATGATGTTTTTGCACTAGATGCAATAAGTTGATATTAATCCAATCTTAGAGAAACATTCGTAAGCAGTTTAGAACATAAGTGAATGTTCTAGGGATATGATAACGACATCCTCCTTCGGGAGACAGTTATCATCCAGGCTTCCAAGGTGACCTGGATGGCAGAGTGGATGTCAGAGTTATAGTTTTCCCTCTAACGAGGGGCAGTATTTTGGACATGTGGTCCAGGCGGATACTGAGGGAGGCATGGCGCAGGATACTGATTAAGTTCAGTTGACGATACAGTCTAAGATGTTTGGATTTGGAGCTCATTTATGAACTAGGTGATAGGTTTACCTAGCACCTCATGAAGGGTTTGGAAGCATCACATGTACCAAAGATTAAGTTTTTATGGTGCTAAGTAAACTTACAAAGGATCTATCCTAGAAAAATTAGGGTTTCAAAGATTTTCACATCAACATATGAAAAGAAAAGCTAGGGTTTAGAGAGTACAACCTTTGTAGCTCCCTACGCTAGACTCCTCGGCTACTTAGGGTTTGAAAAAACTCTGCTTGAACTCCTCGAGGTCACCGATGATCCACCCGGAGTCCGCTTTGTCCAAGCTTGCAACTTTATCCGATCAAGTGAACGAAATCAAGCTAACACTCTAAACAAGTGGGCTAGACTTGTGTAGAATGGTGTTGTGGTTCTCTTTCTCACTTCAAAATCCAATCTTGATGAGTATATTACTCACTACAAAGAACTAGAGAGCAAAATGAGAGAGGTTGATGAAGATGATGGCTTTTTAGAAGATGATAAGTTCCACTCTTCAAGAAAATAGAAAAATATATCAATATATATTTTCTATCTCTCATCTCAAACCATGGTTGAATCATTATTGTACTTGAGTTAAAAACTAAAACGAAGAGTAAACCATGGTTAAATGGTGGGTGAGTGAGGTTGGGTCAAGAAGAGTGTAGAAACAATCCAAAACAAACCCATTTCTTTTTCCTTTTGTTTTTAGGTTAAATACAATAATATTCCATATAAAAAACCCATGGTGTGAGTCTTATATTGCCACCATATCCTTGTATAATCAACCATGAAAGATGTATGTATGTATGTATGTGTATATTTACATCCATATGTGCATGAATAAAAAAGAAGGCATACATGCATGCATACATCCAACTACCTCAAGAAAGGATTTCAAGTGAGAAGCTAATGGTTAAATGATAAATCAACACTTGATTTATCAATCCGGCCATATCACATATGATCCCTACCAAAAGCAAGCCGCCCGATCAATATACGGTATCCTATACGCGCATTTTAATCGGGTCCATGCGCATATCGCATACGCGCACCACAACGTTTCGCCTGGACTAGGAAACTCCATTGTGGGACTCTGAGACTCGTCAATACGCCGGCAGTGGGTGATGAACATATCAAGCACCCACAAGCCGCAAGCGGTCAGCTAAACGTAACGGCCACCCGGGTATTGAGCGATCAAAAGAGAACAAGCAAACCTGCTACAACTCCCGTCGAGCTGATCGGCAACACTTCCCGTACAGTCCGGTCTCCTCGTCTGATATGTCGCATATCAAGTCTAGGGGTGGTAAACGTCAGACGCCAATAACCGATAAGTCGTGCCGATGTGAGGCTCATAACGGGTCGAGAAACTACTGGTAACACTTACCAGCAAATCTCTGAAACAGCCCTGGACAGGGACTTCCCTGTTACGGCCAATCGAGCACAGTACAACATCAACCCCCAATACTGGGAGAGACGAAACCCCTCCTATCGCTCATTGCCTCCATGTGACTCGGGACTGTACCTAAAAACCACCGTTTTGCACGCCCTCATGGATGTGGTAAGGTGGAGGTCAAAGCACAGTGGGAATCACACAAGACTCTATGACGATCTCGGGTCTACAGATTAACCTGTACAAGTGTCACCTGAGAACTGCCATCTGACGTGAGGTATAATACCATCTGGAAGTTCTCGGCCAGTCCGTCCAGTGTACCCAGTCTCCACTGAGCACCCGTATACCATCTCTGATGTCAAACACCAATGGATATGGGATCATCCATCGCCCATCTCATGGGTCGAGAAGCGTATACGCTAGTCTACATTGGTATATCGATGCCCCGTCTCGATACACCTACGACTAGGGACCTGGAAGGATGTACTTATGGACTACCATGTCCCCACTAGTATGATCTGCATCATAGTCCAGGTAGTCAAGTACACATCCTAAGGGCTTTACCAACATGTAACTATAAGACAGTTTAAAGAGACTAGTATACATGTTAAGATAAAAAGCAACCAGATAGCATACTATCATATCGAGCAAGAAAGTCATCTCTATATATGTCCAAGCATCCAATATAATATACATCATCTGTACAATACTGGCCTCTAGGGCATACATACAACTAACAATCTCCCACTTGCACTAGGGACAGCTACTGTAGTATCGCATACCGAGCATCCCGAAGAGTCTGTCAAACTGTATCCGGGGAATGGCCTTCGTGAGTGGATCCGCCGTGTTGTTCTTCATGTCAACCCTCCTGACCTCGATCTCCCGGCGATCAACTATCTCCCGGATCAGGTGATACCGCCTCAGAATATGCCTGGATCGCTGATGGGACCTGGGCTCCTTGGCCAAAGCCACCGCTCCATTGTTATCACAATACAAAGGTATTGGATGCTCAATGGATGGAACCACTCCAAGTTCAGTAATGAACTTCTTGATCCAGACAGCCTCTTTGGCAGCATCGTTGGCAGCGATGTATTCAGCCTCCATCGTCGAGTCTGCCACGGTTTCCTGCTTGGAACTCTTCCAGCTAACCGACCCTCCGTAAAGGGTAAAGACAAATCCCGACTGCGACTTAGAGTCGTCCTTATCACTCTGGAAGCTCGAATCGGTAAAGGACTCCACTTGGAGTTCTCCATTACCATACACCAAGAGCATCTCTTTAGTTCTTCGCAAGTACTTGAGAATGCTCTTCACAGCTGTCCTGTTCCACTCTTCAGGATCATCTTGATACCTGCTAACTACACTTAGTGAGTATGCTACATCGGGTCTGGTACATAGCATCGCATACATGATAGAGCCTACAGCTGAAGCATAGGGTATCCCTTGCATGCGAGCTCTCTCCAAATCAGTCTTGGGAGACATCTCTTTGGAGAGAGTGACTCCAGAGATCGTGGGCAAGTTCCCACGCTTGGATTCTTCCATACTAAACATCTTTAGTATGGTGTCAATGTACCTAGACTGGGACAATCCCAATATCCGTTTGGATCTATCTCTATAGATCCTGATTCCCAATATACAGGAGGCATCACCAAGATCTTTCATTGAGAATCTTTGTGATAAGAAGAGCTTGACCGATTGCAGCATAGGAATATCATTTCCTATCAAGATTATGTCGTCCACGTACAATACGAGGAAGACAACCTTACTCTCTGCCACCTTCTTGTAAATACAAGGTTCATCTGGGTTTTTGACGAAATCAAACTCTTTGATAACGACGTCAAAGCAGATGTTCCAACTCCGCGATGCTTGCTTTAATCCATAAATGGATTTAAGCAGCTTGCACACCTTCCCGCTGCTCCCGCTGTCTACGAAGCCCTCTGGCTGAGTCATGTACACGCACTCTTCTAAATCACCGTTTAGAAAGGCGGTCTTAACATCCATTTGCCAGATTTCGTAATCATGATATGCAGCGATGGCAAGCATGATCCGGATGGATTTAAGCATAGCCACTGGAGAAAAGGTTTCATCATAGTCTACACCTGGTCTTTGACGAAAACCCTTTGCAACAAGTCTAGCTTTGAAAGTCTCCACTTTCACATCTACACCAAGTTTTTTCTTGAAGATCCACTTGCTCCAAATGAGTTTTACCCCTTCAGGAGCAACTTCCAAAGTCCATACTTTGTTGGTGTACATGGATTCCATCTCGGACCGCATTGCATCCAGCCATTTCACTGAGTCCCTACTTGTGATGGCCTGCTTGAAGCTAGTTGGGTCATCATCCTCCATGATGCAATCCTCGCTTCCACCGTCAATGAGAAAACCGTAGTATCTCTCAGGTGGACGAGAAACCCTACTAGATCGGCGGAGAGGCCGGGGTTCGTCGGGTACTCCTGAATCCTGTGGTTCTACTAAATCATCAATTGTAGTTTGTGGTGCTGGAACCTCTTCCAGCTCTACCTCTTTGCCACTAATTTCTTTTGCAAGAAATTCCCTTTCCAAAAAGGTGGCATGTTGAGCAACAAACACTCTTTGTTCCTCAGCTTGGTAGAACATGTTAGTTATATGTATGCCCTAGAGGCCATTACTGTACATTGGATGTATATTGTAGTGGATGCTGGGACATATATAGGTAGGACTTTCTTGCTCGACATGATAGTACGCTATCTGGTTGCTCTTTATCTTAACGTGTATACTTTCTGTCTCTCTGTTACATGTTGATAAAGCCCTTAGGATGTGTCCTCGACTTACAGGACTGTGATGTAGATCATACTAGTGGGGCCTGGATAGTCCATGAGTACATCCTTCAATGTTCCTAGTCGAGGGAATATCGAGACGGGGCATCGATATTCCAGAGTAGACTAGCGTATATCTTCTCGACCCATGCGATGGGCGATGGATGATCCCATATCCATTGGTGTTTGACATCAGAGATGGTATACGGGTGCTCAGTGGAGACTGGGTACACTGAACGGACTCGCCGAGAACTCCCAGATAGTATTATACCTCACGTCAGATGGCAGTTCTCTGGTGACACTGGTACAGCTTAGTCTGTTGACCCGAGATCGTCATAGAGCCTTGTGTGTCTCCCACTGTGCTTTGATTTCCACCCTACCATGGCTCTACTGAGTCGTGCAAACAGGTGGTTTTTGGGTACAGTCCCGATTCACATGGAGGCAATGAGCGATAGGAGGGGATTCGTCTCTCCCGGTATTGGGGGTTGCTGATGCGCTATGCTCGACTGGCCATAACAGGAAATCCCTGGCCAGGGTTGCAGTGACCTACTGGTAAGTGTTATCAGTAGTTTCACACATGTCATGGAGTTCACGTCGGCATGACTTATCGAGCTACTGGGGTCTGACGTTTACCACCCCTAGGCGAGATATGCGACATATCAGACGAACAGACCGGACTGTACGGTAAGTGTTACTGGTTGGATTCACAGGAGTGTGAGCGGGCTTGCTCGTCGTTCTTCTGATCGCTCAATACCCGGGTGGCCGTTACGTTTAGCAGACCGCTTGCGGCTTGTGGATGCTTGATATGATCATCATCTGCTGCCGGCGTATTGACGAGTCTTTAGAGTCCTACACAGAGGTTTCCTGGCTCAAGCGAAACGAAATAGGAGCGCATATGAGATATGTGCAGGACCGAGAATAATGCGTGTATGTGATACCGTATTCCATTCTCGCGATGAAGTATCGATTGATTATATGCGATATAACCTAGTTGTCGAATCAAGGATTGATTCGATAAGCCGATACATAGGATACTAGTCAGTTATATACGATATGACCGGATCGTTAAATCAAGTGTTGATTTAATGATTTAATGTATAATTATATATTTGATATATTACTTTGCATTAACTAGTATTGGTTCACTTTAAATGGATTTTCTCACTTGAATTGTGCAAGTTGTATATGTGATATACTTTTGTGCACATAATTGTATCATGTTTGATGATACATGCTCACTTGGGTTTGTGTAAAGAATTAAACCATGGTTAAGTTAATGATTAGGGTTTTGTTTATTTGATTTACTCATTTATTAATTTCTTTTCATTTAAGTAAAGAGAAATGGTGGTTTTCTTTTGATATTATGCTAGAAAGTTCATGAAACTTTTATAGCATCTTTGAAAAGTCCACCATTTTTGTTTTGCTCTTAACCCTAACCATTCAACAAAACCTTAGTTAATTCTCTACACTAAACCATAGTTAAAGATATGATAAGTATCATTTTTTATTTTTTATTTTACATATACTTATCATATTATCATCTTCATCTTCTTCTTCTTCTTCAAGAATAAAACTATGCCACCATCAATGGCAACTTGAGAATAAGAGTGAGAAATCCAATTCTAAAGTGAACCCACCTCCTATTTCTTCATCCTCTACCTCTTGCCAAGTAGTATAGGGTGTTTTCTTCACAAGTTTCATGACTTGGTGAAGTCGGAGTTTGATCTTGTGATGCCTCGACGTAGATCATCTTCGGCATCGAAGCCGACGATCAAGCCCGCCCATTTCTTCGATGAAGCCGATGCTAGAGTTCGGGATCCGACTTGGACAGTGAGAGACATCGTCGCGGAGCTTAGTAAGTGGTGGACCGGATCTACAAAGGTTGTAGTCACTTTCCTTTAGCATTTAATTCGTTTACATGCTTGCATCGCCTATATATCTAGTTAACGATCCGTATTAGGGATTGTAGGCACTTGTAAAATTTGAATTAGCCATGCTTGATCACTTGTGAGACTTCATTAGTGTGCCTAGGAACCCTACAGTGGTATCAGAGCCTAGCTAGAGCCTTAGGCGATGCACAGACGGGGTTAGAAATCCGATCGGACCGAAACCCTAACCCTAAACATGCTCTCTGGACAATTTTGTAAAATGTGGATTTTTCGATATTAAAAATATGCAGAAAAATCAGGAGGAATATCTAAGAGTTACTGTGAAATTCGAGCTCCTGAATCCATCAAACCGTCGCGGTTCCGCCGCATAAGCATGGCTTATGCGGCGGTTCCGCGGCCGTAATGTCTCTTTGTTTAATGAATTTTGCACAGTAATTATTAGTTTCAAGTGGTGGTTTTCCTGGGAATTTTTAATAATTTTTCAAGAGTTGATTTTTCTGGGTTGTATTGGGGACTCGGTGTATCGATCGGATTGTCTAATTCTGTCTGTGTGCTTTTCCGGATAATTTTAGAATATGTTAAAAAGTTCGACCGGATATAAATACCCAATTTTTCCCCTGACGGGAAATTTCCAAGTGTTGGATTTTTTCCGTAGTTTAACGACGTTCTAAGTAGTGCAAGTAACGCGATGGACCCTCTAGAAGACAACAAACCTTAAAAGACAACAAACCTTAACTCGATTATGTGACCGTCTTGAACTGCCCTTTGAACCTTCGGGTTTGGGGCAGTACGGCGTGCCACATGTGAGGCGTTGGCTTGACCCTTCTACGGCTGGACCGTTGGTACTGAGGCACGAACTGAATGCTGTTAGACTTATTTCATGTGTTGAGCCGTATCGGGAAAACTTGGGTGTTCGAATGTTCGATCGGAAAGTTTAACATTTTCTGTTTATCCGGAATGTGATACAATAATTAGAATTCACAAGTAGTTATGAGATAACGGAATGAATGTTATAAACATAGCAGTTTAGTCTCACTTGATCGGTTGCCACGGAATTTTGATGTGATCAAAAGTCCGTCGCAATCACGTAGCGTACGCGGATACTCGCCGGGTAAACTTAATAGACAGCCTCACCCCATAGCCCCGACCAAGTGACTGTAGGAGAACCCCATCGCCGAAAGTATCCGTTTGGGTGCTCGCGGCAGCGGTGTTCCGCCTTGGTGCACTTTGTCGACGGCATCGGGGGTGCAGCCGCCTACTAAAGTTTGCGACGAGCATTCGATCAAAATGTCGGGAATCCTGTTGAATTGCCCGACTTGATATTGAAAATAATTTTCGATAATGAGACTAAAATGCGGGGTTTATAATTGTTAGGCATGGGATGTCTAAGTATTTCACTTGATTAGGCATGCGATGTCTAAAGAGGTTGCGGATTCCAACTGTTGTAGTTTTACACTTTCTTTTCTGTGACCGTAAGTGTAATATGTGATGTCGCCGGTTTCGTTGCTATATGTCAACGACAATTGGGATGCGCATATTTACTTACGTTGATGACATGTGATGTTATGTGTTGCTGGATATGTTATATTGGATCGTCGTGTTTGAATAGCCTGGGGGCTTTTATGTGAGATGAGTGTTTTTCATTTTCATTCATGTAAAAACTTGTATGTAATATTATTTTATTGGGGCACTTCCAGGTTGCGGAAGATGTCACCGTTGATGTATATTATTTACTTTTCTGCACTAGGATAGACCCAAGGAGGGGAGCACAAGTAACCGGGTTCTAGGGTCCAGTGGGAGACCATCTAGAGGAGTCGAGTCCGGGTCTCCTAGCCCTAGAATTGGTAGGGTTACTTGCTGCTCTCGTAGGGGTCTAGGGGTATGGGATAGGCTATTCATCACGACCGTGGAATCCGTGTTTTATACTGGCTCGTATTGAAAACACGGACGTCCTAGTATATCCAATATTTCATATGTTTCTTCTGCTGTGATTTATCTGTGATGTGATCATGTGATGTTCTGTGACAGATATTATATATAGTATATATGATATATTATATAAACGTTGCTTATGTTTTACACTCGCGCAAGCCCTGCCCCGCTCTGCCGTTAGTTACCTAACCTAACGGTGCAGACAGGACATCGAGGCGAATGCGGATGGCATAAGCGTACGTTATATTTATCTGTGATGTTTAGGTGGACTTAAATGATGGGATATTCATTAATGAGATTAATGAAAGAAAATAAACCTAATTGATGTCGTGGAATCGAATTTCAAAATAAAAACAGGTAGCTACAGTTCTTGCTTTGCATCGCGGTGTTCATTATAGAACATCCTGCACCTTATTCGATGAGGAAAGGACCAAGATCCCTTCACCGGGAGTGACTCCTTTAGCAATAACTGGCAGATGCTACAACCCTCGGTTTGTCTTTGATCACTTCTATAGTTTCCGCTTTGCACAGTGATATATATGATATATCCCGCACCTCATTCGACGAGGAAAGGGCCGACGATCCCTTCACCGGGAGTGACCCCTTTAGCAAAACTAGAAAAGCCTCGAAAACATTCCATTTAAAAACCATTTGATTCCACAACGAGATCAAGTTCAAAGCGTTAAAGGTTTTTATAAAAACCATTCGCAACCCTCCGTCATTTTAGGAAGTAGAGTACTTAGTATTCGTGCTACGTTTGTCGACCATAGCCGAGGCGTAGTGTGCGGTAGCTAAGTGATGTCTTCCTACACAGCATATGATGCGATTAGTTAGGACAGTCATGTGGCTTTGTTGACCTTAGCCAAGGGTCATGTGGGTGGGTCTAATTAATCACGAAATGACGGGTAGAACTTGACTAGTACCTATGATTTGTTGACCTTAGCCAAGGTCATAGGTGCTAGGGGTAAAAATCATTATCGGGAGTTTCAAGTGTTGAAATTTGCAATGAGATTGCATACCTTCTATGTGATAGTTGGATCCCGATACCCACTGCGAGTAATTGTTACTCCTGGGAGAGTTTTGCACTTTACAATTAGCCGATCAAGTAGGTGTCTAGAAAGGTGTCAACGGGGTTACGCCTCTGGGAAAACGAGGTTTACTGTAATTAGGTCCGTGCGAAAGCACGGGGAACCTCCCTCAATGTACCGACACTGGCCTGGCTGAAAGATTGGCGAACTTGTAGAGTGCAATTAATCCCGGCTAGTCTTTCCTTTTAGGGTTTGAAGGAAGATTTGATAAAAATAGTGGGAGCCATCCTGATTAGATAAAATATATAACCAATCTAATCTTGCAAGAGCGCACGCTGAGTGTTTTCTTCTCTCTCTCTCCTGGTAGCGACCATATCATGCCTTAATCAAGATAATAAAATGGATGTATTGACCGAACCCGCTTGTTATACTGAGCTGGGGAACGTTGGTCCCGCTCCAACTTATAATTGTTATAAGACAGAGCAGGAAATAAGGGGAATACCAGAATTCCTATGCCGCCCAAACGAAGAAAGTGCATATGATGCATCTCCTTCGGGTGTGTTCATTATAAAGAACTGTTTCTCAGTATCCTCTGCATCCTGGGTATTCGATACCTGATCAGGATCCCAGATATGTAATCTGTTACATAGGGCTACAAAAGGGTAGAAAAACTGTGAAAGGGTGATAAGTTTCATGAGACAGAAAACGGGGCAAGTGTTGCAGCCAAGTCTGTTGGTCACTGTCACCCTGTATTACCAATACATTGATTCTGAACAAATGCTATTAGATACCGAACCTGATATACAAAATCATATCAGTCTCTTTATTAGTAAAGAAATGATAAAATTTTGTATTGATGGATAATGTTTTGAACATTTCCTATATCAAAAGTTGATCGGTTCAGGCACGTTATCTAAAAGCATTGACGTTCTAAATCAAACTACAGTTGCTAGTATGCAGAACACACACAAGAGGAAGAGTTTAGAAATGAACGAATCCTTCTTGAGGCATTGTAGACTAGGTCACATCAATGCGACCCGACTAGCTGAAGTTACATTTTAGATGCATATTTAAATCAGTTTGAATTTACATCTTATGAAACTTGCCAGTCATGTCACAAAGATTAAATGACCATAGCCCTGTTTATTGGAAACAGAGAAAGAGTTAATGAACTCTTTGGACTGATACATGATGATGTATGTAAGGTCTCCTGTCTACACATGCCAGGAATGGTTCTTTATACTTCATTATATTCTCTGATAATCTCTCAAGATTCAGACATATGTCCCTGTTGAAACACAAGTCCGAACCTTTGAGATATTCACAGAATATAAGTTAGAAGTAGAGAACCAATACGGGTATAAGTATTATGTCCTATGATAAGATCAGGGAGGAGAATACTTGTGCATGGCATTTCTGGACCATTCTAAAGGAGAATGAGATTCTCTCTCCGTATTACTCCTCTGAATACACCATAGCACAACGGTGTATCGGGGCGGAGCAATCGCACAATATTAGATATCGTGTGCTCTATGATGAGTATTACTGAGTTACCTATTTCCTTTTTGGGTTGTGCACTTGAGAAGCTGCATACCTATTGAATTGGGTTCAAATCAAATCAGTTGCCTACCACTTCAAATGTGATATGGAAAGGGAAGAGCCCATATCTTAAGTTAGTTAAGATTTAGGGTTGTCTGGCCTATGTCAAAAGCAAAATCCAGACAAGATCGAGGTAAAGTCAGTTGTGTAGAACTGGAAAGGTTCCAGCTATACAAAACTGCAGCTGATGATTTGACAGAACCAAAGAATTCAATTGTTCCCGACGAACCTCAGCCTCTCCGCCGATCTAGCAGGGTTCCTCACCTGCTTGAGAGATACTTCGGTTTCTCGATGACAGTGGGAGCAAGGATTGCATCATGAGATGATGACCCAACTAGATTCGAGCAGGCCATCAAGAGTAGGGTCTCTGTAAGAATGTCTGGATGCTTAGCAATCTGAGATGGAATCCATATACACCAACAAAGTATGGACTTTGGTTGCGATATCTGAAGGGTTAAATCCCCATCAGGAGCAAGTATATCTTGAGAAGATTACTTGGTGTAGATAGACAAGTTGAGACTTTCAAAGCTAGACTTGTTAAAAGTTTTCGTCATCGACCAGGCACGAATAATGATGAAACCTTTTCCAGGGACTATGCTTAAGTCCATCCAGATCCTACTTACCACGGCTACATACCATGACTACGATATCTGGTGGTTGGGTGCCATGACTACTTTTCTAAATAATGATTTAGAAGAGAACGTCTATAAGAACTGTTAGTGTATATGCCCTAGAGGCCATTACTGTATCATACTAGTATGTATATTACTTGATGGAAGCTTGGGATATTCACAGTTGTACAGACAATCTTGCTCAATATAGTAGTATGCTACTTGGTTTGTCTCTGCTTTAATGTGTACATGTGTGTTTATTTATTATATCACCTATACGCATTAGTAGAGCCCTTAGGATCTTTGCTTGATTACCGGCGTTGTGATGGCGATCACACTCGTGGGGGCTGGGTAATCTACAAGCACATCCTTATACACGTCCCTGGTCGTGGGAGTATCGAGATAGGGCATCGATGCTCCGGAGTAGACTAGCGTATGCGCTTCTCATCCCAGCACGGGAGACGGTCTGTCCCACAGCCGTCGGTACGTCGTACTTGAGATAGTATGCGGGTGCTCGTTAGGTTACGAGTACACTGGACAGGACTCGTCGGGAACTGACAGGTTGGTATTATACCTATCGTCAGTTAACAGTTCCCAGGTGACATGAGTACAGCTTAGTCCGCTGACTTGACACTGGCACTTCGCCTCGAGTGTGTTCCCACTGCATTTTGATCACTACCCTACCACGGCTCAAAGGAGTCGTGCAAACAGGTAGTGGTTGGGTGCAGTCCCGAAACACTTGGAGGCAGTGCCGGTTAGACAGGATTCGTCTCTCCCGGTATTGGGGGTTGACATCGCGCTGTGTCTAGGAGAGCCATTACACGAGTAGTCCCTGGCCAGGGCAAGCGAGATATACTGGTAGGTTTCCAGTGTTATCTCAGGGTGTTTTGGGCTTCACTCCGACACGACTTGTACCGCTATTGGGGGACTGACGTTTTACCGCCCCCTAGGCCCGACATGCGATGTATCAGACGAACAGACCGGACTGTATGGAGAATGTCACATTCAGACTCAGTAGGAGTTCAGATGGGGTTCACCTCGTCAGCCTTCTTGTCGGCATCTACCTGGGGACCGTTACGCACAGCTAGTGCCGCTTGCGGTCTGTGGTTAAACCCACTGCCAGCGTAGTGTCGAGTCTTTAGAGTCCCACACAGAGGGCATTCGCCTCTGGGCAAAACAGAGTAGAGGTCGCATGGTTTTGCGACAGGGTTCGTTCTCATCCGCGCACTTGTGCACGTTTGGAGTCCGGACGGATTATACTGGCAGGCTCTGGATTGAGCCAGATACTGGTATATATATTTGGGGTTGCTTTTATATCTTGGTATTCTTGTTCCTCGGAACGAGAATGCAGGTGTGTATGCACAGTTGCTTGAGGCGGAGGATGAGGTATTTCATTAGGGTTTCGGAACGGGTGCGTATGCACAGTTGACAGTTATCATTTTCCAAACCCTAATGGATTTATGAATTATCTATTAATAATAGTAATTAAATGAGAATAATGTTATGGTTGATTTTGTTGACTTGTTGACCATGGTTGACTTGTTGACCATGGTTGAATGTTGACCACCATCATGCTTTGAAAAGTCCTCCTTGATTCATGCTTACATTTCATTAAATGAAGCATGGTAGTGGTCATTTCAAATTACCATCAACTATTCTTATTTTGAATTATTATTATTTAGATAATTCTTTTCTTTTGGCATTATGGTTGCAAGAAAGAAAAGATTGCTCATTCTATCATTTTAGTTTCTCTCTCCTCACTTCATCTTCTTCTTCCTCAAGCTCAAGGTGATTCCTTCTCATGTGTTGAGAATCCTTCACCTTGAAAAGAAAACAACCCCTAGACACTCTCTACTCTCTCTAGGGTTCAAGGTTTAGCAAGCCGGAAATCCTAGTTCACTCAAAGATCGAGGAAGAGCCCAAAGGATGAAGCCCTCAGGTGGATCTATCTTCGGCAAAGAGGAGGCGAGGAGGGGAAGCCATTCAAGCTACTACAAAGAACAAGAAAGAAGAACAACAACAAGAAGAGAAGGAGTTCAAGTTGAGGTATAACCACTTTGCATAGTAGTTAACTCTTCTTTGCAAGTATGCTAGTTTAGTTTAGCAAAGATCCGGCTTTTACGGTCCATGTTACAAAGTTTAGAAAAATTTTGATTTACCGTTTCCGCTACCCCGAAAGTACCGGGAGAGGTAACGTGGACCTAACAGTGGTATCAGAGACTAACTAAACTTAAACTAGCTTTGTAGCGAAGTGTATGGAAGTTCGAAACCGAAAAATCGCAAAACCGGAAAAACCAAAACCCTAAGTTTCTGTTGAATTTTTTTCTGCTCTAAATGAAAAACTTTTTACTTGTAAATTCGGCTCAGGGTTTTGTTTGAACACACAAGAAATACGATGGCCTAATTCATTTAAACCGCCGCGCTTCCGCGGCACGAGGTAGGCATGTGCCGCGGAAGCGCCGCAGTTTGTTTCCCTCTCTGCATCGTTTTTCGTGCAGTGTTCTTCTGGTGGGATTTTGGGATTTTTCAGATATATTATATGTGCCCAGATTTTCCAGAACTGAAATTCACTTTTGGGGTCCTATAATTCCGTATTTTTTCCGAACTTCACTGCACTTTGGCTATGTTGGTTATATCTGTGTTGCTTGCATGTATTGAACGTCGGCTAATCGCTATAAGACGATTAGTCGGGGTTATACATGATCTGTGTTTGATATTGGAATGTGTATATGAATCTGTTGGACTGTCGCGGGTGAATAGCCGGGTTGGATGTGAGATGAGCTTTTGTTTTTCTTTCATTCATTGTAAATGTAAATTGATGTAATAATATTATTTGTTTGGCCGCACAACCGGGTCGGGGTTGTAGCCGTCATTGTATAATTCTTTTTACTGTTTTTGCTCCTAGATTTGACCCATGGAGGGGGTGCACAAACTACCGGGTATCTCGAAGTGCCGAGGGGCCTACTCATGGCATTGAGGGAGGTTGCTTCGCTTCGGATACTTGGCGGGTAGTTTGCCGCACCCGTAGGGGTCTTGGGTGGGGTTTTTGGCTATTCACCGCGACCGTGTAATCCGCTTTTCGTTGCAGGCTCGAAAGGATTGCGGATTGCTAGTATATCCAATGTATTCATCTGTGATCTGTAATGTCTATCATTGCTTTACTATTTAGGCGTTGCTTATGTTTTACAGCCGCGCTAGCCCAGCCCCCGCTCTGTCGTTAGTTAAGTAACCTAACGAGTGATGACGGGACCCCGTGGCGAATGCGAATGGCATAAGCGTACGTCATATTTTGGTTGTTTTCTGCAATGGTAGGATTAAATGATGGGACGCATTAAAAGAACTAATGCAAGAATATCACGCATTAAAAGAACTAATGCAAGAAAATAAACCTAAAAGACGTTGTTGGAACAAGTTTTTCAAAAAGCTGTTATTACAAGGACGTTCATCTTTTGTTTTGCATCGAGGTATTCGGTTATGAATGCCCAGCACCTCAATCGACGAGGCAAGGGCCGAGATCCCCTCATCGGGAGTGATCCCTTGGACAAAAGGTTTGCGTCAGGGTAATAACTTCACCATAGTCGATTATTCTTGCTTTGCATCGAGGTATTCATCTTATGAATGCCCAGTACCTCACTCGACGAGGAAAGAGCCGAGATCCCTTCGTAGGGAGTGACCTCTTTAGCAAAAGTTTTCGCCACTATGATTTTCAAAAGGGTGCAATCAGGTTCCTTCAACAATATCAAGTTCATTACGTTAACGGGTTTTTCGCCAAAAACCCAGCCGTAGCCCTCCGTCATTTCGGATTAATATTATTCAGTATTCGTGCTGCGTTTGTTGACCTAGTCAAGGCGTAGTGAACGGTAGCTAAATAATATTTTTCTGTGGATTGCAAATGTGATTGGTTAGGACAGTCGTGCGGCCTTGTTGACCTAGTCAAGGGCACGTACGGGTGGGTCTAATGCAATCAGGATTATGACGGGTAGAACTTGTCTAACAGTTTGTGGCTTGTTGACCTAGTCAAGGTCATGAACAGTTAGGGGCAAAAACCACATCGGGAGTTTCAAAAGAACTGAAACTTGCAGATTTAGCATACCTTCTGGAGTACGGTGACTAGAGTGGATACCATCTAGGTTATCGCACAATGACAGTTGGATCCCGATCCTACTGATGAGTTGGTTTACTCTCGGGAGATTATTTCACTTAACGATCAATGCTATAAACCTAGTAGGTGTCTAGAAAGGTGTTAGCGGGGTTACGCCCCCAGGGAAAAGAGGTTCTTTAATTAAGGAACTTCGCGAAAGCGTTGGAAAACCTCCCTCGAAGTACCGACACTAGCCTGGCTGAAAGGTTAAGCAAGTATTGTGACGTGAATTAAAACCCGGCTAGTTCTTCTTTTAAAAAGGTTTTAAGAAGAATTTGAGTAAACAGTGGGAGACATCCTGGTTAGATAAATTAATAAACCAATCTAATCTTGCAAGAGCATACGCTGAGTGTTTCTTTTCTCTCTCTCCAGGCAGCAGCCTTTTCACGCCCTAATCAAGATAATAAAATGTATCGCTTGACCGATCCGAATTCTTATTCGGGACTGGGGAAAGTTGGTTCAGCTCTAACTTGTGACAACAGTCATGAGTATGAGAATAGGAAAGAGGAAAGTATGGATTTCCAGGATGCCCAGTCGAAGAAGAAGCATGGTTTTGCATCTACTTCAGGTGTTCTTGTAATTGAGAACTGTTTTACGGTCAGCCCTACCTCCTGGGTACTTGATACCGGATCAGGATCTCATATCTGTAATTTATTGCAGGGACTGAGAAAAAGTAGGAAAGTTGCACCGGGTGATATGTCGCTCAGAGTAGCGAACGGAGCACAAGTTAATGCGGCAGCCGTCGGTGAATATCACCTAGTATTGCCAAATGGCAAGACTATGATTTTGAACGATTGCTACTATGTACCCTCCATGGTTTGCAACATCATATCAGTTTCTTTACTCGATAAAGATGGATATAACTTTGTTCTTGAAAAGAATATCATGAACATTTACCTTGATAAGGTACTGGTTGCAGAGGGTACACTGTTTAATGGTATCTACGTTCTAAATCAGAATACAGTTCTCAATATACAAAACACACGCAAGAGGAAGAATTCAGATACGAATGAATCCTACTTGTGGCATTGTAGACTTGGTCATATCGGAGAGAAAAGACTGAGTAAGTTGCATAAAGATGGACTCTTGAATGCGTTCGAGTTTTCATCTTATGGAACTTGTCAGTCTTGTCTCAAAGGAAAGATGACCAAATCTCCGTTCACCGGACATGGAGAAAGAGCAGCAGAGCTCTTGGGACTCGTACATAGTGATGTATGTGGTCCGATGTCTATACATGCAAGGGGTGGGTTCTCGTACTTCATCACATTCACTGACGATCTCTCTAGGTTCGGATATGTGTATCTGATGAAACACAAATCTGAAGCTTTTGAGAAATTCAAGGAATTCAGAAACGAAGTAGAGAACCAGACAGGCAAAAGTATCAAGATCCTCCGGTCTGACAGGGGAGGGGAGTACTTAAGCACGGAATTCCTAGATTACTTAAAAGAGAATGGTATTCTCTCTCAGCTTACTCCTCCTTATACACCACAGCACAACGGTGTTTCGGAGCGGAGGAATCGTACCCTACTGGATATGGTTTGCTCCATGATGAGTAATGCCGAGTTGCCTCTTTCATTTTGGGGACATGCGCTATTGACAGCCGCATACCTATTGAATGATGTTCCGTCTAAATCTGTGCCTAAGACTCCGTTCGAGATATGGAATGGAAAGAGGCCATATCTTAAAAGATCTAAGATATGGGGTTGTCCGGCTTATGTTAAAAAGCATAAACCGGATAAACTAGAGGCACGGTCAGTTTTATGTAAGTTTGTGGGATATCCAAAGAATGGTTATGGATATCTATTCTACCACACCGAGGAACAGAAGGTGTTTGTTGCTCAGCATGCCGTTTTCTTGGAAACGGAGTTTCTTGCAAAAGAAATTAGTGGGAGCACGGTAGAATTGGAAGAAATTCAACGACCACAAACTGAAACTGAAAGTTTGACAGAACCTCAGGATTCAATAACCCCAGACGAACCTCAGCCACTCCGCAGATCTGGTAGGATTTCTCATCCGCCCGAGAGATACTACGGTTTTCTCATTGACGGGGATCGAGAGGATTGCATCTTGGAAGAAGATGACCCTACCAGTTTCAGGCAGGCCATTATCAGTAGGGACTCTGATAACTGGCAGGAAGCAATGCAATCTGAAATGGAGTCCATGTACGCCAATAAAGTGTGGACCATGGATATTGCTCCACCTGGGGTAAAACCCGTTGGATGCAAATGGATCTACAAAAGGAAACTTGGTGTAGATGGGCAGGTGGAAACCTATAAAGCTAGACTCGTTGCAAAAGGTTTTCGTCAAAGACCTGGTTTGGACTATGATGAAACTTTTTCTCCGGTGGCTATGCTCAAATCCATTCGGATCCTACTTGCCATTGCTGCCTTCCATGACTATGAAATCTGGCAGATGGATGTTAAAACGGCTTTCCTAAACGGTTGTTTGGAAGTGTGCGTTTACATGGATCAACCAGAAGGTTTCGTAGACGGTGGGAGCAGCGGAAAGGTGTGCAAGTTGCTTAAATCCATTTATGGATTAAAGCAAGCATCGCGGAGCTGGAACATCTGTTTTGATGAGGCAATCAAGGAATTTGATTTCATCAAGAACGAAGATGAACCCTGTGTATATAAGAAGATTGTAGGACGAACTGTCGTATTCCTAGTCTTGTACGTGGACGACATTCTTTTGATAGGAAATGATATTCCTATGCTACAATCGGTCAAGCTATTTTTGTCACAAAGGTTCTCCATGAAGGACCTGGGTGATGCCTCGTACATTCTGGGGATCAAGATCTATAGAGATAGATCCAAGAAACTATTGGGACTTTCGCAGTCCAGGTACATAGAGACCGTACTAAAGAGATTTAGTATGGAGGGTTCCAAGCACGGTAACATACCCGCATTGCACGGAATTACCCTCTCCAAGAAGATGTCTCCTAAGACTGACGAGGAGAGGGTTCGCATGAGCACTATACCCTACGCTTCGGCGGTAGGATCTATAATGTATGCGATGCTATGTACAAGACCAGATGTAGCTTACGCGTTGAGCGCGGTAAGCCGGTATCAGTCAGACCCAGGGGAGGACCACTGGACAGCAGTGAAGAACATTCTCAAGTACCTGAGAAGGACTAAGGAGATGTTCTTGGTTTACGGTAATGGAGACCTCCGGGTCGAGTCCTTTGCCGATTCAAGCTTCCAGAGTGACAAAGATGACAGCAAGTCCGTCTCGGGTTTTGTGTTTACCCTCAACGGAGGGGCGGTATGTTGGAGGAGTTCCAAGCAGGAAACCGTCGCAGACTCGACGATGGAGGCTGAATACATTGCTGCAAGCGATGCCGCAAAAGAAGCGGTCTGGATGAAGAAGTTCATTAGTGAACTTCAGGTGGTTCCGTCCATTGTTGACCCAATACCTTTGTATTGCGATAACAATGGGGCTATAGCTTTAGCGAAGGAACCAAGGTCCCATCAGAAATCCAGACACATCTTAAGGCGGTATCACCTGATCAGGGAGATCATTGATCGACAGGAGATCGAGGTGCGGAGAGTAGACACAAAGGACAACACTGCGGACCCATTCACGAAGGCTTTACCCCAGACTCAGTTCAAGCGGCTGATCGAGATGATAGGTCTTCGATACGCCAGTACATGGCCTTAGTGCAAGTGGGAGATTGTTAGTGTATATGCTCTAGAGGCCATTACTGTATCATACTAGTATGTATATTACTTGATGGAAGCTTGGGATATTCACAGTTGTACAGACAATCTTGCTCAATATAGTAGTATGCTACTTGGTTTGTCTCTGCTTTAATGTGTACATGTGTGTTTATTTATTATATCACCTATACGCATTAGTAGAGCCCTTAGGATCTTTGCTTGATTACCGGCGTTGTGATGGCGATCACACTCGTGGGGGCTGGGTAATCTACAAGCACATCCTTATACACGTCCCTGGTCGTGGGAGTATCGAGATAGGGCATCGATGCTCCGGAGTAGACTAGCGTATGCGCTTCTCATCCCAGCACGGGAGACGGTCTGTCCCACAGCCGTCGGTACGTCGTACTTGAGATAGTATGCGGGTGCTCGTTAGGTTACGAGTACACTGGACAGGACTCGTCGGGAACTGACAGGTTGGTATTATACCTATCGTCAGTTAACAGTTCCCAGGTGACATGAGTACAGCTTAGTCCGCTGACTTGACACTGGCACTTCGCCTCGAGTGTGTTCCCACTGCATTTTGATCACTACCCTACCACGGCTCAAAGGAGTCGTGCAAACAGGTAGTGGTTGGGTGCAGTCCCGAAACACTTGGAGGCAGTGCCGGTTAGACAGGATTCGTCTCTCCCGGTATTGGGGGTTGACATCGCGCTGTGTCTAGGAGAGCCATTACACGAGTAGTCCCTGGCCAGGGCAAGCGAGATATACTGGTAGGTTTCCAGTGTTATCTCAGGGTGTTTTGGGCTTCACTCCGACACGACTTGTACCGCTATTGGGGGACTGACGTTTTACCGCCCCCTAGGCCCGACATGCGATGTATCAGACGAACAGACCGGACTGTATGGAGAATGTCACATTCAGACTCAGTAGGAGTTCAGATGGGGTTCACCTCGTCAGCCTTCTTGTCGGCATCTACCTGGGGACCGTTACGCACAGCTAGTGCCGCTTGCGGTCTGTGGTTAAACCCACTGCCAGCGTAGTGTCGAGTCTTTAGAGTCCCACACAGAGGGCATTCGCCTCTGGGCAAAACAGAGTAGAGGTCGCATGGTTTTGCGACAGGGTTCGTTCTCATCCGCGCACTTGTGCACGTTTGGAGTCCGGACGGATTATACTGGCAGGCTCTGGATTGAGCCAGATACTGGTATATATATTTGGGGTTGCTTTTATATCTTGGTATTCTTGTTCCTCGAAACGAGAATGCAGGTGTGTATGCACAGTTGCTTGAGGCGGAGGATGAGGTATTTCATTAGGGTTTCGGAACGGGTGCGTATGCACAGTTGACAGTTATCATTTTCCAAACCCTAATGGATTTATGAATTATCTATTAATAATAGTAATTAAATGAGAATAATGTTATGGTTGATTTTGTTGACTTGTTGACCATGGTTGACTTGTTGACCATGGTTGAATGTTGACCACCATCATGCTTTGAAAAGTCCTCCTTGATTCATGCTTACATTTCATTAAATGAAGCATGGTAGTGGTCATTTCAAATTACCATCAACTATTCTTATTTTGAATTATTATTATTTAGATAATTCTTTTCTTTTGGCATTATGGTTGCAAGAAAGAAAAGATTGCTCATTCTATCATTTTAGTTTCTCTCTCCTCACTTCATCTTCTTCTTCCTCAAGCTCAAGGTGATTCCTTCTCATGTGTTGAGAATCCTTCACCTTGAAAAGAAAACAACCCCTAGACACTCTCTACTCTCTCTAGGGTTCAAGGTTTAGCAAGCCGAAAATCCTAGTTCACTCAAAGATCGAGGAAGAGCCCAAAGGATGAAGCCCTCAGGTGGATCTATCTTCGGCAAAGAGGAGGCGAGGATGGGAAGCCATTCAAGCTACTACAAAGAACAAGAAAGAAGAACAACAACAAGAAGAGAAGGAGTTCAAGTTGAGGTATAACCACTTTGCATAGTAGTTAACTCTTCTTTGCAAGTATGCTAGTTTAGTTTAGCAAAGATCCGGCTTTTACGGTCCATGTTACAAAGTTTAGAAAAATTTTGATTTACCGTTTCCGCTACCGCGAAAGTACCGGGAGAGGTAACGTGGACCTAACAAGAACACAGCCAGAGGGCTACGTAAACAGTGGGAGCAGCGGAAACGTGTGCAAGATGTTTTATGTAATGAAGCAGGCATCGCGGAGTTGGAACATCTGTTTTGATGAGTTAGTCAAACAATTTGACATCATCAAAATGGTAGATGAACCTTGTATATACAAAACGGTAGTAGAGAGTGAAGTGGTCATCCTCGTATTGTACGTGGACAACATACTCTTGATAGGAAAGGAATTTCCTATGCTACGATCGGTCGATCTCATCTTATCACAAAGATTCTCCAATAGGATCAAAGTGATACCTCCTAAATCCTGAGTTTTCATCTATGAGATAGATGTAACTAGATGCTAGGATTCTCACTAGAAGTAGTGAGATGGTATCAATCGATCCTGGGGAGAATCACTGGAAGGGTTCCAGGGTGATAAAGACGACTGAATGTCAGTCACAGGCATTGTCTTTACCCTCAGTAAAGGGACGGTATGTTGGAAAAGTTCCAAGCTAGATACCGTGGCAAACTAGATGATAAAGGCTGGTAACATCGCTATTAAAGATACTACCAAAGAGGCAGTTCGGGTGTATATTGGTTCATAAGATGAACTAGGTTCCTACCATTGTATGACAATGGAACTATGGTTTTGGCCAAGGAACCCTGGTCCCATCAGTGACCCAGACATATTCTGAGGCAGCATCACCTGATCATGGAGATAGTTGATCTCCAGGGTGATCGAGGTTGGGAGAGTAGACTCAGAGGACAACACGGCGGATCCACTCACGAAGGCCTTTTTCCAAAGAGAGACTTTTAGGGGATGGTTGAGTATGTGATACTGCAACCACTGCTACAGATGGCCCTAGTGCAAGTGGGAGATTGTTAGTTATATGTATACCCTAGAGGCCATTACTGTACATTGGATGTATATTGTAGTGGATGCTGGGACATATATAGGTAGGACTTTCTTGCTCGATATGATAGTACGCTATCTGGTTGCTCTTTATCTTAACGTGTATACTTTCTGTCTCTCTGTTACATGTTGATAAAGCCCTTAGGATGTGTACTCGACTTCCAGGACTGTGATGTAGATCATACTAGTGGGGCCTGGATAGTCCATGAGTACATCCTTCAATGTTCCTAGTCGAGGGAATATCGAGACGGGGCATCGATATTTCAGAGTAGACTAGCGTATATCTTCTCGACCCATGCGATGGGCGATGGATGACCCCATATCCATTGGTGTTTGATATCAGAGATGGTATACGGGTGCTCAGTGGAGACTGGGTACACTGAACGGACTCGCCGAGAACTCCCAGATGGTATTATACCTCACGTTAGATGGCAGTTCTCTGGTGACACTGGTACAGCTTAGTCTGTTGACCCGAGATCGACATAGAGTCTTGTGTGTCTCCCACTGTGCTTTGATTTCCACCCTACCACGGCTCTACTGAGTCGTGCAAACAGGTGGTTTTTGGGTACAGTCCCGATTCACATGGAGGCAATGAGCGATAGGAGGGGATTCGTCTCTCCCGGTATTGGGGGTTGATGTTGCGCTATGCTCGACTGGCCATAACAGGAAATCCCTGGCCAGGGTTGCAGTGACCTACTGGTAAGTGTTATCAGTAGTTTCACACATGTCATGGAGTTCACGTCGGCATGACTTATCGAGCTACTGGGGTCTGACGTTTACCACCCCTAGGCGAGATATGCGACATATCAGACGAACAGACCGGACTGTACGGTAAGTGTTACTGGTTGGATTCACAGGAGTGTGAGCGGGCTTGCTCGTCGTTCTTCTGATCGCTCAATACCCGGGTGGCCGTTACGTTTAGTAGACCGCTTGCGGCTTGTGGATGCTTGATATGATCATCATCTGCTGCCGGCGTATTGACGAGTCTTTAGAGTCCTACACAGAGGTTTCCTGGCTCAAGCGAAACGAAATAGGAGCGCATATGAGATATGTGCAGGACCGAGAATAATGCGTGTATGTGATACCGTATTCCATTCTCGCGATGAATGTATCGATTGATTATATGCGATATAACCTAGTTGTCGAATCAAGGATTGATTCGATAAGCCGATACATAGGATACTAGTCAGTTATATACGATATGACCGGATCGTTAAATCAAGTGTTGATTTAATGATTTAATGTATAATTATATATTTGATATATTACTTTGCATTAACTAGTATTGGTTCACTTTAAATAGATTTTCTCACTTGAATTGTGCAAGTTGTATATGTGATATACTTTTGTGCACATAATTTTATCATGTTTGATGATACATGCTCACTTGGGTTTGTGTAAAGAATTAAACCATGGTTAAGTTAATGATTAGGGTTTTGTTTATTTGATTTACTCATTTATTAATTTCTTTTCATTTAAGTAAAGAGAAATGGTGGTTTTCTTTTGATATTATGCTAGAAAGTTCATGAAACTTTTATAGCATCTTTGAAAAGTCCACCATTTTTGTTTTGCTCTTAATCCTAACCATTCAACAAAACCTTAGTTAATTCTCTACACTAAACCATAGTTAAAGATATGATAAGTATCATTTTTTATTTTTTTATTTTACATATACTTATCATATTATCATCTTCATCTTCTTCTTCTTCTTCAAGAATAAAACTATGCCACCATCAATGGCAACTTGAGAATAAGAGTGAGAAATCCAATTCTAAAGTGAACCCACCTCCTATTTCTTCATCCTCTACCTCTTGCCAAGTAGTATATGGTGTTTTCTTCACAAGTTTCATGACTTGGTGAAGTCGGAGTTTGATCTTGTGATGCCTCGACGTAGATCATCTTCGGCATCGAAGCCGACGATCAAGCCCGCCCATTTCTTCGATGAAGCCGATGCTAGAGTTCGGGATCCTACTTGGACAGCGGAGAGACATCGTCGCGGAGCTTAGTAAGTGGTGGACCGGATCTACAAAGGTTGTAGTCACTTTCCTTTAGCATTTAATTCGTTTACATGCTTGCATCGCCTATATATCTAGTTAACGATCCGTATTAGGGTTTGTAGGCACTTGTAAAATTTGAATTAGCCATGCTTGATCACTTGTGAGACTTCATTAGTGTGCCTAGGAACCCTACAGAATAAATATCCTTGAGAATTCTTTGGATATCCCACAAACTTGCAAAGAACTGATCGTGCCTCGAGTTTGTCCGGATTTTGCTTTTTGACATAGGCCGGACAACCCCATATCTTAATTCGTTTAAAATATGGTCTCTTCCCACTCTATATCTCATATGGTGTGGTAGGTACAGATTTAGACGGAACCAGATTCAATAGGTATATGGCTGTCTCAAGCGCATACCCCCAAAAGGAAATAGGTAACTCAGCATTGCTCATCATTGAGCGCACCATATCTAATAGGGTGCGATTCCTTCGTTCCGATACACCGTTGTGCTTTGGTGTATAAGGAGGAGTAAGCAGAGAGAGAATCCCATTCTCTTTTAGATAATCTAGGAATTCAATGCTTAAGTATTCACCTCCTCGATCAGATCGAAGAATCTTAATACTTTTGCCCGTTTGGTTCTCTACTTCGTGCTTATATTCTCTGAATTTCTCAAAAGCTTCAGACTTGTGTTTCAACAGAAACACATGCCCGTATCTAGAGAGATCGTTAGTGAATGTAATGAAGTAGGAAGAACCGTCTCTGGCGTGTGTAGACATAGGACCGCATACATCACTATGTACCAGTCCTAAGAGTTCAGTAACTCTTTCTCCGTGTCCACTAAATGGAGTTTTGGTCATCTTTCCTTTGAGACATGAATGGCAAGTGTCATAAGATGATAATTCGAATGAATTCAAATATCCATTCTTATGTAACTTAGCCAGCCGTGTCTCATTGATATGGCCAAGTCTACAGTGCCACAAGAAGGATTCGTTCATTTCTGAGCTTTTCCTCTTGTGTGTGTTTTGTATATTGAGGACTGTATTTTGATTGAGAATGAATATGCCATTATGTAACGATCCTGATGCAATCAACTTTTGATCTAGGAATATGTTCATAACATTATCCTTTACTACAAAATTATATCCTTCTTTACTTAATAAAGAAACTGATATAATGTTGCACATCATGTTCGGTATATAATAGCACTCATTCAGAACTAGTGTATCACCACTTGGTAATACCAGGTGATATTTGCCAACTGCTTTGGCTGCGACATTTTCCCCATTCCCTACTTGAACGGAATGATCACCTTTTCCCAGTTCTCTACCTTTCCGTAGCCCATGTAACTGCTTACATATGTGGGATCCTGATCCGGTATCTAATACCCAGGACGTAGGGTGAACTGAAAAACAGTTCTCAATAACAAACACACCCAAAGAAGGTGCATCATCATGCATGTTCTTCATTTGGGCGGCGTGAGAATCCAAATATTCTCCTATTTTCTGTTCAGTCTTATAGCACTCACAAGATAGAACGGGTCCAACGTTCCCCTGCACAGTATAACATGCGGGTTCATTCAATACATCCATATTATTATCTTGGTTAGGGCATGACATGGTCGCTACCTGGAGAGAGAGAGAAGAAAACACTTTAGCGTATGCTCTTGCAAGATCAGATTGATTATTATCTTATCTAATCAGGATGGCTCCCACTGGTTTTTATCAAATCTTCCTTCAAACCCTGAAAGGAAAGACTAGCCGGGATTAATTACACCCTACAACTTTGTCGATCTTTCAGCCAGGCAAGTGTCGGTACTTTGAGGGAGGTTCCCCGTTCTTTCGCACGGACCTAATTAAAAGTAAACCTCGTTTTCCCAGAGGCGTAACCCCGTTGACACCTTTCTAGATACCTACTTGATCGGCTAATTGTCCTGTGTAAAACTCTCCCAGGAGTAACAATTACTTGCAGTGGGTATCGGGATCCAACTATCTCATAGAAGGTATGCAATCTCATTGCAAATTTCAACACTTGAAATTCTCGATAATGCTTTTGCCCCTAGCGATCCACGACCTTGACTAAGTCAACAAACCATAAATCGCAAGTCAAGTTCAACCCGTACTTTTCTCGATTGAATTAAACCCACCCGTACGACCCTTGACTGAGTCAACAAGGCCATGCGAATGCCCTAATCCAATCACATCTCATGTTGTAACAGATAAACATTATTTAGCTACCGTACACTATGCCTTGACTAAGTCAACAAACATAGCACGAATACTAAATAATATCTATCTGAAATGACGGAGGGCTACGCAGGTTTTTCAGAAAAACCATGAGCGTAATGAACTTGATATCGTTATAGAATCTAGTGAATTTTGAATTGGAGTGATTTTGAGGCTTTTATTAGTTTTGCTAAAGAGGTCACTCCCGGTGAAGGGATCTCGGCTCTTTCCTCATCGAATAAGGTGCGGGATATATCATATATATCGCTATGCAGAGCAAAACTGTAGCTACCCTTTTATTTGAAAATTTGATTCTACAACATCTTTTAGGTTTCTCGTGCCGCGGAACCGCGGCGGTTCGGTAAGTGTTACTGGTTGGATTCACAGGAGTGTGAGCGGGCTTGCTCGTCGATCTTCTGATCGCTCAATACCCGGGTGGCCGTTACGTTTAGCAGACCGCTTGCGGCTTGTGGGTGTTTGATATGATCATCATCTGCTGCCGGCGTATTGACGAGTCTTTAGAGTCCTACACAGAGGTTCCCTGGCTCAAGCGAAACGAAATAGGAGCGCATATGAGATATGTGCGGGACCGAGAATAATGCGTGTATGATACCGTATTCCATTCTCGCGATGAATGTATCGAATGGTTGTATGTGATATAACCTAGTTACCGAATCAAGGATTGATTCCATTAGTCGATACATTGGATACTAGTCGGTTATATGCAACATGACCGGATCATTGAATCAAGTGTTGATTTAATGATTTAATGTATAATTATATATTTGATATATTACTTTGCATTAACTAGTATTGGTTCACTTTAAATGGATTTTCTCACTTGAAATGCACATTGTATATGTGATATATTTTTGTGCACAAGATTGTATCATGTTTGATGATACATGCTAACTTAGGTTTGTGTAAAGAATTAAACCATGGTTAGTTAATGGTTAGGGTTTCATTTGATTTACTTATTCATTTATTTATTAATTTTGGCAAAAGAAAAATGATATAGTGGCTTTCTTTGTTTGCTTGTTGAAGCTTCATGAGGCTTTGAACAAGTCCACCATATTTGTCTCATGCTTAACCCTAACCATTTAACCTAACCATAGTCTATTCTCTACACCTAAGCATGGTTGGTATATGATAAGTACTCATATTATTTTCCTTTTTAAAAAATACTCATCATATTGCTTTTCTTCTTCTTCTTCATCTTCAACAATGAAGAAAGCTTGCCTCCATCAATGGCAACTTGAGAAAAAGAGTGAGAAATCCAATTCTAAAGTGAACCCACCTCCTATTTCTTCATCCTCTACCTCTTGCCGAGTAGTATAGGGTGTTTTCTTCACAAGTTTCATGACTTGGTGAAGTTGGAGCTTGATCTTGAGTTGCCTCGACGTAGATCATCTTCGGCATCGAAGTCGACGACCTAGCCCGATCAATTCTTCGATGAAATCACCGCGAGAGTCCAAGATCCGATTTGTACAGCGGAGGGACGTCTACGTGGAGCTAAGGAAGTGGAGGACCGGATCTACAAAGGTTGTAGTCACTTCCCTTTTAGTTAAAGTTGTTTACTTGCATCACATCATCTATACATCTAGTTAACGATCCGTATTAGGGTTTGTAGGCACATGGAAAATTTAGAATTAGCCATGTTCGATCACTTGTGAGACCTCAGTAGTGTGCCTAGGATCCCTACAGTGATACCACTGTAGGGTTCCTAGGCACGCTAAAGAGGTCTCACAAGGCATCAACCATGCCAATTTTAAATTTTACGGTGCCGAGAAACCCTAGACTAGATTGTTAACTAGAGATTAGGCGAAACAACAAGCTAGTAAACAACTTTACTGCTAAGTGAAAGAGACTACAACCTTTGTCGATCCGGTCCTCCACTTCCTTAGCTCCGTGATGATGTCCCTCCGCTGCGATCATCGGATCCCGGACTCTAGCGATGGTTTCGTCGAAGAAATGATCGGGCTAGGTCGTCGACTTCGATGCCGAAGATGATCTACGTCGAGGCAACTCAAGATCAAGCTCCAACTTCACCAAGTCAAGAAACTTGTGAAGAAAACACCCTATACTACTTGGCAAGTGGTAGAGGATGAAGAAATAGGAAGTGGGTTCACTTTAGATTTGGATTTCTCACTCTTTTTCTCATTTCACCATTGAAACTAGCAAGCTTTTTCTTCTTGAAGAAGAAGAGGAAGAAGAAAAAGAATATGATAATAATTCTTGATCATAGAAAATAATGTGATTCTTATCATATTAGCAACCATGGTTGAGTGTAGAGAATCAACTAGGGTTAGATGAATGGTTAGGTTAAGCAAAAGAAACAAAAATGGTCAAACCTTCTCAAAGCTTCAAGAAGCTTCAAGTGTAAAACAAAAGGCCACCATTTTCTTTTCTTTTGCCAAAAAGAATAAAATAAATAAATGAGTAAATGAAACCCTAACCATTAACCTAATCATAGTTTAAAGCATACACACAACCAAGTTTGCATGTATCATCAAACATGATACAAAACTAGTGCACAAAACTATATCATATATATATAATGTGCACATCAAGTGAGAAAATCCATTTTAAGTGAACCAATACTAGTTAATGCAAAGTAATATATCAAATATATAATTATGCATTAAATCATTAAATCAACGCTTGATTTAATGATCCGGTCATACTGCATATAACCGACTAATATTTAGTGTATCAATGTATCGAATCAACACTTGATTGGGTAACCCGGCTATATCTCATATAACCGTCCAATGATACAAATCGCGAGAATAGAATACAGTATCACATACTGGTATTATTCTCGGTCCCGCACATATCTCATATGCGCTCCTATTTCGTTTTGCTTGAGCCAGGAAACCTCTGTGTAGGACTCTAAAGACTCGTCAATACGCCGGCAGCAGATGATGATCATATCAAGCACCCACAAGCCGCAAGCGGTCTGCTAAACGTAACGGCCACCCGGGTATTGAGCGATCAGAAGATCAATGAGCAAGCCCGCTCACACTCCTGTGAATCCAACCATTAACACTTACCGTAGAGTCCGGTCTGATCGGCTGATATGTCGCATATCTCGCCTAGGGGTGGTAAACGTCAGACCCAAGTAGCTCGATAAGTCGTGTCGAGATGAGGTCTATAACAGTTCGAGCAACTACTGGTAACACTTACCAGTAAATCTCAGCAACCCTGGCCAGGGATTTCCGGTTATAGCTAATCGAACACAGCGCAACATCAACTCCCTATACCGGGAGAGACGAATCACCTCCTATCGCTCATTGCCTCCATGTGATTCGGGACTGTACCCAAAAACCACCGTTTTGCATGCCCTCTTGGACGTGGTAAGGTGGAAATCAAAGCACAGTGGGAATCACACAATACTCTATGACGATCTCGGGTCTACAGACTAACCTGTACCAGTGTCACCAGAGAACTGCCATCTGACGTGAGGTATAATACCATCTGGGAGTTCTCGACGAGTCCGTCCAGTGTACCCAGTCTCCACTGAGCACCCGTATATCATCTCTGATTTCAAACACCAATGGATATGGGATCATCCATCGCCCATCTGTATGGGTCGAGAAGGTATACGCTAGTCTACTCTGGCATATCGATGCCCCGTCTCGATATACCCACGACCAGGGACCTTGAAGGATGTACTTATGGACTACCATGTCCCCACTAGTATGATCCGCATCATAGTCCAGGTAATCAAGTACACATCCTAACGGCTTTACCAACATGTAACAGAGAGACAATCAGTGTACACGTTAAGGTAAAGAGTAACCAGATCGCATACTATCATGTCGAGCAAGAAAGTCCTCCCTATATATCTCTAAGCATCCACTACAATATACATCCAATGTATAGTAATGGCCTCTGGGGCATACATATAACTAACAATCTCCCACTTGCACTAGGGCCATCAAATAGCAGTGGTTATAGTATCTCATACTCAACCATCCCATAAAAGTCTCTCTCTGGGAAAAGGCCTTTGTGAGTGGATCCGCCGTGTTGTCCTCTGAGTCTACTCTCCTAACCTTGATCTCCTTGGAGATCAACCATCTCCATGATCAGGTGATACTGCCTTAGAATATGTCTGGATTACTGATGGGAGGAACGTTCCTTGGCATAAGCCACAACTCCATTGTCACACAATGGGAGGAACTAAGTTCATCTCATGAACTAATATATACCCAGACAGCCTCTTTGGTAGCATCTTAAATAGCGATGTATCCAGCCTTTATCGTCTAGTATGCCACGGTATCTAGCTTGGAACTCTTCCAACATACCGTCCCTCCGCTGAGGGTAAAGACAATGCCTGTGACGGACATTCAGTCGTCCTTATCACTCTGGAACCCTTCCAGTGATTCTCCCCAGGATCGATTGATACCATCTCACTACATCTAGTGAGTATCCTAACATCTAGTTACATCTATCTCATAGATGAAAACTCAGGATTTAGGAGGTATCACTTTGATCCTATATGGAGAATCCTTGTGATATGCGGAGATTGACCGAGCGTAGCATAGGAAACTCCTTCCCTAACAAGAGTATGTCATCCACGTACTCTACGAGGATCACTACCATACTCCCTACTACCTTTTTGTATATACAAGGTTCATCTACCATTTTGATGATATCAAACTATTTGACTAACACATCAAAACAGATGTTCCAACTCCGCGATGCCTGCTTTATCACATAAAACATCTTGCACACGTTTCCGCTGCTCCCACTGTCTACGAAGCCTTCTGACTGTGTACTTACAGACTTTCTCTTCTAAAACATCATTTAGAAAAGCGGTCATGACACCCAACCGCCAGATATTGTAGTCATGGTATGCAGCCGTGGCAAGTAGGATCTGGATGGACTTAAGCATAGATCCTTAGAAAAGGTTTCAACATAATCCATACCTGGTCAATGATGCAAACCTTTAACAAGTCTAGCTTTGAAAGTCTCAACTTTTCCATGTACACCAAGTAATCTTCTCAAGATATACTTGCTCCTGATGGGGATTTAACCCTTCAGATAAAGCAACCAAAGTCCATACTTTGTTGGTGTATAAGGATTCCATCTCAGATCACTAAGCATCCAGCCATTCTTACAGAGTCCCACTCCTGATGGCCAGCTCAAAACTAGTTGGGTCATCATCTCATGATGCAATCCTCGCTCCCACTGTCATAGAGAAACCGAAGTATCTCTCAGGTGGTTAAGGAACCCTACTAGATCGGCGGAGAGGCTGAAGTTCGTCGGGGACTATTGAATCCATTGGTTCTGTCAAATTATCAGCTGCAGTTTTGTATAGCTGGAACCTTTCCAGTTCTACAGAACTGACCTTGCTTCGATCTTGTCCGGATTTTGCTTTTAGACATAGACCAGACAACTCCAAATCTTAACCAACTTAAGATATGGGCTCTTCCCTTTCCATATCACATATGAAGTGGTAGGCAACTGATTTGATCGGAACCCTATTCAATAGGTATGCAACTTCTCAAGTGCATAACTCCCAAAAAGAAATAGGAAACTCAGTTGTACTCATCATAGAGCACACCATATCATATAGGGTGCTATTGCTCCGCCCCGATATACCATCGTGCTATGGTGTAAACGGAGGAGTAATGCTGAGAGAGAATCTCATTCTCCTTTAGAATAGTTAAGGATTTCCGTGCTCAAGTATTCTCCTCCTCGATCACATCAAAGGACATAATACTTATACCCGTATTTTGGTCCTCTACTTCTAATTTATATTCTGTGAATATCTCAAAAGGTTTGGACTTGTGTTTCAACAGGAACATATGTCTGAATCTAAAGAGATCATCAGAGAATGTAATGAAGTACAAAGAACCGGTCCTGGCATGTGCAGACAGGGGACCTTACATACATCATCATGTATCAGTCTCAAGAGTTTACTAACTCTTTCTCTGTTTCCAACAAACAGAGCTACGGTCATCTAATCTTTGTGACATGACTGGCAAGTTTCACAAGTTGTAAATTCAAACTAATTTAATATACATCTAACTGTAAGTTCAGCCAGTCGGGTCGCATTGATATGACCTAGTCTACAATGCCACAAGAAGGATTCGTTCATTTCTGAACTCTTCCTCTTGTCTGTGTTCTGTATACAAGGAACTGTAGTTTGATTTAGAACGTTAATGCTTTTAGATAACGTGCCTGAACCGATCAACTTTTGAAAAAGGAAATGTTCAAAACATTATCCAACAATACAAAATTATATCCTTTCTTTACTACTAAAGAGACTGATATGATTTTGTATATCAGGTTCGGTATCTAATAGCATTTGTTCAGAATCAATGTATTGGTAATACAGGGTGACAGTGACCAACAGACTTGGCTGCAACACTTGCCCCGTTTTCTGTCTCATGAAACTTATCACCCGTTCTCAGTTATTTACCTATTTGTAGCCCATGTAACAAATTACATATGCGAGATCCTGATCCGGTATCTCATATCCAGGACGTAAAGAATACTGAGAAACAGTTCTGCATAATGAACACACACGAAGATGATGCATCAGCATGCATTCTCTTCGTTTGGGCGGCACGGGAATTCTGGTAATCCCCAATTTCCTGCTCTATCTTATAACAATTATAAGTTGGAACGGGACCAACGTTCCCCAGTTCAGTATAACAAGCGGGTTCGGTCAATAATCCGTATTATTATCTTGATTAAGGCGTGATATGGTCGCTACCTAGAGAGAGAGAGAAGAAAACACTCAGCGTATGCTTTTGCAAGATCAGATTGGTTTTTATTTTATCTAATCAGGATAGCTCCCACTGTATTATCAAATCTTTCTTCAAACCCTAAAAGGAAAGACTAGCCGGGATTAATTACACGCTACAAGTTCGCCAATCTTTCAGCCAGGCCAGTGTCGGTACTTTGATGGAGGTCCCCCGTGCTTTCGCACGAACCTAATTAATGTAAACCTCGTTTTCCAGAGGCGTAACCCCGTTGACACCTTTCTAGACACCTACTTGATCGGCTAATTGTAATGTGTAAAACTCTCCCAGGAGTAACTCTTGTTAGTTGTATGTATGCCCTAGAGACCAGTATTGTACAGATGATGTATATTATATTGGATGCTTGGACATATATAGAGATGACTTTCTTGCTCGATATGATAGTATGCTATCTGGTTACTCTTTATCTTAACATGTACACTTGTCTCTTTGCACTGTCTTATAGTTACATGTTGGTAAAGCCCTTAGGATGTGTACTTGACTACCTGGACTGTGATGCAGATCATACTAGTGAGGACATGGTAGTCTATAGATACATCCTTCAAGGTCCCTAGTCGTAGGTGTATCGAGACGGGGCATCGATATACCAGAGTAGACTAGCGTATATGCTTCTCGACCCATGAGATGGGCGATGGATGATCCCATATCCATTGGTGTTTGACATCAGAGATGATATACGGGTGCTCAGTGGAGACTGGGTACACTGGACGGACTCGCCGAGAACTCCCAGATGGTATTATACCTCACGTCAGATGGCAGTTCTCAGGTGACACTTGTACAGGTTAGTCTGTAGACCCGAGATCGTCATAGAGTCTTGTGTGATTCCCACTGTGCTTTGATCTCCACCTTACCACGTCCATGAGGGCATACAAAACGGTGTTCTTTGGGCACAGTCCCGAGTCACATGGAGGCAATGAGCGATAGGAGGGGTTTCGTCTCTCCCGGTATTGGGGGTTGATGTTGCGCTGTGCTCGATTGGCCGTAACAGGGAAGTCCCTGGCCAGGGCTGATCAGAGATTTGCTGGTAAGTGTTACCAGTAGTTTCTCGACCCGTTATGAGCCTCACATCGGCATGACTTATCGGTTATTGGGGTCTGACGTTTACCACCCCTAGACTTGATATGCGGCATATCAGACGAACAGACCGGACTGTACGGTAAGTGTTACTGGTTGGATTCACAGGAGTGTGAGCGGGCTAGCTCGTCGATCTTCTGATCGCTCAATACCCGGATGGCCGTTACGTTTAGCAGACCGCTTGCGGCTTGTGGGTGCTTGATATGATCATCATCTGCTACCGGCGTATTGACGAGTCTTTAGAGTCCTACACAGAGGTTTCCTGGCTCAAGCGAAACGAAATAGGAGTGCATATGAGATATGTGCAGGACCGAGAATGATGCGTGTATGTGATACCGTATTCCATTCTCGCGATGGATGTATCGATTGGTTATATTCGATATAACCTAGATATCGAATCAAGGATTGATTCGATAAGTCGATACATAGGATGCTAGTCGGTTATATGCGATGTGACCAGATCGTTAAATCAAGTGTTGATTTAATGATTTAATGTATAATTATATATTTGATATATTACTTTGCATTAACTAGTATTGGTTCACTTTAAATGGATTTTCTCACTTGATGTGCAAGAAGTATATGTGATATACTTTTGTGCACATATTTGTATCATGTTTGATGATACTTGATCTTGTGGTTAAGTGTAAAGGATTAAACCATGGTTAAGAGATGATTAGGGTTTTGCTTTTTCATTTATTTATTTGTTTATTTATTTGGAAAAGATTTAGATAAGAATGGTGGCTATGTTTGTTTCTAGTTGAAGCTTCATGAAGCTTTGACTTCTTAACCATTCTTGTCTTCATGCTTAACCCTAACCCATCCAAGTAACCATGGTCTATTCTCTACACTCTACCCTAGTTAGTTTATGATAAGTATTCATTTATTATTCATTTTAACTCAACACTTATCATATTCTTTCTTCTTCTTGATCTTCTTCTTCAAGAAAGAAAGCTTGATGCCATCAATGGCAACTTGAGTTCTAAAGTGAGAAATCCAATTCTAAAGTGAACCCACCTCCTATTTCTTCGCCCTCTACCTCTTGCCAAGTTGTTTTGGGTGTTTTCTTCACAAGTTTCACAACTTTGTGAAGTCGGAGCTTGAACTTGTGATGCCTCGACGTAGATCATCTTCGGCACGAAGCCGACGACCTAGTCCGCCAATTTCTCCGATCAAGCCGATGATTGAGTCCGGGATTCGAGATGGACAGCGAGAGGATGCCTACGTGGAGCTAAGGAAGTGGAGAACCGGATCTACAAAGGTTGTAGCCTATCTCCTTTAGTTAAGATGTTAACTAGTTTCGTTTTCGCCTAAATTTCTAGTCGACGATCCGTATTAGGGTTTCTCGGCACCCATAAAATTTGAAATTGGCATGGTTGATGCCTTGTGAGACCTCTATAATGTGCCTAGGAAGCCTACAGTAGTATCAGAGCCTAGCTAGAGCCTTAGGCGAAGTCCAGACGGAGTTTGAAGTCCGATCGAACCGAAACCCTAATATCAAAGTTGCTCTCTGTACATTTTTTAAAAACTGGGTTTTTTCCAAATTAAAAATATGCAGAAAATTCAGCAGGACTTTCTAAGAATTACTGTGAAACACGATCACCCAATTCCTCCAAAGTGCGGCGGAACCGCGGCAGAAGCCTGGCTTCTGCGGCGGTTCCGCGGCCGTATGATGACGTCACCCACCCAATTTTGCACAGTAACTTTCCGGATAGTTGAGTATTCTGGGTTGTATTGGGGACTCGGCATTTCGATCGGATTATCGAACTTTGTCTAAGTGCTTTCCGGATAATTTTTTGAATATGTTAAAAAGTCCGACCGGATATAAATACCCAACTTTTCCCCTGCCGGAAAATATCCAAGTGTTGGATTTTTGTGTGGTTTAAGGACATTCTGAGTAGTGCAAGTAACGCCATGGTCCCTCTAGAAGACAACAAACCTTAACTCGATTATGTGACCGTCTTGAACTGCCCTTTGAACCTTCGGGTTTGGGGCAGTACGGCGTGCCACATGTGAGGCGTTGGCTTGACCCTTCTACGGCTGGACCGTTGGTACTGAGGCATGAAGTGAATGTCTTTGAACCTATTTCATGTGTTGGACGGTTTCGGGAAAACTTGGGTGTTCGAATGTTCGATCGAAAAGTCTAATATTTTCTATTTATCCGGAATGGGATACAATAATTGGAATTCACAACCAGTTATGAGATAACTGAATGAATGTTATAAATCTAGCGGTTTAGTTTCATTTGATATTGAAAAGAGTTTTCGATAATGAGACTAAAATGCGGGGTTTATAACTGATTAGGCATGTGATGTCTAAAGAGGTTGCGGATTCCAACTGTTGTAGTTTTACACTTTCTTTTCTGTGACCGTAAGTGTAATATATGATATCGCCGGTTTCGTTGCTATATGTCAACGACAATTGGGATGCGCATATTTACTTACGTTGATGACATGTGATGTTATGTGTTGCTGGATATGTTATATTGGATCGTCGTGTTTGAATAGCCGGGGGTTTTTATGTGAGATGAGTGTTTTTCATTTTCTTTCATGTAAAAACTTGTATGTAATATTCTTTTATTTGGGGCACTTCCAGGTTGCGGAAGATGTCACCTTTTGTATATTATTTACTTTTCCGCATTAGGATAGACCCAAGGAGGGGAGCACAAGTAACCGGGTTCTGGGGTCCAGTGGGAGACCAACTCGAGGAGTCGAGTCCGGGTCTCCTAACCCTAGAATTGGCAGGGTTGCTTGCCGCTCTCGTAGGGGTCTAGGGGTGTGGGATTGGCTATTCATCACGACCGTGGAATCCGTGTTTTATACTGGCTCGTATTGAAAACACGGACGTCCTAGTATATCCAATGTTTCATATGTTTCTTCTGCTGCGATATCTGTGATGTGATCATGTAATGTTCTGTGATAGATACAGTATATAGTATATATGATATATTATATAGACATTACTTATGTTTTGCACCCGCACTAGCCCTGCCCTGCTCTGTCGTTAGTTACCTAACTTAACGGTGCACGAGGGGACATCCAGGCGAATGCGGATGGCATAAGTGTACGTCGTATTTATCTGTGATGTTTAGGTGACTTAAATGATGGGACTTCATTAATGTGATTAATGAAATAAAAGAAACCAAATGATGTTGTAGAATCAGATTTTAAACAAAACAAGTAGCTACAGTTCTTGCTTTGCATAGCGGTATATGTGATATATCCTGCACCTTATTCGATGAGGAAAGTGTAAGTGCACGGCGGCGCCCCAGCCGTCAATCCGACGCCGGAATGCGGAAACGGTGATAAACTTAAATTTTTGCGGACTTTGCAAACCGGCACCACCGCGCACTAAACTCCGGATCGAACCATTAACTAGTCTACGCTACAAAAAGAAAGGGAAGAGATGTATACCGACGATCCTAGTCCTCCGGTCTTCATCTCCACTCCGATCTCCTCGCGGGATCTCCGTCCGTCTCCTCCTCGTCGGAAAGGGCACCACGAAGCCGGGTACTTTTACGGGCTCCCGCCTCTATACCGAGGCAACTCGCGCATGAAGCCGGCAACTCGACATGCCCAAGGCTTGCTGTAGGATGTGTAGGGTTTATGTCTCATTGGGGTTTTGGTTGCCTTTTGAAGATGGAGGAATGAAGGTATGAAAAATGGTGCTTTCATTTTTCTTGGCATGAAAAGAGATCAAGAATGAAAAACACTCTCAAGGATGAAGCTCTCTCCTTCTCTTTTCTTCTTCTCACTCAACCATGAAAAAAAACTTATGAACTTAGAAAATGGAGGAGGAAAGAATATGAAGCAATAAGGGAGGTGAGTGTAGGAGATGAGAAGAGGTGACCACATCAAGGGACAAAGAAACATACAACCATGCCTTTCACTATTAAACCCATACCCTCACTTTATCACAATCAAATCTCATAAAGCAAAAGCATGGTTGAAAAGAAAATGATAGCTATCATAATCAAACATTTACAATAAACCCCCTCCACAAATGTTATTTGCACAATTGCAAATAACACCCTCCATCGGAAAAGTCCGGCCGGGAAAGAACAAAGGAAAACCGGCCGGAACGGAATGCAAACTGGCAACTCCAGAAAACTGGTCCCGTAATAAATTACAGGAAAACCCCGATACTGTGCATACACACCCGCATCTGTATTCCGTCCGGATACAAATGCAAAGAGACAAAATCTACACTGTACTAAACTAGGACCGGCTTAAACCAAAGCCGGCTAGTAATAAACCGTTCGATCCTGATCCGTGCAATACCGCACGTATCTGATCGAACCCTGCCATATATATACATACGGCCACTAGTACAAAACTGTCCGATCCTGATCCGTGCAATACCGCACGTATCTGATCGGACCCTGCCATATCTCCATACGGCCTCTACAGCGTTTCGCCCGAAACTTGAGTAACTGAAAGTGTGGTGGACTCTAAAGACTCGTCAACACCTTGGTTGTGGATTTAACCACTAGCACGTCAGAGGTATAAGCCAATACGTGACGGGCTACCAGGTACTGACCAAATGGGACGTCGATGAGGAAGCTCACCCCGACACCCAACTGAGCCTGTCAGTGACAATATCCGTGCAGTCCGGTCCGTTCGTCTATGAGTATCGCATGGCGGGCCTAGGGGGTTGGTAAAAGTCAGACCCCCAAAAGCGGTACAAGTCGTGTCGGAGTGTAGCCCAGAACACCCTGAGATACTACTGGAATACCTACCAGTAAATCTCCTTGCCTTGGCCAAGGACTTTGTGTAATGGCTCTCCTAGACACAGCACGACCTCACCCCCAATACCGGGAGAGACGAACCCCTGAAGATACGCTCACTGCCTCCATGTGGCTCGGGACTGTACCCAACTAAAACCTGTTTGCACGACTCCTTTGAGCCGTGGTAGGGTAGTAATCAAAGTACAGTGGGAACTCACACGAGACAAATGACGATCCCCAGGTCGATGGACTAACCTGCACACATGTCACCAGGGAACTGCCATCTGACGTCTGGTATATGACCAACTAGCATGTTCCCGGCGAGTCCTGTCCGGTGTACTCATAACCCAATGAGCACCTGTATACATCTTAGGTGATCCAACTGACACCAGTGGCTTGTGAGACCGGCCACTGCCCCTCGTCGGGGTCTCGACTGTATACACTAGTCTACTAATGGAGTATCGATGCCCGGTCTCGAAACTCCCACGACTAGGGACCTTTTAAGGATATGCTTGTAGACCCCCAGCTCCCACTTATATGATCGCCCTCATACTGCTGGTGGTCAAGCAAGAATCCTATGGGCTCTATCAACGTGTAATAGCGACGTGTCATGTCACCTAAAGCAGTACACGATGATAAAGGTAAACCAGATAGCATACTATCATCTCGAGTAAGACTGTCCTACCGGGATAGGTCCTCCCTCAATCATTACAATCACGTACCTGTGACCTAATAATTGACTCTGAGGGCACTATCTCCAACAATCTCCCACTTGCACTCAAGGCTAATTATTGCGATGTCGCATACTCACAGCCCGTGTGATACCGAACACCCAACTCCTCTACTAGTCAGTCTCACAAAACTCGTTTGCGAAACTATTGCGTTCGAGGAATAGCCTCAGTGAGTGGATCCGCTTAGCTGTTTCTTTCTATGTCTCTCTATATCTCAAGTTCGCGGAGAAAGCCATCTCCCGAAATGAGCAATACCTGTCTTAGAATGTGTCTGGATGTCTGATGGGACATAGCTCATAAATGAACTTCAAATCCAAACTTCTTAGACTGTATCGTCAACTGAACTTAATCAGTATCCTGCGCGCCATGCCTCCCTCAGTATTGCCTTGGATCACCTGTCCAAAATACTGCCCTTCGTCAGAGGGAAAACTATAACTCTGACAACCTCCTTGTCGTCCATGTCACCTTGGAAGCCTGGAATGATAACTGTCTCCCGAATGAGGCTGTCGTTATCATATCCCTAGAACATCCACTTATGTTCTAAAACTGCTTCCGACTGTTTCTCCAGGATTGGATCAATATCAACTTATTGCATCTAGTGCAAGAACAACATCTGGTGTGGTACTTGACATCTCATGATTGACTCAATTGCCTAAGCAAATGATCTGCCAATCATGCACGTCCCTCTCCCCTTTAGTCTGTAAGACACCTTTGGAGAGGGTGACTCCATTACCTGCAGGTACACTACCGTGCCAGGAGTCGTCCATCCTAAATACTCTTAGAATGCTGTCAAGTACCCTGATTTGGAAACCACCCAAATCTAGATCTAAAACCATAGATCTAGTAACCAGTATGTCTGATATAATACCCAATTCCTATGTGGAGAAACAACTGTGTGACGACCAAAGTACAACCGATTGTAGTGTAGGAGTTTCTTTTCCTATTCTGTGTATGTCATCCAGATACCAGGACATCACACCCTACTACCTTCTCAACAGATCCATCCCCTTTTCTGATGAAGTCAAACCCATGACTGTCACATCAGAAATAGATGATCTATCTCCGCTACATCTGCTCTAGTCTATAAATAGACATAAGCTACCTGTCCACCAATGCTTCCGCTGCTCCCACTGACTACGACAACCCTCTGGCAGAGTCATATAGACGTACACTTCTAAAGCAAGTTTAGAACGACGCTATACTCATCCTCCTGCCGGGTCTCGCAGCCTGGAACAACAGCAATGGTAATTTTGGGTAAACAAGAACTTCCCTGTAACCGTCCTTGAGGCTACTGTAGTACCTCTCGGGTGCCTGAAGTTACCCACCATATCTGCGGAGTGGCCAATGGAATGTCAATCCAGATTGAATCTTTAGGTTCCTTATCAAATCTTCAGTAATCGTTTGTGGTTCTGGAATCACTTCCAGTTCTACCATACTCCCACTACTGTTTTCTGAAAAAGTCCATTTTTAATAAAACTGTGGCGAGTCTAGAACAATATCGCTATTGTTCATCCAGATGGTAGAAAATCAACCCTCGTCACAGCTTGGGTCAACCCACAAACAGCCATTACAGAAACGTGCCTTGAGTTACCCAGTGTCTGGTTTTAATCATAAACCGGACAACTCCCCGTACCTTAACATCGTTAAGATATGAACTGTTCTATATCCAATATAGAAAAAGAGGCACTGATTTAATTGAACCAGATCCAAATCATGCAACTGTCTCCAGTGCATGTCAACTAAATGGAAGGAGGCCGATCAGCGTTACTCAACTTAGGAATGCTTCTAATTATGAGTAATCTGAAAGAGAAGCAAGATCTCTTAATCATTACTGTCAACTGAATACCATTGACAAGTATCTACATCTTCGATCACTTTGAAGAATCCCGATACTTGCTACACCTGGTTCTCTACTCTATTCAAATACCTATAACTTCTCAACATTCAGACCATGCGTTTCCACGAAACACCTGTCTAAAAACTAGAGAAGTCATAAGTAAACCGAATATAGTGCGAGGACCAACCCCTCTGTCCTAATGGACACTGGACAACTTACAATACACTGTATAAGTCCCTTGAGTCTGACAACTCATTCCCTGTGTGTTGTAGGTTGAAAACTGTACCTTTGGTTATGAAGAATTACACCGCTGTTTAATGCTCCTTACCTAACCATCCGCTGATATAGGTAAATGTCATAGACATAATTTCAAAAAGGTATATCTCACTCTATGAAAATAGACGTACAGATACATCGATTTGAAATTGGTGCATAACGGCGGATATTCAAAACCAAATACTTGCCGTCCGGCAAATAACCCAGGTGACTTCCTCAAATATCACCGATTACAACGAATCCCGATATAATGAGGACAATCACCTAATTCCCAATAACTTACTCCCACTCATCATCTGTAAAACCATACAGATGTGAGAATCGTATCTGGTAAATACATACCCTTGAGTAAGTATCTAATCGGGAAATCAGTTTTCTATTAACAGTACACAGTGAAACTGAAACATTGAAATGTTTCGATGGGGTATCCTGGTATCCCTAGTAATGCCTCTTCCAGATTCACGACTGTAACCGTACAGTTCTTTGCCACCTCTCCAAATCCCTTCATATGTCTTTAGTCTTTACCTTCTGCACACCCCTTTAGGCCAAATGGTTTTCTTCCTTCCCTACCGTTCGGCACCAGCCTATGGTTTGGAAGAAGACTATCCAATAAGCATAATGGGTGTACTGTCCCAATCCTAGAAACACTCGCAACACGAGAGAAGGTGAAGATAAAAGACACCTGAATGTACTTTATTCCTATTTCTCCTGAACCAGGATCCATCCCCGAACTGGAACAAGTTCCTTTCGAGTTCGTATATAACCATACGATGGAATATCCAAATAAACTGTGGATCTTCGTAGTGATACGGAGTGTCCTGGAGAAATACAAAGGTGATGTGGGAGTGGTAACGAAATATTTGGTTTGGTCGTGAAATATCTGTTGCAATTTACTTTGCCCTCCTACTAATCCCTTGCTTTGTCTGAACTTAATACCTTCTGCACACCATCGTTATGCTAATTGGTTTTCTTCATTCCCTACCGGTCGGCACCAGCCTAAGGTTTGGAAGAAGACAATCCAATTTGCGTAATAGGTGTACTACCCCTAAACCAAGGAGTACTCGTAACCTGAGAGAGGGTAAAAGGAAAAGACAACTGAATAATCCTATCCGTTTTCTCCAGAACCGGAAACCATCCTCGAATAAATTCTTTCGAGTTCGTATCTAACCATACGATGGTTTTGTCCAATGGAAGTGGACGTTCGTAGTAAAACGGGGTGTCCTGGAGAAAAGGGTAAAAGTAGGAGTGGCAATGAGGTTTGCAACTCTGACAATCCAAAAGCCGGTGTTTAAGAAGGTTCGGTCAACTTGGTCACTGAGTCAAAGTCTTAGGGTCGGGTCAAAAGGTCGCTGCCAGAGAGAGAGAGAAAAGAAACACTCAGCGTGCACTCTAACCTAGATCAGAATGGTTACCAATTTATCTAATCTGGAAACCTCCCACTGTACCTCAAATTCTCCTCCAAACCTGAAAGAAGAATTAGTCGGGGTCACCCGAGGAGTAAACTAACTCATCAGTGGGAATCGGGATCCAACTCTCATCGCATGATAACGTGACGGAATCCGCTCACGGTATCACACTCCAGAAGGTATGCGCATATCTGGCAAGTTTCAGTACTTTTGAAACTCCCGATGTGATTTCTGCCCCATGCTCTTATGACCTTGGCGTGAGGTCAAAATATCATAAGTCACATGTCAAGTTCTGCCCGTCATTATCCAGGTTAATTTGAACCCACCCGTACATACCCTTGACGTAGGCCAAAATAGTAGTACGACTGTCCCAAACCAACGCATCTATCTATGCAACAGATAAATAACCGGCAGCTACCAAACACTATGCCTTGGCGTGAGGTCAAAATACATAGCTTGAATACTACCGAATATTTAACTGAAATGACGGAGGGCTACGAATGGTTTCTGGCGAAAACCTTTAACGTAATGAACTTGATATCGTTGAAGGAACGGATAGCTTTTTAGAAAATATAGTGACGAAAACCTTTACTAAAGAGGTCACTCCCGGTGAAGGGATCTCGGCTCTTTCCCCGTAGAATGGGGTGCAGGATATTCCAAACGAATACCGCGATGCAAAGCAAAAGTAATCGGCTATAGTGAAGTTAATGCCCTGACGCAAACTTCTGTCCAAGGGGTCACTCCCGGTGAAGGGATCTCGGCCCTTGCCTCGTCGACTGAGGAGCAGGATATTCCAAATGAATACCACGATGCAAAACAAAAGTGAACGTCCTTGCAATAACAGCTTTTTGAAAAGTGTTCCAACAACATCTGATTAGGTTTGTTTTTAACTTGCATTGATCCGAATCAATGCAGTCCCATCAATTGATCACACCAAAAAGAACGAAAATATACTGATGTACGTATATGCCATCCGCATTCGCCACTGGGTCCCGTCATTACCCGTTAGGTTAGCTTACTAACGACAGAGCGGGGACTGGACTAGCGCGGATGCAAAACATATACAACATCTACTAATATATATACCAATATATTATATTCGCTCAAGGCGTGAATAAAATGCAACATCACAGAAAAGTACAGCATCACAGAAACAATACAGATATCTGGGATCCCCGGGTTTCACAGAGCCACTGCTGAAACCCGACGTTCCCCTGGTCGTGTGGATAGCCTGTGCAATGAAATCCTAGACCCCTACGGGCGCGGCAAGTCACCCGCCAAAACCTGAAGCGAGGCAGCCCCCTTCAGCGCCGTGAATGGACCACCCAGCACTTCACGGAATCCGGCAACTTGGGCACCCCTCCTGGGTCAACCTGTACCCCCTACGAGTGCGGCGAATAGCCCGCCAATCCTAGAGTGAAGCCCCCTCCGTCTCAATGCCATGAGATGCGGGCTTGTTGCCCTCCAGAACCCGGCTATCCGTGCACCCCTCCGCGGGGCAATCCTAGTACAGAAAGTAAAATATACATACACCGGGTACATCGACCGCAACCAGGTCGTGCCCCAAAATAATAATACAGTCAGGCAGTGACGGCAGTCCACATGTCGGACGCTCGCCCCGCAATATCAAATGTACATAATACAACAAAACTGTACTAGCATTGCATCCAGGCTATCCCCACGACCGATCCGCAACATCACAGCAAATACATAGAACACCAACGTGAAAGTCACGTTCGCAAATCCGTCTAACCGGGCTATAGCAGTTAGACCGGATTTACCGATCGAGTGACATTCACGGTCGCAGATATAATGTAAATACTGTGAAAAATGTGTTTAAAAAATTTCCGATTGATCAAACAATTAACAAGTGGGCCCCAAAGAAAACTGTAGCACTCACAGAAACAATTGGCCCAACTTTAATATTCCAAAGCCCATATTTTAAGCCCAGAAGGCCTCTGTAAAAAAATGGTGAAGTGATGTGAATAGTGCGCGGCGGAAGGGCCGCACAAAGGGGGTTTTCGCGGCGGTTCCGCGCTCCAACTGTGGAGTTACTTCGTCAAATTTTTACAGAACTCTTAGATTTTCCAGTACATCAATATTTTACAACCTGAAAAATTTTTCGAGACCAAAAATTTTCAACAGAAACTGTCGTGGGCAAATACGGGTTTTGGGACATTTCGATCGATCGGAACTGAAAAACACATTACACAAAGCTAGACTAAGTTAATGGCGAGGCTCTGATACCACTGTAAGTGCACGGCGGCGCCCCAGCCGTCAATCCGACGCCGGAATGCGGAAACGGTGATAAACTTAAATTTTTGCGGACTTTGCAAACCGGCACCACCGCGCACTAAACTCCGGATCGAACCATTAACTAGTCTACGCTACAAAAAGAAAGGGAAGAGATGTATACCGACGATCCTAGTCCTCCGGTCTTCATCTCCACTCCGATCTCCTCGCGGGATCTCCGTCCGTCTCCTCCTCGTCGGAAAGGGCACCACGAAGCCGGGTACTTTTACGGGCTCCCGCCTCTATACCGAGGCAACTCGCGCATGAAGCCGGCAACTCGACATGCCCAAGGCTTGCTGTAGGATGTGTAGGGTTTATGTCTCATTGGGGTTTTGGTTGCCTTTTGAAGATGGAGGAATGAAGGTATGAAAAATGGTGCTTTCATTTTTCTTGGCATGAAAAGAGATCAAGAATGAAAAACACTCTCAAGGATGAAGCTCTCTCCTTCTCTTTTCTTCTTCTCACTCAACCATGAAAAAAAACTTATGAACTTAGAAAATGGAGGAGGAAAGAATATGAAGCAATAAGGGAGGTGAGTGTAGGAGATGAGAAGAGGTGACCACATCAAGGGACAAAGAAACATACAACCATGCCTTTCACTATTAAACCCATACCCTCACTTTATCACAATCAAATCTCATAAAGCAAAAGCATGGTTGAAAAGAAAATGATAGCTATCATAATCAAACATTTACAATAAACCCCCTCCACAAATGTTATTTGCACAATTGCAAATAACACCCTCCATCGGAAAAGTCCGGCCGGGAAAGAACAAAGGAAAACCGGCCGGAACGGAATGCAAACTGGCAACTCCAGAAAACTGGTCCCGTAATAAATTACAGGAAAACCCCGATACTGTGCATACACACCCGCATCTGTATTCCGTCCGGATACAAATGCAAAGAGACAAAATCTACACTGTACTAAACTAGGACCGGCTTAAACCAAAGCCGGCTAGTAATAAACCGTTCGATCCTGATCCGTGCAATACCGCACGTATCTGATCGAACCCTGCCATATATATACATACGGCCACTAGTACAAAACTGTCCGATCCTGATCCGTGCAATACCGCACGTATCTGATCGGACCCTGCCATATCTCCATACGGCCTCTACAGCGTTTCGCCCGAAACTTGAGTAACTGAAAGTGTGGTGGACTCTAAAGACTCGTCAACACCTTGGTTGTGGATTTAACCACTAGCACGTCAGAGGTATAAGCCAATACGTGACGGGCTACCAGGTACTGACCAAATGGGACGTCGATGAGGAAGCTCACCCCGACACCCAACTGAGCCTGTCAGTGACAATATCCGTGCAGTCCGGTCCGTTCGTCTATGAGTATCGCATGGCGGGCCTAGGGGGTTGGTAAAAGTCAGACCCCCAAAAGCGGTACAAGTCGTGTCGGAGTGTAGCCCAGAACACCCTGAGATACTACTGGAATACCTACCAGTAAATCTCCTTGCCTTGGCCAAGGACTTTGTGTAATGGCTCTCCTAGACACAGCACGACCTCACCCCCAATACCGGGAGAGACGAACCCCTGAAGATACGCTCACTGCCTCCATGTGGCTCGGGACTGTACCCAACTAAAACCTGTTTGCACGACTCCTTTGAGCCGTGGTAGGGTAGTAATCAAAGTACAGTGGGAACTCACACGAGACAAATGACGATCCCCAGGTCGATGAACTAACCTGCACACATGTCACCAGGGAACTGCCATCTGACGTCTGGTATATGACCAACTAGCATGTTCCCGGCGAGTCCTGTCCGGTGTACTCATAACCCAATGAGCACCTGTATACATCTTAGGTGATCCAACTGACACCAGTGGCTTGTGAGACCGGCCACTGCCCCTCGTCGGGGTCTCGACTGTATACACTAGTCTACTAATGGAGTATCGATGCCCGGTCTCGAAACTCCCACGACTAGGGACCTTTTAAGGATATGCTTGTAGACCCCCAGCTCCCACTTATATGATCGCCCTCATACTGCTGGTGGTCAAGCAAGAATCCTATGGGCTCTATCAACGTGTAATAGCGACGTGTCATGTCACCTAAAGCAGTACACGATGATAAAGGTAAACCAGATAGCATACTATCATCTCGAGTAAGACTGTCCTACCGGGATAGGTCCTCCCTCAATCATTACAATCACGTACCTGTGACCTAATAATTGACTCTGAGGGCACTATCTCCAACAGAAAGGACCGAGATCCCTTCACCGGGAGTGACTCCTTTAGCAATAACTGGCAGATGCTACACACTCGGTTTGCTTTTGACTGCTTTTTGAGTTCTTGCTTTGCACAGCGATATATATGATATATCCCGCACCTCATTCGACGAGGAAAGGGCCGACGATCCCTTCACCGGGAGTGACCCCTTTAGCAAAACTAGAAAAGCCTCAAAATCATTCCATTTCAAAACTTCATTTGATCCTACAACGATATCAAGTTCATTACGCAATAGGTTTTCAGAAAAACCTGTCGCAGCCCTCCGTCATTTCAGATAAGTACTAGTTAGTATTCGTGCTACGTTTGTTGACTATGTTAAGGCGTAGTGTGCGGTAGCTAATTAGTGCTTATCTGCATAAGCATATGATGCGATTGGATTAGGGTAGTCGTGCGACTTTGTTGACTATGTTAAGGGTCGTGCGGGTGGGTTTAATTCAATCGAGAAATGACGGGTTGGACTTGACTAGCACTTATGATTTGTTGACTATGTTAAGGTCATATAGCTGCTAGGGGCAAAATATTATCCGGAATTTCAAGTGTTGAAATTTGCAATGAGATTGCATACCTTCTATGAGATAGTTGGATCCCGATACCCACAGCGAGTAAGAGTTACTCCTGGGAGAGTTTTACACATTACAATTAGCCGATCAAGTAGGTGTCTAGAAAGGTGTCAACGGGGTTATGCCTCTGGGAAAACGAGGTTTACATTAATTAGGTTCGTGCGAAAGCACGGGGGACCTCCCTCAAAGTACCGACACTGGCCTGGCTGAAAGATTGGCGAACTTGTAGTGTGTAATTAATCCCGGCTAGTCTTTCCTTTTAGGGTTTGAAGGAAGATTTGATAAAAACCAGTGGGAGCCATCCTGATTAGATAAGATAATAACCAATCTGATCTTGCACGAGCATACGCTAAAGTGTTTTCTTCTCTCTCTCTCTCCAGGTAGCAACCATTTCATGCCCTAATAAAGATAATAATATGGATGTATTGACCGAACCCGCATGTTATACTGTGCTGGGGAACGTTGGTTCCGTTCTTTCTTATAAGAGTTATAGGAATGAACAGGACATAGGGGAATACCAGGATTCCCATGCCACCCGAATGAAGAAAGTACATGTTGATGCATTTTCTTCGGGTGTGTTCGTTACTGAGAACTGTTTCTCCATTTGCTCTACATCCTGGGTATTAGATACTGGGTCAGGGTCCCATATATGTAATCAGTTACATGGGCTAAGGAAAGGTAGAGAACTTGGAGAAGGTGATAAAGACATTAGAGTTCGAAATGGTGCAATTGTTGCAGCTAAGACTGTCGGGGAATATCACCTTGCATTACCTACTGGTAATACATTGGTTCTGAACGAATGCTATTACATGCCGAACCTGATATGCAATATTATATCGGTTTCTTTATTAAGTAAAGAGGGATATAATTTTGTATTACAGGATAATGTTATGAACATTTTCCGTAACCAAAAGTTGGTTGGATCAGGCACGTTGTGCAATGGCATTTATGTTCTAAATCAATCAACAGTTCTGAGCATAACAAACACACACAAGAGGAAGAGTTCAGAACTGAACGAATCCTTCTTGTGGCATTGTAGACTGGGTCACATCAATATGACACGACTGGCTAAGTTGCATAAGGATGGATATTTGAAGCCATTCGAATTTTCATCTTATGACACTTTCCAGTCATGTCTCAAAGGCAAGATGACCAAAACTCCGTTTACGGGACACGGAGAAAGAGTTACCGAACTCTTAGGACTGATACATAGTGATGTATGCGGTCCTATGTCTACACATACCAGGGATGGTTCTTCATACTTCATTACATTCACTGACGATCTCTATAGGTTCGGGTATGTGTTCCTGATGAAACACAAATCAGAAGCTTTTGAGAAATTTAGAGAATATAAACAAGAAGTTGAGAACCAAACCGGAAAAAGTATTAAAATCCTACGATCCGATCGAGGAGGTGAATACTTGAGCAATGAATTCCTGGACTTCCTAAAAGAGAATGGGATTATCTCTCAGCTGACTCCTCCATATACACCACAGCACAACGGTGTATCAGAACGGAGGAATCGCACCCTATTAGATATGGTGCGCTCTATGATGAGCACAGCTGAGTTACCTATTTCCTTCTGGGGATATGCGCTGGAGACAGCTGCATACCTATTGAATCAAGTTCCATCAAAATCTGTACCTACCACACCATATGAGATATGGAGTGGGAAGAGACCATATTTTAAACGAGTTAAGATATGGGGTTGTCCGGCCTATGTCAAAAGGCAAAATCCAGACAAACTCGAGGCACGGTCAGTTCTTTGCAAGTTTGTGGGATATCCTAAGAATTCACAGAGATATTTTTTCTACCATACTGAAGAACAAAAGGTGTTTGTTTCTCAATATGCCACCTTTTTAGAAAAGGAATTCCTTGAAAAAGAAATTAGTGGCAAAGTGGTAGAGCTGGAAGAAGTTCCAGATACACAAACCGTAACTGAAGATTTAGTGGAACCAGAAGATTCAGTAGCTCCAAATGAACCTCAGCCTCTCCGCCGATCTAGTAGGGTTCCTCACCCACCTGAGAGATACTACGGTTTTCTCATGGATGGTGGGAGCGAGGATTGCATCATGGAGGATGATGACCCAACTAGCTTCGAGCAGGCCATCACGAGTGGGGACTCAGTGAAAAGGCTGGATGCTATGCGGTCCGAGATGGAATCCATGTACACCAACAAAGTATGGACTTTGGAAGTTGCTCCTGAAGGGGTAAAACCCATTGGGAGCAAGTGGATCTTCAAGAAAAAACTTGGTGTAGATGGGAAAGTGGAGACTTTCAAAGTTAGACTTGTAGCAAAGGGTTTTCGTCAAAGACCAGGTGTGGACTATGACGAAACCTTTTCTCCAGTGGCTATGCTTAAATCCATCCGAATCATGCTTGCCATCGCTGCATATCATGACTACGTAATCTGGCAAATGGATGTTAAGACCGCCTTTCTAAATGGTAATTTAGAAGAGTGCGTGTACATGACTCAGCCAGAGGGCTTCGTAGACAGTGGGAGCAGCGAGAAGGTGTGCAAGCTGCTTAAATCCATTTATGGATTAAAGCAAGCATCGCGGAGTTGGAACATCTGCTTTGACGTCGTTATCAAAGAGTTTGATTTCGTCAAAAATCCAGATGAACCTTGTATTTACAAGAAGGTGGCAGAGAGTAAGGTTGTCTTCCTCGTATTGTACGTGGACGACATACTCTTGATAGGAAATGATATTCCTATGCTGCAAGCGGTCAAGCTCTTCTTATCACAAAGATTCTCAATGAAAGATCTTGGTGATGCCTCCTGCATATTGGGAATTAGGATCTATAGAGATAGATCCAAACGGATATTGGGATTGTCCCAATCCAGGTATATTGACACCATACTAAAAAGGTTTAGTATGGAAGATTCCAAGCGTGGGAACTTGCCCACGATCTCTGGAGTCACTCTCTCCAAAGAGATGTCTCCCAAGACTGATTTGGAGAGAGCTCGCATGCAAGGGATACCCTATGCTTCGGCTGTAGGCTCTATCATGTATGCGAAGCTATGTACCAGACCCGATGTAGCATACTCACTAAGTGTAGTGAGCAGGTATCAAGCTGATCCTGGAGAGAATCACTGGACAGCTGTAAAGAGCATTCTCAAGTACTTGTGAAGGACTAAAGAGATGCTCTTGGTGTATGGTAACGGAGAACTCCAAGTGGAGTCCTTTACCGATTCGAGCTTCCAGAGTGATAAGGACGACTCTAAGTCGCAGTCGGGATTTGTCTTTACCCTTTACGGAGGGGCGGTTAGCTGGAAGAGTTCCAAGCAGGAAACCGTGGCAGACTCGACGATGGAGGCTGAATACATCGCTGCCAACGATGCTGCTAAAGAGGCTGTCTGGATCAAGAAGTTCATTATTGAACTTGGAGTGGTTCCATCCATTGAGCATCCAATACCTTTGTATTGCGATAACAATGGAGCGGTGGCTTTGGCCAAGGAACCCAGGTCCCATCAGTGATCCAGGCATATTCTGAGGCGGTATCACCTGATCCGGGAGATAGTTGATCGCCGGGAGATCGAGGTCAGGAGAGTTGACACGAAGAACAACACGGCGGATCCACTCACGAAGGCCATTCCCCAGATACAGTTTGAGAGACTCTTCGGGATGCTCGGTATGCGATACTACAGCAGCTGGCCCTAGTGCAAGTGGGAGATTGTTAGTTGTATGTATGCCCTAGAGGCCAGTATTGTACAGATGATGTATATTATATTGGATGCTTGGACATATATAGAGATGACTTTCTTGCTCGATATGATAGTATGCTATCTGGTTACTCTTTATCTTAACATGTACACTTGTCTCTTTGTACTGTCTTATAGTTACATGTTGCTAAGCCCTTAGGATGTGTACTTGACTATCTGGACTGTGATGCAGATCATACTAGTGGGGACATGGTAGTCTATAGATACATCCTTCAAGGTCCCTAGTCGTAGGTGTATCGAGACGGGGCATCGATATACCAGAGTAGACTAGCGTATATGCTTCTCGACCCATGAGATGGGCGATGGATGATCCCATATCCATTGGTGTTTGACATCAGAGATGATATACGGGTGCTCAGTGGAGACTGGGTATACTGGACGGACTCGCCGAGAACTCCCAGATGGTATTATACCTCACGTCAGATGGCAGTTCTCAGGTGACACTTGTACAGGTTAGTCTGTAGACCCGAGATCGTCATAGAGTCTTGTGTGATTCCCACTGTGCTTTGATCTCCACCTTACCACGTCCATGAGGGCGTGCAAAACGGTGGTCTTTGGGCACAGTCCCGAGTCACATGGAGGCAATGAGCGATAGGAGGGGTTTCGTCTCTCCCGGTATTGGGGGTTGATGTTGCGCTGTGCTCGATTGGCCGTAACAGGGAAGTCCCTGGCCAGGGCTGATCAGAGATTTGCTGGTAAGTGTTACCAGTAGTTTCTCGACCCGTTATGAGCCTCACATCGGCACGACTTATCGGTTATTGGGGTCTGACGTTTACCACCCCTAGACTTGATATGCGACATATCAGACGAACAGACCGGACTGTACGGTAAGTGTTACTGGTTGGATTCACAGGAGTGTGAGCGGGCTAGCTCGTCGATCTTCTGATTGCTCAATACCCGGATGGCCGTTACGTTTAGCAGACCGCTTGCGGCTTGTGGGTGCTTGTTATGATCATCATCTGCTACCGGCGTATTGACGAGTCTTTAGAGTCCTACACAGATTTTCCTGGCTCAAGCGAAACGAAATTGGAGTGCATATGAGATATGTGCAGGACCGAGAATGATGCGTGTATGTGATACCGTATTCCATTCTCGCGATGGATGTATCGATTCGTTATATTCGATATAACCTAGATATCGAATCAAGGATTGATTCGATAAGCCGATACATAGGATACTAGTCGGTTATATGCGATGTGACCAGATCGTTAAATCAAGTGTTGATTTAATGATTTAATGTATAATTATATATTTGATATATTACTTTGCATTAACTAGTATTGGTTCATTTTAAATGGATTTTCTCACTTGATGTGCAAGAAGTATATGTGATATACTTTTGTGCACATATTTGTATCATGTTTGATGATACTTGATCTTGTGGTTAAGTGTAAAGGATTAAACCATGGTTAAGAGATGATTAGGGTTTTGCTTTTTCATTTATTTATTTGTTTATTTATTTGGAAAATATTTAGATAAGAATGGTGGCTATGTTTGTTTCTAGTTGAAGCTTCATGAAGCTTTGACTTCTTAACCATTCTTGTCTTCATGCTTAACCCTAACCCATCCAAGTAACCATGGTCTATTCTCTACACTCTACCCTAGTTAGTTTATGATAAGTATTCATTTATTATTCATTTTAACTCAAAACTTATCATATTCTTTCTTCTTCTTGATCTTCTTCTTCAAGAAAGAAAGCTTGATGCCATCAATGGCAACTTGAGTTCTAAAGTGAGAAATCCAATTCTAAAGTGAACCCACCTCCTATTTCTTCACCCTCTACCTCTTGCCAAGTTGTTTTGAGTGTTTTCTTCACAAGTTTCACAACTTTGTGAAGTCGGAGCTTGAACTTGTGATGCCTCGACGTAGATCATCTTTGGCACGAAACCGACGACCTAGTCCGCCAATTTCTCCGATCAAGCTGATGATTGAGTCCGGGATTCGAGATGGACAGCGAGAGGACGCCTACGTGGAGCTAAGGAAGTGGAGAACCGGATCTACAAAGGTTGTAGCCTCTCTCCTTTAGTTAAGATGTTAACTAGTTTCGTTTTCGCCTAAATTTCTAGTCGACGATCCGTATTAGGGTTTCTCGGCACCCATAAAATTTGAAATTGGCATGGTTGATGCCTTGTGAGACCTCTATAATGTGCCTAGGAAGCCTACAACTCTTACTCGGAGCGGGTATCGGGATCCAACTATGTCATAGAAGGTATGCAATCTCATAGCAAATTTCAACACTTGAAATTCCCGATAATAGCCGGGCTTGGCTATTCATCGCGACAGTGGAATCCGTATTTTCTATTGTTGGCTTTTTTTAAAGCTCTGATACCACTGTAGGTCAGGCAGCCACCCCAACCAATGGGGTCGCCGTGGCACCAACGGGTTCCTCAGCCTCTACTTTTTACGCATGCCCCCTCGCGAGGACTACAACCCGCCGGAACACCTTCCGGTCTCGGGATACCCTGGGGGTAAGAGCCTATGCTTCGCCACACAGTCACACAGTGAGAACCCCCCATAGGTCGACATCCAATTCCTAGTAGCTCTGATACCAATGAAAGGTTTACCTAGCACCTCATGAAGGGTTTGGAAGCATCACATGTACCAAAGATTAAGTTTTTATGGTGCTAAGTAAACTTACAAAGGATCTATCCTAGAAAAATTAGGGTTTCAATGATTTTCACATCAACATATGAAAAGAAAAGCTAGGGTTTAGAGAGGACAACCTTTGTAGCTCCCTACGCTAGACTCCTCGGCTACTTAGGATTTGAAAAAACTCCGCTTGAACTCCTCGAGGTCACCGATGATCCACCCGGAGTCCGCTTTGTCCAAGCTTGCAACTTTATCCGATCAAGTGAACGAAATCAAGCTAACACTCTAAACAAGTGGGCTAGACTTGTGTAGAATGGTGTTGTGGTTCTCTTTCTCACTTCAAAATCCAATCTTGATGAGTATATTGCTCACTACAAAGAACTAGAGAGCAAAATGAGAGAGGTTGATGAAGATGACGGCTTTTTAGAAGATGATAAGTTCCACTCTTCAAGAAAATAGAAAAATATATCAATATATATTTTCTATCTCTCATCTCAAACCATGGTTGAATCATTATTGTACTTGAGTTAAAAACTAAAAGGAAGAGTAAACCATGGTTAAATGGTGGGTGAGTGAGGTTAGGTCAAGAAGAGTGTAGAAACAATCCAAAACAAACCCATTTCTTTTTCCTTTTGTTTTTAGCTTAAATACAATAATATTCCATATAAAAACCCCATGGTGTGAGTCTTATATTGCCACCATTTCCTTGTATAATCAACCATGAAAGATGTATGTATGTATTTATGTGTTATTTACATCCATATGTGCATGAATCAAAAAGAAGGCATACATTCATGCATACATCCAACTACCTCAAGAAAGGATTTCAAGTGAGAAGCTAATGGTTAAATGATAAATCAACACTTGATTTATCAATCCGGCCATATCACATATGACCCCTACCAAAAGCAAGCTGCCCGATCAATATACGGTATCCTATACGCGCATTTTAATCGGGTCCATGCGCATATCGCATACGCGCACCACAACGTTTCTCCTGGACTAGGAAACTCCATTGTGGGACTCTGAGACTCGTCAATACGCCGGCAGTGGGTGATGATCATATCAAGCACCCCCAAGCCGCAAGCGGTCAGCTAAACGTAACGGCCACCCGGGTATAGAGCGATCAGAAGAGAACAAGCAAACCTGCTATAACTCTCGTCGAGCCGATCGGCAACACTTCCCGTACAGTCCGGTCACCTCGTCTGATATGTCGCATATCAAGTCTAGGGGTGGTAAACGTCAGACCCCAATAACCGATAAGTCGTGCCGATGTGAGGCTCATAACGGGTCGAGAAACTACTGGTAACACTTACCAGCAAATCTCTGAAACAGCCCTGGCCAGGGACTTCCCTGTTACGGCCAATTGAGCACAGTACAACATCAACCCCCAATACCGGGAGAGACGAAACCCCTCCTATCGCTCATTTCCTCCATGTGACTCGGGACTGTACCCAAAAACCACCGTTTTGCACGCCTTCATGGACGTGGTAAGGTGGAGGTCAAAGCACAGTGGGAATCACACAAGACTCTATGACGATTTCGGGTCTACAGACTAACCTGTACAAGTGTCACCTGAGAACTGCCATCTGACGTGAGGTATAATACCATCTAGGAGTTCTCGGCGAGTTCGTCCAGTGCAACCAGTCTCCACTGAGCACCCGTATACCATCTCTGATGTCAAACACCGATGGATATGGGATCATCCATCGCCTATCTCATGGGTCGAGAAGCGTATACGCTAGTCTACACTGGTATATCGATGCCCCGTCTCGATACACTTACGACTAGGGACCTTGAAGGATGTACTTATGGACTACCATGTCCCCACTAGTATGATCGGTATCATAGTCCAGGTAGTCAAGTACACATCCTAAGGGCTTTACCAACATGTAACTATAAGACAGTTTAAAGAGACTAGTATACATGTTAAGATAAAAAGCAACCAGATAGCATACTATCATATCGAGCAAGAAAGTCATCTCTATATATGTCCAAGCATCCAATATAATATCATCTGTACAGTACTGGCCTCTAGGGCATACATACAACTAACACTAGGTCCCATCAGATATCCAGACATATTCTAAGACAGGTATTGCTCATTTCGGGAGATAGGTTTCTCCGCGAACTTGAGATTAAGAGAGACATAGAAAGAAACATCAGGGCGGATCCACTCACTGAGGCCATTCCTCGAACGCAATAGTTTCGTAAACGGGCTTTGTGAGACTGATTAGTAGAGGAGTTGGGTGTTCGGTATCACACGGGCTGTGAGTATGCGACATCGCAATAATTAGCCTTGAGTGCAAGTTGGAGATTGTTGGAGATAGTGCCCACAGAGTCAATTATTGGATCACAGGCACATGATTGCAATGATTGAGGAAGGACCTATACTGGTAGGACAGTCTTACTCAAGAGGATAGTATGCTATCTGGTTTATCTTTATCATCGTGTACTGCTTTAGGTGACCTTACAGGTCACTATTGCGCGTTGATAGAGCCCTTAGGATTCTTGCTTGACTGCCAGCAATATGATGGCGATCATATACGTAGGAGCTGGGGTCTATAAGCACATCCTTAAAAGGTCCCTAGTCGTGGGATTTTTCGAGACAGGGCATCGATACTCCAGAGTAGACTGGTGTATACAGTCGAGACCCCGATGAGGGGCGGTGGCCAGTCTCACAAGCCACTGGTGTCAGTTGGTTCACCTAAGATGTATACAGGTGCTCATTGGGTTATGAGTACACCGGACAGGACTCGCCAGGAACATGCTAGTTGGGATTATACCAGACGTCAGATAGCAGTTCCCTGTTGACATGTGTATAGGTTAGTTCATCGTCCTGAGATCGTCATTTGTCTCGTGTGAGTTCCCACTGTGCTTTGATTACTACCCTACCACGGCTCAAAGGAGTCGTGCAAACAGGTTTTAGTTGGGTACAGTCCCGAGCCACATAGAGGCAGTGAGCGGACCGGTAGGGGTTTCGTCTCTCCCGGTATTGGGGGTGAGATCGCGCTGTGTCTAGGAGAGCCATTACACAAAGCCCTCGACCGAGGCAGGAGATTTACTGGTAGGAATTCCAGTAGTATCTCAGGGTGTTCTGGGCTACACTCCAACACGACTTGTACCGCTTTGGGGGGTCTGACTTTTACCAACCCCCTAGGCCCGCCATGCGATACTCATAGACGAACGGACCGGACTGTACGGATATTATCACTGACAGGCTCAGTAGGGTGTCAGGATGAGTTCGCTCATCGACCTCCCTTTTGGTCAATACTTGGTAGCCCGTTACGTACTGCTAATACCTTTGATCTGCTAGTGGTTTAATTCCCATCCAAAGTATTGACGAGTCTTTAGAGTCCCCCACAGACAGTTTCTCAAGTTTCGGGCGAAACGTTGTAGAGGCCGTATGATATATGGCAGGGTTCGATCTTATACGTACGGTATTGCACGGATCATGATCGGACGGATCATACTAGTAGGCTTTGGTTTAAGCCGGATCCTAGTATTAGATTTGTTGGATTACTTTAGTCTCATCGCATTCGCATTCAGTCGGAATGCGGATGCAGGTATGTATATACAGGTGAGGGGTATCCTTGTGATCCGTCACGAGTTTACTTTTGATGTTGCCGGATCTTTTTGTTGTGGCAAACATTTGGATTAATGTTTGCTTAAGGAAATAATGAGCTAGATTTTCATCATGACAATGTATTAATGTGACATGGACTTGTATCATGAGTCATGGTCTCTTTTTTAGCAAATATGTCACATTAATGAATTGTTTAATGTGTTGAAATGAGATGGAGAGACAGAGGGGATGCCATGGTGGTGATTATTGGTCTTGTATTTTCATAATCTCACTCTCTCACTCTCATTATTCATAGCATCACAAGAAAAGAAAAAGAATAGAAAGCCTTCTCTTCTTCTTCTTCCTCCTCTAGCTCATAGCTTCCATTAATGGCAACACCTTCAACCTCCATCCACGCCATGGATGCAAGAGGCAAAGTGATCACAAACATTCTCTACAACACCTTGGACACGTTGGCTAGCACACTTCGCGCCCGAGTTGCTTCGGATGAAGTGGGAGCCCGTAAAAAGACTTCTCGATGTGGTGCCCTTTTCGACGAGGAGATGAAGACTGGAGTTGCCGCGGGGAGATCGGGATGGTGGCCGAAGACCGAAGAACACGGATCGCTCGGTATAGCTTTCTATCCCTTCTCTAGATAGCTAGGTGTAAGTTAATGGTTACGATCCGGGTTTTTTAGGATGCGGTAGTGTCGGTTTAAAGTTAAGAAAAAATTTCGTTTCCGCATTTTGGCCTCGGATAGACGGCCGGGGCGCTACCGTAGTCCTACAGTTTGTCAGGGTAATTTTTAAATCGTGTTAAAAAGTTCGACCGGATTTCAATAACTCACTTTTTCCCCTGCCGAAAAATTTCCAAGCGTTGGATTTTTTCGTAGTTTAGGAATGTTCAAAGTCATGCAAGTAACGCGGTGGACCCTCTAGAAGACAACAAACCTTAACTCGATTTTGTGACCGTCTTGAACTGCCTCTAAACCTTAGGGTTTGTGGCAGTACGGCGTGCCACATGTAAGGCGTTGGCTTGACCCTTCTACGGCTGGACCATTGGTACTGTAGCATGTGATGGATGTTCTTAAACTAATTTCATGTGTTGAGAACTATTTGGGAAATCTTGGGTGTTTGATCATTCGATCGGAAAGTTTAACATTGTCTATTTATCTGGAATGTGATACAAAATTTGGAATCCACAGGTAGTTATGAGATAACTAATTTGAATGTTATAAATCTAGCAGTTCAGTCTCAGATGATCGGTTGCCACGGAATTTTGATGCGATGATCATTCCGTCGCAATCGCGTAGCGTACACGGATACTCGCCGGGTAAACATAACAGACAGCCATGCCCCATAGCCCCGGCCAAGTGACTGTAGGAGAACCTCGTCGCCAAAAGCATCCGTTCGGGTGCTCGCGGCAGCCGTGTTCCGCCTTAGTGCACTTCGTCGACGGCATCAAGGGTGCGGCTGTCTACTAAAGTTTGTGACGAGCATCCGATCAGGATGTCGGGAATCTTGTTGAATTTCCCGACTTGATATTGAAAAGTGTTTTCGATAAAGAGACTAAAATGCGGGGTTTATAATTGTTAGGCATGCGATGTCTAAGGAATTCATTTGGTTAGGAATGCGATGTCTAAGGAGGTTGCGGATTCCAACTGTTGTAGTTTACACTTTTTTTTCTGTGACCGTAAGCGTAGTATGTGGTGTATCGCCGGCTTCGTTGCTATACATCAACGACAATCGGGATATGCATACTTGCTTACGTTGATGATATGAGATATTATGTGTTGCTGTGATATGTTATATTGGATCGTCGCGTTTTGAATAGCCGGGGGTTTTATGTGAGATGAGAGTTTTTCTTTTTCATTCATGTAAAATTCATTTGTATGTAATATTCTTTTATTGGGGCACTTCTGGGCTGAGGATGATCTCACCGTTGTATATTATTTACTTTTCCGCATTAGGTAGACCCAAGGCGGGGAGCACAAGTAACCGGGTTCTAGGGTCCAGTGTGTAAGTCCATATTGCGACCCCCGGTTCTTACGGGGAGGCGGAAACGGTATAAAAAATGAATTTTTATCGCAAGAGGCAACATGGACTAACTTATGGTCGGGATCGTTACCTAAACTAAAACTAGCAAACTAAGCTAAAGATATTTAGCTACTCGGATAGAGATGGTTATACCTAAACTTGAACTCCTTCTCTTCAAGCTCCGGTGGTGGTCCGATGGCTCCTTCTCGTCGTCTCCGTACGCCGAAGATAGATCCACTTGAAAGCTCCAACCTTTAGCTCCTTCTTCGGTCTTTGAAGAAACTAGTTCACTTGGTTTGCTAAACCTAGTGAACTAGAATGAGTAGAGAGGAAAATAGAATGGGATTTTATCTATGGTTCTTGATTCTCAACTCATGAGACAAGAGAACCATAGATCAAGAGAGGGAGCAAGAGGTTGAGGGTGAGAGCAAGGGGAGAGCTCAAGAACAAGAGAGAGAATGAGCAAGAAAGAATGAGGCTCTCTTTTCTCTCTCACCCTCTCATAATCCAAAGTGATCATAACTCATCATATCAAAAAAGTCTTTTGGTGATGGTTAGAAGCAACCATAAGGTTATCATATCATGCACTCATTTTACTCAAAAAGCAAGCAAGAAAAAAGTCTTTGGCATGAAATGATAACCATGGTTATCATGATGGTCAACTAGTCAAGCCTAGTCAACCGGTCAACAAGTCAACAAAAGTCAACAAGTCACCAAAATCAACAAGTCAACAAAAGTCAACAAGTCAACAACCATATCACCATAATACTTAATTAATATAATAGTTAATCACATATCATATTCTCATTAGGGTTGAGCAAAAAGTCAAAAGTCAACGGTCAACTGTCAACAACCCTAATGAGAATCCACTACCTCTGCCTCCCTGTCAACTGTGCATACACACCCGCATCCGCGTTCCGAGGAACACGAATGCAAACTGGATAAATCCAATCCCATAAGGTACACTAGGATCTGGCTTAAACCAAAGCCCGCTAGTGTAAACTGTCCGGACACTGTACGTGCACAAGTGCACGGATGTGACCGAACCCTGTCGCAAAACCATGCGACCTGTCGCAATACCATGCGACCTCTACTCTTTTGCCTAAAGGCGAAAAGCTTTCTGTGTGGGACTCTAAAGACTCGACACTACGCTGGCAGTGGGTTTAACCACAGACCGCAAGCGGCACTAGCTGTGCGTAACGGTCCCCAGGTAATGCCGACAAGAAGACCGACGAGGCGAAACCCATCTGAACTCCTACTGAGCCTGAGTGTGACATTCTCCATACAGTCCGGTCTGTTCGTCTGATACATCGCATGGCGGGCCTAGGGGGCGGTAAACGTCAGTCCCCCAATAGCGGTACAAGTCGTGCCGGAGTGAAGCCCAATACACCCTGAGATAACACTGGAAACCTACCAGTATATCTCGTTTGCCCTGGCCAGGGACTACTCGTGTAATGGCTCTCCTAGACACAGCGCGATGTCAACCCCCAATACCGGGAGAGACGAATCCTGTCTAACCGTCACTGCCTCCAAATGCTTCGGGACTGCACCCAACCACCACCTGTTTGCACGACTCCTTTGAGCCGTGGTAGGGTAGTGATCAAAGTACAGTGGGAACACACCCGAGGCGAAGTGACAGTGTCAAGTCAGCGGACTAAGCTGTACTCATGTCACCTGGGAACTGATAACTGACGATAGGTATAATACCAACTAGTCAGTTCCCGACGAGTCCTGTCCAGTGTACCCGTAACCTAACGAGCACCCGCATACTATCTCAAGTACGACGTACTGACGGCTGTGGGACAGACCGTCTCCCACACTGGGATGAGAAGCGCATGCGCTGGTCTACTCCGGAGTATCGATGCCCTGTCTCGATAGTCCTGCGACCAGGGACCTGAATAAGGATGTGCTTATAGATTACCCAGCCCCCACTAGTGTGACTGCCATCACAACGCTGGTAATCAAGCAAAGATCCTAAGGGCTCCACTAATGCGTATAAGTGATATACTGAAATAAACACAAGTACACATTGAAGTAGAAACAAACCAAGTAGCATACTACTATTTTGAGCAAGATTGTATATACAAGGTGAATATCCCAAGCATCCATTAAGTAATATACAAACTAGTATGATACAGTAATGGCCTCTAGGGCATATACACTAACAATCTCCCACTTGCACTAAGGCCATGTACTGGCGTATCGAAGACCTATCATCTCGATCAGCCGCTCGAACTGAGTCTGGGGCAGGGCCTTGGTGAATGGATCAGCAGTGTTATCTTCTGAAGCGACTCTCCGAACCTCGATCTCCTGGCGATCTACGATCTCCCTGATCAGGTGATACCGCCTTAAGATGTGCCTGGATCTCTGATGGGACCTGGGTTCCTTCGCTAATGCTATAGCCCCGTTGTTGTCGCAATACAGAGGTATTGGATCAACAATGGACGGAACCACCTGAAGTTCTTTCAAGAACTTCCTCATCCAGACAGCTTCTTTTGCGGCATCAGATGCAGCGATATATTCCGCTTCCATCGTCGAGTCTGCAACGGTTTCTTGTTTGGAACTCTTCCAACACACCGCCCCTCCATTGAGGGTAAAGACAAAACCCGACATGGACTTGGAATCATCCTTGTCACTCTGGAAGCTGGAGTCAGCAAAGGCCTCGATCTGGAGGTCTTTTCCGCCATACACCAAGAACATCTCCTTAGTCCTTCTCAGGTACTTGAGAATGTTCTTTACCGCTATCCAATGTTTCTCCCCAGGGTTTGACTGATACCGGCTTACTACACTCAGTGCATAAGCTACATCCGGTCTGGTACACAACATCGCATACATTATAGAGCCTACCGCAGAAGCGTAGGGTATAATAGACATGCGATCCCTCTCCAAATCAGTCTTGGGAGACATCTCTTTAGAGAGGGTGATCCCGTGACAAGCCGGTAGGTTACCGCGCTTGGAATCTTCCATACTGAATCTTTTCAGTACGGTGTCGATGTACCTGGACTGAGAAAGTCCCAATATCCTCTTGGATCTATCACGATGGATCCGGATCCCCAGGATGTATGAGGCATCACCCAGGTCTTTCATGGAGAACCTTTGTGACAAGAACCCCTTGACAGATTGTAGCATAGGAATATCATTTCCTATTAAGAGAATGTCATCCACGTATAAAACGAGGAATACTACAGTTCTCGCTACAAATCTACTATAGATGCATGGTTCATCTGGATTTTTGATAAAGCCAAATTCTTTGACCGTCTCATCAAAGCAGATGTTCCAACTCCGCGATGCCTGCTTTAGTCCATAGATGGACTTAAGCAACTTGCACACCTTTCCGCTGCTCCCACTCTGAATGAAACCCTCTGGCTGGTCCATATAGACACACTCCTCTAAATTTCCATTTAGAAAAGCTGTCTTTACGTCCATTTGCCAGATCTCATAATCGTGGAAGGCAGCAATGGCAAGAAGGATCCGAATGGATTTCAGCATGGCTACTGGAGAAAAGGTTTCGTCGTAGTCCAAGCCAGGTCTTTGACGAAAACCCTTTGCTACCAGCCTAGCTTTATAGGTCTCAACCTGTCCATCTACACCAATCTTCCTTTTGAAGATCCACTTGCATCCTACGGGTTTTACCCCGTCTGGAGCAATGTCCAACGTCCATACCTTGTTGGTGTACATGGACTCCATTTCGGTCCGCATTGCATCCAGCCATTTCACTGAGTCAACGCTCTGAACGGCCTGCTGGAAGCTAGTAGGCTCATCATAATCTATGATGCAATCCTCTCTATCCCCGTCTATGAGAAAACCGTAGTATCTCTCGGGCGGATGAGACTGCCTACTACTCCTGCGGAGCGGCGTAGGAATGTCCTGTTCTGTTGAACCCTCTGGTTCCACTAAGCTTTCAGTAACAGTCTGTGGTTCTGGAATTTCTTCCAGTTCTATTGTGTTCCCACTTATCTGGGTTTCCAAAAACTCAGTTTCCAAGAAGCGGGCATGCTGAGAAACAAAAACCTTTTGTTCCTCAGCGGAATAGAAAAGATACCCCCTGGAGTTCCTTGGGTATCCCACAAACTTACACTGTACTGAACGTGCCTCAAGCTTGTCCGCATGCTGCTTTTTTACAAAAGCTGGACATCCCCATACCTTAAGATAATTAAGACAGGGTTTCTTCCCAGTCCACATCTCATATGGGGTGGTGGGCACAGTCTTGGTAGGAGCCTTGTTCAAGAGATACGCAGCTGCTTCTAGTGCATATCCCCAGAATGATCGCGGTAACTCAGCGTTACTCATCATGGACCGAACCATATCCAATAGGGTTCGGTTCCGTCTCTCCGATACACCGTTATGTTGCGGAGTGTATGGAGGAGTAAGCTGAGAGAGAATACCATTCTCTTTTAAGTAATTCAGGAATTCGGCACTTAAGTATTCTCCACCTCGATCCGATCTTAGAATCTTAATACTTTTGCCGGTCTGTTTCTCTACTTCATTCTTATACTCCTGGAATTTTCCAAAGGCCTCGGACTTATGTTTCATTAAGAAGACATAACCGTACCTTGAGAAGTCATCCGTAAAAGTAATGAAGTAAGAATGTCCGCTTCGGGCATGTGTAGACATTGGACCGCACACGTCACTGTGTACGAGTCCTAAGAGCTCGCTCGCTCTTACTCCTTGTCCAGTAAACGGAGTCTTTGTCATCTTTCCTTTGAGACAAGATTGACAAGTGGCATATGATTGATATTCGAACGCATTCAAATATCCTTCTGTATGTAACTTAGTCAACCTTCTCTCATTGATGTGACCCAATCTACAATGCCATAAGAAAGTCTGATTTATTTCCAGAGACTTTCTTTTGTGTGTATTCTGGACGTTGAAAATCTGTGGTTGGTTTAACACGTATATACCATTACTCAATGTACCTGACCCAATCAAAACTTGATTAAGGTGAATGTTTACAACATTACTTACAAACGCAAATTCATAACCTTCTTTAGAAACTAAAGATACAGAAATGATATTACAAGTTGCGTTGGGTACAAAAAAGCAATTACGCAAAACCAAAACATGTCCATCTGACATTCCCAGGTGATAGTCCCCCACGGCTTTAGCATCCATGCTAGCTCCGTTTGCAACTCTGAGGGTCATGTCACCTGCTTTCAAAACACTACGGTTTCTCAACGCCTGCAAAGAATTACAGATATGAGATCCTGATCCGGTATCCAATACCCAGGAAGTAGAGTTTATTGAAAGACAGTTTTCAATAACATACACACCTGAAGCTGAAGCTGCAACCTGCTTCAATTCCTGTGTTCTGGCCTTCCAGGCCCTGCAATCATTCTTCCAGTGTCCTTTCTTATGACAATAGAAGCATTCTTCCTTATCCACAAGCTTCCCCGCTATCTTTGTTGCTTTGCCTTTTCCCTTCGTATCCACTTTACCAACACCGCCCCTTGGTTTGGCGGGGGCCTTCTTCTTCTTTCCCTTGGCTTTCGCCTTGGACCTAGAAGAAGATGATCCTCCTACAAACAAAGTGGATGTTTCCCTACCTTTCTGTAGGGTGCCCTCTGCGCTCCTCAGCATGTTGAGGAGCTCTGATAGTTCAACCTCTTTTTCTTGTAGGTTGAAGTTCAGTATAAACTGGGCGTAAGTGGAAGGAAGGGACTGGAGAACTATATCCGTATATAGCTCACTCTCCAATGTGATCCCTAGGTCAGCGAGCTCCTCAATGAAGCCGATCATCTTTAGCACATGCTCGGCTACTGATGATCCGACGGCCATTCTTGTCGAAAATAACTTTTTCGACGCTTCGTATCTTGCGATACGTGATTGCTCTCCATACAGTTCTTTTGTATGGAGCAATATGGACTCCATGTCCATATTCTCATGCCTCCTCTGATGTTCGTTGTCCATCGAGGCAAGCAGGAGGCACTTGGCCTTCGCGCTATCAATCTCCCAAGTCTTGCGGATTTCCTTATCCGCGACGCTGGAAGTTGGACCAGGGACAGGGGGAGCTTTGGTGGTAAGAAGATACCCCAGCTTGTCATAAGTGATTGCTATCGTGACATTCCTGAGCCAATCTTTGTAGTTTGGCCCTGTCAGCTTGTTTTTATCTAGGAGTAACTTAAGTCCAGTCATGTTGATTGGTCGCTGCAATTAGGAGAGAGAAGAAGAAACACTCAGCATGATGCTCTTGCAAGTTTAGAGTGGTTTTTAGTTTGTCTAAACAGGATGGCTCCCACTGTTTCTCGAATCCCTCCTCAAACCATAAAGGAAGAATTAGCCGGGATCAATCCCACCGTACAATACTTGCTTAACCGTTCAGCCAGGCCGGTGTCGGTACTTCGAGGGAGGTTTTCCAACGCTTTCGCGAAGTTCCTTAATTAGAGAACCTCTTTTCCCTGGGGGCGTAGCCCCGCTAACACCTTTCTAGGCACCTACTAGGTTTATAGCATTGATCGTTAAGTGAGAAATTTCCCGAGGAGTAGCATATACTCACAGTAGGATCGGGATCCAAATATCATCGCGTGACGAAACTGAAGGAATCCTACCAGAATCATCACACTCCAAATGGTATGCAAATCTAGCAAGTTTCAGTACTTATGAAACTCCCGATGTGGATTTTTGCCCCATGCTCTTATGACCTTGACGAAGGTCAACAAATCATAAGTCACATGTCAAGTTCTGCCCGTCATTATCCAGGTTAATTTGAATCCACCCGTATGTACCCTTGACGAAGGTCAACAAGGTAATGCGAATGTCCCAAACCAACGCATCTATCTATGCTACATACGAATACCCAATAGCTACCAATCACTATGCTTTGACGAAGGTCAACAAACACAGCTTGAATACTTATTGAATATTCATACGAAACGACGGAGGGCTACGAATGGTTTTGGCGAAACCGTGAACGTAGTGAACTTGATTTAATCGATGGAACGAGATAGCTTTTAGAAGGAGTGGCTCAAGCTCCGCATTTAAAAGTTATTTTGAAAAGAACCGAGTGGTTTTTCGAAAGTGTTCCAACGACTTTAACTTGGTTTATTATCTTGCATTAGTTCTTTTAATGCGTGATATTCTTGCATTAGTACTTTTAATGCGTCCCATCATTTAACCCTACCATTGCAGAAAACAACCAAAATATGACGTACGCTTATGCCATTCGCATTCGCCACTGGGCCCCGTCATTACCCGTTAGGTTACTTAACTAACGACAGAGCGGGGGCTGGGCTAGCGCGTCTGTAAAACATAAGCAACGCCTAAATAGTAAGCAATGATAAACATTTCAGATCACAGATAAATACATTGGATATACTAGTAATCTGTAATTTGTACGAGCCTGTAACAAAAACAGATAACACGGTCGCGGTGAATAGCCAAAACCCCACCCAAGACCCCTACGGGTACGGCAAACTACCCGCCAAGTACCCGAAGCGTAGCAACCTCCCTCATCTCCATGAGTAGGCCACTCGACACTTCGGCATACCCGGTAGTTTGTGCACCCCTCCACGGGTCTATCCTAGGAGCAAAAACAGTAAAAAGAAATTATACAATGACGGCTACAACCCCGACCCGGTTGTGCGGCCAAACAAATAATTATTACATCAATTTACAAATTTACATGAATTGCAAGAAAAGTAAACTCTCGTCTCACAACCCCCGGCTATTCACCCGCGACAATCCAACATATTTATATACACATTCCAGCACATTACAGATCATGTATAACCCCGACTAATCGACTTATAGCGATTAGCCGACGTTCAATACATGCAAACATCACAGATATAACCATCATAGTCAAAGTGCAATGAAGTTCGGAAAAATACGGAATTATAGGACCCCAAAAGGAAATTTCTTTTCTGTAAAATCTGGGCACATATAATATATCTCAAAAATCCCAAAACCAACACAGACACACACTGCACGAAAAACGACGCACTAAAGACAACAAACCGCGGCGCTTCCGCGGCGGCCAAGAAGGGTCACGCGGCGGAAGCGCGGCGGTTTAGACGAATTGGTGAATCGTTTTTCATGGGTGTTCTAACAAAACCCTGAGACGAATTTAGGAGTATGAAGTTTTTCATTTTGACCAGAAAAAAATTCAACAGAAACTCAGTTTTTGTAGTTTTCCGGTTTTGTGAATTTTTCGGTTCCGAACTTCGTTACACTTTACTACCTAGCTAGTTTAAGTTTAGTTAGGCTCTGATACCACTGTAAGTCCATATTGCGACCCCCGGTTCTTACGGGGAGGCGGAAACGGTATAAAAAACGAATTTTTATCGCAAGAGGCAACATGGACTAACTTATGGTCGGGGTCGTTACCTAAACTAAAACTAGCAAACTAAGCTAAAGATATTTAGCTACTCGGATAGAGATGGTTATACCTAAACTTGAACTCCTTCTCTTCAAGCTCCGGTGGTGGTCCGATGGCTCCTTCTCGTCGTCTCCGTACGCCGAAGATAGATCCACTTGAAAGCTCCAACCTTTAGCTCCTTCTTCGGTCTTTGAAGAAACTAGTTCACTTGGTTTGCTAAACCTAGTGAACTAGAATGAGTAGAGAGGAAAATAGAATGGGATTTTATCTATGGTTCTTGATTCTCAACTCATGAGACAAGAGAACCATAGATCAAGAGAGGGAGCAAGAGGTTGAGGGTGAGAGCAAGGGGAGAGCTCAAGAACAAGAGAGAGAATGAGCAAGAAAGAATGAGGCTCTCTTTTCTCTCTCACCCTCTCATAATCCAAAGTGATCATAACTCATCATATCAAAAAAGTCTTTTGGTGATGGTTAGAAGCAACCATAAGGTTATCATATCATGCACTCATTTTACTCAAAAAGCAAGCAAGAAAAAAGTCTTTGGCATGAAATGATAACCATGGTTATCATGATGGTCAACTAGTCAAGCCTAGTCAACCGGTCAACAAGTCAACAAAAGTCAACAAGTCACCAAAATCAACAAGTCAACAAAAGTCAACAAGTCAACAACCATATCACCATAATACTTAATTAATATAATAGTTAATCACATATCATATTCTCATTAGGGTTGAGCAAAAAGTCAAAAGTCAACGGTCAACTGTCAACAACCCTAATGAGAATCCACTACCTCTGCCTCCCTGTCAACTGTGCATACACACCCGCATCCGCGTTCCGAGGAACACGAATGCAAACTGGATAAATCCAATCCCATAAGGTACACTAGGATCTGGCTTAAACCAAAGCCCGCTAGTGTAAACTGTCCGGACACTGTACGTGCACAAGTGCACGGATGTGACCGAACCCTGTCGCAAAACCATGCGACCTGTCGCAATATCATGCGACCTCTACTCTTTTGCCTAAAGGCGAAAAGCTTTCTGTGTGGGACTCTAAAGACTCGACACTACGCTGGCAGTGGGTTTAACCACAGACCGCAAGCGGCACTAGCTGTGCGTAACGGTCCCCAGGTAATGCCGACAAGAAGACCGACGAGGCGAAACCCATCTGAACTCCTACTGAGCCTGAGTGTGACATTCTCCATACAGTCCGGTCTGTTCGTCTGATACATCGCATGGCGGGCCTAGGGGGCGGTAAACGTCAGTCCCCCAATAGCGGTACAAGTCGTGCCGGAGTGAAGCCCAATACACCCTGAGATAACACTGGAAACCTACCAGTATATCTCGTTTGCCCTGGCCAGGGACTACTCGTGTAATGGCTCTCCTAGACACAGCGCGATGTCAACCCCCAATACCGGGAGAGACGAATCCTGTCTAACCGTCACTGCCTCCAAGTGCTTCGGGACTGCACCCAACCACCACCTGTTTGCACGACTCCTTTGAGCCGTGGTAGGGTAGTGATCAAAGTACAGTGGGAACACACCCGAGGCGAAGTGACAGTGTCAAGTCAGCGGACTAAGCTGTACTCATGTCACCTGGGAACTGATAACTGACGATAGGTATAATACCAACTAGTCAGTTCCCGACGAGTCCTGTCCAGTGTACCCGTAACCTAACGAGCACCCGCATACTATCTCAAGTACGACGTACTGACGGCTGTGGGACAGACCGTCTCCCACACTGGGATGAGAAGCGCATGCGCTGGTCTACTCCGGAGTATCGATGCCCTGTCTCGATAGTCCTGCGACCAGGGACCTGAATAAGGATGTGCTTATAGATTACCCAGCCCCCACTAGTGTGACTGCCATCACAACGCTGGTAATCAAGCAAAGATCCTAAGGGCTCCACTAATGCGTATAAGTGATATACTGAAATAAACACAAGTACACATTGAAGTAGAAACAAACCAAGTAGCATACTACTATTTTGAGCAAGATTGTATATACAAGGTGAATATCCCAAGCATCCATTAAGTAATATACAAACTAGTATGATACAGTAATGGCCTCTAGGGCATATACACTAACACAGTGGAAGACCATCTCGAGGAGTCGAGACCGGGTCTCCTAACCCTAGAATTGGCAGTGTTGCTTGCAGCTCTCGTAGGGGGTCTAGGGATGTGGGTTTGGCTATTCATCGCGGCCGTGGAATCCGTGTTTTATACAGGCTCGTATTGAAAACACGGACATCCTAGTATATCCAATATTTCATATATGTTCTTCTGCTGCAATGTTCTGTGATGAGATCATATTACTGCCTGAGACTGATGTTTATATTATATATATGGGATATATGTTATATTGCAGTTTTCGTTTCAAATGTGATGCTTGTGAAGCATAATAAAATGGGACTTCATTAATGAGATTAATGAAACTAAAAAGAAACCAAAAGATGTTGTAGAAACTTGTTTAAAAACTGGTAGCTCTTGTTCTTGCTTTGCATAGTGGTGTTCCTTGTAGAACATCCAGCACCTTATTCGATAAGGAAAGAGCCGAGATCCCTTCACCGGGAGTGACCTCTTTAGTGAAACTAGCAGATGCTACAAACTCGGTTTGTCTTTTGATTGCTTCTATAGTTCTTGTTTTGCATAGTGGTATTTGTGAGATATCCTGCACCTTATTCGATGAGGAAAGGGCCGACGATCCCTTCACCGGGAGTGACCCCTTTAGCAAAACTAGAAAAGCCTAAAAAACACTCCATTTAAAATCACTCGATTCTACAACGATATCAAGTTCATTACGCAAAGGGTTTTCTTAAAAAACTGTCGTAGCCCTCCGTCATTTCAGATAAGTACTACTTAGTATTCGTGCTGCGGTAGTTTGGCATGCGTCAAGGCAGAGTGTACGGTAGCTAACTAGTACTTATCTGCTAGCATACGATGCGATTGGATTAGGGTATTCGTACGGCGTTGTTTGGCATGCGTCAAGGGTCGTGCGGTGGGTTTAATTCAATCAAGAAATGTATGGGTTGAACTTGACTAGCGGACTATGGGTTGTTTGGCATGCGTCAAGGTCATAGAACGCTAGGGTTAAAATATTATTGGGAATTTCAAGTGTTGAAATTTACAATGAGATTGCATACCTTCTATGAGATAGTTGGATCCCGATACCCGCTGCGAGTAAGTGTTACTCCTGGGAGAGTTTTACACATTACAATTAGCCGATCAAGTAGGTGTCTAGAAAGGTGTCAACGGGGTTACGCCCCTGGGAAAACGAGGTTTACTTTAATTAGGTTCGTGCGAAAGCACGGGGGACCTCCCTCAAAGTACCGACACTAGCTTAGCTGAAAGATTGGCGAACTTGTAGCGTGTAATTAATCCCGGCTAGTCTTTCCTTTTAGGGTTTGAAGGAAGATTTGATTAAAACAGTGGGAGACATCCTGATTAGTTATATTAGATAACCAATCTAATCTTGTAAGAGCATACGCTGAGTGTTTTCTTCTCTCTCTCTCCTGGTAGCGACCATATCATGCCTTAATCAAGATAATAATACGGATGTATTGACCGAACCCGCTTGTTATACTGAGCTGGGGAACGTTGGTCCCGCTCCAACTTATAAATGTTATAAGACAGAGCAGGAAATTGGGGAATACCAGATTTCCCATGCCACCCAAACGAAGAAAGTGCATACTGATGCATCATCTTCGGGTGTGTTCATTACAGAGAACTGTTTCTCAATATCCTTTATGTCCTGGGTATTTGATACCAGATCAGGATCCCACATATGTAATTTGTTACATGTGCTACAGATAGGTAGAGAACTGAGAACGGGTGATAAGTTTCATGAGATAGAAACGGTGCAAGAGTTGCAACCAAGTCTGTTGGTCACTATCACCCTGTATTACCAGAATACATTTATTCTGAACGAATGTTATTAGATACCGAACCTGATGTACAACATCATATCAGTCTCTTTATTAGTAAAGAAAGGATATAATTTTGTATTGTTGGATAATGTTTTGAACATTTCCTATATCAAGAGTTGATCGGTTCAGGCACGTTATCTAAAAGCATTGACGTTCTAAATCAAAACTACAGTTCTTAGTATATAGAACACACACGAGAGGAAGAGTTCAGAAATGAAAGAATCCTTCTTAAGGCATTGTAGACTAGGTCATATCAATACGACCCGACTAGCTGAAGTTACATTAAGATACATATTTAAATTTGTTTGAATTTACATCTTGTGAAACTTGTAGGTCATGTCACAAAGATAAGATGACCATAGCTCTGTTTATTGGAAACAGAGAAAGAGTTAGTGAACTCTTGGGATTGATACATGCTGATGTATGAAGGCCCCCTGTCTATACATGCCAAGACCGGTTGTTTGTACTTCATTACATTCTCTGATGATCTCTCAAGATTCAGACATATGTTCCTGTTGAAACACAAGTCCGAAGCTTTTGAGATATTCACAAAATATAAATTAGAAGTAGAGAACCAACAACGGGTATAAGTATTATGTCCTTTGATGAGATCAGGGAGGAGAATACTTGAGCACGGAATTCCTGGACTATTCTAAAGGAGAATGAGATTCTTTCTCGGCATTACTCCTCCGAATACACCATAGCACGATGGTATATCGGGGCGGAGCAATAGCACCCTATGTGATATGGTGTGCTCTATGATGAGTACTACTGGGTTTCCTATTTCCTTTTGGGGGTTATGCGCTTGAGAGCTGCATACCTATTGAATAGGGTTCAAATCAAATCAGTTGCCTACCACTTCATATATGATATGGAAAGGGAAGAGCCCATATCTTAAGTTTGTTAAGATTTGGGATTGTCTGGCCTATGTCTAAAAAGCAAAATCCGGACAAGCTCAAAGCAAAGTCTGATCTGTGGAAGTTTGTTGGATATCCCAAGCATTCGCAAGGGAATATCTTCTACCTAACCGAGGAACAAAAGATGTTTTTGTTTCTCAACATGCCACCTTTGTGAAAGGGAATTTCTTGTGAAGAAATTAGTGGTCATGAGGTAGAACTGGAAGGAGTTCCAGCTATACAAACTACAGCAGATGATTTGGTAGAACCAAAGGATTCAATAGTTTCCAACGAACCTCAGCCTCTCCGCCGATCTAGTAGGGTTCCTCACCCACCTGAGAGATACTTCGGTTTCTCTATGACAGTGCGAGCGAGGATTGCATCATGAGATGATGACCCAACTAGTTTCGAGCAGGCCATCAGGAGTGGGACTCTGTAAGAATGGCTGGATGCTTAGTGATCTGAGATGGAATCCTCATACACCAACAAAGTATGGACTTTGGTTGCTTTATCTGAAGGGTTAAATCCCCATTAGGAGCAAGTATATCTTGAGAAGATTACTTGGTGTACATGGAAAAGTTGAGACTTTTAAAGCTATGCTTAAGTCCATCCAGATCCTACTTTCCACGGCTACATACCATGACTACGATATCTGGTGGTTGGGTGTCATGACTGCATTTCTAAATGATGTTTTAGAAGAGATCGTCTATAAGTACACAGCCAGAGGGCTTTGTAGATAGTGTAAGTAGCGGAAACGTGTGCAAAATGTTTTATGTGATAAAACAGGCATCGCGGAGTTGGAACATCTGTTTTGATGTGGTAGTCAAAGAGTTTAACTTCATCAAAATGGTAGATGAACCTTGTATATACAAAAAGGTAGTAGGGAGTATGGTGGTGATCCTCGTAGAGTACGTAGATGACATACTCTTGATAGGGAAGGAGTTTCCTATGCTACGCTCGGTCAATCTCCGCTTATCATAATGATTCTCCATATAGGATCAAAACGATACCTCCTAAATCCTGGGTTTTGGATCTATGAGATAGTTCTAATTGGATGTTAGGATACTCACTAGTTGTAGTGAGATAGTATCAATCGATCCTGGGGAGAATCACTGGAAAGGTTCCAGGGTGATAAGGACGACTGAATGTCAGTCGCAGGCATTGTCTTTACACTCAGTGGAGGGACGGTATGTTTGAAGAGTTCCAAGATAGATACCGTGACTTACTAGACGATTAAGGGCAAGATACATCGTTACCAAGGATGCTACCAAAGAGGCAGTCTGGATATTTATAAGTTCATGAGATGAACTTCGTTCCTACCATTGTGTGACAATGGAGTTGTGGCTTATGCCAAGGAACCCCCGTCCCATCAGAAATCCAGTTATAATTCTTAGGCAGTATCACCTGATCATGGAGATGGTTGATCTCCAGGGAGATCGAGGTTAGGAGAGTAGACACAGAGGACAACAGCGCGGATCCACTCACAAAGGCCTTTTTCCCAGTAGAGACTTTTATGGTATGGTTGAGTATGAGATACTTCAACCACAGCTAATTGTTGGGTATGTGATACCACAACAGATGGCCCTAGTGCAAGTGGGAGATTGTTAGTTATATGTATGCCCTAGAGGCCATTACTGTACAAACGATGTATATTGTAATGGATGCTTGGACATATATAGGGAGGACTTTCCTGCTCGACATGATAGTACGCCATCTGGTTGCACTTTATCTTAACATGTATTCTATGTTACATGTTGATAAAGACCTTAGGATATGTACTCGACTACTGGGACTATGATGAGATCATACTGGTGGGGCCACGGTAGTCGGCGAGTACATGCTATAACTGTTCCTAGTCGAGGGTATATCGAGACAGGGCATCGATACACCAGAGTAGACTAGCGTATATGCATCTTGACCCATATGATGGGAAATGGATGATCCCATATCCATCGGTGTTTGACATAAAGGATGGTGTATGGGTGCTCAGTGGAGACTGGGTACACTGGACGGACTCGCCGAGAACTCCCAGATGGTATTATACCTCACGTCAGATGGAAGTTCTCCGGTGACACTGGCACAGAGTAGTCTGTTGACCCGAGATCGTCATAGAGTCTTGTGTGATTCCCGCTGTGCTTTGATTTCCATCATACCACGTCCAAGAGGGCGTGCAAAAAGGTGGCTTTTGGGTACAGTCCCGAATCACATTGAGGCAATGAGCGATAGGAGAGGATTCGTCTCTCCCGGGATAGGGAGTTGATGTTATGCTGTGTTCGATTGGCTATAACCGGAAATCCCTGGCCAGGGTTGCTGAGATTTACTGGTAAGTGTTATCAGTAGTTTCTCGAACTGTTATAGATCTCAAATCGACACGACTTATCGAGCTACTGCGGTCTGACGTTTACCACCCCTAGGCGAGATATGCGACATATCAGACGACGAGACCGGATTGTACGGGAGTGTTACTGATTGGATTCACAGGAGAATGTACAGGCTTGCTTGTTGATCTTCTGAGAGCTCAATACCTGGGTGGCTGTTACGTTTAGCTGACCGCTTGTAGCTTGTGGATGTTTGATATGATCATCACCTACTGCCGGCATATTGACGATTCTTTAGAGTCCTACACAGAGGTTTGTTGGCTCAGGCAAAACGGAGTAGGAGCACATATGTGATATATGCGGGACCGAGGATAATGCGGTATGTGATACCGTATTGGATTCTCATGATATGAGATATCGGCCGGGTATATGTGATATAGCCGGGTCATCGTATTAGTCGGTTATATGCGATATAGCCGAATTGTCGGATCAAGTGTTGATTCGATAATTTAATGTATAATAATATATATGATATATTAAGTTACATTAACTAATATTAGCTCACTAAAAGATTCTTTTTCTCACTCGGGTAATACATTGATATATATGCGATATATGTTAATTGTATTATTTTATTTTGTTACAATAAATATTATATATGTGATATATAATATTGTAACATGATATGATAACAAATGCAACATGATTAGTGGAGATTAAACATGATTAGGGTTTGATTTGGGTTAATGCTTTCTAGAAGTTTCTAGATGGTTTTTATTTTGTCATGGAAAAGATATTTACAAATGACTCATCTTTAACCTAACCCAAACCCTACACCCTTGGTTAATTCTCTACAAAGGTTTAGCAACCATGGTTGCATTATTGATCATTATCTTCTTTCATCTTTCATCACAAAAGGATTCTATCATCTTCTTCCTTGAGTTCCTTCATGGAAAAAGCTTTCTAGCTTTTTTCCAAGTGATGAAAATGAGTGAGAATAAGAAAATAAAAGAGAGCAAAAATCCTACTTCATCATTCTCATCTATCCTTGCCCTTTAGATGAGAGTGTTCACTTCATTTAGTGAGTGTTAGCTTGTGTTAATGAAACTTCAAGGTAGATCATTTTTGTTATCGAAGATCGGAAGCAAGACTGCAGCTTTCTCTTCGTGAAGCCTCTCGAGAGTCCGGAACACGATGATCGCAGCGAAGGGACCTCAACACGGAGCTTAAGAAGTGAAGGACAGGATCTACAAAGGTTGTAATCCCTCTCACTTAGTGTTAAAGAGTTTAACATGCTTGTTTTCACCTAAACTCTAGTTTAAAGATCCGGCTTTGGGTTGTTCGGCACGGCTAAATTTTAAATCGGGCATGGTAGATGCCTCGTAGACCCTTGTGCGTGTGCCTAGAAAACCTACAGTTTTGTTGTTTAAGGTTCAACAAATAACGAATTGGTTTGGTTTGTCACAAAAATATAAAATATGAAAACAAGGAAAATAAGATAAGAAAGAAGTGGTTGTGGTTTTGGCTCGGAAGGTCGAATCGCGACGATTCCTTCGACTCTCCCTTGATCATGAATTGTTCGTCCTTACGTCGATCCCGACATGAAACATGACTTGTCAAGGCGGTTGCGAAGCACAAATCATCAAATTCCGTTATACGCCACAAAACATGAAACGAGTCCGTTTTGTTCACTTACTGTTTGTATGTCCAAGCTTGGGGTATCAACACTAAGCACGAGGGTTAGCAAGCTTACCACAACATCAAAAACAAAAATTAGTGAATGAGAGAAAATGATTGTAGTGTTGAGTTTGCTAAGTGTTTGTGATAGTATATAGTATATGAAACCAAGATATTTGTCAAGTCACTTAATCACAAAATACCATTTCCAAACCTAACAACCTTAACACTAAATTGATTTTAACTTAAACATTGAAATGGGGAAAGGGAGTGAATATGGTATATGAGGAGGTTACAAAATAACCATGTTTCAAAATACTATACCACATCATTACATAAACAATCTTTAAATTAGAATCATAAATATAAGCACATTAAACATTAACAAGAGGAGGAGGAGGCAAATCCTTTCATCACATTTCCTCACCATTACCACAACCAAAGATATTATTTAAGCATGATAAAAAGAAAAGAAGGAAAAGAAGCAAGTAAACAAAGAAACACAAATATTATTAACACTTGAAGAAGCTTAGGTACAAGATATTGGTAACTTGTTCAACCTCCATAATGAAGCTCTTAAAAGAAAGCTTCAAGAGGGAAGGAAAAGAAGAAACTAAGTTGAAGCCCACTCAACTCTTAAGCTAAACTAAAAACAAAAGAAATTGGAAAAAGGTATATTATCTATGCACATCTATATGGATCTGCTCACTCAAATCTGTTCTGGTATTTATAGGCTTAACATCAAAAATAAATAAACAATAAAAATAAGATGATGTGCCCTAAAGAATTGACCAGAAGAAAAATGGGGAAGTTTGGAGCTAGGGGGGCCGGCGACGCCGGATTTTCATGGGGGCTCACCGTTCTAAATCCGAGCAAATGGGCTCGTATTGATATGGTGGTCTTGTGCTCACTCCATAATGTCTTTGGTGCTGTTTGATTTATTTTTAATAACCTGGTTTGCACTAAGGAATTTGGAGGGAAACATGAAGCATTACATCACATCATAACTTTATGCATTTAACACACATCATCTCACATGTGCCCACCACTTGCACAATTCATCATTTGTGTGCCAAGGTAGCCCCACCATGGTCCATGTACCAAAGAGCATGTGCACACTTGCATTGTGTTGGACCAAAAATAGTGTGCACACATTTATTTGCAAAATGAACTCTTTGGATATCGGTCGGTTTTATTTTCTGTTTGCATTGTCGGCTCCCAAACGCTATATCCATGATATTGAGTTTATTTCCAGTATTTAATCACGAACACCTGTAATCTGTAATTACTGAGCAGACACTGATTAATAGTACCGATAAATTACAAAAATAGATAACGAATAGGGATTTAAAAATGCAGTTTTCTGTATTGAACAAATATCCCCAAACTTATCTTTTGCTCGTCCCGAGCAAAACAAAATCCTAGCCTCACTTTCGCAGGGAACGTGATTGCACCGAGCATGTGCAATAATCCGTTAAACCTCTAGGTGTCCCTAGTAGGAGGAGTGTTGTCTCCTGAGGGTTTTCAGCGGATTACACATACAAAATCCAGTCAAGTTAGCATCGTGGAGAAATTGTTGATTCTAATCTTAAGGTTAAGAATCAAAGTTAGAAGTTCTATTACCCAAGTCAGAAACGTTAAACCCTATTTTTCAGTCCTCACAATTTGTTTAATATAAGCTTATACGCGTCTTTATGTGGCTGTGCAAGTAGTGTCGATAAGTTTTTAAGAACTTGATTAGGGTCATCATTTTCTTAAGTTTTGTTTTCCAGTTAGGTTTCAAGTCAGAATTTATATCGTTTTTAATAGAGAACCTAAGTCTTATTCTTCACTCCTACCTTTCACATGTTTTTGTTCATACACACCCTTCGTTATTGTGCAAAACGTCTTTATAAGTATACCTTCATATCTCCGCGAAAAAACTGTTTTAGTAGAAAACTCGTCTCCGCCAAGATTATTTTCCCACAATGAACCATGAGGACTTTTAACTTGGAGAGAACACTTTCTTAGCTTGTTTTATTTGGCGATTGGAAACTTAGCGAGTTTTGGGTCAATGACTCCCAAACCAGATGGTTTTAGGGCATTAGGTGTGGAGACACCCCAAGAAATTAATTACCCAAGTTACCAAGGCCACAAAACAAAAGACTCATTTTGTTTAAAATATTCAGAACTCAGTGAAAACGGTGATATGGCCAGCTTTTCTTTTTAATCCGAAAACGTTATCATGTGGATAAGGTGTGTAATTACTCCAGAAAGGTTCCAGATGGGTTATTTTTCAGACGTTCAGCTTCTATTAAAACCTCAATAATATCCATCATATTCACTTCACATTGTGAACTATTCTTGATATTACTTAATTCAGAACAAACCCGTTTGATCCTAAAGATATTTATCAATTTTCAAAGAGTTAGAGACATGTCATACATTCAGCTAATTCTCAAAAACAAATGACACGTGTAAAGTATTATAAAAGACGTATATCGGCCCGGTTAAACACAAAGGAAGGTTTATCTTTCGGGTCGTCAATCTCACAAAAAAGGATTTAGTTGCTTCTATCTTATCAACCGAACCGTCAGACTTCGAGTCTAAGTTCCCCCGCTAGCTAACATGAAGAAAAAGTTTTTATGTTTTTTGAAGAAATTTTTCAATTTTTAAGGGTTTTTTAAATATGTATGCAATGCAGAATATACACATGATGCAACAAAATAAACGTAGTGCTCACCCCCAAACTTGAGTTTTACGATGTCCTCATCGCTGCACCCGTCTCCGGTAGCTAGACTTAGACATCAGGGTGAGAATTTTATTTAAAGACAAAGAAAAAACCTAAGATAAATTACAACATATACAAGATAAAAGATTGGGTTAGTCTCGAAATTAATACCAGCCATTTAATGATTTTGTCTATATAGTGCAAGTGCTGGTAAAAGAATGTGTATATAAAAAAGAAAAAGAAAAAGAAAATGTATATGTTAGATGTTAGTGAAGGACATGGGCGTGTAAAAGTAGGGATCAGAAGACGTTGAGGATGAAGATGAAGTTTTGAAGAGTTCAAAGAATTTCTTTCTGAATGAATTGAATGTTCAAGAAGCACATGTCGAGTTCTGAAGTCAAGTTCATTTAAAAACTGGAGTTCATCGGCAAAAAGTTCGACAAAAGAAAGGTTCTTAGGATGTTCCTAAATTGATCCTGACTCAAACTCACATAGAATATCAAGTTCATCCGCAAATAATTTCGCAAAACTTAGCATGAAAGACTGTTTCTCCATGCAGTCTTCCTCCCTATACACTTCCACAATTCTACTGTCATTGCTATAGCTGACAATTCCCAAAACAAGTTCTTCTTCATCACATTCATATCTGGGTAGGTTCATATCATTTAAAAAGGTAGGTTCCCACACTAACGTTTCTTCCGAAACAATATCAACAGGGGATGCAAAAATTGAGGGTTCCTGATCATTGATTTCCTCTAACAGTTTATCACAACCATACCCATTAAATTCACAAGCTCCGTCTTCTAAAATTGGAGCACAGCAATCAGTCGGTGCAAGAATTTCTTCTTCATGTATGATATTGGTTAATTCAACCTCAAGATTATAAGTGACAAGAGGCTTAAAAGGTACCTGAAGGCTAGTGTTAAACTGACTCAGAGGGTTTTCTTGTTTGTCCTGATAACACCCAGTCAATTCACATGCATCATCATCTATAAAATCATCAAAAGTTGGTTGATCGTTTATCTTACTCAGGTGACTTCCAAGATGACAGATATTTACATTATTAGGTTCTAATTGACGGTGTTCACTCTTTAGAATCACTACAGCTACATGCTCTTCAATTCTAGCCAAAGATTGAGCTTGAGCGTGAAACAATTGCTCACACTCCTGTATACACAGGGCTAGCGTAGCAGCTGTTTTGTTCTCGACCGCAATCATCACTTCAATACTTTTCTCTAAAGCGGTCAACCTAGTATCTATCTCACTATCATTCCCTAAGGATGGGTCAGTTGTTTTAGGATGGGAGGGTGGTGACGGTGGTGATGCTAAAGCAGTTACCCTGTTGACCTCTTTCTCTAAATCTTCAATCATTAGGTCTCTAATTTAAATGGGACTGGGTTCAAGAGTGTTAGGTGGGTGTCCGTTATCAACAGTCTGGGACGGTTGGTCACCCCCTAGAAAATGACAATTTTCATGAATGTGGGAAGAATCATGGAAATTTGAACAAATGAATTGGGACTGAGTATAAACAAAAGAATAAGAATCGTGAAAAATTGAATTAAATCGTATTAACAAGAATTCACAAATATCAAAAAAACAAAGAATATCACACCCCTAGCAGTTTATGTTATGCTAGTCAACTAGACCTGCTCAAGAACCTGATTGTTGAAGTAAAACTGTGTCGAGAAACGGGCTCAAGATATACGGATCACGAAGCCAGGTAAGTGCAAGAGATAAGGGGTGGTTTTCTAACGCTTTCGCAAAGTTCCTTAATTAGATAACCCTTTCTCTTGAACACTTGCCTAAACATCCCATGAACGATATACCTTTAAGCGGTGTTCTAAACACAGTCAACTTATTCTAATGAGCGCGATGTCCTTAAAGTCAAAGTTCTAGTTGATTTTAAATTACTGTGGGTTTGCAAGAATGCAGTTTTGTGATTTGTGGGCTACGGAGAAAGGTGATGAAATCCTTTACCGTATCTTGTTTGGTCGTGCCCTTAATATCCGTATTAAGATGTAAATGCGCAATTCAATAAAAGAATTCAAGAATTCAACCAATAAAGCAATTCTTTTTCTGAGTCTTAAGTGCTGCAACAAATACGGGTTAGTTCTCTGTGCAATTGGTGGCAAAATTGTGCGAAGAATCCTGATTGAATAAGATTTCGGATTGTGTAGTTTTAGAAAATGTTTAGAAATCACAACAAAAAATATTTTGACCGCAATCAATAACGGTGTCGGATGTAGCGCGTTAGTAAGTGCGGATCGTCCACAGGGAAAGTGAGATCCGTTCAATTTTCGAATTAGATGAGTTGAAACTTTAAAGAAAAGAAAACAAACAATTCATGATTTGTAATTTGAATTTCAAGAATTAGAAAAATCTGGATCTAAGAAAATATTAAAATCAAGAATTGAGATGTGTGATGATTTCCAACCAACAATCAAGATTCGAAGTGTGGCTCGTAGGAGTAGATCGGATCTATAGATGTGATGAGATCTAATGATTACTCATTCTTATCCATAAACGAATTGATACTAGATCGATGAGAATTTATCGAGGGTTAAGGATCTTGTGAAGAAATTAGGGATTTCTCATCTCATCCTTTGTCCTTTCGATGAATCTCATTCGAAATCTAGCTTCAAGTTAATCAAATGATCAATCGTCGATCCCTAGTTTCGAGGGAACAAAATCAAGAAAGCATCGTCTCGAAACTAGGTCATCGATCATTTGATTCACTAGAATTTACAAACATTATAGGATTTAGGAATTGTAAAAGAGTTTAAATCATCATTATCTATTGACCGTCACAACTCCTACACGAGCGGAGTTTTACTCAAACATCATAATATCAAACACAATCACAAATTGAGATCGAATCATAATGCTTGAATTAAAAGATAAGCAAGATATAGAAATTTCACCTTTATTTATCGACAAATTTCATTACAACTCTTTTGAAATTTACAAAAGGAAGGAACTAGATCGTCGATTTCGGCTTCGCTCGGCTCCTTGAGTCGTGGATCTCCTTTGATCTCTTGCTCCGATGAAGTCCGGCGTCGCTTTCTAAAGGATCAAAGGCATCTCGCTTGAATGGTACTCGGGATCTTGATCTTGATTTTGGAATTGGAATTAGGGTTAGGGTTTTGAGGCACAAGTCGTGTCACTCAACTTGTGGGTGGAAGATGATGAGAATTTCTTGAACAACCTCAACCCTAGATCTAGGCTCCTTTTTATAGACGTCAAAACCCTAGATCTAGGATTTCAAATTTCAAATTTCCCTCCAAAAGATTGTTAAAGAGAACCTTCTAGAAATAGTTTGTTAGGCCGAGCCTTCTAGATGAAGCCACGTGGAGAATCGGGGGTCTTTTGGAAACTTGGGCAGTTACAGGAGACACGTGGAGAAAAGTTCAGGATTCGGCGCCATCAAGCCGCCGCGGATCCATGGCGCAAGCCGGCTCCGGCCGCGGATCCGCGGCTCGTATGAAGCCATGGGGCTTGATCTCCTTTGGTGTTTCTTGGGCTGACATTTGGGCCTTTTTCTGATATGTTAAATTTTATTTGGCTTTCTATATCGCTACCAGATCTCAAATCTTGGAGTTGGTGTATTTTGATCAGCACTTTCCCAATTTTGGCTTTGCTCCTGCAATTTCCTGCACAATTTCTCGAGACAAGAGTTGCGCTATACAAGAATGATGCGATGCCATGATAAACAGTCAATTTCCCTTAAAGTGCCGGTTTTAAAGTATAACACATGCAATTTGGTATTTTAGAGATGTTTTGCTAATATGTGCAATATGAATACCGAACACTTCTAGATGAGTGCAAATGATAGGGAAATTGACGTGTTAAAAATGCAGTATTTTCGACTGATCAAATTCCCCCAAAATTATTTTCGATCGTCTCGAGGGAACCGTTTTATTAAAAAGAGAAGGATAAAATAAAGAAAGAGAAAAACTAATTAGCACACTTTCGTAGGCAACACGATTGCACTGAGCACGTGCAACAAGCCTTTAAACCTCTAGGTGTCCCTAGTAGGAGGAGTGTTGTCTCCTGAGGGTTTTCAACGGATTGCACCCACAAAATCCAATAATAAAAGGAAGATCATGAATATTACATTTAAAGACAAGATTTGTAAAAGAAAGACTTTGAAAATTAGGGTTTCCAACTAAGCTAGCTTTTCGGTTGTCATGAGCCATATCTTAATAGTCATGAAAAGATGTCAGAAATCACATAACCCCTCAACAAAACATCATCCTATTTTTCATTTCTATCTTTCTTCCAAACATCGATCATATCACCCTACGTATGTGTAATTTACATCCCTACACCCGGAGAATTCAATTCAAGCTATCATACTCTTGTCCATCCACCTCAGTACTTTTTAATTAATGAATATTTAGGATTGCTCACACACTTTCATGCGACCGTTAATACTTCTTGAGGTACTAAACGACCGATTACTCATGTGCTTGCTTATTTTTGATTTTCCTCGTCTTGCACCACCTAAGGCTTAGCAGTGACTCCCAGACCAGTTGGCCTTAGGGCACTAGGTGAAGAAGCACCCTCGCTATATTTTTTTATTGCTGCCTTGGCGATAACAAAACCAGTGTTCATTTTTCTCACCATTTTTATATTTTATTCAATTTTTATTTCCTTCATAATTTGGCTTTTAGACAAGAGCATTTTAAGGTATCCTCCACTATCCCGAGTTTCAAGACGTGTGTAAGTGCGAATAGTAGGGTATCAACGTTCAAAATATTTGGCTTCCAAAATAGAAAATATTTTTCAGACTTATTTTTATCCTCAGATTAGTGACTTCCTTCATCTTACTAACCCTTGGGACAACGGCTCATAACTACTTATTACTAGTTCGTATAAGAAAACTTCTAATTTTCTTGGTTTTCTTAAATTTTTCTAATCTCATGGATGTAATTTTTCACTATCTAATCTTTTATTATCTTATTTATGTACAAAAATGTTAAATATTAAATATTTTTATATTATGAAATTTTTTAAATTTTTATGGGTTTTGAAAATTTTTAAATTTTTATAGGTTTTAAATTTTTTAAATTTTTATAGTTTTCTCAAGAAATGTTTTGTGCTTATGCAAATGATATGCAAATGATGCAAAAATAAGCACAAACCTCCCCCAAACTTGTTTTCAACAGTGTCCTCACTGTTGCCAACCGCTATATTTACAAAACCTGTAAGCCTGGGAGGAATTTATTTGTGGGGGCAAAATATATAAGTGAAGAACCTCCCCCAAAATTATTCTTTTCACTCACCTCCATTCAAAAAATGATGCAGTAATATACAGAACATGGAGGTGAGACGGAGGAATTTTAATCAAGATAAAATGGCTCCTGTAAGAAAAGGAGCTCCTCCGTAGGGTCAGTGGAAAAATACGGCTTTAGTCTATGTCCATTCACTTTGAAAAATGTGTCGTTTTTAACATTTTCTACCTCTACTGCCCCGTGCGGGTATACAGACCGCACAACAAAAGGTCCCTTCCACCGAGATCGTAGCTTACCCGCGTGAAGGTGTAGTCATGAATTATAAAGGAGGACTTGCTGACCAGGTGAAAATGTTTTTATCGTGAAAAACCTTGGTCCTATTCTTTACGATTACAGCGTTATCATAAGCTTCATCACGGAGTTCGCTTAGCTCATTTAATTGCAGCTTCCGAAAGGCAAGCTTGTTTAAGTCAAAGTTGATTTCCTTAATAGCCCACAATGCTTTATGCTCAATCTCGACTGGTAAGTGACATGCCTTCCCTAACACTAACCTATATGGAGACATCCCTAGATCGGTTTTAAATGCAGTTCGGAATGCCCAAAGAGCATCTGTCAGTTTGGTCGACCAATCTTTTCTATTCTTAGCAACAGTCTTCTCCAGGATTTTTTTTGATCTGTCTATTCGAAATCTCAGCCTGCCCGGTCGTTTGGGGATGATAGGGTGTAGAAAGTCTGTGGTTGATTATGTATTTCCGCATCAGAGTCTCGAAAGACCTGTTGCAGAAATGTGTCCCGTTATCGCTATTGATAGCGCGTGGGTGTCCAAATCGCGAAAAGATGTTTTCTTTTAAGAACTTAATGACAACCTTCTTGTCATTAGTGCGACATGGAATGGCTTCAACCCACTTCGAGACGTAATCAACCGCAAACAGTATGTATAAATTCCCAAAGGAGTTGGGAAAGGGACCCATAAAGTCAATGCCCTAAACATCGAAAATTTCAACCACTAAGATGGGTTGCTGAGGCATTTCATTTCTCCGGAAAATCCTACCCGTGTGTTGACACTGTGTACAGGTTTTGCAATGATCAAATGCGTCCTTGAACAAGGTCGGCCAATAAAAACCGCATTGCAAAACCTTCTCCACCATCTTTTTAGGACCGAAGTGACCCCCACAGGCCTGATCATGACTAAAAGATAGAACACTCTTGAACTCCTCATTCGGGACACACCGGCGAATGATCTGATCAGGACAATACTTAAACAGATATGGATCATCCCAGTAAAAGTGTTTTACTTGGTATAGAAAATGGTGTTTGTCCTGTTTTGACCAATCGCTGGGTATCAGTCCCGTGACAAGATAGTTCACAATATCCCTGAACTTGGATACGCTCAAGAGTTGTTCGTCCGGAAACGAATCATTGATCGGCAGGGTCACAGATGAAGAAGAGATGCGTGAAAGATGGTCGGCTACAACGTTTTCACATCCTTTCTTATCTTTGATAACAAGATCAAATTCTTGTAATAGAAGGATCCAACGTATTAGCCTACCTTTAGCATCCTTCTTAACCAGAAGATGTTTCAAGGCGGAGTGGTCAGTGTACACAACTATTGGTGAGCCAATCAAGTAAGTCCTGAATTTTTCTAATGCAAATACAACTGCCAAAAGTTCTTTTTCGGTAGTTGTATAGTTAATTTGAGCATCATTCAGGGTCTTACTCGCATAATAGATCACGTGTGACATCTTTTCAATGTGCTGCCCTAAGACTGCACCAATTGCAAAATCGGATGCATCACACATCAGCTCAAAGGGGTAGTCCCAATTTGGAGACGATAGAACGGGGGCTGTAGTGAGGGAGTGTTTGAGTGAGTCGAATGCTGCCTCACAATCCGAGTCAAAGTGGAAGGTCGTATCCTTGGCCAAGAGAAGAGTTAAGGGTCTAGCAATTTTGCTAAAATCCTTAATGAATCTCCTATAAAAGCCCGCATGGCCAAGAAATGATCGGATAACCTTGACGCTTTTGGGATGAGGAAGGTTTTGAATGACATCTATTTTAGCTCTGTCAACCTCAATGCCTTTCCGTGAAATAACATGTCCAAGCACAATTCCCTCTTGGACCATAAAATGGCATTTTTCCCAATTCAAGGTTAAGTTCTTCTCTTTGCAACGAGTAAGAACTGCGTCAAGATTCGTTAGGCAGTCAGAAAAAGAGTCCGAAAATCGAGAAATCGTCCATGAAAATCTCCAAAAAATTCTCGACCATGTCAGAGAATATCCCCATCATACACCGCTGAAAGGTAGCGGGAGCATTGCATAACCCAAAGGGCATGCGTCTATAAGCAAAGATACCAAAAGGACAAGTAAAAGTGGTTTTATCTTGATCCTTTTTGGCTATGGGGACCTGATTATAGCCAGAGAATCCATCCATAAAGCAATAATACTCACGTCCAGCTAAGTGTTCCAGCATCTGATCAATGAAAGGAAGAGGAAAGTGGTCTTTCCTCGTGGCGGCATTGAGTTTTCTGTAATCAATACATACACGCCACCCAGTTTGGGCGTGTATCTGAATCAACTTATTTGCCTCATTGGTAATAACAGTGATGCCGGATTTCTTAGGGACGACATATATAGGACTCACCCATTGGCTATCGGAGATTGGGTATATGATACCATTATCAAGGCATTTGACGATCTCTTTCATCACCGCTTCCTTCATGACGGGGTTCAACCGTCTCTGTGGTTCTCGGGTTGGTCTGGCATCATCCATCACATGTATATCATGTTCAACAATCAAGGGACTAATCACTTTGATGTCCGCCATGGTCCAACCAAACGCCTCCCTATTAGATCTCAATGCCGATAAAAGTGCATTCTCTTGCTCTGATGCTAGAGAAGCGGATATGATAACCGGTACAGACTCATTCTCACCTAAATATGCATATTTAAGATGAGAAGGTAAAATTTTAAGATCTAATACTGGTGGAGAAATAATAGAAGGTGGGATCATCGAGTGATTTTCGGAGTCACAAAGAAGCTCATAGCCTGTAAAAGATACAGACTCGGACGGTGATGAGTCAGGAGTGTCGGACTCAACCATGGAAATGGTGTCCTCACTAAGATAGTTTGAAAGATCAAACAGTGATGTGGTAGTGTCGTCGAGATCTTCAAAGCAAAGTTCCTCAACTCCGTAACTTTCGGGAGCAATCTCGTGGACAGAGCACACATCAAGGATATGAGCAGAGGGTTCTGATGGCTGACTTCCAATTTTGTAGATGTTCGGTTCAATGGTCATATTTCCAAAGGATAAGTTCATTGAACCGTTTCTACAGTTAATGACAGCATTGGAAGTGGCAAGGAATGGTCGACCCAAAATCACCGGAATTTGGCTCTGGAGGTTTGCTACAGGTTGTGTATCGAGAACAATGAAGTCCACAGGGAATACAAATTCCCCGACCTTAATCAACACATCCTCTAGTTCACCTCTAGGTTTGGTGATTGAACGGTCTGCCATTTGGAGAGTGCAGTGAGCTGGTTTCAACTCTCTAATCCCTAGCTGCTCATACACAGAATATGGAAATAGGTTAACACTTACGCCAAGGTCTAAAAGAGCACGGTTGATGTTTTTACCCCCAATAGAAATCGATATCGTAGGACATCCTGGGTCCTTACGTTTCTTTGGTAGCTGTGGGATAAAAGCAGTGCTAATGTTATTGGACATGAAGTCCTTCTTCGGCACTTGAGTCTTCCTCTTCCTAGTACACAAGTCCTTAAGAATTTTCGCATAAGCGGGGACTTGTTGAATACCATCTAGGAGAGGGATGTTGATGTTAACCTGTTTGAACATTTACATAATTTTCTGCATATGTGGACTCGATTTGTTACCCCCTAACCGATTCGGGTAAGGAGCTTTAGCAATAAGTGCTGGGTCCATCATAGGAGAAGGAAGTGGGGGTAGACGTGATTCCAGAAGAGGAGTGGGGATCGTCTGTGGAGAACTAGAAGAGCTGTGCTGAGGTGTCGAGCTTAGAGGGAAACGGAGAATAGGCTCGTGAGAAGGCGGTGGGGTAGAAGAACAAGGATCAGAAGTAGAAGTGTGTGTGTGAGGAAAGGTCTTAGCCGGGGTGTTATTGATAGGATTTTCAATATCATCAATTTCTTCCCCAACATGGTTATTCAGCACCCTTCCTGATCTCAACGTTGTGACGACATTTACATTGTAATGCCCAGGATTCTATAGGTGTTGAGATGGAAGTTTCCCTTTTTCTCTCGCACTCATTTCGGCTTTAAGTCGTGCAATTTTAGCTTCCAACTATCTGATACTCTCAGCTTGGGACGTTGAGTTTTTCTTTATCTCACTGACGGAAGACCTAACTTCAGCCGACACTTCCATGAAATTTGACAAGAGTGACTTCATGGTTTGCATGAATTGAGAGAGCTCGTCAGAACAGGTCAACTGCATAGGATTAGACGGTGCAGGAGGGTTGACCTGGTTTTGAAAATTTTGTGACTGGTAGGGGTGCTGAGTGAGTTGAAGTGGCTGCTATTGTGGTGGAAGAGCCCTTTGGAATTGATTCGGGTTTGGAACCGTGTTTTGAGATTGGGATTGGTTCCAAGCAAAATTCGGGTGATTCCTCCAACCCTGATTATACGTGGAAGAATATGGATCGTTTCTAGGTCTTTGAAATGCGGCATTGGTATGCTCGTGACCTTGAAACGGAGTGTTTAATGGACATTCTTCCGTTAAGTGAGAAGGATCACAACAACACCCACATACAGTTTTGGGGAGCGACATCGGGTTTAGGGAGGCTGCTAAAAATTTGTGTTCCATAGCTTCGAGCTTCTTTTGCATTGCTGCCATCTCAGCTTGAACACCTATGGACACATCAATTTGGTGTACGCCATCCTTAGACGATGGCTGGGTTCCACTCTCCAACTGTAAGGATTTTTCAGCGAACTCTTCTAAAAATTTCCAAGCTTCCCCATCATCCTTGGTCATAAAGGTGCCTTGACACATGTTTTCAAGGTTTTGTTTAGTGGTAGGGTTAATGCCCTCATATATGATTCGGCAAAGATCCCATCTCGGGATGCCATGATGTAGACATTGAACCAAAAGATCCTTGAAGCGTTCAAAGCATTTCGAGAATGGTTCAGTCGGAAGCTGGGTGAATTGATTTAGTTCGCTACGGATTCGAGCTGTCTTTTGCATTGGGTAGAATTTCTTAAGGAATGCCGCAACGAATTCTTCCCAATTCGTAATGGAATGTGCGGTAGTGTTATACAGCCACTTCTCTGCTATATCGCACAAGGTAAATGGAAGAAGACGTAGACGCATAGCATCCACTGAAAGTTGTGACATACCCATCATTGTGCATACATTTTCAAATTTGGTGATAAAGACGTATGCGTCTTCAGTCTCGAGAACGTGGAATTTGGGTAGAAGGTTGATGTATTGGGGTTTAATCTCAAAATTATCCCCGTTGGCTGGTGGAATGGATAAGCAGGTCGAAAGAGGACCTCGCAAAGGATAGCACCTCTCTTGGAGAGAGATGCGGGGTGGATTCTGCGCACCAATGGACAGCGGCAGGGAAGTGGTAAAGTGGTTTGATGGAGAAGGATCCATTGGTGTGGGTGTGGTGGTGGGTAAAGAAGAAGTAAATGGAGAAATACCGACTTCGGAGTCGATCAAGGGGACGCGAACAGGTCGGGCACTAGAATCCCGTGTCCAGCACTAAAAAGGGTTAGTACAAGTGGCAGCATGACTTATAATTAGGGGAAATGAATGAATGCGATGTTTGTTTCGAAAAATGATACGGATTTTTGAAAATATTATGCGATCACAACAAATGCAACATGCAATACCCTAAAATCTATTGGTCACCTAGGTCAAAGCTCTAGACCGCTCCTAACTGCCAAAAGACAAGTCGCAGGATAAGTCCTCCACTGCCTCTTTGTCTCTCCTGTGGCCAAGTAAGTGCCAGGTATGTGGGAGGTTCTCCACTACGTAAGTAGTGGGCCTAATTAAGTAACCACTAGCTTTCGACACACTTTCCTTAGACACCACAAAAGAAACGCGGATAAGCAATGAATTACCCACGGCCTTCTCTTGTCCTAAGTGAGCGCGACAACCTTAGAGTCATCTCTAGATTTCTTTTAGTTAATGAGGGTAAATGCGGATGCAAGTTTGTGATTTTTGGGGCTTAGGAAGGGTAATGAACTCCCCACCTAATCTGGATTTGGCCGTGCCCCTTAATGTCCGTATTAATATGCAAACAACCACAAAAATCAAAAACACGCACAATTTATTTTGCTTTTTGCGGTGCTGCGATTTTTGCAAAGAAGCCTGCAGAAAATTGCTAATTGGAGCAGATGAGGAAGGAGATAAGAAAGTCAGGATCTTACAGAGAAATTTTCGTGCAGCGAAGCTTCAAGCCCGCCGCGGTTCCGCCGCAAAGAAGCCCTTAAGCCGCGATTCCGCCGCGGTTTGCTCTGTTCCCTGCACAAAATTTTTACAGAGAGTTACTGTTCACCTCCTGAGCTCTATGGAATTCTCCAAATATTTTTCCAATTGCACAGCAAGCTCCAGATTTCCTTGCAATTAACCATAACAAATCGTTTAGCGTTTTGCGCGAATTTTGATCTCAAAATTATGATGGAATAAACTTTTCAACTCAAATTTCAAAAATGAACAAATTAGCACACTATCCCCGGCAACGGCGCCATTTTATTGAATACGATTTCGGATTGTGTAGTTTTAGAAAATGTTTAGAAATCACAACCAAAAATATTTTGACCGCAATCAATAACGGTGTCGGATGTAGCGCGTTAGTATGTGCGGATCGTCCACAGGGAAAGTGAGATCCGTTCAATTTTCGAATTAGATGAGTTGAAACTTTAAAGAAAAGAAAACAAACAATTCATGATTTGTAATTTGAATTTCAAGAATTAGAAAAATCTGGATCTAAGAAAATATTAAAATCAAGAATTGAGATGTGTGATGATTTCCAACTAACAGTCAAGATTCGAAGTGTGGCTCGTAGGAGTAGATCGGATCGATAGTTGTGATGAGATCTAATGATTACTTATTCTTATCCATTAACGAATTGATACTAGATCGATGAGAATTTATCGAGGGTTAAGAATCTTGCGAAGAAAATTAGGGATTCCTCATCTCATCCTTTGTCCTTTCGATGAATCTCATTCGAAATCTAGCTTCAAGTTAATCAAATGATAAATCGTTGATCCCTAGTTTCGAGCGAAATCAAGAAAGCATCGTCTCGAAACTAGGTCATCGATCATTTGATTCACTAGAATTTACAAACATTATAGGATTTAAGAATTGTAAAAGAGTCTAAATCATCATTATCTATTGATCGTCACAACTCCTACACGAGCGGAGTTTTACTCAAACATCATAATATCAAACACAATCACAAATTGAGATCGAATCATAATGCTTGAATTAAAAGATAAGCAAGATATAGAAATTGCATCTTTATTTATCGACAAATTTCGTTACAACTCTTTTGAAATTTACAAAAGGAAGGAACTAGATCGTCGATTTCGGCTTCGCTCAGCTCCTTGAGTCGCGGATCTCCTTTGATCTCTTGCTCCGATGAAGTCCGGCGTCGCTTTCTAAAGGATCGAAGGCATCTCGCTTGAATGGTACTCGGGATCTTGATCTTGATTTTGGAATTGGAATTAGGGTTAGGGTTTTGAGGCACAAGTCGTGTCACTCAACTTGTGGGTGGAAGATGATGAGAATTTCTTGAACAACCTCAACCCTAGATCTAGGCTACTTTTTATAGACCTCAAAACCCTAGATCTAGGATTTCAAATTTCAAATTTCCCTCCAAAAGTTTGTTAAAGAGCGCCTTCTAGAAATAGTTTGTTAGGCCGAGCCTTCTAGATGAAGCCACGTGGAGAATCGGGAGTCTTCTGGAAGCTTAGGCAGTTACAGGAGACACATGGAGAAAAGTTGAGGATTCGGCGCCATCAAGCAGCCGCGGATCCGTGGCGCAAGCCGGCTCCGGCCGCGGATCCGCGGCTCGTATGAAGCCATGGGGCTTGACCTCCTTTGGTGTTTCTTGGGCTGACATTTGGGCCTTTTTCTGATATGTTAAATTTTATTTGGCTTTCTGTATCGCTACCAGATCTCAAATATTGGAGTTGGTGTATTTTGATCAGCTCTTTCCTAATTTTGGCTTTGTTCCTGCAATTTCCTGCACAATTTCTCGAGATAAGAGTTGCGCTATACAAGAATGATGCGATGCCATGATAAACAGTCAATTTCCCTTAAAGTGCCGGTTTTAAAGTATAACACATGCAATCTGGTATTTCAGAGATGTTTTGCTAATATGTGCAATATGAATACCGAACACTTCTAGATGAGTGCAAATGATAGGGAAATTGACGTGTTTAAGGTTCAACAAATAACGAATTGGTTTGGTTTGTCACAAAAATATAAAATATGAAAACAAGGAAAACAAGTTAAGAAAGAAGTGGTTGTGGCTTTGGCTCTGAAGGTCGAATCGCGACGATTCCTTCGACTCTCCTTTGATCATGAATTGTCCGTCCTTACGTCGATCCAGGCATGAAGCATGACTTATCAAGACGGTTGCGAAGCACAAATAATCAAATTCCGATATACGGCGCAAAACACGAAACGAGTCCGTTTTGTTCACTTACCGTTTGTATGTCTAAGCTTGGGGTATCAACACTAAGCACGAGGGTTAGCAAGCTTACCACAACATCAAAAACAAAAATTAGTGAATGAGAGCAAATGATTTTAGTGTTGAGTTTGCTAAGTGTTTGTGATAGTATATAGTATATGAAACCAAGAGATTTGTCAAGTCACTTAATCATAAAATACCATATCCAAACCTAGCAACCTTAATACTAAATTGATTTTAACTTAAACATTGAAATGGGGAAAGGGAGTGAATATGGTATATGAGGAGGTTACAAAGTAACCATGTTTCAAAATACCATACCACATCAATACATAAACAATATTTAAGTTAGAATCATAAATATAAGCACATTAAACATTAACAAGATGAGGAGGAGGCAAATCCTTTCATCTCATTTCCTCACCATTACCACAACCAAAGATATTAGTTAAGCATGATAAAAAGAAAAGCAAATAACGAAAAGAAGCAAGTAAACAAAGAAACACAAATATTATTAACACTTGAAGAAACTTAGGTACAAGATATTGGTAACTTGTTTAACCTCCATAATGAAGCTCTCAAAAGAATGCTTCAAGAGGGAGGAAGAAGAAGAAACCAAGTTGAAGCCCACTCAACTCTCAAGCTTAACTAAAAAGAAAAGAAAATGGAAAAAGGTATATTATCTATGAACATCTATATGGACCCCCTCACTCAAATCTGTTCTGGTATTTATAGGCTTAACATCAGAATAAATAAACAATAAAAATATGATTATGTGACCTAAAGAAATGACCAGAAGAAAAATGGGGAAGTTTTGTGCTTGGGGGGCCGGCGGCGCCGGATTTTCATGGGGGGCTCGCCAGTCTAACTTCGTGCAAAGGGGCTCGTGTTGATGTGGTGGTCTTGTGTTCACTCCATATTGTCTTTGGTGTTGTTTGATTTCTTTTTAATAACCTGGTTTGCACTAAGGAATTTGGAGAGAAACATGAAGCATTACATCACATCACAACTTTATTCATTTAACACACATCACCTCACATGTGCCCACCACTTGCACAAATCATCATTTGTGTGCCAAGGAAGCCCCACCATGGTCTATGTGTTGGATATATATGCCCTAGAGGCCTACATTGTATAGGATGCTTGGGATATGTATGTACATGACAGTCTTGCTTGATATGATAGTACGCTATTTGGTTTGACTTTGTCTTAACGTATAATATATTTTACTTGGTATTTATATATATATGTTGATAAAGCCCATAGGGTGTTTGTCTGACTACCGGCGTTGTGATGGCAGTCATACTAGTGGGAGCTGGATAGTCAATAGGCACACCCTTAGATGTCCCTGGTCGCAGGAGTATCGAGATTGGGCATCGATACTCCGGAGTAGACTAGTGTATACATATCTAGACCCTGACGAGGGGCAATGGATTGGTCCCGCATCCATTGGTGGTGTTCACCTAAGATTGTATACAGATGCTCACTGGGTGTGAGTACACCGGACAGGACTCGCCGAGAGCTGACTGGATGGTATTATACCTAACGTCAGATAGCAGTTCTCAGGTGACATGTGTGCAGATAGTCCGTTGACTTAAGGTCATCATTTGTCTCGTGTGAGTTCCCACTGTGCTTTGATTGTTACCCTACCACGGCTCAAAGGAGTCGTGCAAACAGGTTTCAGTTGGGCACAGTCCCGAGCCACGTGGAGGCAGTGAGTGACTGTTAGGGATTCGTCTCTCCCGGTATAGGGAGTTGATATCGCACGGTGATCGGTTGGTCATTACCATAAGTCCCTGGCCAGGGCTGATTGAGAATTACTGATAGGTTGATCAGTAGATTCTCGGATGGTGATAAAGCCATACCGACACGACTTGTACGGTTATTAGGGGTCTGACATCCACCACCTCCCTAGACCATACATGCGATACTCTTAGACGAACAGACCGGACTGCGCGGATATTGTCACAGACAGGCTCAGTAGGATTTCAGATGGGTTACCTCATCAGCTTTCTTATCGACAACTACCTGGGGACCGTTACGTACAGCTAGTGCCGCTTGCGGTCTGTGGTTAAACCCACTGCCAGCGTAGTAGTCGAGTCTTTAGAGTCCCACACAGAGATTTCCCAAACCCAGGCGAAAAGATATAGAGGTCGTATGGTTTTACGACAAAGGTTCGGACGCATACGTGCTTGAACGCACGTACGACATTCGGACAGTTTTTACTAGCCGGCTTTGGTTTAAGCCAGATTCTAGTATCAGGTTATTGGATTTATACAGTCTAAAGTTTTTCCTTGTTTTCACGGATGAGAGGGGCGTTCTCGTAATTTTCCGAGAAGCTTCTAGAAGGATGTGACATAAAGAGAGAGGTGGCATTTTCATTTAATGATTAAGTGACTCATTGTGAGTGATTCATCATATCATTAATGCATCATTAATTGCTTAATGACTCACATGATGAATCACCCACTTGATTTAATGAAACATGATGAATATTATCTTTTTATTAATTTCTTTTAATTCATTATGTTTCATATATATCAAGTGAGAAGCTTTATTCATTATAATATTATCATTATCATCTTCTCACTCTCTCTCTTCAAGTTCTCTCTCCTTCACCAAACCCTAATCCTACCCCTCATGAGTTGAGAACAAGGATTAGGAAAGACTAATTACTCCATAACCTATCTCTACATCATCTTAGCTACTCTATTTAGCAACTAGAGAAACTAAGTAACCTCAAGTTTAGAGGTTATAGCTTGGATTAGGGTTCTCGGGTGGATCATCTATCACGGGAGAAAGCCGAAGAGGACGTGGGGATCCAAAGAGGCCGTAGACAACATCAAGACGAAGGACTAGAACCGTTTGGTATAATCTCTTCGCATAGTAGATTAAAACTCTAAAGCTTTTGTTAAAACTTGTATAGCAAACGATTCGTACGGTTAATCGATGTTTGATCATAGAACTTGATTGTTATTCATATTTCCGCCTCCCCACAAGTATTGGGGTGTTGAACATCGACTTACAGTGGTATCAGAGCCTAGCTAAACAAGTTTTAACTTTATTGCAAATTTGTACGAATTTCGAACGGAAAAACGAAGCTGGAAAACCCCAAAAAACATCAAGTTTCTGTCGAAATTTAAATGAAGTCCAAAAATTTTTCAGGGTTGTTCAGAAAGCTTAAAATGATAGCAGTAGAACACACAAAAAATTTGGTGCCCTGAATCGCCAACTTAGCCGCGGATCCGCGGCGCCTAGCACTGTTCCCGCCGCGGACCCGCCGCCGTTTTGACGTTTCAGGGAACCATTTTTCTTGTGGTGGTTCTCTGTGATATTTGGGATTCTCTGGTAATTTTTAATTTTGCTCAGGTTTCAGATTTACAGAGCAGTTTTTGGAGCAATATTAAAGATGTTTAATCGATCGAAATTGTACAGTATTTGCATATTGGATTATATCTGTGATTGTATAATATGTTCGTAAACCTCCCCTAACTGCTAGTATGTCAGTTGGCAGGGGGTTGCACATTTCTGAAATGGATTTTAACTGTTTGTGTATATAAACTGTATTGGACTGTTGTGGTGATTAGCCGGGTTTTGTGATGGGTTATTGTTTTAATTCATTTGATGTAAATGTAACAAGTTGTAATATTTTTTTTTGCGGGGCACATCCAGGTTGCGGTTGTAGCCACCGTTGTATTATTTCTTTTTACTGTTTTTGCTCCTAGGACAGATCCAAGGTGGGGTACACAAACTGCCGGACGGGTAGTTTGCCGTACCCGTAGGGATCTTGGGTGGGGTAATGGCTATTCATCACAACTATGTAATCTGTCTTTTCTTGCAGGCTCAAAAGAAATACAGATTGTTTGCAAATCCAATATTGTTTATCTGTGTTCTGGAATGTATATCATTGCGTCAGACGAATGTAAAATATCTATATATATGATAGCTATTTAGACGTCATTTATGTTTTACACCCGCGCTAGCCCAGCCCCCGCTCTGTCGTTAGTTAAGTAACCTAACGGGTGATGACGGGACCCCGTGGCGAATGCGGATGGCATAAGAGGACGTCATATTTTCGTTGTTATCTGTAATGATAGGTTAAAAATGGGACGCATTATCATTAATGCAAAAAAAATAAAACCTAAACTGAATCGTTGGAACAATTTCTAAAAACCACTCGGTTTTCTTGAAAAAGAAAATTTTAAATGTGGAGCTTAAACCACTCCTTTTAATAAAAGCTATCTTAGTTCCTTCGATCAAATCAAGTTCATTACGTTAACGGTTTTTTGCCAAAAACCAGCCGTAACCCTCCGTCGTTTCAGATAGACAGCACATCGTATTCATGCTATGCTTGTTGGCCTACGTCAAGGCATAGTGTATGGTAGCAGTGTGTGTGCCTATTTGTTGCATAGATAGATGCATTAGTTTAATACAGACGTACATCTTGTTGGCCTACGTCAAGGGCTTGTACGATGTATTTAAATTGATCAGGACAACGATGGGTAGAACTTGACTTGCGTCTTATGACTTGTTGGCCTACGTCAAGGTCTATAAGAGCTTGGGGTAAAAATCACATCGGGAGTTTCAAACATAAAGGAAACTTGCAGATTTAGCTTACCTTCTGGAGTGTGGTGACTAGAGTGGCTTCCATCTAGGGCATCATACAATGATAGTTGGATCCCGATCCCACTGATGAGTAGGATTACTTTCGGGAATTTCTCTCACTTAACAATCAATGCTATAAACCAAGTAGGTGCCTAGAAAGGTGTTAGAGGGGCTACGCCTCCAGGGAAAAGTGGTTCTTTAATTAAGGAACTTCGCGAAAGCGTTGGAAAACCTCCCTCGAAGTACCAACACCAGCCTGGCTGAAAGGTTAAGCAAGTATTGTGACGTGTGATTAAATCCTGACTAGTTCTTCTTTTAGGTTTTGAAGAAGGATTTGAGGAAACAGTGGGAGCCATCCTGTTTAGATAAATTAATAAACCAATCTAAACTTGCAAGAGCATATGCTGAGTGTTTTCTTTTCTCTCTCTCTGGCAGCTACCATGACTGGACTAAAACTATTACTCGAAAAGAATATACTAACCGGGCAGAACTATAAAGACTGGCTAAGAAACGTCAATATTGCGCTGACTTATGACAAAGTTGCATATGTTACCACCGCTGTTCCTCCCCTTATCCCAGGACCAGATTCCTCAGTTGCGGACAAGGAAGTTCGTAAAACCTGGGATCTAGACTGTGAGCGAGCTAAGTGTATCGTGCTGGCGTCCATGAATAATGAACTCCAGAAACAGCACGAGAGTATGGATATTGCATCCATATTCCTCCATTGCAAGGAATTGTATGGTGAACACTCCCGTATCGCGAGGTACGAAACCTCAAGGAAACTCTTCCAGATGAGGTTAGCTCCAGGATCGCCTGTTGGAGAGCACGTCCTCAAAATGATCATCCTCATTGAGGAACTCGCAAACCTGGGATGCGTGCTAGAGAATGATTTGTATATCGACTTAATTTTGCAGTCCCTTCCCCACACCTTCTCTCAGTTCGTGCTGAACTTCAACATGCACGAAATGGAAGCGGATCTTCCAAAGCTCCTCAATATGTTGAGGGTAGCAGAGACCTCCTTGAAAAAGGAGAAGACCCCCGTTCTGTATGTTGGCCAATCATCTTCTTCTAAAACTAAAGCGAAAGCTAAAGGGAAGAAGAAGATGAAAGCCACCAAACCGAAGGGTGGGGTCAAGAAGGTGCAGGGAACGAACAAGGCAGGAAGGGTGAAGGCAGAAAAGAACGAATGCTTCTATTATCACAAGCAGGGGCACTGGAAGAAGGATTGTCAGGCCTTCAAAGCCAAGGACATGAAGCAAGTTGTTGCTTCTACTTCAGGTGTGTTCGTAATCGAAAATTGTCTTTCAGTTAACTCTACTTCATGGGTACTTGATACCGGTTCTGGTTCTCACATCTGTAATTCTTTGCAGGATCTGAGAAATAGTAGAGTACTGGGGGCAGGTGATATGACTCTCCGGATGGGCAATGGAATGCATGTAGATGCAATTGCAATAGGGGAATATCACCTAGGGTTGAATAGTGGAAACATTTTGGTATTGTATAACTGTTTTTGTATTCCCAGTATGTTGTGTAATATTATATCAGTATCTTTATTGTCTAATAAAGGATATAATTTTGTGCTTGAAAGAAATGTCATGAACATTCTCCTAAATCAAGAACTGATTGGGTTTGGCACACTGGAAAACGGCATATACATACTTAATCAACCACAAATTTTCAATATTCAAAACACGCGTAAAAGAAAGGCTCAAGATTCGAATCAAGCCTTCCTATGGCATTGTAGACTTGGTCATATAAATGAAACAAGGTTGACTAAGTTACATAAAGATGGATATCTAGATTCGTTTGAATATTCATCATATGCAACTTGTCAATCATGTATCAAAGGAAAAATCACCAAATCTCCGTTCACCGGACACGGAGAAAGAGCCACCGAACTCTTGGGACTAGTACACAGTGATGTATGTGGTCCGATGTCTATACATGCACGAAGTGGTCACTCCTACTTCATCACTTTTACTGATGACTTCTCTAGGTATGGACATGTGTTCTTAATAAAGCATAAATCCGAGGCTTTTGAGAAGTTTAAGGAGTATAAAAATGAAGTAGAGAAACAAACTGGTAAAAGCATCAAGACACTTCGATCTGATCGAGGTGGAGAATACTTAAGTACCAGTTTCCTTGAATACTTGAAAGCAAATGGAATACTCTCTCAGCTTACTCCACCTTATACACCTCAGCATAATGGTGTATCAGAAAGAAAGAATCGCACGCTATTAGATATGGTGCGATCAATGATGAGTAGTGCTGAGTTGCCACTTTCCTTCTGGGGATTTGCTCTAGAATCAGCCGCATATCTATTAAATAGAGTTCCAACTAAGTCTGTACCTACCACTCCATATGAAATGTGGTGTGGGAAGAGACCATATCTCAAGTATATCAAGATATGGGGGTGTCCGGTATATGTTAAAAAGCATAATCCGGACAAGCTCGAGGCACGATCGGTTTTGTGCAAGTTTGTAGGATACCCCAAGCATTCAAGGGGGTACATGGTCTACCACACTGAAGAACAAAAGGTGTTTGTCGCTCGTCACATTGTCTTCTTAGAAAGCGAATTTCTTGCAAAAGAAATTAGTGGGAGCGTGGTAGAACTGGAAGAAATTCCAGAACCTCAAGCTGTAACCGAGGACTTAGAAGAATCTCAGATTTCAATAGAACATGACGAACCAACGCCACTCCGCAGATCTAGTAGGCTTTCTCATCCTCCTGAAAGATACTTTGGTTTTCTTCTTGATGGGGATCGAGAGGATTGCATCATCGATGATGATGAGCCTACTAGTTTCCAGCAGGCTATCACAAGTAGCGACTCAGTAAAGTGGCTGGATGCAATGAGATCCGAAATGGAATCCATGTATACCAATAAAGTATGGACTTTAGAAGTTGCTCCTCCTGGGGTAAAACCAGTTGGGTGCAAATGGATCTTCAAAAAGAAGATTGGTACATTTGGACAAGTGGAAACGTACAAAGCTAGACTAGTAGCAAAAGGTTTTCGTCAAAGACCAGGATTGGACTATGATGAAACTTTTTCGCCAGTAGCTATGATTAAATCCATTCGGATCATGCTTGACATTGCTGCCTTCCATGACTACGAAATCTGGCAAATGGATGTAAAAACAGCTTTTCTAAATGGACATCTAGAAGAGAGTGTTTACATGGATCAACCAGAAGGTTTCTTAGACAGTGGGAGCAGCGGAAGAGTGTGCAAATTGCTTAAATCCATTTATGGGTTAAAGCAAGCATCGCGGAGTTGGAACATCTGTTTTGATGAAACAGTCAAGGAATTTGACTTTATCAAAAATATAGATGAACCATGTGTTTATAGGAAGATTGTAGAAGGAGCAGTAGTCTTCCTCGTTTTATACGTCGACGACATACTACTGATAGGGAATGATATCCCTATACTACAATCAGTAAAGCTCTTCTTGTCACAGAAATTCTCTATGAAAGACTTGGGAGATGCATCATACATTCTGGGCATTAAGATCTATCGAGATAGATCTAATAGAATATTGGGACTTTCACAGTCCAGGTATATAGACACTATACTAAAGAGATTTAGTATGGAAGATTCCAAACGCGGCAATATGCCCGCTTGTCACGGAATCACCCTCTCCAAAGAGATGTCTCCAAAGACTGATGAAGAGAGGGCTCGCATGGGCATTATACCCTACGCTTCGGCGGTAGGATCAATAATGTATGCGATGTTATGTACCAGATCAGATGTAGCTTACGCACTTAGTGTAGTAAGCAGGTATCAATCGGACCCAGGTGAGAAACATTGGATAGCGGTGAAGAACATTCTCAAGTACCTGAGAAGGACTAAGGAGATGTTCTTGATTTACGGCAATAAGGACCTCCAGGTAGAGGCTTTTACCGACTCCGGCTTCCAAAGTGACAAGGATGAAAATCTATTTCGGGTTTTGTGTTTACCCTCAATGGAGGGGCGGTAAGTTGGAAGAGTTCCAAACAAGATACCGTCGCAGACTCAACTATGGAGGCTGAGTATATAGCTGCTAATGAAGCCGCAAAAGAGGCTGTCTGGATAAGGAAGTTCATTTCTGAACTTCAGGTGGTTCCGTCCATTGCCAATCCAATACCTTTGTATTGCGATAACAATGGCGCTGTAGCTTTAGCGAAGGAACCAAGGTCCCATCAGAAATCCAGGCATATCTTAAGGCGGTTTCACCTGATCAGGGAGATCGTGGATCGTCGGGAGATCGAGATACGGAGAGTAGACACAAAAGACAACACGGCAGATCCATTCACCAAGGCCATTCCTCAAGTACAGTTCGAGAGGCTTTTTGAGATGTTGGGCATGCGGTACGCAAGCAACTGGATCTGGTAGAGACAGTGGGTACTCATTGCGCCAATTATAGGCCTTAGTGCAAGTGGGAGATTGTTGGATATATATGCCCTAGAGGCCTACATTGTATAGGATGCTTGGGATATGTATGTACATGACAGTCTTGCTTGATATGATAGTACGCTATTTGGTCTGACTTTGTCTTAACGTATAATATATTTTACTTGGTATTTATATATATATGTTGATAAAGCCCATAGGGTGTTTGTCTGACTACCGGCTTTGTGATGGCAGTCATACTAGTGGGAGCTGGATAGTCAATAGGCACACCCTTAGATGTCCCTGGTCGCAGGAGTATCGAGATTGGGCATCGATACTCCGGAGTAGACTAGTGTATACATATCTAGACCCTGACGAGGGGTAATGGATTGGTCCCGCATCCATTGGTGGTGTTCACCTAAGATTGTATACAGATGCTCACTGGGTGTGAGTACACCGGACAGGACTCGCCGAGAACTGACTGGATGGTATTATACCTAACGTCAGATAGCAGTTCTCAGGTGACATGTGTGCAGATAGTCCGTTGACTTAAGGTCATCATTTGTCTCGTGTGAGTTCCCACTGTGCTTTGATTGTTACCCTACCACGGCTCAAAGGAGTCGTGCAAACAGGTTTCAGTTCGGCACAGTCCCGAGCCACGTGGAGGCAGTGAGTGACTGTTAGGGATTCGTCTCGCCCGGTATAGGGAGTTGATATCGCACGGTGATCGGTTGGTCATTACCATAAGTCCCTGGCCAGGGCTGATTGAGAATTACTGATAGGTTGATCAGTAGATTCTCGGATGGTGATAAAGCCATACCGACACGACTAGTACGGTTATTAGGGGTCTGACATCCACCACCTCCCTAGACCATACATGCGATACTCTTAGACGAACAGACCGGACTGCGCGGATATTGTCACAGACAGGCTCAGTAGGATTTCAGATGGGTTACCTCATCAGCTTTCTTATCGACAACTACCTGGGGACCGTTACGTACAGCTAGTGCCGCTTGCGGTCTGTGGTTAAACCCACTGCCAGTGTAGTAGTCGAGTCTTTAGAGTCCCACACAGAGATTTCCCAAACCCAGGCGAAAAGATATAGAGGTCGTATGGTTTTACGACAAAGGTTCGGACGCATACGTGCTTGAACGCACGTACGACATTCGGACAGTTTTTACTAGCCGGCTTTGGTTTAAGCCAGATTCTAGTATCAGGTTATTGGATTTATACAGTCTAAAGTTTTTCCGTGTTTTCACGGATGAGAGGGGCGTTCTCGTAATTCTCCGAGAAGCTTCTAGAAGGATGTGACATAAAGAGAGAGGTGGCATTTTCATTTAATGATTAAGTGACTCATTGTGAGTGATTCATCATATCATTAATGAATCATTAATTGCTTAATGACTCACATGATGAATCATCCATTTGATTTAATGAAACATGATGAATATTATCTTTTTATTAATTTCTTTTAATTCATTATGTTTCATATATATCAAGTGAGAAGCTTTATTCATTATAATATTATCATTATCATCTTCTCACTCTCTCTCTTCAAGTTCTCTCTCCTTCACCAAACCCTAATCCTACCCCTCATGAGTTGAGAACAAGGATTAGGAAAGACTAATTACTCCATAACCTATCTCTACATCATCTTAGCTACTCTATTTAGCAACTAGAGAAACTAAGTAACCTCAAGTTTAGAGGTTATAGCTTGGATTAGGGTTCTCGGGTGGATCGTCTATCACGGGAGAAAGCCGAAGAGGACGTGGAGATCCAAAGAGGCCGTAGACAACATCAAGACGAAGGACTAGAACCGTTTGGTATAATCTCTTCGCATAGTAGATTAAAACTCTAAAGCTTTTGTTAAAACTTGTATAGCAAACGATTCGTACGGTTAATCGATGTTTGATCATAGAACTTGATTGTTATTCATATTTCCGCCTCCCCACAAGTATTGGGGTGTTGAACATCGACTTACACTATGTACCAAAGAGCATGTGCACACTTGCATTGTGTTGGACCAAAAATAGTGTGCACACATTTATTTGCAAAAATAACTCTTTGGATATCGGCCGGTTTTCTGTTCTGTTTGCAGTGTCGGCTCCCAAACGCTATATCCGTGATATTGAGTTTGTTTCCAGTATTTAATCATGAATACCTGTAATCTGTAATTACTGAGCAGACACTGATTAATAGTACCGATAAATTACAAAAATAGATAACGAATTATGGTATTAAAATGCAGTTTTCTGTGATGAACAACATGTCGGACGCTCGCCCCGCAATATCAAATATACAAATGAAACTAAACTGCACTACCATTGCACCCAAGATATCCACCATGACGATCCAACCACAATCACAGCACAACACAGAACATCAACGTGAATGTCACGTTCGCAAACTCGTCTAAAAGAACACATAGCAATTAGACGAGTTAAACCGCTCGAATGACATTCACGGTCGCAGATAGTAATGCATGCACTATAAACATTTAAAAAGTGTTAAATTATCGACTTTGAAAAAACCCGAATTGCCCCTGAACAAAAGATAACATAATATCCAAAATGGGCAAAACAAGCAATACCACTGCACCAATATTCCAGAGACTAGAAAACACCAAAAATTTCAAGTCCAAACTCCAAATTTGGACCGGTCTCACGCATTTTTTCAGCAATCTCGTCGGGTCAAATCCAGCGGTTTGGGCTCGTATTTGTGGTGTGTTCTAGTGGTCACTCAATTAGTCTTCTGCAGTTGTTTAAAATTTTTTTGAAGACTCGGAAAAAACGACAGAGACTGGAATCTGCAGGGTATCGTTTCGGAGTTGTTTCGGTTTCAATACTTTAAACATTTTTTAAACTACTAGTAAGGGGTTTACGGGTTGGCACTGATACCATGTTGGGTTACGGCAGCGCCCCGGCCATCAAACCGTGGACAAATGCGGAACAAAAATTTTCTAAACTGGCGCTACCACAACTCGATGCCCAGATCTACCCTAAACCCTATACTGGCAAGCAATATAAAGAGTTAGGAATGGTTATACCGAGTTGATCCGTGTCCTTCGGTCTTCAACCTTCATCCCAAGTTCCTAGTGGTTGCAGATCGAGTTTGGTTGCCGGTCTTCCTTCATCTACGATGATCCACCTGAGGGAAACTGCGCAAGCTCCAGCCTCGCCAAGCGAGGCAACCGACACTCCAAGGTTGCTAGTAATGGAGAGTGGAGGTGTAGGATTATCTCACTATAATTTTTCTCTCATCAAAATGCTCCAAGAGCAACCATAGAAGTTGAAGAAGGAGGTGAGGAAAGCGATTGGCATGAGCAACTCAAGAATTCTAAACTTTTCTGCAAGTGAGAATGAGAATGAGAAAGAGTAATGAAGGAAATCTAGAAAACAAAATGAGCAAGCCATTAGAGAAGTGGCTGCCTCCTCTCTCTCTCTCTTATGCACACACAAATATCTCATCTCAAGTTTTCAATAAACAAATCTATGCCATACCTCTCAACATGCTAAACAATGTTCATTCCATATCACCCCTCCACCTCATTTGCAAAAACAAATGATTTTCTGAAAAAGGGAATTATACAAATGAGGTGTCCAATCTTCTAGAAACAATTCCGTATAAATACGGAATACAACCCGGTACACCTATCGAAATACATATACGCGTATTCGTACAAAAATACGAATAGCCAAAAGAGAAAATGAATAGTGAACAATAATACTAGAATACATATATATAAATACATATATAAATTATTAAATCAAAACTTGATTTAATAATCCGGCTTAGTCCTAAGCCGCTAGTATTATCATCCGTCCGATTAAAGTCTGTGCTGCCTGTAATATTTAATCGGACACCTGTATGTACCAACATACGTCATCTACACCATATCGCTTGAACCGTGAAAACCCTCTGTGTGGGACTCTAAAGACTCATCAATATGCTGGCAGTGGGTTTAACCACAAGTACGTCAGCGGCACTAGCTGTACGTAACGGCTACCCAGGTATTGAGCGAAAGGGAGGCCGACGAGCAAACTCATCCTTAACCCCTATTGAGCCTGACATTGACAATATCCGTAGAGTCCGGTCTGTTCGACTAAGAGTATCGTATATCGAGTCTAGGGGGGTGGATAAAGTCAGACCCCTAATAACACGATAATTCGTGTCTGTATGTAACCCATGACCACCTGAGAAACTATCGATCCTGGATCGGTAATTCTTGTCTACCCCGGGCGAGGATTTCTGGTGATGGCCACCCGTGCACAACACGACATCAACCCCGAATACCGGGAGAGGCAAATACCCGACGATCCGCTCACTGCCTCCATATGGCTTGGGACTGTACCCAACTAAAACCTGTTTGTACGACTCCTTTGAGCCGTGGTAGGATAGTAATCAAAGAACAGTGGGAACTCACACGAGACAAATGACGATCTCAGGTGGACAGACTAACCTGTATACATGTCACTTGGGAACTGCTATCTGACAATAGGTATAATACCAACTAGCAGGTTCCCGGCAAGTCCGTCCAGTGTACTCATAACCCAATGAGCACCTGTATACTATCTTAGGTGAATAAAATAATACCAATGGCTTGTGAGACCTGGCCACCGCCCCTCGTTGGGGTCTCGATCAATATACACTAGTCTACACTTGAGTATCGATGCCCAGACTCGAAACTCCCGCGACTAGGGACATTTAAGGATTTGCTTATAGACCCCCGGCTCCCACACATATGATCGCCATCATAATGCTGGTATTCAAGAAAGAATCCTATGGGCTCTATCAACATGTAATAATGATGATAAAGACAAACCATATAGCATACTATCATCTCGATTAAGACTGTTCTACTGGTATAGGTCCTCACTCAATCATCATAATCACCTGCCTGCGACTATGATAATTGCCTTGAGGGCACTACAGCCAACAAGAAGCGTATACGCTAGTCTACTCTGGAATATCGATGCCCTGTCTCGATACACTCTCGACTAGGAACAATTAAAGGATGTACTTGTGGACTACCCTGGGCCCACTAGTATGATCTCCATCATAGTCCTGGTAGTCAAGTACACATCTTAAGCGCTTTATCAACATATGAGAGCAAGTAAGTATCACAATACAAGTTTACATGTTAAGACAAAGAGCAACCAGATAGCATACTATCATGTCGAGCAAGAAAGTCCTCTCTATATATGTCCAAGCATCTACTATAATATGTTGGATATATGTATGCCCTAGAGGCCATTATATGATAGTGGATGTATTCATACATGTATATATATATTCAGTGTACATTCTTGCTCGACATGATAGTATGCTATCTGGTTCTTCTTTATCTGACATGTTGATTTGATCATGCTTTTATTCATTCACACATGTTGATAAAGCCCTGAGGATATAGGCTTGACTACTGTGATTATGATGGAGATCATACTAGTGGGACATCTGTAGTTTATAAGCATATCCTGAAATGTCCCTAGTCGTAGGTATATCGAGACGGGGCATCGATATACCAGAGTAGACTAGTGTATATGATACTAGACCCATATGATGGGCGATGGATGTTCCCACATTCATCGATGTTTGACATCGAGATCGTATACGGGTGCTCAGTGATGACTTGGTATACTGGACGGACTCACCGAGAACTCCTATATGGAATTATATCTATCGTCGGATAGCAGTTCTCAGGTGACACTGGTGCAGGTTAGTCTGTAGACCCGAGATCGTCATAGAGTCTTGTGTGTTCTCCCACTGTACTTTGATTACCACCCTACCACTGCTCTACTGAGTCGTGCAAACAGGTGGCCATTGGGTACAGTCCCGAGACACACGAAGGCGATGAGCGATAGGAGGGGTTTCTTCTCTCCCGGTATTGGGTGTAGATGGGCAGGTAGATGTTAGTGTATATGCCCTAGAGGCCATTACTGTATCATACTAGCTTGTATATTACTTAATGGAAGCTTGGGATATTCACGGTTGTATAGACAGTCTTGCTCAAAAGGTAGTATGCTACTTGGTTTGTTTCTACTTCAATATGTGCATGTGTTTCTTTTAGCATATCGCTTATACATATTAGTAGAACCCTTAGGATCTTTGCTTGATTACTGGCTTTGTGATGGCAGTCACACTAGTGGGGGCTGGGTAATCTACAAGCACATCCTTTTTATAGGTCCCTAGTCGTAGGATTATCGAAACGGGGCATCGATACTCCGGAGTAGACTAGCGTATGCGGTTCTCATCCCAGCACGGGAGGTGTTCTGTCCCACAGTCATCAGTACGTAGTACTGGAGATAGTATGCGGGTGCTCGTTAGGTTACGAGTACACTGGACAGGACTCGTCGGGAACTGTTGGTGGGTATTATACCTATCGTCAGTTATCAGTTCCCAGGTGACATGAGTACAGCTTATTCCGCTGACTTGACACTGTCACTTCGCCTCGAGTGTGTTCCCACTGTACTTAGATTACTACCCTACCATGGCTCAAAGGAGTCGTGCAAACAGGTAGTAGTTGGGTGCAGTCCCGAAGCACTTGGAGGCAGTGACGGTTAGACAGGATTCGTCTCTCCCGGTATTGGGGGTTGACATCGTGCTGTGTCTAGGAGAGCCATTACACGAGTAGTCCCTGGCCAGGGCAAGCGAGATATACTGGTAGGTTTCCAGTGTTATCTCAGGGTGTTCTGGGCTACACTCCGACACGACTTGTACCGCTATTAATGGACTGACGTTCACCACCCCCTAGGCCCGCCATGCGATGTATCAGACGAACAGACCGGACTGTACGGAGATTGTCACATACAGGCTCAGTAGGAGTTCGGATGAGTTTACCTCATCGGCCTTCTTATCGACATCTACCTGGGGACCGTTACGTACAGCTAGTGCCGCTTGCGGTCTGTGGTTAAACCCACTGCCAACGTAGTGTCGAGTCTTTAGAGTCCCACACAGAGAGTTTCCCTGCACTGAGCGAAACGTGCAGAGGCAGTATGGTTTTACGGCAGGGCTGCGATCACTTACGTACACTTGTGTGCGTATGCTGTTCGGGCAGGCAATACTAGTGGGCTTTGGTTTAAGCCGGATCCTAGTATTGCACGGATGGATTTGTTTTGTCTTCTGTGCATCCGCATACTACGGAATGCGGATGCGGGTGTGTATGCACAGTTGTGAGGAGCGAAGGAGGAGGAGGTGCCACATTAGGGTTTTGGCAGTTGGTTCGGCCAAAACCGTTATGTGGTAGGCTCATTAGGGTTTTGGCAATTCGTTTGGTCAAAACCATTATGAACCGCGGACATTACTTACTAATCATTTCAGTGATAATTTTTTGATGGCTAATTGCTTTGACCATTTGACCACCTTGACCACTCTTGACTTTGTTGACCCGTTGACCAAAGTTGACCTTGACCTTCATGAGAGGTCTACACTCTTCTTTGGTTTTCTTTTTCTTTTTGGATTATGAAAATGGTCATGTCAATGTAGCCATCAACTTTATCATGATAGGATTAGTAATGATGTTTTTTAGTATTATTGAACCATGGTTCATTTTCTTTGTTGATTATTCTTTTCTCATTCTCTCTTTTGTGAGAAGAAAAGAAAATGAGCTCTCATGGTTGCTAGTTCTCCTTCATCTTCCTCCTCTTGATAAATTCTTTTGATCTCATGTGTTGAGAGAAAAAGAATCCACATAGACAAACACCTCCATCTTTCTCTTCTACACAACCTAGGACATCAAGACTAGCGATCTTGTTGCCCTAGTTGCCTCGGCTCGAGGTGGAGTTCGGTGTACATCTCTCGGGTGGATCTTCTTTGACTCAAGAAGGCCGCGGAGGTAACAAAGGTCCGGATCGACCCTCGGAGCGTGGACGGACGAGTAGGACAGCGGAATGAAGACCCGAAGGACTGGTGTCGTGAGGTATAATTTCTACGGCATAGTAGTTAACGCCTCTAGTAGTTTGCTAGTTTCTAGTTTAGCAAAGATCCGGCTTTTAGTCCATGTTGCCTTTGCGCTAAATAATTGTTTTTCGCAGTTTCCGCCTCCCCGTAAGAACCGGGGTGAGTATCGTGGACTTACATTGGTATCAGAGCCTAGCTAAACATAAACTAGCAAGTTAGCAAAGTATTTAGAATATCGATCGTAAAAAATTCGCAAAACAAGTCCGGAAAATTTAACTTTCTGCTGATTTTTTATATTGCTCAAAAAGTGATTTAACATACATGAAAAATCGGCTCAGGATTTTCTAAAGACACCCACTAAAAACGATCCACTGAACCGGTTAAAGCGCCGCGGTTCCGCGGCAAGAACATGCTTCTTGCCGCGGATCCGCGGCCGAGTTGACTCGGCCGTGAACCGAGTTTGGTGCAGTGTGCTTAGTTGGCTGTTTTGGAATTTTTAGTACAAGTTGTTTCTACCCAGATTTTCCAGAGAACAAATTTACTTTTGGGGTGGTTACAAATCCGTATTTTGATCGATATTCCGTAGACTTTGGCTAATGGATATTATCTGTGATGTGATATATATATTGAACGTCTACTAATCGCTATACGTCGATTAGTAGGGGTTATACATATGTGTGATCTGTAATGTTGATGGTTTGTGTATATGAATTCGTTGGATTGTCGCGGATGAATAGCCGAGGGTTGTGAGATGAGAGTTTTCTTATTCTTTCGATTCTTGTAATATATAAATTGATGTAATATTATTTGTTTGGCCGCACAACCGGGTTGGGGTTGTAGCCATCATTGTATAATTTCTTTTTACTATTTTTGCTCCTAGGATAGACCCATGGTGGGGTGCACAAACTACCGGGTATCTCGAAGTGCCGAGTGGCCTACTCACGGGTTGAGGGAGGTTGCTTCGCTTCAGGTACTTGGCGGGTAGTTTGCCGCACCCGTAGGGGTCTAGGGTGGGGTATTGGCTATTCATCGCGACCGTGTAATCCGCTTTTCGTTGCAGGCTCGAATGAATCGCGGATACCTAATATATCCAAAGTGTTCATCTGTGATCTGGAATGGCTATCATTGCATCTGACGAATGTATATATCTATATATGATATCTATTTAGGCGTTGCTTATATTTTGCATCCGCGCTAGTCCAGCCCCCACTCCGTCGTTAGTTAAGTAACCTAACGGGTGATGACGGGACTGTAAGTCTACGCTAGCGCCCCGGCAGTCTACAGACGCCAAATGCGGAATAAAACTTTTAAACTTGGCGCTATCGTATACTTTAACCCGGATCTACCATTATTGCTAAACTAACAATCTACAAAGAGGGAAGAAGGATTGTACCGAACGATCCGAGTCCTTCGTTCTTCAACCATCATCCCACGCTCCGTTGCGGCTGCTCCGATCTCATCGATCTCCGATTCCTTCGTCGAGGTGACACCACATGATCGGTTCTTTAAACGGGCTCCCGCCTCTGACTCGAGGCAACTCGATCGTCAAGTTTGCTAAAAGAGACGACCAAGATTGATGTAGATAATGAGTAGATGACTTTATCTCACTTCGTCCAAATCCGTGGACGATCGGTTAATGAAGTTGCCGTGGAAATCGGGTGATGGAATGAAATGAACTGTAAATTCCATACACCCCAAACTATCATAATCTTTTTCCTAACCGATGAAATCTCAAGTGAGAGAGTGAATGAGAGAGAGAGGAGGCTTATCATATATATAGAATGAAGGGAGGTGACCGTAGGAGAGGGGGGTGACCATATGATAAATATCATATGTGAACACAAACAAATATCTTGCTTAAAGATCTTAAGCAAAACAAGAAAGTAATGAAATCAAAGCATGAGTCACAAAGCTTAGTCACAAATCCTAGAACCTTCTAGAACCTTCTAGAAGCACGACTCACTCTCATCCAAGAAAAGATAAATCCGTCTTTAACAGAATGTTAAAAGACGGCTGATAGAAAACTGGAAACTGGCAACTTCCAAAAGTGATCCTGAAACGAATTTCAGGACAACCCCGAAACAGTATAAATATACCCGCATTTATATTACGACCGAATACAAATGCAACTGAGACAAAGATATTATACCTACTCAATATAATACTCGGATCCGGCTTAAACCAAAGCCGACCAGTATTATCTGCCCGAAAAATAACACGTGCGTAAACGCACGTGCATTTTCCGAACCCTGCCATAAAACCATACGGCCTCTACAACGTTTCGCCCGAACTTGGGAAACTGCCTGTGGGGGACTCTAATGACTCGTCAGCACCCTGGCAGTGGGTTTAACCACAAACCGTCAGCGGCACTAGCAATGCGTAACGGCTGCCCACGGACTGACCTCAAGGGTGGCCGAGGAGCGAACTCAAGGGAGACCGATGAGCGAACTCCTCCGAAAACCCTACTGAGCCTAACAGTGACAATGTATATACAGTCCGGTCCGTTCGTCAATGAGTATCGCATATCCGCCTAGGGGGCTAGTAACGTCAGACCCCCAGAAGCAGTATAAGTCGTGTCGGAGTGAAGCCCAATTACACCCTGAGATACTACTGGAGTACCTACCAGTAAATCTCTTGCCATGGCCATGGACTTTGTGTAATGGCTCTCCTAGACACAGCACGATCTCGCCCCCAATACCGGGAGAGACGAATCCCCTGCCGATCCGCTCACGTGCCTCCATATGGCTCGGGACTGTACCCAAAAGCTACCTGTTTGCACGACTCCTTTGAGCCGTGGTAGGGTAGAAATCAAAGCACAGTGGGAACTCACACGAGACAAATGACGACCTCAGGTCGATGAACTAACCTGTACACATGTCACCAGGGAACTGCTATCTGACGGTAGATATAATACTAACTAGCAGATTCCCGGCGAGTCCTGTCCGGTGTACTCATAACCCAATGAGCACCTGTATACATCTTAGGTGATCCAACTGTCACCAGTGGCTTGTGAGACCGGCCACCGCCCCTTGTCGGGGTCTCGACTGTACACACTAGTCTACTCCGGAGTATCGATGCCCTGTCTCGAAACTCCCACGACTAGGGACCACAATTAAGGATATGCATATAAACTACCCAACTCTCACGTATATGATCGCCCTCATACAGTTGGTAGTAAAGCAAGATCCTAAGGGCTCTATCAAAGTGTAACATGCAATCAGTCACCTGAACATGAACACGACTGATAAAGGCAAACCAGATAGCATACTATCATTTCGAGTAAGACTGTCCTACCGGGATAGGTCCTCCGCAATCATTGCAATCACGTACCTGCGATCCAATAATTGACTATGAGGGCACTATCTCCAACAATCTCCCACTTGCACTCAAGGCTAATATTGCGATGTCGACTACTCACAGCCCGTGTGAAACCGAACATCCAACTCCTCTACTAATCAGTTTCACAAAGCCCGTTTGTAAAACTATTGTGTTCGAGAAAATAGCCTCAGTGAGTGGATCCGCCTAGAAGTTTCTTTCTGTATCTCTCATAATCTCAAGTTCGCGGAGAAAACCATCTCCCGAATTGAGTAGTACCTGTCTTAGAATATGTCTGGATATCTGATGGGACCTTAGTTCATAAATGAACACCATATCCAAACTTCTTAGACTGTATCGATCACTGAACCTAATCAGTATCGGGCACTATGCCACCCACAGTATCCTTTGGACCACCTGTCCATAATACTGTCTCTCGTCAGAGGGAAAACTAAAACTCTGACAATCACTCTGTCATCCATGTCACCTTTGAAGCATGGAATGATAACCGTCTCCCGAAAGAGGCTGCCGTTATCAAATCCGTAGAACATGTACTAGTGTTCTAAAACTGCTTCCTTATGTTTCTCCAGGATTGGATTAATACAAACTTATTGCATCTAGTGCAAAAACAACATTTGGTGCGGTACTTGACATCTCATGATTGACTCAATTGCCTAAGCAAGTGATCTGCCAATCATGCACATCCCTCTCCCCTTTAGTCTATACGACACCTTTAGAGAGGGTGACTCCATCACCTGCAGGTACTCTACCATGCTAGGAGTCAACTATTCTAAAAACCATTAGAATATCTGTCAAAGTACCCATATTGGGAAACCACCCAAATCTAGATCTAAAACCATAGATCCAGAAACCAGAATGTCTAATATTATATCCATGTCTTGTCTGGAGAAACAACTGTGTGACGACCACAGTACAACCGATTGTAGTATAGGAATTTTGCTTCCCACTCTGTGTATGTCATCCTGATACCATGACATCACACCCTACTGCCTTCTTAACAGATCCATCCCCTATCCTGATTGAAGTCAAACCCATGACTGTCACATCAAAATTAGATGATCTATCTCCGCTATAACTGCTCAAGTCTATAAATAGATATAAGCATCTTGCCCACTATGCTTCCGCTGCTCCCACTGACTACGACAACCCTCCTACCGGGTCTCATATCCTGGAACAACAGTAGTGTCAAGTCTGGGTAGATAAGAACCTCCCTGTCACCGTCCTTGAGGCTACCGAAGTACCTCTCGGGTGTCTGAGGTTACCTACCAAATCTGCGGAGTGGCTATTGGAATGTCAAACCTGATTGAATGTATGGGTCCTATTAAATTTTCCGTAATCGTTCGCGGTTCTGGAATCACTTCCAGTTCTACCATACTCCCACTACTGTTTTCTGAAAAAGATCCATTTTACTAAAACTGTGGCGAGTCAAGAACAATATCACTATTGATCTTCCAAATGGTAGAATATCAACCCTCGTCATAGCCAGGGTCAACCCACAAAACAGCCATTACAGAAACGTGCCCTGAGTTATCCAGAGTCTGGTTTTAAGCATAAGCTGGACAACTCCCCATACCTTAATTTCTTTTAAGGTACGATCCATTCTATATCCAATACAGAAACTTTGGCACTTATTTAATTGGAACCATATTCAAACCATGCAGCTGTCTCCAGTGCATATCAACTTAATGGAAAGAGGCTATTCAGCATTACTCAACTTAGGAAACCATCCAATTATGAGTAACCTGAAAAAGAAACACGTTTCTCAAAACCATCACTATCATCTGAATACCAATCACAAGAATCTACATCTTCGATCTCTTTGAAGAATCCCGATACTTGTGACACCTGGTTCTCCACTTTATTCTTATACCCACAACTTCTCAAAACTTAGACCTTGTATTTCTACGAAACACTCGTCTAAATACTAGAGAAGTTATAAGTAAACAGAACAAAGTACGAGGACCTACCCCTTTGTCCTGAAGGACACTTGGACAACATACAATACTCTGTATAAGTCCGCTGAGTTAAACAACTCAAAACCTGTGCGTCGTAGGTAGAAAACTGTACCCTGGCGATTTCCTCAAATATCACCAATTACAACGAATTCCGATATAATGAGGATGATCACCTAATTCCCAATATCTTACTCCCACTCATCATCTGTAAAACCATACAGATATGAGAATGAGACCTGGTAAATACATACCCTTGGAGTAAGTGTCTAATCGGGAAAACAGTTTTTCTTTAACAATGCACTGAAACATGAAAATGTTTCGTAGGGGTATCCTGGTATTCATAGCAATGCCTCTTCCATAATCCAATTCATGACTTCAACCGTATATCTCTTTGCCATCTCTCCAAATCCCCTTTATTTGTCTTTAGTCGTTACCTTCTGTACACCATCGTTAGGCTAAATGGTTTTCTTCCTTCCCTACCGTTCGGCACCAGCCTATGGTTTGGAAGAAGACTATCCAGTAAGCATAATAGGTGTACCCTCCTAAACCAAGGAGTACTCACAACTGAGAGAAGGTGATGATAAAAGACAACTGAATAATACCTTATTCTTTTAAAGGTGAAATAGGAGTGGCGATGAAGTACGCGGTTTTGGTCGTGAATGATATCAGTCGCAATTTACTTTGCCCTCTTTCTAATCCCTTTATTTTGTCTTTACATATTACCTTCTGCACACCCTACTTAGGCTAATTGGTTTTCTTCATTCCCTACCTTTCGGCACCAGCCTATGGTTTGGAATAAGACTATCCAATAAGCGTAATAGGTGTACTCTCCTAAACCAAGGAGCTCTCGCAACCTGAGAGAAGGTGATAATAAAAGACAACTGAATAAACCAATTCTATTTCTCCTGAACCTGGATCCATCCCCGAAGAAGTCCCTTCGAGTTCGTATATAACCATACGATGGATCTATCCAATGGAAGTGGATATCCGTAGTAATACGGGTGTTCTGAGAAATTCAAAGGGTAAAAGAAGGAGTGGCAATGACTTATGCAACTCAGACAATCCAAAAGCCAGTATTTTAAGAAGGTTCGGTCAACCTGGTCACTGAGTCATAGTCTAGGGTCGGTCAAAGGTCGCTGCCAAAGAGAGAGAGAGAAAAGAAACACTCTGCGTGCACTCTAACCTAGATCAGAATGGTCATCACTTTATCTAATCCGGAAACCTCCCACTGTCCTGTCAAATTCTCCTCCAAACCTAAAGAAGAATCAATCGGGATCATCCGAAGAGTAAACCAACTCATCAGTGGGAATCGGGATCCAACTCTCATCGCATGTTAACGTGATGGAATGCATCCACGTTATTCATACTCCAGAAGGTATGCGCACACTTGGCAAGTTTCAGTTTCTTTAGAAACTCCCGATCTGATTTTTGCCCCATGCTCTTATGACCTTGGCGTATGTCAACAAATCATAAGTCACATGTCAAGTTCTGCCCGTCATTATCTTGTTAATTTGAACCCACCCGTACATACCCTTGACGTATGCCAACAAGGTAATACGACTGTCCCAAACCAACTCATCTATCTATGCAACAAATGAATACCCAGCAGCTACCAAACACTATGCCTTGACGTATGCCAACAAACATAGCTTGAATACTACTGACCATCCATAAGAAACGACGGAGGGCTACGACTGGTTTTTGGCGAAAAACCTTTAGCGTAGTGAACTTGATATCGCTGAAGGAACCTGATAGCTTTTTAAAATATAGTGGCGAAAACCTTTTGCTAAAGAGGTGACTCCCGGTGAAGGGATCTCGGCTCTTTCCTCGTGGAATGAGGTGCAGGATATTCCACTGAATATCGCTATGCAAAGCAACTTGTAATCAACTATAGTAAAGTTATTACCCTGACGCAAACTTCTGTCCAAGGGGTCTTTCCCGGTGAAGGGATATCAGCCCTTGCCTCGTCGAATGAGGTGCTGGATATTCACACCGAATACCGCTATGCATAACAAAAGGAAACGTCTTTGCAATAACACTTTTTAAAATTGTTCCAACAACTCAAACAGGTTTGTTTTTCTTTGCATTGATCAGAATCAATGCAGTCCCATCAATCAATCACACCAGAAAAGAACGAAAATAAAATGTACGTATATGCCATCCGCATTCGTCACTGGGTCCCGTCATCACCCGTTAGGTTACTTAACTAACGACAGAGCGGGGACTGGACTAGCGCGGGTGTAAAACATATACAACATCTAATAGTATATAAACCAATATACATAATCGCTCCAGGCGTGATAATATGCAACATTACAGAAAAGTAATAAGCATCACAGAACAATACAGATATCTGGGATCCCCGAGTTTCACAGAGCCGCTGCTGAAACTCGACGTTCCCCTGTCGTGTGGATAGCCTGTGCAATGAAACCTAGACCCCTACGGGTGCGGCAAGTTACCCGCCAAAACCTGAAGCGAGGCAGTCCCCACAGCATAGTGAATGGAACACCCGGCACTTCACGGAATCCGGTAATCTTGGGCACCCCTCCTTGGGTCAACCTGTACCCCCTACGAGTGCGGCGAATAGTCTGCCAATTTTAGAGTGGGGCCCCTCTGCCTCCCAAAGCCATGAGATGCGGACCCGTTGCCCTCCAAAACCCGGCTATCCGTGCACTCCGTCGCGGGGTAAAACCTAGTACAGTAATGAAAAATAGTACAACAGGTACATCGACCGCAACCTGGTCGTGCCCCAAAAAGAATATTATACAACAGGCAGTGACGGCAGTCCACAAGTTGGACGCTCGCCCCGCAATATCAAATGTACAAATAAACTCAAACCGTACTACCATTGCACACTGCTATCCACCACGACAAGTCCGCAACAATACAGCACAACACAGAACATCAACGCGAATGTCACGTTCGCAAACCCGTCTAAAAGAACTATAGCAATCAGACGCAGTTTACCGATCAAATGACATTCCCGGTCGGAGATATAATGTAAGCACTGTAAACTAACGTGTTTAAATTTCGATCGACCAAAGACCAAATATCAAAAAGTGGGCCCCAAAGCTTACTGGTGAACAGTAACAAAATCTGGGCCAAAACTAAATATATCAAAAACCCCAAAATCCACAGAAGAACCCACTGCAAAAATTTGGGAGCACGTGCTCCTCACATGGCCGCGGAAGCGCGGCGAAACTATGGGTTTGGCCGCCCTTCCGCGGCAACTTGGAGGAGTCACGACTCCAAATTTTGTCGCGGGTCTTATAATCGCCTGCACGGATTTTTAAGACATTCAGAAATCAATTTTGATACCGTTTAAAATTAACAGAACTGTCAAGTGAAGAAAAATGCGATTTTTGCAGTTTTCGATTTTCGGTCGGATCGATGTTTTAAACGCGTTAGCACAAGTTAGTATAGCAAAATGGTGAGGCTCTGATACCACTGTAAGTCTACGCTAGCGCCCCGGCAGTCTACAGACGCCAAATGCGGAATAAAACTTTTAAACTTGGCGCTATCGTATACTTTAACCCGGATCTACCATTATTGCTAAACTAACAATCTACAAAGAGGGAAGAAGGATTGTACCGAACGATCCGAGTCCTTCGTTCTTCAACCATCATCCCACGCTCCGTTGCGGCTGCTCCGATCTCATCGATCTCCGATTCCTTCGTCGAGGTGACACCACATGATCGGTTCTTTAAACGGGCTCCCGCCTCTGACTCGAGGCAACTCGATCGTCAAGTTTGCTAAAAGAGACGACCAAGATTGATGTAGATAATGAGTAGATGACTTTATCTCACTTCGTCCAAATCCGTGGACGATCGGTTAATGAAGTTGCCGTGGAAATCGGGTGATGGAATGAAATGAACTGTAAATTCCATACACCCCAAACTATCATAATCTTTTTCCTAACCGATGAAATCTCAAGTGAGAGAGTGAATGAGAGAGAGAGGAGGCTTATCATATATATAGAATGAAGGGAGGTGACCGTAGGAGAGGGGGGTGACCATATGATAAATATCATATGTGAACACAAACAAATATCTTGCTTAAAGATCTTAAGCAAAACAAGAAAGTAATGAAATCAAAGCATGAGTCACAAAGCTTAGTCACAAATCCTAGAACCTTCTAGAACCTTCTAGAAGCACGACTCACTCTCATCCAAGAAAAGATAAATCCGTCTTTAACAGAATGTTAAAAGACGGCTGATAGAAAACTGGAAACTGGCAACTTCCAAAAGTGATCCTGAAACGAATTTCAGGACAACCCCGAAACAGTATAAATATACCCGCATTTATATTACGACCGAATACAAATGCAACTGAGACAAAGATATTATACCTACTCAATATAATACTCGGATCCGGCTTAAACCAAAGCCGACCAGTATTATCTGCCCGAAAAATAACACGTGCGTAAACGCACGTGCATTTTCCGAACCCTGCCATAAAACCATACGGCCTCTACAACGTTTCGCCCGAACTTGGGAAACTGCCTGTGGGGGACTCTAATGACTCGTCAGCACCCTGGCAGTGGGTTTAACCACAAACCGTCAGCGGCACTAGCAATGCGTAACGGCTGCCCACGGACTGACCTCAAGGGTGGCCGAGGAGCGAACTCAAGGGAGACCGATGAGCGAACTCCTCCGAAAACCCTACTGAGCCTAACAGTGACAATGTATATACAGTCCGGTCCGTTCGTCAATGAGTATCGCATATCCGCCTAGGGGGCTAGTAACGTCAGACCCCCAGAAGCAGTATAAGTCGTGTCGGAGTGAAGCCCAATTACACCCTGAGATACTACTGGAGTACCTACCAGTAAATCTCTTGCCATGGCCATGGACTTTGTGTAATGGCTCTCCTAGACACAGCACGATCTCGCCCCCAATACCGGGAGAGACGAATCCCCTGCCGATCCGCTCACGTGCCTCCATATGGCTCGGGACTGTACCCAAAAGCTACCTGTTTGCACGACTCCTTTGAGCCGTGGTAGGGTAGAAATCAAAGCACAGTGGGAACTCACACGAGACAAATGACGACCTCAGGTCGATGAACTAACCTGTACACATGTCACCAGGGAACTGCTATCTGACGGTAGATATAATACTAACTAGCAGATTCCCGGCGAGTCCTGTCCGGTGTACTCATAACCCAATGAGCACCTGTATACATCTTAGGTGATCCAACTGTCACCAGTGGCTTGTGAGACCGGCCACCGCCCCTTGTCGGGGTCTCGACTGTACACACTAGTCTACTCCGGAGTATCGATGCCCTGTCTCGAAACTCCCACGACTAGGGACCACAATTAAGGATATGCATATAAACTACCCAACTCTCACGTATATGATCGCCCTCATACAGTTGGTAGTAAAGCAAGATCCTAAGGGCTCTATCAAAGTGTAACATGCAATCAGTCACCTGAACATGAACACGACTGATAAAGGCAAACCAGATAGCATACTATCATTTCGAGTAAGACTGTCCTACCGGGATAGGTCCTCCGCAATCATTGCAATCACGTACCTGCGATCCAATAATTGACTATGAGGGCACTATCTCCAACAGGGACCCCATGGCGAATGCGGATGGCATAAGCGTACGTCATATTTTCGTTGTTTTCTGCAATGGTAGGATTAAATGATGGGACGCATTGGAATTAATGCAAGAAAATAAACCAAGTAAAAGTCGTTGGAACACTTTCAAAACCACTCGGTTCTTTTTAAAAGCCAGCTTTTAAACGCGGAGCTTGAACCACTCCTTTTAAAAGCTATCAGGTTCCTTCGATTATATCAAGTTCACTACGTTCACGGTTTTGCCAAAACCATTCGTAGCCCTTCGTCATTTCAGTTAAATAGTCAGTAGTATTCAAGCTATGTATTTTGACCTTCGCCAAGGTATAGTGATTGGTAGCTGCTGAATATTTATCTGTAGCATAGATAGATGCGTTGGTTTGGGACAGTCGTACTACTTTTTTGTCCTTCGTCAAGGGTATGTACGGGTGGGTTCAAATTAACCTGGACAATGACGGGTAGAACTTGACATGTGACTTATGATATGTTGGCCTTCGTCATGGTCATAAGAGCATGGGGCAAAAATCCACATCGGGAGTTTCAAAAGAACTGAAACTTGCTAGCGCTGCATACCATTTGGAGTGTGATGATTCTGGTAGGATTCCTTCAGTTTTGTCACGCAATGATATTTGGATCCCGATCCTACTGTGAGTATATGCTACTCCTAGGGAACTTTCTCGCTTAACGATCAATGCTATAAACCAAGTAGGTGTCAAGAAAGGTGTCAGCGAGGCTACGCCCACGGGGAAAAGAGGTTACTTAATTAAGTGTCACGTCCCGAACGTATGGAACATGACCGGCACTTAAACAACGAACGTCTTGAGGCGTACGTAATCTAAGTAAGCCGAAACCCAGAAATCCAAACCAAGAAAAGTAGTAGAGTGAAGGAAAACCAATTTAAATCAAGTAGTTTTAATAGCATAAGCCGAATTATGCGTTTTAAAAAAAACATCAAATATTTTCTGAAAATTTCGGCAGAGTCTCCTTTGTAAATACTGGCCCCCAAACGGAATACAACATGAATAGTATACGAAATCAAAAAAGGCATCCCCAAGCGGGAGCTAGCTCTTCGTCAATCGACGGTCACAACCACACAAGCAATATAATATACAACGCCAAGGGCGAGGATCAAAACTCAAAAGGAAACTCAAAACAATAAGAAATCCATAGAAATACAACGCGCGACTCTAAGGTCGAAAGAATAAACATCACTGATCTCTATCTCTGAAATAAAATATATGTTTGGTTGATGGAACTTCTAGATACAACTGAATAATAATATACAATGTATAATGATGGGTACGATACAAATAAACCCACCTACTAGCAAGTCAACCGAAAGAAGCAGTGCCAGCAAAGCCGTAAAGAAACCTGTACGGCAAAACCTGCAAAAAACTGTGGCACAACGGGGGTGAGTTGCCAACTCGTGAGTAGAAAAACATCTACGAACAGAAACCGCATGAACAACGCAATCCTAGGCCATATGATCATAATATATCCTCAAATATATAACCAGCAGCCTATAACAATGGCTAGGGTACATGTCTAACCCAAGTGTAATCCCATATGCCCGTGTCATTGTCTCAGGTAGCAATATATCATAAGGATGATGTATGAATGCATGAACAGAATGCATGTACTGAAGAAAACTGCTTTCAAAAATTCATACATGAACAGAATGCATGTACTGAAGAAAACTGCTTTCAAAAAAATTAGTGAGATTTCTGTACCTTTTTAAAACAAGGTATCATAGTGAAATCAGCATAAACAGTGCCTAGCATCGACACAAAACAAATATCCAAATATCTCGATATCTCTATGTCGCGATCTCTGTACCTCAATATCTCAAATATCACTGTATGTCTCAATCTCACTATCTAGGGCGCCGTCAGTCCAGACCGGCCCCTAATATCCATCTCAAGACCACGACGGTATCCTTCGGATATCCGACGTGTCAGGTTATATCACCGGTCGGTCATGCTCCCCTGCACAGGCTCAACGTCAACAACACGATCTTCTTGCCCCGGGGTACCGCACCGGGCCTACCATGTACCCGAAACGGTTCATCCATCTCCTCGAATCGGGTCTCGAAATCCATCAGCAAACTCATGGTGGACGACTCATACATCATGGGAAAACCGCACTTTTTATTTAAAAGAGAGGAAAGAAGCTTATACAAGTTTTGCGGTTTTCCCCCAAATCCAGAAAATCTCATGGAAATCCGAATCCAAATCATCAAAAGCATGTGAAACCATGAATATAGGCATGAGAATCCATGAATACGGCATAACAATGAATAACAGTATGCATGAAGTGACAAGTAATAACTACAATAACTAAGCTGGCATATAAGGTAAGTACACTAATATCATGTCAAACTACTAGCTATCAAGCTAAGTTAAGCAATAATATTTTCTAAGGTGTACGTGACATGGCAATTACCGATGAAGATGTGTGTGAGCCGGCAAGTAAGTGTACGTGGTACATACGCATCATCGGTAATGGTGCTGGTGTCCTAACAGCATAATATCAACAATGCAATATGAAATAACAATGTAAGTATGCGATGCGGAGCAACAGCAATAATGTGCGGGAGCTGAATACTAGACACAACGATAACTAATCTGCATTACCCTAATATAAGTCCTATAATAGTGTCTTTTGAAATAACACGAATCGCGGTGTTTTGAAAATAAGGGCTACGGTGTTTTTAAGAAAAGATACATCTTTTGAAATATCCGTAGAATCCCTTGACATTTCTTTTAAAATACCCACGATTCGTTAGTTTTGAAATAGGTAGGGATCTAATCTAGTCTAACAACTACACTAAACTATACGGCTGAACTAACGAGCTGAACTACAGGTAAGGAAACCGCCTAATATCTGAGTCGATACATATACATACCTGTATATATATTAGTCGGTGATCCCGCCTCAATAATATCATATCCGATACCATATCTATAATCAGACATCCCAAGTAAAGAGTGCGGATCAATCATCTATATATAGCTCGTACGTAAATCCGTCGTACGGCATCCCCAAATTTGGGTACGGGTCAATATCACATTCATCATATATTCATCTAGTATCCTCTTTATCAAATATCATGATCGGGGTATTGATCTACGTCTAGTACAATACTGATACCGCCAAAGTATGCATGCACGTGTGTGAAACACTACGTCAAGGACCCGCTACAACGTCATGTCGTATCTCAAATACGAACACTGCCAAATCACCGATCTCACGGCCTCAAATCAAATCTCATCGACTCATCTTAAATCCCAAGTACTATCGTCATCATCCATGCATGTGTATATGAATATATATATGCATAGTCCCATACCCACGCGTATATACATATATACACATCCCCATCTACGCACAAGAAAGTAATGTATGCAAGTCTGTGTGTGCGTATGTGGGTATAACAACTACTCTAAGGTTTCGCAATTAACCCAAAGGTAATCCATGAACACATAATCATATCATGAATAAACATTCTCGTATCATAAAACACTTATATAAACATTTATATATATATATATGAACTATACTACGGACTGCGGGGGTGCTATACGCCATCCACCCGACTTCTTCCCGTAGATATAAATCTACTCACCTGGTCCTCGCTCGCCGGTGCCGACGTCGCCACGCGCTTGCTTGTCGTCTTGAAGTCCACATGGGGTACCTACATATCATAACACACCGTATAGCATTAAAACCAAATTCGAAATCGAAACGGCATACGAAAATCAAATCGGCACGCGTATCACGCATAGGTCAAAACCTATCGCCTACCCATGCAAGAATAGTCAAACCAACCCTCAATGTCGATGTACAAACGTCAAACCATCGAGAAAACCCAAACACACTCATTTGCGCATCCACGAACACTAACTATAATATAAAATAGGTTAAAATTCACAAAAACCCCCAAATTCACCTTAAAAGGCATTTTTCCGAAAATCCAGCAAGCAAAAATTACCCGTTTTAGTACAAAACTCGACGTCTAAACAAATCTAGCGGCTATAATACTTATTAAACATCTCAAATAAGTCATACAACCTATTCCAAGAATTTAATATCATCAATTCTTATAAAAATAAAAATTCTAGTTTTGCAATTTATCTAATTTTAACAATTTCAACTAAAAATGCACAAAACAATAACTACGCTTGATTTTGCATGGTCCAAAGTCATTAAAACACTCATTATAATATTATTGATGACATGAAACCTTAATTTAGATTTTAATCCCAATTATAAATCAATTTCTAAAAAACCTAGTTAGCAAAATAGCACATTTATCATAATTTCCAACTAACAATTTGAAACTGGTAACTAGATTAAGTTTTAGCAAGTATTAACATGTTAATCTACTCATGGAAACCTTATTGATATGATAAAACCCTATCTTGATTTTAATCTCACATATTTCCATTAATCCCACAATTCAAGTTTGTAATTTAACCACAATTAAACACCAAATTTAACTAAATTGGAGTTATTAACCAACAATTAAGACATGGGTTAAAATTTATACCTCCCAATAAGAGATCTAGCAAGAATCTAAGCCTCTCAAATTGCTCTCTTTTCACCAAGATCCATGCTAGATGGGCCAAGGAAAAATGGGTAGAGATTGGATTTTGATTTTGTGAGGTTTTTGTGTTGATTTTTGGGCATTTTGTGATGAAATTTTGAGGTGAAATGAGAAAGAGAAGAGAGGGGGCTGTTGCAGCAGTGAGAAAGAGGAGGGTTCGGCCAATTTTGGGGAGATTGGAGAGAGAATGAGGTCGGGAAAGTATTGACAAGTCAAAGAAGTCCAAGGTCAACACAACCATACCTCTTTTCTTATACTTTTCTTTTTGTTTTCTTTTCTTATTTGTGTGGAATGGAGTGGGGAAATGGGGGGAAGCGCTGCTGAATTTCAGCCACATGGGGATGGGGGTGAGTGAGTGTGGGTGTGGGTGTGCGGGAAAAAATTAAATGTTATACTCCAAACAACCATTTACACTAAATTCACTAAAAAAACATTTTTCTTCAATAATTTCTAAACCGTTTTGGCAAACGATTTCATTTCAGAAATAATATTTTACATGTCAGTTTAGTGTGTCAAGAATTATAAAATTTGTATCAACCCATTCCAATTTGTAATTTTCCCTAATTAAATGTATTGGTGACGGCTTAAAATAATATTAAAATAATTTTTTTTCAGAAAATTTGAAATTTCGCCAGCGGTTCAATAAACACCAAATACTAGCAATTACATAGCTAGAATATGTATATTTAATTTTAAAATAAAGATATTTGTATTTTGACTTTTTACAGAAAACCCCCTTATTTTACCGATTTTCCGAAATTTCACCGAAACGATTTTCAAAACGTTACAATCTTCCCCCCTTAAAGAAATTCGGTCCCCGAATTTAAATTAACCCCCCCCCCCAAATACTAAAATATCTAAGCAAAACCATCAAGTCGTCGGGGCTCCGAAATCGTAAATACATAAAACAAATCGTAGCGCAGCGCATGCGCATGAAAAATGAGCATATAACTCAAAATCAAAACTCCGTCAAGCTTCCCGCAATCATCGGAGTCATGGTAAAGACTCAAATGTCAAATCCAATACCAAAACCAATATGATATAACTCGAAACTATACACGTAAATATCACATCTATATATGTACATATCTGAAGGAAATGCATGCCAAATCTTTTAAAGTCGCTGTGCGATGCGCATAAAACTGCACAGTGGCGGACGTCTATCATAAGAAAATAACCATATACATATATACCTTTTGTTTAAAATATAGTTCCGCCGTTTTGGAAACAATTTAGAAGGGTTTCTTTGTTTTAAACGTTTCGTGTCATATCAGACACGTAGGTAAATACTGAGACTATAGCTCGCTTCTTGGAATTCCCTTCGATAGCTATCAATGCATTCAAAATACAATCAGGTACTGTCCTCTGACTAGTCCTGCTCAGTACTAAACCAAATAGCAAACATTATAAAATATACTGCTCCAACATAAATCAGTCCTAAATATATATATGAATGCCATGTGCGTCGGGTGCGTAAGGAAATCGAAATCCATTAATGTGCTATACATATGCACAGAAACAACATCTAAGTGCATCGGGTGTGCACGAAATATCTGTCAAGGGCAACAGGTGTGCCTGACAGCAAAACAGGTGCATCTGACATGCACGAAGAATCTCGATTTAGTGCATCTGGTGTGCACCAAAATCGTATCTCATAACATGCGCCCAACATGCGCGAAAATCCAAATCAGGTGCATCCATCGTGCATGAAATCATGAAATCCAATATCAAGCGCCGAACATGCGCAAAATCCAATCAGGTGCATAAGGTGCACAAACAAATATCGAGCATCACCATCGAAATCGAAGTCCAGTGCAACTGTAGTGCACAAAATGCGTATCACTGCACTGCAAGTATATGTGAACCATACCGAGTGCAAAAACCAAATCGTGTGCGTATATACGCACAAAATCAACTCAACTGTATGAAACCCATAAAATCATAAATGTGAGAAACCAAGGCACGAAAATGATATCAAGTGCAACAACTGTGCAAAAATCGTAAATACTCAGTAGGTGCGACCATGGTGCATGAAAACAAATATCATGAAACTCAATCATCAAAATCAATCATACGAATAGATCGCCCAAAATACCGAAATCAAGTATGGCGGAATAGTCCTGTTCAAGCACATCCTCCAAGAATCTCTGGCCAACTGTCGTGGTCGCTCATAGCATGTCTCGTCGACGATCCTGAACTCTGGCCTGCCGGTGTGCATAACATGACCACTCCTGGGTCCAAGTCTTCTCGTAATTTATTCTAGAAAGGTCCTATCGAGATCTTTCCCAAATCTCGTCTCTGCCGAACTGTCCGGAAGTTATCATCCTTTTACTATATCCATTTCTTGTTCCAGAACGGCTGCATACTCATCGCGACTCTTTCTGGAAGGTACATCCCAGTACAATGCATCGGCATGCGTATCGCATCTCTGATGTCGGTGGAGTGGAACGTCGTCTCATCAAGATCTCGTACGAACCTCTTACTCCACTTTTCTCTAATGTCGACTGCTTCGGACTCGTCTCGTCGTGGCTGCATGGATTGAGCTCCAACGGCTATCCTCGTATCTGGAGTCTCCCAAGAAATGCATCTCATCGCATAGCATCCGAATGAAGTCGAACCATTTGATCGATTCGTCAAAACCTCATAATCCTCCCAAGAGCTCAACATCTTGGTACAGTTTAACAGTATCGAGTACATACCATAGCATCGGTGGTCCAGCCGTAGAAGGGCAAATCCAAGCCTCACTAATAGCGCCGCGGAACTGCCGCAAACCCTAAGGTTCAAAGGCTTTCACACGTTCATTAAGTCGAGTTAGGGTTTCATTCTTCTAGAGGGTCCATAGAATTGCCTGCATGTCTTTCCGAATACTTTAAACTTGGAATAATCGGTTTCTGACATTCGATCGTCTCTGTCGACTCTCAACGTCTCCGCGTGAAGTCATCTCTAGCTGGAATCAATCTATCTGATGACCTCGCATCGGGGTAGCGAACGAACCACATGTCCTAGTCATTCATCCTCGGTGACTAGCAACCTTCTATCATCTCTTAGTACAACTCGTACTGCAATAGCTCCAACATCTGGGACGATATCTCGTCGTTCGCGGCAATGACTGGCTCACTCATCTGCACGCTGAACAATGCCTCAATCATCAGGAGTAAGCAATACGCCAACGGTCATCAAAATCTGGTTGGCCTCTGTCGGTGGCCCAATCCTCTGGTGCTGATCTGCACGTCTGAATAACCTCATACAGCGATCCATCAAACGCTCGTGGTGCGAAAACACAATAAAAAGACACATCTCTGCAATCGTGTGTCGCCGAAATTATGCCCTAGTCAGTCCTCGTTCTTAACGAGCTCGTGCTGACCGCAACTGTAGCCATAGCTCTCCCTGCCCGTAATCGTGGCAGCAAAACCATAACTGGTACCGATGAGGCTAGATCATAGGAAAGAATATAATACCGAACAAAGAAATGTACATCCTAAGGCTTCTTAAGTGGAGTAGCGTATCGTAAGTATGCCGCGGAACATACCCACGGTACGTCACTCTACTTTAGTCACCTATTCCATCAACCAAGGGTCATCCTACGCTCCGAAGGTAAAACCTAACGCTCTGATACCAACTTTGTCACGTCCCGAACGTATGGAACATGACCGGCACTTAAACTACGAACGTCTTGAGGCGTACGTAATCTAAGTAAGCCGAAACCCAGAAATCCAAACCAAGAAAAGTAGTAGAGTGAAGGAAAACCAATTTAAATCAAGTAGTTTTAATAGCATAAGCCGAATTATGCGTTTTAAAAAAAACATCAAATATTTCCTGAAAATTTCGGCAGAGTCTCCTTTGTAAATACTGGCCCCCAAACGGAATACAACATGAATAGTATACGAAATCAAAAAAAGGCATCCCCAAGCGGGAGCTAGCTCTTCGTCAATCGACGGTCACAACCACACAAGCAATATAATATACAACGCCAAAGGCGAAGATCAAAACTCAAAAGGAAACTCAAAACAACAAGAAATCCATAGAAATACAACGCGCGACTCTAAGGTCGAAAGAATAAACATCAATGGTCTCTATCTCTGAAATAAAATACATGTTTGGTTGATGGAACTTCTAGATACAACTGAATAATAATATACAATGTATAATGATGGGTACGATACAAATAAACCCACCTACTAGCAAGTCACCCGAAAGAAGCAGTGCCAGCAAAGCCGTAAAGAAACCTGTACGGCAAAACCTGCAAGAAACTGTGGCACAACGGGGGTGAGTTGCCAACTCGTGAGTAGAAAAACATCTAGGAACAGAAACCGCATGAACAACGCAATCCTAGGCCATATGATCATAATATATCCTCAAATATATAACCAGCAGCCTATAACAATGGCTAGGGTACATGTCTAACCCATGTGTAATCCCATGTGCCCGTGTCAGTGCCTCAGGTAGCAATATATCATAAGGATGATGTATGAATGCATGAACAGAATGCATGTACTGAAGAAAACTGCTTTCAAAAAAATTAGTGAGATTTCTGTATCTTTTTAAAACAAGGTATCATAATGAAATCAGCATAAACAGTGCCTAGCATCGACACAAAACAAATATCCAAATATCTCGATATCTTTATGTAGCGATCTCTGTACCTCAATATCTCAAATATCACTGTATGTCTCAATCTCACTATCTATGGCGCCGTCAGTCCAGACCGGCCCTTAATATCAATCTCAAGACCACGACGGTATCCTCCGGATATCCGACGTGTCGGGTAATATCACCGGTCGGTCGTGCTCCCCTGCATAGGCTCAACATCAACAACACGATCTTTTTGCCCCGGGGTACCATACCGGGCCCACCATGTATCCGAAACGGTTCATCCATCTCCTCGAATCGGGTCTCGAAATCCATCAGCAAACTCGTGGTGGACGACTCATACATCATGGGAAAACTGCACTTTTTATTTAAAAGAGAGGAAAGAAGCTTATACAAGTTTTGCGGTTTTCCCCCAAATCCAGAAAATCTCATGGAAATCCGAATCCAAATCTTCAATAGCATGTGAAACCATGAATATAGGCATGAGAATCCATGAATACGGCATAACAATGAATAACAGTATGCATGAAGTGACAAGTAATAACTACAATAACTAAGCTGGCATATAAGGTAAGTACACTAATATCATGTCAAACTACTAGCAATCAAGCTAAGTTAAGCAATAATATTTTCTAAGGTGTACATGACATGGCAATTACCGATGAAGATGTGTGTGAGCCGGCAAGTAAGTGTACGTGGTACATACGCATCATCGGTAATGGTGCTGGTGTCCTAACAGCATAATATCAACAATGCAATATGAAATAACAATGTAAGTATGCGATGCGGAGCAACAGCAATAATGTGCGGGAGCCGAATACTAGACACAACGATAACTAATCTGCATTACCCTAATATTAGTCCTACAATAGTGCCTTTTGAAATAACACGAATCGCGGTGTTTTCAAAATAAGGGCTACGGTGTTTTTAAGAAAAGATACGTCTTTTGAAATATCCATAGAATCCATTGACCTTTCTTTTAAAATACCCACGATTCGTTAGTTTTGAAATAGGTAGGGGTCTAATCTAGTCTAACAACTACACTAAACTATACGGCTGAACTAACGAGCTGAACTACAGGTAAGGAAACCGCCTAATATCTGAGTCGATACATATACATACCTATATATATATTAGTCGGTGATCCCGCCTCAATAATATCATATCCGATACCATATCTATAATCAGACATCCTAAGTAAAGAGTGCGGATCAATCATCAATATATAGCTCGTACGGCATCCCTAAATTTGGGTACGGGTCAATATCACATTCATCATACTATTCATCTGGTATCCTCTTTATCAAATATCATGATCGGGGTACTGATCTACGTCTAGTACAATACTGATACCGCCTAAGTATGCATGCACGTGTGCGAAACACTACGTCAAGGACCCGCTACAACGTCATGTCGTATCTCAAATACGAACCCTGCCATATCACCGATCTCACGGCCTCAAATCAAATCTCATCGACTCATCTTAAATCCCAAGTACTATCCTCATCATCCATGCATGTGTATATAAATGTATATATGCATAGTCCCATACCCACGCGTATATACTTATATACACATCCCCATCTACGCACAAGAAAGTAATGTATGCAAGTCTGTGTGTGCGTATGTGGGTATAACAACTACTCTAAGGTTTCGCAATTAACCCAAAGGTAATCCATGAACCCATAATCATATCATGAATAAACATTCTCGTATCATAAAACACCTATATAAACATATATATATATATGAACTATACTACGGACTGCGGGGGTGCTATACGCTATCCACCCGACTTCTCCCCATAGATATAAATCTACTCACCTGATCCTCGCTCGCCGGTGCCGACGTCGCCACGCGCTTGCTTGTCGTCTTGAAGTCCACATGGGGTACCTACATATCATAACGCACCGTATAGCATTAAAACTAAATTCAAAATCGAAACGGCATACGAAAATCAAATCGGCACGCGTATCACGCATAGGTCAAAACCTATCGCCTACGCATGCAAGAATAGTCAAACCAAACCTCGATATCGATGTACAAACGTCAAACCATCGAGAAAACCCAAACACACTCATTTGCGTATCCACGAACACTAACTATAATATAAAATAGGTTAAAATTCACAAAAACCCCAAATTCACCTTAAAAGGCATTTTTCCGAAAATCTAGCGAGCAAAAATTACCCGTTTTAGTACAAAACTCGACGTTTTAACAAATCTAGCGGCTATAATACTTATTAAACATCTCAAATAAGTCATACAACCCATTTCAAGAATTTAATATCATCAATTCTTATAAAAATAAAAATTCTAGTTTTGCAATTTATCTAATTTTAACAATTTCAACTAAAAATGCACAAAACAATAACTACGCTTGATTTTGCATTGTCCAAAGTCATTAAAACACTCATTATAATATTAATGATGACATGAAACCTTAATTTAGATTTTAATCCCAATTATAAATCAATTTCTAAAAAACCTAGTTAGCAAAATAGCACATTTATCACAATTTCCAACTAACAATTTGAAACTGGTAACTAGATTAGGTTTTAGTAAGTATTAACATGTTAATCTACTCATGGCAACCTTAATGATGTGATAAAACTCCATCTTGATTTTAATCTCACATATTTCCATTAATCCCACAATTCAAGTTTGCAATTTAACCACAATTAAACACCAAATTTAACTAAATTGGAGTAATTAACCAACAATTAAGACATGGGTTAAGATTTATACCTCCCAATAAGAGATCTAGCAAGAATCTAAGCCTCCCAAATTGCTCTCTTTTCACCAAGATCCATACTAGATGGGCCAAGGAAAAATGGGTAGAGATTGGATTTTGGTTTTGTGAGGTTTTTGTGTTGATTTTTGGGCATTTTGTGATGAAATTTTGAGGTGAAATGAGAAAGAGAAGAGAGGGGGCTATTGCAGTAGTGAGAAAGAGGAGGGTTCGGCCAATTTTGTGGAGATCGGAGAGAGAATGAGGTGGGAAAAGTATTGACAAGTCAAAGAAGTCCAAGGTCAACACAATCATACCTCTTTTCTTATACTTTTCATTTTGTTTTCTTTTCTTATTTGTGTGGAATGGAGTGGGGAAATAGGGGGAAGTGCTGCTGTATTTCAGCCACATGGGGATGGGGGTGAGTGAGTGTGGGTGTGGATGTGGGGGAAAAAGATAAATGTTATACTCCAAACAACCATTTACACTAAATTCACTAAAAAAAGCTTTTTTCTTCAATAATTTCTAAACCGTTTTGGCAAACGATTTCGTTTCAGAAACAATATTTTACATGTCAGTTTAGTGTGTCAAGAATTATAAAATTTGTATCAACCCATTCCAATTTGTAATTTTCCCTAATTAAATGTATTGGTGACGGCTTAAAATAATATTAAAATAATTTTTTTCAGAAAATTTGAAATTTTGCCAGTGGCTCTCAATAAACACCAAATACTAGCAATTACATAGGTAGAATATGTATATTTAATTTTAAAATAAAGATATTTGTATTTTGACTTTTTACAGAAAAACCCCTTATTTTACCGATTTTCCGAAATTTCACCGAAACGATTTTCAAAACGTTACATTAAGGAACTTCACGAAAGCGTTGGAAAACCTCCCTCGAAGTACCGACACCAGCCTGGCTGAACGGTTAAGCAAGTATTGTACGGTGAGATTGATCCCGACTAATTCTTCCTTTATGGTTTGAGGAGGGATTCGAGAGACAGTGGGAGCCATCCTGTTTAGATAAATTAAAAACCAATCTAAACTTGCAAGAGCATCATGCTAAGGTGTTTTCTTCTCTTTCTCTTAATTGTAGCGACCCGGTGACAAGACATAGGTTACATCTAGATAATAAAATGACTGAATCTGACTGTTTTGACTGGCAAAGGTCTGTCCAGATGTCCATTGCCCATGACAAGCTGGGACACCTCTTGAGTGATCCAACCCCTGCCGTCTCAGGTCCAGTTTCCACTGTCATGGATATTCATATCCGCAAGACATCGGAAAAAGACTGTGCGAAAGCCAAGTGGCTCATGTTAGCCTCAGTTGATGGTATATACCAGAGGCAGCACGAGAAGATGGACTTAGTTTCTATCTTCCTCTATAACAAAGATTTATATGGAGAGCAATCTCGTATCGCAAGATATGAGACCTCGAACGAATTGCTTCCAGCGAGGTTGGTTATCGGGTCATCTGTAAGGGGCAACGTCCTTACAGAGACCAGCTCTTTTGAGCTCACGGACCTGAAGACCACGCTGAAGAACGGGTCAGACGCTGACTTAGTTCAACAGTCTCTACCTACTACCCTAAAGGAAACCAGGGAAGTAGAAAGAAAGGGAAGGGCAGAAGTTTCGGGACTAGATGTAGTGAAAGAGGGATGTTCCTATTCTTACAGGAATGAACATTGGCAGAAGGATTGCAGGGCTAGTATAGCCAGTAGCCAGAATTCGAAGCATGTTGTGGCTTCGGCTTCGGGTGTGATTGTAATAGAGAACTGTATGTCAGTTAACCCTACTTCCTGGGTATTGGATACCGGATCAGGATCTCATATCTGTAATTCGTTACAGGCTCTGAGAAACCATAGGGTTATCAGGATAGGTGATATGACTCTCAGGGTTGCTAACGGAATGAGCATGTACGCTAAATTCGTAGGGGAATATCATCTTGGACTGACAACTGGGCAGATATTGATTCTGTGTGACTGTTTTTATGTACTAGGTGCGACTTGTAATATCATATCTGTATCCTTACTTTCTAAGGAAGGATATGATTTTACTTTTGTAAGCAATGTAGTACACATCCATCTAAATCAAGTTCTGATTGGGTCAGGTACATTAAAGAACGGAATATACGTACTAAATCAAGCTCAGGTTTTCAGTGTCCAGAACACACTTAAAAGAAATTCTCAGGAATTAAATTAGGCTTTCTTATGGCATTGTAGATTGGGTCACATTAATGAGACACGGTTGACAAAGTTACATAAAGAAGGATATTTGGATCCGTTCGAGTACCAGTCTTATGCCACTTATGAATCTTGTCTCATGGGAAAGATGACAAAGACTCCGTTCACTGGATACGGACAAAAGAGCAAGCGAGCTCTTGGGACTCATACACAGTGATGTGTGTGGTCCAATGTCTACACATGTGCGAAGTGGTTATTCATACTTCATTACTTTCACAGATGATTTCTCTAGGTATGGACATGTCTTCTTGATGAAGCATAAATCCGAGGCCTTTGAGAAATTTTGGGAATACAAGAATGAAGTTGAAAAACAAACAGGCAAAAGTATCAAGACACTGAGATCCGATCGAGGTGGTGAATACTTGAGTGCCGAGTTTCTGGGCTACTTAAAAGAGAATGGAATTCTCTCTCAGCTTACTCCTCCATACACACCACAACACAACGGTGTATGAGAAAGGCGGAATCGAACCCTATTGGATATGGTTCGTTCCATGATGATAAGGCTGAGTTACCGCGATCTTTCTGGGGTTATGCACTAGAATTAGCTGCATATCTCTTGAACAAAGTTCCCTCCAAGACTGTGCCTACCACACCATATCAGATGTGGTGTGGGAAGAAACCCCATCTCCAATATCTGAAGATATGGGGATGTCCAGCTTTTGTAAAAAAGCAGCATGCGGACAAGCTCGAGGCACGCTCAGTACTGTGTAAGTTTGTTGGATACCCAATGAACTCCAGGGGGAATTTTTTCTATTACGCAGAGGAACAAAAGGTTTTTGTTTCTCGTCATGCCTACTTTCTGGAACATCAGTTTTTAGAGAAATGTGAAAGTGGGAGCGTAGTAGAACTGGAAGAAATTCCAGAACCACAAGCTATTATTGAAAGCTTGGAAACCAGAAGGTTCAGGAGAACCGGACATCCCAGCGCCACTCCGCAGGAGTAGTAGGCAGTCTCCTCCGCCCAAGAGATACTACGGTTTTCTCATAGACGGGGATAGAGAGGATTGCACGATTGACTATGGTGAGCCTACTAGCTTCCAGCAAGCCATTCAGAGCGGTGACTCAGTAAAATGGCTGGATGTAATGCGGACCGAGATGGAGTCCATGTACACCAACAAAGTTTGGACTTTGGACTTTGCTCCAGAAAGGGTAAAACCCGTAGGCTGCAAATGGATCTTCAGAAAGAAGATTGGTGTAGATGGGCAGGTTGAAACCTATAAAGCTAGACTTGTAGCAAAGGGTTTTCGTCAAAGGCCTGGTTTGGACTATGACGAGACCTTTTCTCCAGTGGCTATGCTCAAATCCATTCGGATCCTTCTTGCCATTGCTGCCTTCCACGATTATGAGATCAGGCAGATGGACGTAAAGACGGCTTTCCTAAATGGAAATTTGGAAGAGTGCGTCTTTATGGATCAGCCGGGGGGATTCATTCAGAGTGGGAGCAGCGGTAAAGTGTGCAAGTTGCTCAAGTCCATCTATGGACTGAAGCAGGCATCGCGGAGTTGGAACATCTGCTTTGATGATACTGTCAAGGAATTTGACTTTATCAAAAACCCAGATGAACCATGCATTTACAGTAAGATTGTAGGGAGAACTGTGGTATTCCTCATCTTGTATGTGGATGACATTCTCCTAATAGGAAATGATATTCCTATGCTACAGTCAGTCAAAGGATTCTTGTCACAGAGGTTCTCCATGAAGGACCTGGGCGATACCAACTACATTCTGGGGATCCAGATCTATCGTGATAGATCTAAGAGGATGTTGGGACTTTCACAGTCGAGGTACATAGACACCATACTAAAACGATTTAGTATGGAAGATTCCAAGCGCGGTAATCTACCGGCTTGTCACGGAATCACCCTCTCCAAAGAGATGTCTCCCAAGACTGATTTGGAAAGGGCTCGCATGTCATCTATACCTTACGCATCTGCGGTAGGCTCTATAATGTATGCGATGTTATGAACCAGACCAGATGTAGCATACGCATTAAGCGTTGTAAGCCGGTATCAGTCGAACCCAGGGGAGAAACACTGGATAGCAGTAAAGAACATTCTCAAGTACCTGAGAAGGACTAAGAAGATGTTTTTGGTGTATGGCGAAAAAGACCTCCAGATCGAGGCCTTTGCTGACTCCAGCTTCCAGAGTGACAAGGATGACTCCAAGTCTATGTCGGGTTATGTCTTTACCCTCAATGGAGGGGCGGTTTGCTGGAAGAGCTCTAAGCAGGAAACCGTTGCTGACTCAACTATGGAAGCGGAGTACATAGCTGTTTGCGATACAGTAAAAGAAGCTGTCTGGATGAATAAGTTTCTCACGGAGCTTCAGGTGGTTCCTACCAGTGTTGATCCAATACCGCTGTATTGTGACAACAACGGCGCTATAGCTTTAGCGTAGGAACCCAGGTCATATCAGAAGTCCAGGCACATTTTGAGGCTGTTAGTGATGTATATGCCATAGAGGCCATTGTTGTACATATGATGTATATTATAATGGATGCTTGGATATATATAGAGATGACTTTCTTGCTCGTCATGATAGTATGCTATTTGGTTTCACTTTATCTTAACATGTTGACTTATACTGGTTTATTGTTTTTCTCTCACATGTTGATAAAGCCCTTAGGATCTGTACTCGACTACTGGGACTATGATGAGATCATACTAGTGGGGCCACGGTAGTCGATGAGTACATCCTATAACTGTTCTTAGTCGAGGGTATATCGAGACAGGGCATCGATACGCCAGAGTAGACTAGCGTATACGCATCTTGACCCATATGATGGGCGATGGATGATCCCATATCCATCGGTGTTTGACATCAGAGATGGTGTACGGGTGCTCAGTGGAGACTGGGTACACTGGACGGACTCGCCGAGAACTCCCAGATGGTGATATACCACACGTCAGATGGCAGTTCTCCGGTGACACTGGTACAGGGTAGTCTGTAGACCCGAGATCGTCATAGAGTCTTGTGTGATTCCCACTGTGTTTTGATTTCCACCTTACCACGTCCAAGAGGGCATGCAAAACGGTGGCTTTTGGGTACAGTCCCGAATCACATGGAGGCAATGAGCGATAGGAGGGTATTCGTCTCTCCCGGTATAGGGAGTTGATGTTGTGCTGTGTTCGATTGGCTATAACTGGAAGTCCTTGGCCAGGGCTGATATAGAATTTACTGGTAAGTGTTACTAGTAGTTTCTCAACCCGTTATGAGCCACACATCGACACGACTTATTGGTTACTGGGGTCTGACGTTTACCACCCCTAGACTTGATATGCGACATATCAGACGAACAGACCGGACTGTACGGGAGTGTTATTGATTGGATTCACAGGAGAACGCATAGGCTAGCTTGTTGATCTTCTGATCGCTCAATACCTGGGTAGCTGTTACGTTTAGCTGACCGCTTGCAGCTGGTGGGTGTTTGATATGATCATCACCTGCTACCGGCGTATTGACGATTCTTTAGAGTCCTACACAGAGGTTTCTTGGCTCAGGCGAAACGGAGTAGAGGCGCATATGTGATATGTGCAGGACCGAGAATAATGCGATATGAGATACCGTATTATATTCTCGCGATATTTAGATATGAACCGGGTCATCGGATCAAGTGTTGATTCGATGAATCGGTACATGATATATTAGTCGGTAATATTCGATATAGCCGGATTGTCGGATCAAGTGTTGATTCGATGATTTAATGTATAATAATATATATGATATATAGTATTACATTATCTAATATTGGCTCGCTTTATTATTTCATTTTCTCACTGGATGATACATTGATATATATGCGATATATGTTAATTGTATTATTTTCTTTTGTTGCAAATATATAATATATATGTGATATATATTATTGTGACATGATATGATTTATTATTAAACATGTTTAAGGATGATTAAATGGGATTAGGGTTTGATTAGGGTTAGCTTCTTCTTGCACCTTCTAGAAGCTTTGCTTTTGGCTTGGTTAAGATATTATGGTTGATATTTTTCCATGACTCATAACTTAACCTAACCAAACCATAACTCTAGTTTATTCTCTATAAACTCTTAGCCTATCATCCTTGACCATGGTTAGATAATCAATCATATACATTTCTTTTCTATTCATCACAAAAGGATGATCTTTTCCATTATCACCTTCTTCTCTCTTGAGTTCTAGAAGAAAATGCTTATTAGTTAATTCTTTTGTGATGATTTCTTGTGAGAAAGTGAATAAAAAGGAAAGCATAATTACTACTCCCCCATCCTCATCTAATCTAGCCCATTAGATTAGGGTGTTCATCTCTTTAGAGTCAGAAAGCTTGGGTTAAAGCAATTTCGACGTAGATCATCGGAGAATCGGAACACATCAAGCTAGCATGGATCGTTCGAGTCTTGGAGCCTCTCTTGAGTCCGGGAGATCATGGATCGCGGCGAAGGGACTTCTACTCGGAGCTTGTGAAGCGAAGGAGCGGACTACAAAGGTTATAATCCCTCACACTTAGATAAAAAGATGTTATCTTGCATGCTAAACCCTAATAATCTAGCAAAGATCCTGTCTTTGGGTTGTTCGGCACATGTAAAATTTTATTCATGCATGTTTGATGCTTTACGAACCTTCACAAGTGTGTCTAGGAACCCTACAGTGGTATCAGAGACTAGCTAGAGCATTAGGCGACGTGTATATGAAGTTAAAACTCCGAACAAACCCCGATACGACGAAACGGACCTCTCTTTGTACATTTTTTAAAAACTGTGATTTTTCTGAATTAAAAATACCTTAAAATATCAGCAGGGAATTCTAGGAATTACCATGAAATACGGGCCCACAATTCCACTAAGTTGCCGCGGAACCGCGGCGGGAACCTGCTTCCCGTGGCGGTTCCGCGGCCAAACTTTGGGATTGTGACACGTGGCTTCATGGTAATATCCGTAGGTGCTTGTTGATACTTCTGGGTATTTTTAAAGTGACTCAAGTGCTGAGTAATCTGGGGTTTATTTTGTAATCGAAGATTCGATCGGAATATTTAAATTCGTTATTATTTCGATATTTAGAAACTGTTAAACTGTTTGAACAGATATCATTAACTCACTTTTTCCTGGCACGGCAAACTTTCAAATGTTGAATTTTTATCGGGTTTAAATCTTTCGGAAAAATTATACAAGTTAAGCGGTGGACCCTCTAGAAGACAACAAACCTTAACTCGATTATGTGACCGTCTTGAACTGCCTCTAAATCTTAGGGTTTGGGGCAGTACGGCGTGCCACATGTGAGGCGTTGGCTTGACCCTTCTACGGCTGGATCACCGGTACTGTGACAGTTTCTGGGACTATTTGAACTCCGCTCAAGTGTTGAGCTATTTAGGAAATTTTGGGTATTTGATTATCTGTTCGGAAAGTTTAATATTGTCTATTTATCTGGAATGTGATACAATATGTGGAATTCATAGAGTTAGGCATGAAATGCGAAGTATGTGATATTTCGGATTTACGATGTCTAGAGTGATTATGGATTCCAATTGTTGTAGTTTTACAATTTCTTTTCTGTGACTGTAAGTGTAATATATGATATCGCCGGTTTCGTTGCTATATGTCAACGACAATTGGGATGCGCATATTTACTTACGTTGATGACATGTGATGTTATTTGTTGCTGGATATGTTATATTGGATCGTCGCGTTTTGAATAGCCGGGGTTTTTTCTGTGAGATGAGAATTTTTATTTTCATTCATGTAAAATTCATTTGTAATGTAATATTCTTTTATTTGGGGCACTTCCGGGTTGAGATTGATGTCACCGGTGTTGTATATTATTTACTTTTCCGCATTAGGTAGACCCAAGGAGGGGAGCACAAGTAACCGGGTTCTAGGGTCCAGTGGGAGGCCATCTCGAGGAGTCGAGACCGGGTCTCCTAACCCTAGAATTGGCAGTGTTACTTTCCGCTCTCGTAGGGGTCTTGGGATGTGGGTTTGGCTATTCGTCGCGACCGTGGAATCCGTGTTTTATACAGGCTCGTATTAAAAACACGGACGTCCTAGTATATCCAATATTTCATATATGTTCTTCTGCTGCAATGTTCTGTGATGAGATCATATTACTTCCTGTGACGAATGCTTATACTATATATATATATATGCTGATATATAAATATTATTGCTTTCGTTTCTTCTGTGATGCTTAGGAAGCATAAGCTGATGGGATTTTATTAATGAGATTAATAAAAAGAAAAGAAACCTAAAAGATGTTGTAGAATCAAAACTTTATAAAAAGGGTAGCTACAGTTTTGCTTTGCACAGCGGTATATATGATATATCCTGCACCTTATTCGATGAGGAAAGAGCCGAGATCCCTTCACCGGGAGTGACCTCTTTAGCGAAACTGGCAGATGCTACAAACTCGCGGTTTAGTTTTTGACAGCTTATATAGTTCTTGCTTTGCACAGCGGTATATATGATATATCCTGCACCTTATTCGATGGGGAAAGAGCCGAGATCCCTTCACCGGGAGTGACCTCTTTAGCGAAACTAGAAGCCTAAAAAACACTCCTTTTCAAAAACACTCGATTCTACGACGATATCAAGTTCATTACGCTCGAGGTTTTCTGAAAAACCTGCGTAACCCTCCGTCATTTTAGGAAAATAGAGTACTTAGTATTCGTGCTGCGTTTGTTGACCATAGTTAAGGCGCAGTGTATGGTAGGTAAGTGATGTTTTCCTAATAACATAAGATGTGATTAATTAGGACAGTCATATGACTTTGTTGACCATAGTTAAGGGTCATGTGGGTGGGTCTAAATTAATCAAGAAATGACGGGTAGAACTTGACTAGTGCTTATGCTTTGTTGACCATAGTTAAGGTCATAAGACACTAGGGGTACAAGCATTATCGGGAATTTCAAAAGTTGAAATTTGCAATGAGATTGCATACCTCCTATGAGATAGTTGGATCCCGGTACCCACTGCGAGTAAGAGTTACTCCTGGGAGAGTTTTACACAGGACAATTAGCCGATCAAGTAGGTGTCTAGAAAAGTGTTAACAAGGTTACGCCTCTGGGAAAATAAGGTTTATTTTAATTAGGTCCGTGCGAAAGCACGGGGAACCTCCCTCAAAGTACCGATACTGATCTGGCTGAAAGATTGACGAAATTGTAGGGTGTAATTAATCCCGGCTAATCTTACCTTTTAGGGTTTGAAGGTAGATTTGATAAAAACAGTGGGAGACATCCTGATTAGATAAGATAATAACCAATCTAATCTTGCAAGAGCATACGCTAAAGTGTTTCCTTCTCTCTCTCTCCAGGTAGCGACCGTGTCAGGACTTAATTAAGATAATAATATGGATGTATTGACTGAACCCGCTTATTATACTGAGCAGGGGAACGTTGGACCCGTTCATTCTTATAAGAGTTATAAGACTGAACAGGGAATAAGAAAATATCTGGATTCTCAAACCGCCCAAAAGAATATACATGTTGATGCATCTTCTTCAGGTGTGTTAGTTATTGAGAACTGTTTCTCAGTTCACCCTACGTCCTGGGTATTAGATACCGGATCAGGATCCCACATATGTAAAACGTTACATGGGCTACGTAAAGGTAGAGAACTGGGAAAAGGTGATCATTCCGTTCAAGTAGGGAACGGTGCAAGTATTGTAGCCAAAGCAGTTGGCGAATATCACCTAGTATTACCAAGTCGTAATACACTGATTCTGAATGAGTGCTATTATATACCGAACATGATGTGCAACATTATATCAGTTTCTTTATTAAGTAAAGAAGGATATAATTTTGTAGTACAGGATAATGTTATGAACATATTCCTAAATCAAAAGTTGATTGCATCAGGCTCGTTACATAATGGCATATTCATTCTCAATCAAAATACAGTCCTCAATATACAAAACACACACAAGAGGAAGAGTTCAGAAATGAACGAATCCTATTTGTGGCATTGTAGACTTGGTCATATCAATGCGACACGGCTGGCTAAGTTACATAAGGATGGATATTTGAACCCGTTCAAATTATCATCTTATGATACTTGCCATTCATGTCTCAAAAGGAAAATAACCAAAGCTCCGTTTAGTGGACACGGAGAAAGAGTTACGGAACTCTTAGGACTGGTACATAGTGATGTATGCGGTCCCATGTCTACGCATGCCAGGAACGGTTCTTCCTACTTTATTACATTCACTGACGATCTTTCAAGATTCGGACATGTGTTCCTGATGAAACACAAATCTGAAGCTTTTGAGAAATTTAGAGAATATAAGCACGAAGTAGAGAACCAAACGAGCAAAAGTATTAAGATCCTTCGATCTGATCGAGAAGGAGAATACTTGAGTAATGAGTTCCGGGATTATCTAAAAGAGAATGGGATTCTCTCTCAGCTTACTCCTCCTTATACACCACAGCACAACGGTGTATCGGAGCGGAGGAATCGCACCGTATTAGATATGGTGCGCTCTATGATGAGCACTGCTGAGTTACCTATCTCCTTTTGGGGTTATGCGTTGGAGACAGCCACATATCTATTGAATAGAGTTCCAACTAAATCGGTGCCAACCACTCCATATGAGATATGGAATGGGAAGAGACCATCTCTTAAACGAGTTAAGATATGGGGTTGTCCGGCCTATGTTAAAAAGCAAAATCCGGACAAACTCGAGGCAAGATCAGGTCTATGTAAGTTTGTAGGAAATCCAAAAGATTCTTATGGATATATCTTCTACCACGGTGAAGAACAAAAAGTGTTTATTTCTCAATATGCCACCTTTTTGGAAAAGGAATTTCTTGCAAAAGAAATTAGTGGCGAAGAGGTAGAGCTGGAAGAGGTTCCAGCACCACAAACTATAACTGATGATTTGTTGGAACCAGAAGATTCAGTAGTACCCGACGAACCTGTTAGTGTATATGCCCTAGAGGCCATTACTGTATCATACTGGTTTGTATATTACTTAATGGAAGCTTGGGATATTCACCTTGTATATACAATCTTGCTCAAAATAGTAGTATGCTACTTGGTTTGTTTCTACTTCAATGTGTACATGTGTTTATTTTAGTATATCAGCTATACACATTAGTAGAGCCCTTAGGATCTTTGCTTGATTACCAGCGTTGTGATGGCAGTCACACTAGTGGGGCTGGGTAATCTATAAGCACATCCTTATGCAGGTCCCTAGTCGCAGGACTATCGAGACAGGGCATCGATACTCCGGAGTAGACTAGCGCATGCGCTTCTCATCCCAGTGTGGGAAACGGTCTGTCCCACAGCCGTCGGTACGTTGTACTTGAGATAGTATGCGGGTGCTCGTTAGGTTATGAGTACACTGGACAGGACTCGTCGGGAACTGACCGGTTGGTATTATACCTATCGTCAGTTATCAGTTCCCAGGTGACATAAGTAAAGCTTAGTCCGCTGACTTGACACTATCACTTCGCCTCGAGTGTGTTCCCACTGTACTTTGATTACTACCCTACCACGGCTCAAAGGAGTCGTGCAAACAGGTAGTAGTTGGGTGCAGTCCCGAAGCACTTGGAGGCAGTGACGGTTAGACAGGATTCGTCTCTCCCGGTATTGGGGGTTAACATCGCGCTGTGTCTAGGAGAGCCATTACACGAGTAGTCCCTAGCTAGGGCAAGCGGGATATACTGGTAGGCTTCCAGTGTTATCTCAGGGTGTATTGGGCTTCACTCCGACACGACTTGTACCGCTATTAGGGGACTGACGTTTACCGCCCCCTAGGCCCGCCATGCGATGTATCAGACGAACAGACCGGACTGTACGGAGATTGTCACATTCAGGCTCAGTAGGAGTTCAGATGGGTTTCACCTCGTCAGTCTTCTTGTCGGCATCTACCTGGGGACCGTTACGCACAGCTAGTGCCGCTTGCGGTCTGTGGTTAAACCTGCTGCCAGCGTAGTGTCAAGTCTTTAGAGTCCCACACAGAAAGCTATTCGCCTTTTGGCAAAAGAGTAGAGGTTGCATGGTTTTGCGACAGGTCGCATGGTTTTGCGACAGGGTTCGGTCACATCCGTGTACTTGTGCACGTACAGTGTCCGGACAGTTAACACTAGCAGGCTTTGGTTTAAGCCGGATCCTAGTGTACGTTTTGGGATTGATTTTATCTCGTTTGTATTCGTGTTCCTCGGAACGCGGATGCGGGTGTGTATGCACAGTTGACAGAGAGACAGAGGCAGAGTATTCTCATTGGGGTTGTTGACTGTTGACTGTTGACAGTTGACTGTTGACCATTGACTTTTGCTTAACCCTATTGAGAATAAGATATATGATTAACATTAATATTAATTAAGTATTGTAGTGACATGGTTGTTGAGGGGTTGACTTTGTTGACCGGTTGACTAGGTTGGACTAGTTGACCATCATGATGACAATGGCTATCATTCCATGGCAAAGACTTTTGCTTGCTTGTTTATTTATGCAAAATGAGTGCATGAAATGATATAGCCATTTTGACTTAAACCATTTACACAATACTTGATTACTATTTTTGTTATTATGGCTTTTGGATTATGAGAGGTGAGAATGAGAGGAGTATGGTTCATTATTCTATCATTTGCTTTCTCTCTCTTGAGCTCTCTCATTCTCAAGCTCTCCCTCTTCCTCTTGCTCTCTCTACCTCAAGGCAAACCATTCTCATGTGTTGAGACTCATTACCTTAGAGATAAAAAGACACCAAAACATTCCTCTACTCATTCTAGTTCACAAGGCCTAGCAAGCCAAGTGATCTAGTTTCTTCAAAGTTCGAAGAAGAAGCCAAAGGTAGAAGCTTTCGGGTAGATCCATCTTCGGCGCAAGGAGACGACGAGGTGAGGCCGATCCGTACACCGGAAGGAGTCAAAGACGAAGGAGTTCAAGAAAGGTATAGCCCCCTAACCGAGTAGGTAAACTCTTGTTAGGTTGTTAGTTAGTAGTTTAACAAAGATCCGGGTTTTAAGTCCATATTACCACCTCTAAGAAAATTGTTTTTTATCAAATTCCGCATGCCCGAAAGTACCGGGAGAGGTAGTATGGACATACAGTGGTATCAGAGCTAGTTAAACTCTATCTAACATGTTAGCAAAGTAACTAGAAGATCGATCAAAGAAAAAGTCGCGAAATACACCCCGATGTCTAACTTTCTGTTGATTTTCAAAGTACTATAAAAAATGATAAATCATACTTTAAAATTCGGCTCAGGGTTTTTATAACAAACTGACAAAATTTCGTCCACTGAACCGATCAAAGTGCCGTGGAAACGCGGCGGGAGCGTGCTCCCGCCGCGGTTCCGCGGCCGATTTGACTCGGTAGTGGGAAATTTTGGTTGCAGTTTGTTCAGTGGGGTATTTTGGGATTTTTGGAATATGTATTTTCTGCCCAGATTTTCCAGAACGAAAATTTTGTGTTTGGGGCATGAAAATCCGTATTTTTGATCGAACTTGTAAAAGACTTAAGCTGACGGGTTTTTCTGTGATGTGATATTTGTATTGAACGTCTGCTAATCGCTATATGTCGATTAGTGGGGGTTATACAAATCTGTGATCTGTAATGTTATTGGAATGTGTATATAAATTCATTGGATTGTCGCGGGTGAATAGTCAGGGGTTGTGAGACGAGAGTTTTCTTTTCTTTCAATTCATGTAAATTTGTAAATTGATGTAATAATTATTTGTATGGCCGCACAACCGGGTCGGGGTTGTAGCCGTCATTGTATAATTTCTTTTTACTATTTTTGCTCCTAGGATAGACCCATGGAGAGGGTGCACAAACTACCGGGTATGCCGAAGTGCCGAGTGGCCTACTCACGGAGATGAGGGAGGTTGCTTTGCTTCGGGTACTTGGCGGGTAGTTTGCCGCACCCGTAGGGGTCTTGGGTGGGGTATTGGCTAATCACCGCGACCGTGTAATCTGCTTTTCGTTACAGGCTCGTACGAGTTGCGGATTCCTAGTATATCCAATGTATTCATCTGTGATCTGAAATGGCTATCATTGCAATATATCTATATATGATATTATTTAGGCGTTGCTTATGTTTTACAGCCACGCTAGCCCAGCCCCCGCTCTGTCGTTAGTTAAGTAACCTAACGGGTAATGACGGGGCCCCGTGGCGAATGCGAATGGCATAAGCGTACGTCATATTTTGGTTGTTTTCTGCAATGGTAGGATTAAATGATGGGACGCATTAAAAGAACTAATGCAAGAATATCACGCATTAAAAGAACTAATGCAAGAAAATAAACCAAGTAAAAGTCGTTGGAACACTTTCGAAAAACCACTCGGTTCTTTTCAAAACCAACTTTTAAATGCGGAGTTTGAGCCACTCCTTTTAAAAGCTATCTCGTTCCATCGATTATATCAAGTTCACTACGTTCACGGTTTCGCCAAAACCATTCGTAGCCCTCCGTCGTTTCACATGAATAGTTAATAGTATTCAAGCTATGTATGTTGGCCAAAGTCAAGGCATAGTGATTGGTAGCTATTGGGTATTCATGTGTAGCATAGATAGATGCGTTGGTTTGGGACAGTCGTACTGCCATTTTGGCCAAAGTCAAGCGTAGGTACGGGTGGATCCAAATTAACCTGGAGAATGACGGGTAGAACTTGACATGTGACTTATGATATTTTGGACAAAGTCAAGGTCATAAGAGCATGGGGCAAAAATCCACATCGGGAGTTTCAAAAGAACTGAAACTTGCTAGTGTTGTTAGTTATATGTATGCCCTAGAGGCCATTACTGTACATAGGATGTATATTGTAGTGGATGCTGGGACATATATAGGGAGGACTTTCTTGCTCGACATGATATTATGCTATCTGGTTGAACTTTACCTTAACGTGTATACTGATTGTCTCTCTGTTACATGTTGGTAAAGCCCTTAGGATGTGTGCTTGACTACCTAGACTATGATGCGGATCATACTAGTGGGGACATGGTAGTCCATAAGTACATCCTTCAAAGTCCCTAGTCGAGGGTGTATCGAGACGGGGCATCGATATACCAGAGTAGACTAGCGTATACCTTCTCGACCCATACAGATGGGCGTTGGATGTGTTAGTTATGTATATGCCCTAGAGGCCATTGTTGTACATATGATGTATATTATAATGGATGCTTGGTTATATATAGAGATGACTTTCTTGCTCGTTATGATAGTATGCTATTTAGTTTCACTTTATCTTAACATGTTGACTTGTATTGATTTACTGTTTTACTCTCACATGTTGATAAAGCCCTTAGGATCTGTACTCGACTACTGGGACTATGATGAGATCATACTAGTGGGGCCGCGGTAGTCGATGAGTACATCCTATAACTGTTCCTAGTCGGGGGTATATCAAGACAGGGCATCGATACACCAGAGTAGACTAGCGTATACGCATCTTGACCCATATGATGGGCGATGGATGATCCCATATCCATCGGTATTAGACATCAGAGATGGTGTACGGGTGCTCAGTGGAGACTGGGTACACTGGACGGACTCGCCGAGAACTCCCAGATGGTGATATACCACACGTCAGATGGCAGTTCTCCGGTGACACTGGTACAGGGTAGTCTGTAGACCCGAGATCGTCATAGAGTCTTGTGTGATTCCCACTGTTCTTTGATTTCCACCTTACCACGTCCAAGAGGGCGTGCAAAACGGTGGCTTTTGGGTACAGTCCCGAATCATATGGAGGCAATGAGCGATAGGAGGGGATTCGTCTCTCCCGGTATAGGGAGTTGATGTTGTGCTGTGTTCGATTGGCTATAACTGGAAGTCCCTGGCCAGGGCTGATATAGAGATTTACTGGTAAGTGTTACTAGTAGTTTCTCGACCCGTTATGAGCCACACATCGACACGACTTATCGGTTACTGGGGTCTGACGTATACCACCCCTAGACTTGATATGCGACATATCAGACGAACAGACCGGACTGTACGGGAGTGTTACTGGTTGGATTCACAGGAGAACGCACAGGCTAGCTTGTTGATCTTCTGATCGCTCAATACCTGGGTGGCTGTTACGTTTAGCTGACCGCTTGCAGCTTGTGGGTGTTTGATATGATCATCACCTGCTACCGGCGTATTGACGATTCTTTAGAGTCCTACACAGAGGTTTCTTGGCTCAGGCGAAACGGAGTAGAGGCACATATGTGATATGTGCAGGACCGAGAATAATGCGATATGGGATACCGTATTATATTCTCACGATATTTAGATATGAACCGGGTCATCGGATCAAGTGTTGATTCGATGAATCGGTACATGATATATTAGTCGGTAATATTCGATATAGCCGGATCGTCGGATCAAGTGTTGATTCGATGATTTAATGTATAATAATATATATGATATATTGTATTACATTATCTAATATTGGCTCGCTTTATTATTTCATTTTCTCATTAGATGATACATTGATATATATGCGATATATGTTAATTGTATTATTTTCTTTTGTTGCAAATATATAATATATATGTGATATATATTATTGTGACATGATATGATTAATTGTTAAACATGTTTAAGGATGATTAATTGAGGTTAGGGTTTGATTAGGGTTAGTTGCTTCATGCACCTTCTAGAAGCAACTTCTTTTGTCATGGTTAAGATATTTGTTGATGACACATTTTAACCCAACCAAACCCTAACTCTAGTTTATTCTCTACACATTATTAGCCACTCATCCTTGACCATGGTTTATATATCAATCATATGCTTTTATTTCTATTCATCACAAAAGGATTTATCATTATCTTTTCCATTATCATCTTCTTCTCTCTTGAAGAAAGCTTACTAGATTTTCTTTATGTGATGAAATAATATGAGAAAATGATTTAAAAAGAAAGCAAAAATACTACTCTCTCATCCTCATCTCATGTAGCCCATGAGATTAGTGTGTTCATCTCTTTAGAGTGAGAAAGCTTGAGTCTTTGCAACTTCAAGGTAGATCATCGGAGATTTGGAATACTTCGAGCTAGCATGGATCGTTCGAGTCGTGGAGCCTCTCATGAGTCCGGGAGATCGTGGATCGCGGCAAAGGGACTTCTACTCGGAGCTTGTGAAGCGAAGGAGCGGACTACAAAGGTTGTAATCCCTCATACTTAGATAAAAGTTATCATCTTGCATGTTAAACCCTAATAATCTAGCAAATATCCCGGCTTTGGGTTGTTCGGCACGTCTAAATTTTTATCCGGGCATGTTTGATGCCTTTTGAACCTTCACAAGAGTGCCTAGGAACCCTACAGTGGTATCAGAGCCTAGCTAGAGCATTAGGCGATGTGTTTACGAAGTTAAAACTCCGATCGAACCCGAAACGACAAAATTGGACCCCTCTCTGGAAATTTTTTAAGTTTTGGGATTTTTCTGAATTAAAAATACCTGAAAAATACAGCAACAAAAGATAAGAATTACTGTGAAATTCGTGCCTCTAATTCGACCACGTGGCCGCGGAACCGCGGCAAAGACCCCCCAATGGCGGCGGTTCCGCGGCAGTATAAGGGAATTAGCCACGGTTTTTTGCACAGTAATTCTTGACTCTGTGTTTACTATTTTATGGGTATTTTTAATCTGTTTCAGGTGTTGAAAATTCTGGGGTTTGTTTTGTAATAGTAGACTCGATCGGAAATTTTAAATTCGTATTTCTTTCCGGATATTTAGAAACTGTTAAACTAGTTGAACGGATATCATTAACCCACTTTTTCCCGGCACGTAAAACTTTCAAGTGTTAAATTTTTATCGGGTTTAAATCTTTCGGAAAAATTGTACAAGTTAAGCGGTGGACCCTCTAGAAGACAACAAACCTTAACTCGATTATGTGACTGTCTTGAACTGCCTTTTGAACCTTCGGGTTTGGGGCAGTACGGCGTGCCACATGTGAGGCGTTGGCTTGACCCTTCTACGGCAGGATCACCGGTACTGTGACATATTCTGGGATTATTTGAACTCCGCTCAAGTGTTGAGCACTTTGGGAAATTTTGGGTATTTGATTATCTGTTCGGAAAGTTTAATACTGTCTATTTATCTGGAATGTGATACAATATGTAGAATTCATAGAGTTAGGCATGAAATGCGAAGTATGTGATATTTCGGATTTACGATATCTAAAGTGATTATGGATTCCAAATATTGTAGTTTTACACTTTCTTTTCTGTGACCGTAAGTGTAATATGTGATATCGCCGGTTTCGTTGCTATATGTTAACGACAATTGGGATGCGCATATTTACTTACGTTGATGATATGTGATATTATGTGTTGCTGTGATATGTTATATTGGATCGTCGCGTTCTGAATAGCCGGGGGTTTTATGTGAGATGAGGGTTTTTATTTTCATTCATGTAAAATTCATTGGTAATGTAATATTCTTTTATTTGGGGCACTTCCAGGTTGCGGTTGCTGTCACCAGTGTATATTATTTACTTTTCCGCATTAGGTAGACCCAAGGAGGGGAGCACAAGTTACCGGGTTCTAGGGTCCAGTGGGAGGCCATCTCGAGGAGTCGAGACCGGGTCTTCTAACCCTAGAATTGGCAGTGTTACTTGCCGCTCTCGTAGGGGTCTTGGGATGTGGGTTTGGCTATTCGTCGCGACCGTGGAATCCGTGTTTTATACAGGCTCGTATTGAAAACACGGACGTCCTAGTATATCCAATATTTCATATATGTTCTTCTGCTGCAATGTTCTGTGATGAGATCATATTACTGCCTGAGACGAATGCTTATACTATATATATATGCTGATATATAAATATTACTGCTTTCGTTTCTTCTGTGATGCTTAGGAAGCATAAGCTGATGGGATTTTTATTAATGAGATTAATAAAAGAAAAGAAACCTAAAAATGTTGTAGAATCAAAAACTTTATAAAAAGGGGTAGCTACAGTTTTGCTTTGCACAGTGATATATATGATATATCCTGCACCTTATTCGATGAGGAAAGGACCGAGATCCCTTCATCGGGAGTGACTCCTTTAGCGAAACTGGCAGATGCTACAACACTCGGTTTGTCTTTTGATTGTTTTTAGAATTTTGCTTTGCACAGCGATATATATGATATATCCTGCACCTTATTCGATGAAGAAAGGGCCGACGATCCCTTCACCGGGAGTGACCCCTTTAGCGAAACTAAGAAAAGCCTCAAAAACACTCCTTTTGAAAAACTTCACTCGATTCTACGACGATATCAAGTTCATTACGCTCAGGGTTTTCAGAAAAACCTGCGTAGCCCTCCGTCATTTCAGATAAGTAATCTTTAGTATTCGTGCTACGGTAGTTTGGCATGCGTCATGGCGTAGTGTACGGTAGCTGATTATTACTTATCTGCAGCATGAGATGCGATTGGATTAGGGTATTCGTACGGCGTTGTTTGGCATGCGTCAAGGGTCGTACGGGTGGGTTTAATTCAATCACGAAATGTACGGGTTGAACTTGACTAGTGGACTATGGGTTGTTTGGCATGCGTCAAGGTCATAGCACACTAGGGGTAAAAGCTTTATCGGGAATTTCAAGCGTTGAAATTTGCAATGAGATTGCATACCTTCTATGAGATAGTTGGATCCCGATACCCACTACGAGTAAGAGTTACTCCTGGGAGAGTTTTACATAGGACAATTAGTCATTCAAGTAGGTGTCTAGAAAAGTATTAACGAGGTTACGCCTCTGGGAAAACGAGGTTTACTTTAATTAGGTCCGTGCGGAAGCACGGGGAACCTCCCTCAAAGTACCGACACTGATCTGGCTGAAAGATTGACGAAATTGTAAGGTGTAATTAATCCCGGCTAATCTTACCTTTTAGGGTTTTAAGGTAGATTTGATAAAACCAGTGGGAGACATCCTGATTAGATAAGATAATAACCAATCTAATCTTGCAAGAGCAGACGCTAAAGTGTTTTCTTCTCTCTCTCCAGTAGCGACCATGTCATGCCATAATCAAGATAATAATATGGATGTATTGACTGAACCCAATTATTGTACTGAGCTAGGGAATGTTGGACCCGTTCTTTCTTATAAGAGTTATAAGACTGAACAGGAAATAGAAGAATATCTGGATTCTCATGCCGCCCAAAAGAACATACATGTTGATGCATCTTCTTCGGGTGTGTTAGTTATTGAGAACTGTTTCTCAGTTCACCCTACGTCCTGGGTATTAGATACCGGATCAGGATCCCACACATGTAAACAGTTACATGGGCTACGAAAAGGTAGAGAACTAGGAAAAGGTGATCATTCCGTTCAAGTAGGGAACGGTGCAAGTATTGTAGACAAAGCAGTTGGTGAATATCACCTTGTATTACCAAGTCGTAATACACTGATTTTAAATGAATGCTATTATATACCGAACATGATGTGCAACATTATATCAGTCTCTTTATTAAGTAAAGAAGGATATAATTTTGTAGTACAGGATAATGTTATGAACATATTCCTAGATCAAAAGTTGATTGCATCAGGCTCGTTACATAATGGCATATTCATTCTAAATCAGAATACAGTCCTGAATATACAAAACACACACAAGAGGAAAAGTTCAGATATGAACGAATCCTACTTGTGGCATTGTAGACTTGGTCATATCAATGCGACATGACTGGCTAAGTTACATAAAAATGGTTATTTGAATCCGTTCGAATTATCATCTTATGATACTTGCCATTCATGTCTCAAAGGAAAAATGACCAAAGCTCCGTTTAGTGGACACGGAAAAAGAGTTACCGAACTCTTAGGACTGGTACATAGTGATGTATGCGGTCCCATGTCTACGCATGCCAGGAACGGTTCTTCCTACTTCATTACATTCACTGACGATCTCTCAAGATTCGGATATGTGTTCCTGATGAAACACAAGTCTGAAGCTTTTGAGAAATTCAGAGAATATAAGCAAGAAGTAGAGAATCAAATGGGCAAAAGTATTAAGATTCTTCGATCTGATCGAGGAGGTGAATACATAAGCAGTGAGTTCCTAGATTATCTAAAAGAGAATGGGATTCTCTCTCAGCTTACTCCTCCTTATACACCACAGCACAACGGTGTATCTGAGCGAAGAAATCGCACCCTATTAGATATGGTGCGCTCGATGATGAGTACAGCTGAGTTACCTATTTCTTTTTGGGGGTATGCGCTTGAGACAGCCATAGACCTATTGAATAGAGTTCCTAGCAAATCTGTGCCTACCACTCCATATGAGATATGGAAAGGGAAGAGACCACATCTTAATTACATTAAGATATGGGGTTGTCCGGCCTATGTCAAAAGACAAAATCCGGACAAACTCGAGGCAAGATCTGTCTTATGTAAGTTTGTAGGATATCCCAAAAACTCACAAGGGTATATCTTCTACCACCCCGAGGAACAAAAGGTGTTTGTTTCTCGACATGCCACTTTCTTAGAAAAATGTTTTCTTATGAAACAGAACAGTAGCATTGAGGTAGAACTGGAAGTGGTTCCAGCAGAACAAACTACAACAGATGATTTAGTGGAACCAGAGGATTCAGTAGTACCCGACGAACCCCAGCCTCTCCGCCGATCTAGTAGGGTTTCTCGTCCACCTGAGAGATACTACGGTTTTCTCATTGATGATGGAAGCGAGGATTGCATCATGGATGATGATGACCCGACTGGTTTCGAGCAGGCCATCACGAGTAGTGACTCTGTGAAATGGCTGGATGCAATGCAATCTGAGATGGAATCCATGTACACCAATAAAGTATGGATTTTGGAAAATGCTCCTGAAGGGGTAAAACCCATTGGAAGCAAGTGGATTTTTAAAAAGAAATTTGGTGTAGATGGAAAAGTTGAGACTTTCAAAGCTAGACTTGTAGCAAAGGGTTTTCATCAACGACCAGGTGTGGATTATGACGAAACCTTTTCTCCAGTGGCTATGCTTAAGTCCATCCGGATCTTACTTGCCATTGCTGCATACCATGACTACGAAATCTGGCAAATGGATGTTAAGACCGCCTTTCTAAACGGTGATTTAGAAGAGAGCGTGTACATGACTCAGCTAGAGGGCTTCGTAGATAGTGGGAGCAGCGGAAAGGTGTGCAAGCTGCTTAAATCCATTTATGGGTTAAAGCAAGCATCGCGGAGTTGGAACATCTGTTTTGATGTTGTAGTCAAAGAGTTTGACTTCATCAAGAATATAGATGAACCTTGTATCTATAAGAAGGTAGCAGAGGGTAAGGTTGTCTTCCTCGTATTGTACGTGGATGGCATACTCTTGATAGGAAATGATATTCCTATGCTGCAATCAGTCAAGCTCTTCTTATCATAGAGATTCTCGATGAAAGATCTAGGTGATGCCTCCTGCACATTGGGAATCATGATCTATAGAGATAGATCTAAACGGATACTGGGATTGTCCCAATCCAGGTACATTGACACCATACTAAAGAGGTTTAGTATGGAAGAATCCAAGCGTGGGAACCAACCCACGATCTCTGGACTCACTCTCTCCAAAGAGATGTCTCCCAAGACTGATTTGGAGAGAGCTCGCATGCAAGAGATACCCTATGCTTCGGCAGTAGGCTCTATCATGTATGCGATGCTATGTACCAGACCCGATGTAGCATACTCACTAAGTGTAGTGAGTCGGTATCAAGCAGATCCTGGAGAGAGTCACTGGACAGCTGTGAAGAACATTCTCAAGTACTTACGAAGGACTAAGGAGATGTTCTTGGTGTATGGTAACGGAGAACTCCAGGTGGAGTCCTTTACCGATTCCAGCTTCCAAAGTGATAAGGACGACTCTAAGTCGCATTCGGGTTTTGTCTTTACCCTCAATGGAGGGGCGGTATGTTGGAAGAGTTCCAAACAGGATACCGTTGCAGACTCAACGATGGAGGCTGAATACATCGCTGCCAACGATGCTGCCAAGGAGGCTGTCTGGATAAAGAAGTTCATTAGTGAACTTGGTGTGGTTCCATCCATTGAGCATCCAATACCTCTGTATTGCGATAACAATGGAACTGTGGCATTGGCCAAGGAACCCAGATCCCATCAAAAGTCCATACATATTCTGAGGCGGTATCACCTGATCAGGGAGATAGTTGATCGCCGGGAGATCGAGGTCAGGAGAGTAGATATGAAGGACAACACTGCGGATCCATTCATGAAGGCTATTCCCCAGATACAGTTTGAGAGATTATTCGGGATGCTAGGTATGAGATACTACAGCAGCTGGCCTTAGTGCAAGTGGGAGATTGTTAGTTATGTATATGCCCTAGAGGCCATTGTTGTACATATGATGTATATTATAATGGATGCTTGGTTATATATAGAGATGACTTTCTTGCTCGTCATGATAGTATGCTATTTGGTTTCACTTTATCTTAACATGTTGACTTGTATTGGTTTACTGTTTTACTCTCACATGTTGATAAAGCCCTTAGGATCTGTACTCGACTACTGGGACTATGATGAGATCATACTAGTGGGGCCGCGGTAGTCGATGAGTACATCCTATAACTGTTCCTAGTCGAGGGTATATCGAGACAGGGCATCGATACACCAGAGTAGACTAGCGTATACGCATCTTGACCCATATGATGGGCGATGGATGATCCCATATCCATCGGTGTTAGACATCTGAGATGGTGTACGGGTGCTCAGTGGAGACTGGGTACACTGGACGGACTCGCCGAGAACTCCCAGATGGTGATATACCACACGTCAGATGGCAGTTCTCCGGTGACACTGGTACAGGGTAGTCTGTAGACCCGAGATCGTCATAGAGTCTTGTGTGATTCCCACTGTGCTTTGATTTCCACCTTACCACGTCTAAGAGGGTGTGCAAAACGGTGGCTTTTGGGTACAGTCCCGAATCACATGGAGGCAATGAGCGATAGGAGGGGATTCGTCTCTCCCGGTATAGGGAGTTGATGTTGTGCTGTGTTCGATTGGCTATAACTGGAAGTCCCTGGCCAGGGCTGATATAGAGATTTACTGGTAAGTGTTACTAGTAGTTTCTCGACCCGTTATGAGCCACACATCGACACGACTTATCGGTTACTGGGGTCTGACGTATACCACCCCTAGACTTGATATGCGACATATCAGACGAACAGACCGGACTGTACGGGTGTGTTACTGGTTGGATTCACAGGAGAACGCACAGGCTAGCTTGTTGATCTTCTGATCGCTCAATACCTGGGTGGCTGTTACGTTTAGCTGACCGCTTGCAGCTTGTGGGTGTTTGATATGATCATCACCTGCTACCGGCGTATTGACGATTCTTTAGAGTCCTACACAGAGGTTTCTTGGCTCAGGCGAAACGGAGTAGAGGCACATATGTGATATGTGCAGGACCGAGAATAATGCGATATGGGATACCGTATTATATTCTCGCGATATTTAGATATGAACCGGGTCATCGGATCAAGTGTTGATTCGATGAATCGGTACATGATATATTAGTCGGTAATATTCGATATAGCCGGATCGTCGGATCAAGTGTTGATTCGATGATTTAATGTATAATAATATATATGATATATTGTATTACATTATCTAATATTGGCTCGCTTTATTATTTCATTTTCTCATTGGATGATACATTGATATATATGCGATATAAGTTAATTGTATTATTTTCTTTTGTTGCAAATATATAATATATATGTGATATATATTATTGTGACATGATATGATTAATTGTTAAACATGTTTAAGGATGATTAATTGAGGTTAGGGTTTGATTAGGGTTAGTTGCTTCATGCACCTTCTAGAAGCAACTTCTTTTGTCATGGTTAAGATATTTGTTGATGACACATTTTAACCCAACCAAACCCTAACTCTAGTTTATTCTCTACACATTATTAGCCACGCATCCTTGACCATGGTTTATATATCAATCATATGCTTTTATTTCTATTCATCACAAAAGGATTTATCATTATCTTTTCCATTATCATCTTCTTCTCTCTTGAAGAGAGCTTACTAGATTTTCTTTATGTGATGAAATAATATGAGAAAATGATTTAAAAAGAAAGCAAAAATACTACTCTCTCATCCTCATCTCATCTAGCCCATGAGATTAGTGTGTTCATCTCTTTAGAGTGAGAAAGCTTGAGTCTTTGCAACTTCAAGGTAGATCATCGGAGATTTGGAATACTTCGAGCTAGCATGGATCGTTCGAGTCGTGGAGCCTCTCATGAGTCCGGGAGATCGTGGATCGCGGCAAAGGGACTTCTACTCGGAGCTTGTGAAGCGAAGGAGCGGACTACAAAGGTTGTAATCCCTCACACTTAGATAAAAGTTATCATCTTGCATGTTAAACCCTAATAATCTAGCAAAGATCCCGGCTTTGGGTTGTTCGGCACGTCTAAATTTTTATCCGGGCATGTTTGATGCCTTTTGAACCTTCACAAGAGTGCCTAGGAACCCTACAGGATGATCCCATATCCATCGGTGTTTGACATCAGAGATGATATACGGGTGCTCAGTGGAGGCTGGGTACACTGGACGGACTCGCCGAGAACTCCCAAATGGTATTATACCTTACGTCAGATGGCAGTTCTCTGGTGACACTGGTACAGAGTAGTCTGTTGACCCGAGATCGTCATAGAGTCTTGTGTGGTTCCCACTGTGCTTTGATTTCCATCTTACCACGTCCAAGAAGGCGTGCAAAACGGTGGTTTTTGGGTACAGTCCCGAATCACATGGAGGCAATGAGCGATAGGAGGGGATTCGTCTCTCCCGGTATAGGGAGTTGATGTTGCGCTGTGTTCGATTGGCTATAACAGGAAATCCCTAGCCAGGGTTGCTGAGATTTACTGGTAAGTGTTACCAGTAGTTTCTCGAATAGTTATAGACCTTATATCGACACGACTTATCGAGCTATTGGGGTCTGACGTTTACCACCCCTAGGCGAGATATGCGACATATCAGACGATCAGACCGGACTGTACGGTAGTGTTACTGGTTGGATTCACTGGAGTGTGAGCGGGCTTGCTCGTCGATCTTCAGATCGCTCAATACCCGGGTGGCCGTTACGTTTAGCAGACCGCTTGCGGCTTGTGGGTGTTTGATATGATCATCGCCTGCTGCCGGCGTATTGACGAGTCTTTAGAGTCCTACACAGAGGTTTCCTGGCTCAAGCGAAACGAAATAGGAGCGCATATGAGATATGTGCGGGACCGAGAATAATGCGTGTATGTGATACCGTATTCTATTCTCGCGATGAATGTATCGAATGGTTGTATGCGATATAACCTAGTTATCGAATCGAGGATTGATTCGATAGATCGATACATTGGATATTAGTCGGTTATATGCGATATGACCGGATCGTTAAATCAAGTGTTGATTTAATGATTTAATGCATAATTATATATTTGATATATTACTTTGCATTAACTAGTATCGGTTCACTTTTAATGGATTTTCTCGCTCGGATGTGCACATTGTATATGTGATATACTTTTTGTGCACTTGATTGTATCATGTTTGATGATACATGCTCACTAGGGTTTGTGTGAAGATTAAACCATGGTTGTATATTAGTTAGGGTTATGGTTTTCTTATTTATTTATTTATTTATTCTTATTGGAAAATATTATGCATAAAGAGGAAATGGTGGCTTTCTTTGTTTGTACATTGAAGCTTCATGAAGCTTTGACCTTGTGACCATTTTGTCTTGATGCTTAACCCTAACCCTTCATTCTAACCATGGTTTATTCTCTACACCAAACTATGGTTGCTAAATGATAAGGATTGATTTATTTTCCTTATTGGAAAATACTTATGATATTCTATCATCTTCTTCCTCTTCTTCTTCTTCATGAAGAAACCTTGCTACATCAATGGCAACTTGAGCAAATGAGTGAGAAATCCAATTCTAAAGTGAACCCACCTCCTATTTCTTCATCCTCTACCTCTTGCCAAGTAGTAGAGTGCGTTTTCTTCACAAGTTTCTTGACTTGGTGAAGTTGGAGCTTGATCTAGTGATGCCTCGACGTAGATCATCTTCGGCATCGACGTCGACGACCTAGCCCGTCCATTCTCCGATGAAGCCGACGCTAGAGCCCGGGGTTCGACTTGGACAGCGAGGAGACTTCATTGCGGAGCTATGGAGGTGGAGGACCGGATCTACAAAGGTTGTATTTCCGAATTCTTGTAATTAAGTGTTAACTAGTTTGTTTTTCGCTTAGACATCTAGCCAACGATCCGTAGTTTAGGGTTTCTCGGCACCGTAAATTTTGAAATTGGCATGGTTGATGCCTTGTGAGACCCAATTAGGGTGCCTAGGAACCCTACAAGTGTTGCATACCATTTGGAGTGTGATGATTCTGGTAGGATTCCTTCAGTTTCATCACACGATGATATTTGGATCCCGATCCTACTGTGAGTATATGCTACTCCTCGGGAAGTTTCTCACTTAACGATCAATGCTATATACCAAGTAGGTGTCAAGAAAGGTGTTAGCGGGGCTACGCCCCCAGGGAAAAGAGGTTATTTAATTAAGGAACTTCGCGAAAGCGTTGGAAAATGTAACACCTTAGGTCGTGTTTAGGGGTTAATTATATTTTAATAGATAGTTCTTGGTAAAAAGTTTACCAAATTAGGTTTCAGATATATTATTCTAATTAATGAATATTTTATTAGGATTTTTCTAGGCACACACACACTTGTGCATGTTAGCTAGGGTTAGGAGTTGGGGTTAAACCATGATTAGCAACCATGAAGGGTTAACCTATTGTATTAAGTGTTTTGAGATTTAATTGGGTTTTATTTATTGTGTGTTTGTTATTTGAATTTCTTTTATTTTGTTGACTTGATGAGAGAGGGAGTATGGGCATGGCTTGAGCCATGCTCATTAAATGAAGAGAGAGAGAAAGAGAGAGGGGGGTTGTTGACTTGGGGCCTCATTCTCTCACCCTCACTTCTCATTCCCCCAACTCTCTCTCTCACACACACACACACACACACTGCTGAGAGAGAGAGAGAGAGAGAGGCAGCAGCTGCAGAAATAGCATCATCAGCAGCAGCAGCAAGCAGTGGCAGCAGCAGCAACAGGCAGCAGCAGCAGCAGCAACATCAACAGCAGCCCCCAGCAGCTGCAGCAGCACTCCCCATCTTCTCCACCTCCTTTCTCCTTGCACCTAGGGTCTTGTAAGGTATAGAATCCGAGCCCAACTTCTTGTTTGTTTAACATATGCATAGTTTAGCTTCGGTGTGTGTAAAATGTGAGATTTGTGCTTGAAATGGTGATTTGTGTGGACTTATGGTTTAGTGCTGTTAATATTAGTTAACCTAGCCTAATTAGGTGTTATTAAGACCATGTAAACCTAGTTAGACCCCAGATTACAACAAAATACCATAGGATTTCAAATTGTGCAAATTTAGTGTTTTTAAGTGATCAAATTGGATTTCTGTGATCTGTTATAGGCCCGAGTAGTTCAGGTAAAAATTGAGGAAACTGGAGCACACTTGATATACCCTGACCACACTACCTGAACACGAAGCCCCCATTCCTTTGTTAGGCCGCCGATTTATTCATTCTGGCCGCAATTTGCGGCCAGATGAGGGTGGTTTTGGGTGACGTTTGCATGGGTAGGAGTCTGCTGTTATTTCTAGGCCAGTGGTATGTATAGTTTTGTAAGTTGTTAGCCTGGGTAGAATCTGGGACGTTATATCGTGTTTCTAGTACGTTTGGTTCGCGCGATACGCGCGATACGCGAGAGGGCTCCATGATTCAGCGTATCGCGGCGTATCGGAGTTAGTTTTAGACGCGTGCACACGTTTAGCGTATCGTACACACGCGCGTTTAGTTCGCGACGCGAGCGTATCGTTTGACGTCGATATCACGTTTTGCGAGATAGTTGCTTATATATGGATTCTTGTGTAATTCCAGGTTCGCAGGCGGGTACGTCGGACGAAGCTATGAAAGGGAAGCAGGTGGTCGGCTATGAGTAGTGCACGACCAGGTGAGTAGATTTAACATCTACGGGGAAATCGCCCGTATGGCGTTAAGCGTCAGGGCGAGTCAGGATATTAGATTGTAGATGTTCATATGGACTGTAGTAGCATACCTTATTCTTGCATATAGAAATGATAGCATAGGACACTGCACTGTCACTAACGGTTCAAGTCGCACGAGCACGATTGATATGCTACACTCACACCGTTAGTGATTTGCCATGACACTCACATTATAGGATTGCTATAAATTATACATCATACTGATTCTACCTTATTGATGTTGTCATGATTTGCCGCATAACATCATATTTCATATCCATATTTGGGCACATATGCATCACACACCCCTACTGGTACTACGTGCACACATATATTGATATCTTCATGCCTGCGCACATGCACACTGTATATTCATACCAGTGCACACATATATTGATATCTTCATGCCTGCGCACATGCACACTGTATATTCATACCAGTGCACACATATATTGATATCTTCATGCCTGCGCACATGCACACTGTATATTCATACCAGTGCACACATATATTGATATCTTCATGCCTGCGCACATGCACACTGTATATTCATACCAGTGCACACATATATTGATATCTTCATGCCTGCGCACATGCACACTGTATATTCATACCAGTGCACACATATATTGATATCTTCAAGCCTGCGCACATGCACACTGTATATTCATACCAGTACACACATATATTGATATCTTCATGCCTGCGCACATGCACACTGTATATTCATACCAGTGCACACATATATTGATATCTTCATACTTGCTTAGATTACGCATTGAGATATGTTGTTTCCATGTTAATTCTGGATTTGGGGAACCGTGGATATTTCAAAGAGAATAGTTAATTATTTAAAAACCCGGTTTCCCTTGATATGATATTTCGGTGCGTCCACCATATGTTTTCTCGGTACTAGAGTGACATATATGTGAACCCGAATCGAGGAGTTGGATGAGGCCGATTACGGGTACATGGTGGACCCGGTATGGTACCCCGGGGCGAGAACGGTTTCGCTGTGTAGTAGACGGTGAGCCTGGCAGAGGGACTACTACCTACCGGTGATTGGTTGGACCTGGCGGTTATCCGGAGGATACCGACCAGAGTCTATGGATGGATGCGGGACGACTCGTACAGCCGGGGCCGAGGGCCGATACCGCAGACAGTGCCCGTGGGCTGATCCGGACTGACGGATGCCCTATACAGGAGGATTTGCGTGTCGATGCTTGGCACGAGTATTTCTTGATATTTTGTGTGCCGATGTTGGGCACTCACAGTTATATGAGATTTACAGGATTGGAGGACCGAGGAGGATGACGACGCCTGAGTAGTATTGGGTTATTGGGTACATTGATGGGTACCGATTATACTTTCCACGATGACATTCCGTGTAGATGTTATATTTCCCATGCTCAATATGTAGTAATTGATATCTCATCCTGTACCTATTATACCTGATCATTGCATACCCTGTTCATTCCATATAGGGTTGTTAGATTGCATTGCTATACCTGATCATTGCATACCCTGTTCATTCTATATAGGGTTGTTAGATTGCATTGCTATACCTGATCATTGCATACCCTGTTCATTCCATATAGGGTTGTTAGATTGCATTGCTATACCTGATCATTGCATACCCTGTTCATTCCATATAGGGTTGTTAGATTGCATTGCTATACCTGATCATTGCATACCCTGTTCATTCCATATAGGGTTGTTAGATTGCATTGCTATACCTGATCATTGCATACCCTGTTCATTCTATATAGGGTTGTTAGATTGCATTGCTATACCTGATCATTGCATACCCTGTTCATTGCTATACATGATCATCACATTTCTTGCTCATTACATGGAGATGTTATTAGATCGCACTTGTTGCATGCTTGAGCATCCAGTTCATCATATAGATGTTATCTGTTGATATAGGTTAGAGTATCGTAGCACGTACATACTCGCGATTACCTTTATATGTTATCTTCTATTCACGAGTTGGCAACTCACCCTCGTTGTGCCACAGTGTTTGCAGGTTGCCCTTCGGAGTAGTCGCGGCAGGCTGCATTCTTGCATCTTTTGACACAGATACCCCTACAGTTGGTGTGCTAGCTCTTTTGCTGATAGGTGGGTTTTGTACGGTATCTGGTTATCTTTCAGTTATGTACATTGTTGTATCTAGTACTCTCCATCTACCACTTATGTATTGACTTAGAGACCAGTTGTGAGGACGATGTATATTATTTTGTATTCTGATATCGAGCTCGTTGTGAGCCGACTCTACTTATGCAGTTTATTCTATCCGTGATGTTTCCCACCTGTTGCTCATTTTCTTCGCTACGGCGTCGTATTTTGTTATCTTAGTAATTTGTTCTATTAAATGCTTAAATCACTCTATATTTTTACTGGTTTGATTTCTGGGTTTTTGGCTTACTTAGTCGCGTTACGCCTGTAGGCGTTACGTGGTTAAGTGCCGGTCACAGGCCAAACTTTGGGTCGTGACAGAAAACCTCCCTCGAAGTACCGACACTGGCCTGGCTGAACGGTTAAGCAAGAATTGTACGGTGAGATTGATCCTGACTAATTCTTCCTTTTTGGTTTGAGGAGGGATTCGAGAAACAGTGGGAGCCATCCTGTTTAGACAAACTAAAAACCATTCTAAACTTGCAAGAGCATCATGCTGAGTGTTTCTTCTCTCTCCTAATTGCAGAGACCAATCGACATGACTGGACTTAAGTTACTCCTAGATAAAAACATACTGACAGGGCCAAACTACAAAGATTGGCTCAGGAATGTCAAGATGGCAATCACTTACGACAAGCTGGGGTATCTTCTTACCACCAAAGCTTCCCCTGTCCCAGGTCCCAAAACCAGCGTCGCGGATAAGGAAATCCGTAAGACCTGGGAAATCGATTGTGCGAAGGCCAAGTGCCTCGTGCTTGCCTCTATGGACAACGAACATCAGAGGAGGCACGAGAATATGGACCTCGAATCCATATTTCTCCATACAAAAGAACTGTTTGGAGAGCAGTCTCGTATCGCAAGATACGAAGTGTCGAAGAAGTTATTTTCGGCAAGATTGGCCGTCGGATCATCGGTAGCGGAACACGTACTTAAGATGATTGGCTACATTGAGGAGCTCACGGACCTTGGGACCACGTTGGAGAATGAGCTCTATACGGACTTGATTCTCCAGTCCCTTCCTTCCACTTACGCCCAGTTTATCCTGAACTTCAACTTACAAGAAAAAGAAGTTGAACTTTCAGAACTTCTCAACATGCTGAGGAGCGCAGAGGGCACCCTACAGAAAGGTAGGGAAACATCCACTTTGTTTGTAGGAGGATCTTCCTCTTCTAGGTCCAAGGCGAAAGCCAAGGGAAAGAAGAAGAAAGCCCCCGCCAAACCAAGGGGCGGTGTTAGTAAAGTGGATACGAAGGGAAAGGCAAAAGCAACAAAGAAAGCGGGGAAGCTTGTGGATAAGGAAGAATGCTTCTATTGTCATAAGAAAGGACACTGGAAGAATGATTGCAGGGCTTGGAAAGCCAGAACACAGGATCTGAAGCAGGTTGCGGCTTCAGCTTCAGGTGTGTATGTTATTGAAAACTGTCTTTCAATAAACTCTACTTCCTGGGTATTGGATACCGGATCAGGATCTCATATCTGTAATTCTTTGCAGGCGTTGAGAAACCGCAGGGTTTTGAAGGCAGGAGACATGACCCTCAACGTTGCAAACGGAGCTAGCATGGATGCTAAGGCCGTGGGGGACTATCACCTGGGGTTGTCAGATGGACACGTTTTGGTTTTGCGTAATTGCTATTTTGTACCCAACGCAACTTGTAATATCATTTCTGTATCTTTGACTTCTAAAGAAGGTTATGAATTTGCGTTTGTAAGTAATGTTGTAAACATTCACCTTAATCAAGTTCTGATTGGGTCAGGTACATTAAGCAATGGTATATGTAGGGTTCCTAGGCATCCTAATGAAGTCTTTCAAGGCATCGACCATGCCAATTTTAGAAATTATGGAAGCCGAGAAACCCTAACATGGATCGTTTACTAGATGTCTAGGCGAAACTACAATCTAGTTAACTATTTAACTAAAGTTGAGATGCTACAACCTTTGTAGATCCGGATTTCCGCCTCCTTAGCTCCACGTGGTCATGCCCTCGCTGTCCATCATGAATCCTCGACTCGATCATCGGCTTCATCGGGAAAGCAAGAGGAATAGGTCGTCGGCTTTGTGTCAAAGACGATCTACGTCGCGGTTGCACAAACTCAAGCTCCGACTTCACAAACTTGTGAAACTTGTGAAGTAAACACCCAAAACAACTTGGCAAGAGGTAGAGGGTGAAGAAATAGGAGGTGGGTTCACTTTAGATTTGGATTTTGCTCACTAGATCACAAGTTGCCATTGATGGCATCAAGGTTGCTCATTTGAAGAAGAAGAAGAAAAAAAAAATGAGCTAGTTATGATAAGTTATGATAAAAAGAAAATAGAAAATCAAATACTTATCATAACTAAACTAGGGTTAAGTGTAGAGAATAAACCATGGTCACTTTAGAGGGTTAGGGTTAAGCATGAAGATAAGGATGGTTAGCAAAGTCAAAGCTTCTTGAAGCTTCAACATAAAACAAGAAATGCCACCATTCTCCTCTAAATCTTTATCCAAATAAATGAATAAACAATTAAATGAATAAAGGCATAAATAAAACCCTAATCTCAAGTTAACTATGGTTTAATTCCATACACTTAACAATATGGTCAAGTATCATCAAACATGATACATAAAAGTGCACAATAGTATATCACATATACAATGTGCAAATCAAGTGAGAAAAATCCGTTTAAAGTGAACCAATACTAGTTAATGCAATGCAATATATCAAATATATATAATTATGCATTAAATCATTAAATCAACATTTGATTCAATGATCCGGTCATGTCGCACATAACCGACTAGAATCCAATGTATCGATTTATCGAATCAATGATTCGATAACTAGGTCATATCGAATATAACCATTCGAAACATATATCGCGAGAATGAAATGCGGTATCACATACACGCATTATTCTCGGTCCTGCACATATCTCATATGCGCTCCTATTTCGTTTCGCTTGAGCCAGGAAACCTCTGTGTAGGACTCTAAAGACTCGTCAATACGCCGGTAGCAGATGATGATCATATCAAGCACACACAAGCCGCAAGCGGTCTGCTAAACGTAACGGCCACCCGGGTATTGAGCGATCAGAAGATCGACGAGCTAGCCCGCTCACACTCCTGCGAATCCGACCAGTAACACTTACCATACAGTCCGGTCTCTTCGTCTGATACGTCGCATATCAAGTCTAGGGGTGGTATACGTCAGACCCCAATAACCCGATAAGTCGTGCTGATATGAGGCTCGTAACGGGTCGAGAAACTACTGGTAACACTTACCAGCAAATCTCTGATCAGCCCTGGCCAGGGACTTCCCTGTTACGGCCAATCGAGCACTGCGCAACATCAACCCCCAATACCGGGAGAGACGAAACCCCTCCTATCGCTCATTGCCTCCATGTGACTCGGGACTGTGCCTAAAGACCACCGTTTTGCACGCCCTCATGGACGTGGTAAGGTGGAGATCAAAGCACAGTGGGAATCACACAAGACTCTATGACGATCTCGGGTCTACAGACTAACCTGTACAAGTGTCACCTGAGAACTGCCATCTGACGTGAGGTATAATACCATCTGGGAGTTCTCGGCGAGTCCGTCCAGTGTACCCAGTTTCCACTGAGCACCCGTATACCATCTCTGATGTCAAACACCAATGGATATGGGATCATCCATCGCCCATCACATGGGTCGAGAAGCGTATACGCTAGTCTACTCTGGTATATCGATGCCCCGTCTCGATACACCCACGACTAGGGACCTTGAAGGATGTACTTATGGACTACCATGTCCCCACTAGTATGATCTGCATCATAGTCCAGGTAGTCAAGTACAAATCCTAAGGGCTTTACCAACATGTAACTATAAGACAGTATAAAGAGACTAGTGTACATGTTAAGATAAATGGCAACCAGATAGCATACTATCATGTCGAGCAAGAAAGTCATCTCTATATATGTCCAAGCATCCAATATAATATACATAATCTGTACAAAACTGGCCTCTAGGGCATACATACAACTAACAATCTCCCACTTGCACTAGGGCCAGCTGCTGTAGTATCTCATACCGAGCATCCCGAAGAGTCTCTCAAACTGTATCTGGGGAATGGCCTTCGTGAGTGGATCCGCCGTGTTGTTCTTCGTGTCAACTCTCCTGACCTCGATCTCCCGGCGATCAACTATCTCCCGGATCAGGTGATACCGCCTCAGAATATGCCTGGACCGCTGATGGGACCTGGGTTCCTTGGCCAAAGACACCGCTCCATTGTTATCGCAATACAAAGGTATTGGATGCTCAATGGATGGAACCACACCAAGTTCAGTAATGAACTTCTTGATCCAAACAGCTTCTTTAGCAGCATCGTTGGCAGCGATGTATTCAGCCTCCATCGTCGAGTCTGCCACGGTTTCCTGCTTGGAACTCTTCCAGCTAACCGCCCCTCCGTAAAGGGTAAAGACAAAGCCCGATTGCGACTTAGAGTCGTCCTTATCACTCTGGAAGCTCGAATCGGTAAAGGACTCCACTTGGAGTTCTCCGTTACCATACACCAAGAACATATCTCTAGTCCTTCGTAAGTACTTGAGAATGCTCTTCACAGCTGTCCAGTGACTCTCTCCAGGATCAGCTTGATACCTGCTCACTACACTTAGTGAGTATGCTACATCGGGTCTGGTACATAGCATCGCATACATGATAGAGCCTACTGCCGAAGCATAGGGTATCCCTTGCATGCGAGCTCTCTCCAAATCAGTCTTGGGAGACATCTCTTTGGAGAGAGTGACTCCAGAGATCGTGGGCATGTTCCCACGCTTGGACTCTTCCATACTAAACCTCTTTAGTATGGTGTCAATGTACCTGGATTGGGACAATCCCAAAATCCATTTGGATCTATCTCTATAGATCCTGATTCCCAATATGCAGGAGGCATCACCAAGATCTTTCATTGAGAATCTTTGTGATAAGAAGAGCTTGACCGATTGCAGCATAGGAATATCATTTCCTATCAAGAGTATGTCGTCCACGTACAATACGAGGAAGACAACCTTACTCTCTGCTACCTTCTTGTAGATACAAGGTTCATCTGGATTTTTGACGAAATCAAATTCTTTGATAACGACGTCAAAGCAGATGTTCCAACTCCGCGATGCTTGCTTTAATCCATAAATGGATTTAAGCAGCTTACACACCTTCCCGCTGCTCCCACTGTCTACGAAGCCCTCTGGCTGAGTCATGTACACGCACTCTTCTAAATCACCATTTAGAAAGGCGGTCTTAACATCCATTTGCCAGATTTCGTAGTCATGAAAGGCAGCAATGGCAAGCATGATTCGGATGGATTTAAGCATAGCCACTGGAGAAAAGGTCTCGTCATAGTCCACACCTGGTCTTTGACGAAAACCCTTTGCTACAAGTCTAGCTTTGAAAGTCTCCACTTTCCCATCTACACCAAGTTTCTTCTTGAAGATCCACTTGCTCCCAATGGGTTTTACCCCTTCAGGAGCAACTTCCAAAGTCCATACTTTGTTGGTGTACATGGATTCCATCTCGGACCGCATAGCATCCAGCCATTTCACTGAGTCTCTACTCGTGATGGCCTGCTCGAAGCTAGTTGGGTCATCATCCTCCATGATGCAATCCTCGCTCCCACCGTCCATGAGAAAACCGTAGTATCTCTCAGGTTGGCGAGGAACCCTACTAGATCGGCGGAGAGGCTGAGGTTCATTGGGAGCTACTGAATCTTCTGGTTCCATTAAATCTTCAGTTACTGTTTGTGTATCTGGAACCTCTTCCAGCTCTACCACTTTGCCACTAATTTCTTTTTCAAGAAATTCCTTTTCTAAAAAGGTGGCATATTGAGAAACAAACACTTTTTGTTCTTCAGCATGGTAGAATAAATATCCTTGGGAATTCTTAGGATATCCCACAAACTTGCAAAGAACTGACCGTGCCTCGAGTTTGTCTGGATTTTGTCTTTTGACATAGGCCGGACAACCCCATATTTTAACTCGTTTAAAATATGGTCTCTTCCCACTCCATATCTCATATGGTGTGGTAGGTACAGATTTAGATGGAACTTGATTCAATAGGTATGCTGCTGTCTCCAGCGCATATCCCCAGAAGGAAATAGGTAACTCAGCTGTGCTCATCATAGAGCGCACCATATCTAATAGGGTACGGTTCCTCCGTTCAGATACACCGTTGTGCTGTGGTGTATATGGAGGAGTCAGCTGAGAGAGAATCCCATTCTCTTTTAGGAAGTCCAGGAATTCATTGCTCAAGTATTCACCTCCTCGATCAGATCGAAGGATTTTAATACTTTTTCCGGTTTGGTTCTCGACTTCTTGTTTATATTCTCTAAATTTCTCAAAAGCTTCTGATTTGTGTTTCATTAGGAACACATATCCGAATCTAGAGAGATCGTCAGTGAATGTAATGAAGTACGAAGAACCATCCCTGGCATGTGTAGACATGGGACCACATACATCACTATGTATCAGTCCTAAGAGTTCGGTAACTCTTTCTCCGTGTCCCGTAAACGGAGTCTTGGTCATCTTGCCTTTGAGACATGACTGGCAAGTGTCATAAGATGAAAATTCGAAAGGTTTCAAATATCCATCTTTATGCAACTTAGCCAGTCGTGTCACATTGATGTGACCCAGTCTACAATGCCACAAGAAGGATTCGTTGAGTTCAGGACTCTTCCTCTTGTGTGTGTTTGTTATGTTTAGAACTGTTGATTGATTTAGAACATAAATGCCATTGCATAACGTGCCTGATCCAACCAACTTTTGGTTATGGAAAATGTTCATAACATTGTCCTGTAATACAAAATTATATCCTTCTTTACTTAGCAAAGAAACCGATATAATGTTGCATATCAGGTTCGGCATGTAATAGCATTCGTTCAGAACCAATGTATTACCAGTTGGTAATACAAGGTGATATTCCCCGACAGTCTTAGCTGCAACAATTGCACAATTTCCAACTCTAATGTCTTTATCACCTTCTCCAAGTTCTCTACCTTTCCTAAGCCCATGTAACTGATTACATATATGGGATCCTGACCCGGTATCCAATACCCAGGACGTAGAGCAAATGGAGAAACAGTTCTCAGTAACGAACACACCCAAAGAAAATGCATCAACATGTACTTTCTTCATGCGGGTGGCATGGGAATCCTGGTATTCCCCTATATCCTGTTCATTCCTATAACTCTTATAGGAAAGAACGGAACCAACGTTCCCCAGCACAGTATAACATGCGGGTTCGGTCAATACATCCATTTTATTATCTTTATTAAGGCATGAAATGGTCGCTACCTGGAGAGAGAGAGAAGAAAACACTTTAGCGTAAGCTCGTGCAAGATCAGATTGGTTATTATCTTATCTAATCAGGATGGCTCCCACTGCTTTTTATCAAATCTTCCTCCAAACCCTAAAAGGAAAGACTAGCCGGGATTAATTACACACTACAAGTTCGCCAATATTTCAGCCAGGCCAGTGTCGGTACTTTGAGGGAGGTCCCCCGTGCTTTCGCACGAACCTAATTACTGTAAACCTCGTTTTCCCAGAGGCGTAACCTCGTTAACACCTTTCTAGACACCTACTTGATCGGCTAATTGTAATGTATAAAACTCTCCTAGGAGTAACTCTTACTCGCAGTGGGTATCGGGATCCAACTATCTCATAGAAGGTATGCAATCTCATTGCAAATTTCAACACTTGAAATTCCCGATAATCTTTTGCCCCTAGCAGCTATATGACCTTAACATAGTCAACAAATCATAAGTGCTAGTCAAGTTCAACCCGTCATTTCCCGATTGAATTAAACCCACCCGCACGACCCTTAACATAGTCAACAAAGTCGCACGACTACCCTAATCCAATCGCATCATATGCTTATACAGATAAGCACTAATTAGCTACCGCACACTACGCCTTAACATAGTCAACAAACGTAGCACGAATACTAACTAGTACTTATCTGAAATGACGGAGGGCTACGACAGGTTTTTCTGAAAACCTATTGCGTAATGAACTTGATATCGTTGTAGAATCAAATGAGGTTTTAAAATGGAGTGATTTTGAGGCTTTTTTGGTTTTGCTAAAGGAGTCACTCCCGGTGAAGGGATCTCGGTCCTTTCCTCGTCGAATGAGGTGCGGGATATATCATATATATCACTGTGCAAAGCAAAAAACTCAAAAGCAATCAAAAGCAAACCGAGTGTGTAGCATCTGCCAGTTATTGCTAAAGGAGTCACTCCCGGTGAAGGGATCTCGGTCCTTTCCTCGTCGAATGAGGTGCGGGATATATCATATATATCACTGTGCAAAGCAAGAACTGTAGCTACCTGTTTTATTTAAAATCTGATTCTACAACATCTTAGGTTTCTTATCTTTCATTAATCACATTAATGAAGTCCCATCATTTAAATACCTAAACATCACAGATAGATATGACGTACACTTATGCCATCCGCATTCGCCTCGATGTCCCCTCGTGCACCGTTAGGTTAGGTAACTAACGACAGAGCAGGGCAGGGCTAGCGCGGGTGTAAAACATAAGTAACGTCTATATAAAATATCATATATACTATATACTATATCCATCACAGAGTCACAACACAGATATCGCAGCAGAATAAACATATGAAATATTGGATATACTAGGACGTCCGTGTTTTCAATACGAGCCAGTATAAAACACGGATTCCACGGTCGTGATGAATAGCCAATCCCACACCCCTAGACCCCTACGAGAGCGGCAAGCAACCCTGCCAATTCTAGGGTTAGGAGACCCGGACTCGACTCCTCGAGTTGGTCTCCCACTGGACCCCAGAACCCGGTTACTTGTGCTCCCCTCCTTGGGTCTATCCTAGTGCAGAAAAATAAATAATATACAAACGGTGACTACTTCCGCTACCTGGAAGTGCCCCAAATAAAAGAATATTACATACAAGTTTTTACATGAATGAAAATGAAAAACACTCATCTCACATAAAAACCCCCGGCTATTCGAACACGACGATCCAATATAACATATCCAGCAACACATAACATCACATGTCATCAACGTAAGTAAGTATGCATACCCCAATTGTCGTTGACGTATAGCAACGAAACCGGCGATATGAACATACTACACTTACGGTCACAGAAAAAAAAGTGTAAAACTACAACAATTGGAATCCGCAACTACTTTAGACATCACATGCCTAACAGTTATAAATCCCGCATTTTAGTCTCATTATCGAAAACTCTTTTCAATATCGTATGGGACTAAACTGCTAGATTTATAACATTCATCTAGTTATCTCATAACTGTTTGTAAATTCCAATTATTGTATCCAATTCCGGATAAATAGAATATATCAAACTTTCCGATCGAACATTCGAACACCCAAGTTTTCCCGACACCGATCAACACATGAAATAGGTTCAAAGACATTCACTTCATACCTCAGTACCAACGGTCCAGCCGTAGAAGGGTCAAGCCAACGCCTCACATGTGGCACGCCGTACTGCCCCAAACCCGAAGGTTCAAAGGGCAGTTCAAGACGGTCACATAATCGAGTTAAGGTTTGTGTCTTCTAGAGGGACCATCGCGTTACTTGCACTACTCGGAACGTCTTTTAACCACAGAAAAATCCAACACTTGGAATTATTCCGGCAGGGGAAAAGTTGGGTATTTACATTCGGTCGAACTCTTTAACATATTCTACAGTTATCTGGAAAGCCACACAGACAAAATTTGATAATCCGATCGAGTCCATGAAATCCCAAAACAACCCAGAAAAAATCAACTCTGAAAAAATTATTAAAAATTTCCAGAAGACTCAGCACTAAATAAAATGAATTACTGTGCAAACCACTTTCACTAAATCCGTACAGTGGCCGCGGAACCGCCGCTCATCATGTGGTGGGGGCCGCGGTTCCGCGCCTAAATAGTTGACTTAGTCAAACGTGCTTCACAGTAACTTATTAAATTCCCTGCTGAATTTTTTGGTAATTTTTAATCTTGAAAAATCCACGATTTTATAAAAAGTACAGAGAGCATGTTTGTAATGGGTTTTCGGGTTCGTTCGGACTTCAAACTCCGTCTGGACTTCGCCTAAGGCTCTAGCTAGGCTCTGATACCACTGTAGGGTTCCTAGGCATCCTAATGAAGTCTTTCAAGGCATCGACCATGCCAATTTCAGAAATTATGGAAGCCGAGAAACCCTAACATGGATCGTTTACTAGATGTCTAGGCGAAACTACAATCTAGTTAACTATTTAACTAAAGTTGAGATGCTACAACCTTTGTAGATCCGGATTTCCGCCTCCTTAGCTCCACGTGGTCATGCCCTCGCTGTCCATCATGAATCCTCGACTCGATCATCGGCTTCATCGGGAAAGCAAGCGGAATAGGTCGTCGGCTTTGTGTCAAAGACGATCTACGTCGAGGTTGCACAAACTCAAGCTCCGACTTCACAAACTTGTGAAACTTGTGAAGTAAACACCCAAAATAACTTGGCAAGAGGTAGAGGGTGAAGAAATAGGAGGTGGGTTCACTTTAGATTTGGATTTTGCTCACTAGATCACAAGTTGCCATTGATGGCATCAAGGTTGCTCACTTGAAGAAGAAGAAGAAAAAAAAAATGAGCTAGTTATGATAAGTTATGATAAAAAGAAAATAGAAAATCAAATACTTATCATAACTAAACTAGGGTTAAGTGTAGAGAATAAACCATGGTCACTTTAGAGGGTTAGGGTTAAGCATGAAGATAAGGATGGTTAGCAAAGTCAAAGCTTCTTGAAGCTTCCACATAAAACAAGAAATGCCACCATTCTCCTCTAAATCTTTATCCAAATAAATGAATAAACAATTAAATGAATAAAGGCATAAATAAAACCCTAATCTCAAGTTAACTATGGTTTAATTCCATACACTTAACAATATGGTCAAGTATCATCAAACATGATACATAAAAGTGCACAATAGTATATCACATATACAATGTGCAAATCAAGTGAGAAAAATCCGTTTAAAGTGAACCAATACTAGTTAATGCAATGCAATATATCAAATATATATAATTATGCATTAAATCATTAAATCAACATTTGATTCAATGATCCGGTCATGTCGCACATAACCGACTAGAATCCAATGTATCGATTTATCGAATCAATGATTCGATAACTAGGTCATATCGAATATAACCATTCGAAACATATATCGCGAGAATGAAATGCGGTATCACATACACGCATTATTCTCGGTCCTGCACATATCTCATATGCGCTCCTATTTCGTTTCGCTTGATCCAGGAAACCTCTGTGTAGGACTCTAAAGACTCGTCAATACGCCGGTAGCAGATGATGATCATATCAAGCACCCACAAGCCGCAAGCGGTCTGCTAAACGTAACGGCCACCCGGGTATTGAGCGATCAGAAGATCGACGAGCTAGCCCGCTCACACTCCTGCGAATCCGACCAGTAACACTTACCATACAGTCCGGTCTCTTCGTCTGATACGTCGCATATCAAGTCTAGGGGTGGTATACGTCAGACCCCAATAACCCGATAAGTCGTGCTGATATGAGGCTCGTAACGGGTCGAGAAACTACTGGTAACACTTACCAGCAAATCTCTGATCAGCCCTGGCCAGGGACTTCCCTGTTACGGCCAATCGAGCACTGCGCAACATCAACCCCCAATACCGGGAGAGACGAAACCCCTCCTATCGCTCATTGCCTCCATGTGACTCGGGACTGTGCCTAAAGACCACCGTTTTGCACGCCCTCATGGACGTGGTAAGGTGGAGATCAAAGCACAGTGGGATTCACACAAGACTCTATGACGATCTCGGGTCTACAGACTAACCTGTACAAGTGTCACCTGAGAACTGCCATCTGACGTGAGGTATAATACCATCTGGGAGTTCTCGGCGAGTCCGTCCAGTGTACCCAGTTTCCACTGAGCACCCGTATACCATCTCTGATGTCAAACACCAATGGATATGGGATCATCCATCGCCCATCACATGGGTCGAGAAGCGTATACGCTAGTCTACTCTGGTATATCGATGCCCCGTCTCGATACACCCACGACTAGGGACCTTGAAGGATGTACTTATGAACTACCATGTCCCCACTAGTATGATCTGCATCATAGTCCAGGTAGTCAAGTACAAATCCTAAGGGCTTTACCAACATGTAACTATAAGACAGTATAAAGAGACTAGTGTACATGTTAAGATAAATGGCAACCAGATAGCATACTATCATGTCGAGCAAGAAAGTCATCTCTATATATGTCCAAGCATCCAATATAATATACATAATCTGTACAATACTGGCCTCTAGGGCATACATACAACTAACAGTATATACGTATTAAACCAACCACAGATTTTCAATGTCCAGAATACACACAAAAGAAAGTCTCCGGAAATAAATCAGACATTCTTGTGGCATTGTATACTGGGTCACATCAATGAGAGAAGGTTGACGAAGTTACATACAGAAGGATATTTGAATGCGTTCGAATATCAATCGTATGCCACTTGTCAATCCTGTCTCAAAGGAAAGATGACAAAGACTCCGTTCACTGGACACGGAGTAAGAGCGAGCGAGCTCTTGGGACTCGTACACAGCGACGTGTGCGGTCCAATGTCTACACATGCGCGAAACGGTTATTCTTACTTCATTACTTTTACGGATGACTTTTCAAGGTACGGTTATGTCTTCTTAATGAAACATAAGTCCGAAGTCTTTGGAAAATTCCAGGAATATAAGAATGAAGTAGAAAAACAAACCGGCAAAAGTATCAAGATTCTAAGATCGGATCGAGGTGGTGAATACTTGAGTGCCGAGTTCCTGGACTATTTAAAAGAGAACGGAATTCTCTCTCAGCTTACTCCTCCATACACTCCGCAACATAACGGTGTATCGGAGAGACGGAACCGAACCCTATTGGATATGGTACAGTCCATGATGAGTAACGCTGAGTTTCCGCGATCATTCTGGGGGTATGCGCTAGAATCAGCTGCATACCTTTTGAACCGAGTTCCCACTAAGACTTTGCCTACTACACCATATGAGATGTGGTGTGGGAAGAGACCCTATCTTAATCACATTAAGACATGGGGAAGTCCAGCTTTTGTCAAAAAGCAGCATGCGGACAAGCTCGAGGCGCGCTCAGTACAGTACAAGTTCGTGGGATATCCAAAGAACTCCAAGGGATATTTCTTCTATTGCGAAGAGGAACAAAAGGTTTTTGTTTCTCGTCATGCCCACTTTCTAGAACACCAGTTCATAGAAAAGGAAATTAGTGGAAGCGCAGTAGAACTGGAAGAAATTCCAGAACCACGAGCTATTACTGAAAGCTTAGTGGAACCAGAGGGTCCAAAAGAACAGGACATTCCTATGCCGCTCTGCAGGAGTAGTAGGCAGTCTCATCCGCCCGAGAGATACTACGGTTTTCACATAGACGGGGACAGAGAGGATTCCATCATAGATTATGATGAGCCTACTAGCTTCCAGCAGGCCGTTCAGAGCGTTGACTCGGTAAAATGGCTGGATGCAATGCGGACCGAAATGGAGTCCATGTACACCAACAAAGTATGGACGTTGGACATTGCTCCAGACGGGGTAAAACCCGTAGGATCCAAGTGGATCTTCAAAAGGAAGATTGGTGTAGATGGACAGGTTGAGACCTATAAAGCTAGAATTGTTGCAAAGGGTTTCCGTCAAAGACCTGGCTTGGACTATGACGAAACCTTTTCTCCAGTGGCTATGCTGAAATCCATTCGGATCCTTCTTGCCATTGTTGCCTTCCACGATTATGAGATCTGGCAAATGGACATAAAGACCGCTTTTCTAAATGGAAATTTAGAGGAGTGTGTCTATATGGACCAACCAGAGGGTTTCATTCAGAGTGGGAGCAGCGGAAAGGTGTGCAAGTTGCTTAAGTCCATCTATGGACTAAAGCAGGCATCGCGGAGTTGGAACATCTGTTTTGATGAGACGGTCAATGAATTTGTCTTTATCAAAAATCCAGATGAACCATGCATCTATAGTAGATTTGTAGCGAGAACTGTAGTATTCCTCGTTTTATACGTGGATAGCATTCTCTTAATAGACATTCCTATGCTACAATCTGTCAAGGGGTTCTTGTCACACAGGTTCTCCATGAAAGACCTGGGTGATGCCTCATACATCCTGGGGATCCGTATCCATCGTGATAGATCCAAGAGGATATTAGGACTTTCACAGTCCAGGTACATCGACACCATACTGAAAAGATTCAGTATGGAAGATTCCAGGCGCGGTAACCTACCGGCTTGTCACGGGATCATCCTCTCTAAAGAGATGTCTCCCAAGACTGATTTGGAGAGGGATCGCATGTCTATTATACCCTACGCTTCTGCGGTAGGCTCTATAATGTATGCGATGTTGTGTACCAGACCGGATGTAGCTTATGCACTGAGTGTGGTAAGCCGGTATCAGTCAAACCCTGGGGAGAAACACTGGATAGCAGTAAAGAACATTCTCAAGTACCTGAGAAGGACTAAGGAGATGTTCTTGGTGTATGGCGGAAAAGACCTCCAGATCGAGGCCTTTGCTGACTCCAGCTTCCAGAGTGACAAGGATGATTCCAAGTCCATGTCGGGTTTTGTCTTTACCATCAATGGAGGGGCGGTGTGTTGGAAGAGTTCCAAACAGGAAACCGTTGCAGACTCGACGATGGAAGCGGAATACATCACTGCATCTGATGCCGCAAAAGAAGATGTCTGGATGAAGAAGTTCTTGAAAGAACTTCAGGTGGTTTCGTCCAATGTTGATCCAATACCTCTGTATTGCGACAACAACGGGGCTATAGCTTTAGCGAAAGAACCCAGGTCCCATCAGAGATCCAGACACATCTTAAGGCGGTATCACCTGATCAGGGAGATCGTGGATCGCCAGGAGATCGAGGTTCGGAGAGTCGCTTCAGAAGATAACACTGCAGATCCATTCACCAAGGCCTTGCCCCAGACTCAGTTCGAGCGGCTGATCGAGATGATAGGTCTTCGATACGCCAGTACATGGCCTTAGTGCAAGTAGGAGATTGTTAGTGTATATGCTCTAGAGGCCATTACTGTATCATACTGGTTTGTATATTGCTTAATGGAAGCTTGGGATATTCACCTTGTATATACAATCTTGCTCAAAATAGTAGTATGCTACTTGGTTTGTTTCTACCTCAATGTGTACATGTGTTTATTTTAGTATATCACCTATACACATTAGTAGAGCCCTTAGGATCTTTGCTTGATTACCAGCATTGTGATGGCAGTCACACTAGTGGGGCTGGGTAATCTATAAGCACATCCTTATGCAGGTCCCTAGTCGCAGGACTATCGAGACAGGGCATCCATACTCCGGAGTAGACTAGCGCATGCGCTTCTCATCCCAGTATGGGAAACGGTCTGTCCCACAGCCGTCGGTACGTCGTACTTGAGATAGTATGCGGGTGCTCGTTAGGTTACGAGTACACTGGACAGGACTCATCGGGAACTGACCGGTTGGTATTATACCTATCGTCAGTTATCAGTTCCCAGGTGACATGAGTACAGCTTAGTCCACTGACTTGACACTATCACTTCGCCTCGAGTGTGTTCCCACTGTACTTTGATTACTACCCTACCACGGCTCAAAGGAGTCTTGCAAACAGGTAGTAGTTGGGTGCAGTCCCGAAGCACTTGGAGACAGTGACGGTTAGACATGATTCGTCTCTCCCGGTATTGGGGGTTAACATCGCGCTGTGTCTAGGAGAGCCATTACACGAGTAGTCCCGGGCCAGGGCAAGCAGGATATACTGGTAGGCTTCCAGTGTTATCTCAGGGTGTATTGGGCTTCACTCAGACACGACTTGTACCGCTATTAGGGGACTGACGTTTACCGCCCCCCTAGGCCCGCCATGCGATGTATCAGACGAACAGACCGGACTGTACGGAGATTGTCACATTCAGGCTCAGTAGGAGTTCAGATGGGTTTCACCTCGTCAGTCTTCTTGTCGGCATCTACCTGGGGACCATTACGCACAGCTAGTGCCGCTTGCGGTCTGTGGTTAAACCCACTGCCAGCGTAGTGTCGAGTCTTTAGAGTCCCATACAGAAAACTATTCGCCTTTTGGCAAAAGAGTAGAGGTCGCATGGTTTTGCGACAGGTCGCATGGTTTTGCGACAGGGTTCGGTCACATCCGTACACTTGTGCACGTACAGTGTCCGGACAGTTAACACTAGCAGGCTTTGGTTTAAGCTGGATCCTAGTGTACGTTTTGGGATTGATTTTATCTCGTTTGTATTCGTGTTCCTCGGAACGCGGATGCGGGTGTGTATGCACGGTTGACAGAGAGACATAGGCAGAGTATTCTCATTGGGGTTGTTGACTGTTGACTTTTGACAGTTGACTGTTGACCATTGACTTTTGCTTAACCCTAATGAGAATAAGATATATGATTAACATTAATATTAATTATGTATTGTTGTGACATGGTTGTTGAGGGGTTGACTTTGTTGACTTGTTGACTTTGTTGACCGGTTGACTAGGTTGGACTAGTTGACCATCATGATGACAATGGCTATCATTCCATGGCAAAGACTTTTGCTTGCTTGTTTATTTATGCAAAATGAGTGCATGAAATGATATAGCCATTTTGACTTAAACCATTTACACAATACTTGATTACTATTTTTGTTATGATGGCTTTTGGATTATGAGAGGTGAGAATGAGAGGAGTATGGTTCATTATTCTATCATTTGCTTTCTCTCTCTTGAGCTCTCTCATTCTTAAGCTCTCCCTCTTCCTCTTGCTCTCTCTACCTCAAGGCAAACCATTCTCATGTGTTGAGACTCATTGCCTTAGAGATAAAAAGACACCAAAACATTCTTCTACTCATTCTAGTTCACAAGGCCTAGCAAGCCAAGTGATCTAGTTTCTTCAAAGTTCGAAGAAGAAGCCAAAGGTAGAAGCATTCGGGTGGATCCATCTTCGGCGCAAGGAGACGACGAGGTGAGGCCGATCCGTACACCGGAAGGAGTCAAAGACGAAGGAGTTCAAGAAAGGTATAGCCCCCTAACCGAGTAGGTAAACTCTTGTTAGGTTGTTAGTTAGTAGTTTAACAAAGATCCGGGTTTTAAGTCCATGTTACCACCTCTAAGAAAATTGTTTTTTATCAAATTCCGCATGCCCGAAAGTACCGGGAGAGGTAGCATGGACTTACAGAACCCCAGCCTCTCCGCCGATCTAGTAAGTTTTCTCGTCCACCTGAGAGATACTACGGTTTTCTCATTGATGGTGGAAGCGAGGATTGCATCATGGATGATGATGAACCCACTAGTTTCGAGCAGGCCATCACGAGTAGTGACTCTGTGAAATGGCTGGATGCAATGCGATCTGAGATGGAATCCATATACACCAACAAAGTATGGACATTGGAAAATGCTCCTGAAGGGGTAAAACCCATAGGGAGCAAGTGGATCTTTAAAAAGAAATTTGGTGTAGATGGAAAAGTTGAGACTTTCAAAACTAGACTTGTAGCAAAAGGTTTTCGCCAACGACCAGGTATGGATTATGACGAAACCTTTTCTCCAGTGGCTATGCTTAAGTCCATCCAGATCTTACTTGCCATTGCTGCATACCATGACTACGAAATCTGGCAAATGGATGTTAAGACCGCCTTTCTAAACGGTGATTTAGAAGAGAGCGTGTACATGACTCAGCCAGAGGGCTTCGTAGATAGTGGGAGCAGCGGAAAAGTATGCAAGCTGCTTAAATCCATTTATGGGTTAAAGCAAGCATCGCGGAGTTGGAACATCTATTTTGATGCTGTAGTCAAAGAGTTTGACTTCATCAAAAATATAGATGAACCTTGTATCTATAAAAAGGTAGCAGAGGGTAAGGTTGTCTTCCTCGTATTGTACGTGGATGACATACTCTTGATAGGAAATGATATTCCTATGCTGCAATCAGTCAAGCTCTTCTTATCACAGAGATTCTCAATGAAAGATCTAGGTGATGCCTCCTGCATATTGGGAATCATGATCTATAGAGGTAGATCTAAACGGATACTGGGATTGTCCTAATCCAGGTACATTGACACCATACTAAAGAGGTTTAATATGGAAGAATCCAAGCGTGGGAACCAACCCACGATCTCTGGACTCACTCTCTCCAAAGAGATGTCTCCCAAGACTGATTTGGAGAGAGCTCGCATGCAAGGGATACCCTATGCTTCGGCAGTAGGCTCTATCATGTATGCGATGCTATGTACCAGCCCCGATGTAGCATACTCACTAAGTGTAGTGAGTCGGTATCAAGAAGATCCTGGAGAGAGTCACTGGACAGCTGTGAAGAACATTCTCAAGTGCTTATGAAGGACTAAGGAGATGTTCTTGGGGTATGGTAACGGAGAACTCCAGGTGGAGTCCTTGACCGATTCCAGCTTCCAAAGTGATAAGGACCACTCTAAGTCGCACTCGAGATTTGTCTTTACCCTCAATAGAGAGGCGGTATTTTGGAAGAGTTCCAAACAGGATACCGTTGCAGACTCGACGATGGAGGCTGAATACATCGCTGCCAACGATGCTGCCAAAGAGGCTGTCTGGATAAAGAAGTTCATTAGTGAACTTGGAGTGGTTCCATCCATTGAGCATCCAATACCTCTGTATTGCGATAACAATGGAGCTGTGGCTTTGGCCAAGGAACCCAGGTCCCATCAAAAGTCCAGACATATTCTGAGGCGGTATCACCTGATCAGGGAGATAGTTGATCGCCAGGAGATCGAGGTCAGGAGAGTAGATACGAAGGACAACACTTCGGATCCATTCACGAAGGCTATTCCCCATATACGGTTTGAGAGATTATTCGGGATACTAGGTATGAGATACTACAGCAGCTGGCCTTAGTGCAAGTGGGAAATTGTTAGTGATGTATATGCCCTAGAGGCCATTGTTGTACATATGATGTATATTATAATGGATGCTTGGATATATATAGAGATGACTTTCTTGCTCGTCATGATAGTATGCTATTTGGTTTCACTTTATCTTAACATGTTGACTTGTACTGGTTTACTGTTTTTCTCTCACATGTTGATAAAGCCCTTAGGATCTGTACTCGACTACTGGGACTATGATGAGATCATACTAGTGGGGCCACGGTAGTTGATGAGTACATCCTATAACTGTTCCTAGTCGAGGGTATATCGAGACAGGGCATCGATACACCAGAGTAGATTAGCGTATACGCATCTTGACCCATATGATGGGCGATGGATGATCCCATATCCATCGGTGTTTGACATCAGAGATGGTGTACGGGTGCTCAGTGGAGACTGGATACACTGGACGGACTCGCCGAGAACTCCCAGATGGTGATATACCACACGTCAGATGGCAGTTCTCCGGTGACACTGGTACAGGGTAGTCTGTAGACCCGAGATCGTCATAGAGTCTTGTGTGATTCCCACTGTGTTTTGATTTCCACCTTACCACGTCCAAGAGGGCGTGCAAAACGGTGGCTTTTGGGTACAGTCCCGAATCACATGGAGGCAATGAGCGATAGGAGGGGATTCGTCTCTCCCGGTATAGGGAGTTGATGTTGTGCTGTGTTCGATTGGCTATAACTGGAAGTCTCTGGCCAGGGCTGATATAGAGATTTACTGGTATGTGTTACTAGTAGTTTCTCGACCCGTTATGAGCCACACATCGACACGACTTATCGGTTACTGGGGTCTGACGTTTACCACCCCTAAACTTGATATGCGACATATCAGACGAACAGACCGGACTGTACGGGAGTGTTACTGATTGGATTCACAGGAGAACGCACAGGCTAGCTTGTTGATCTTCTGATCGCTCAATACCTGGGTGGCTGTAACATTTAGCTGACCGCTTGCAGCTTGTGGGTGTTTGATATGATCATCACCTGCTACCGGCGTATTGACGATTCTTTAGAGTCCTACACAGAGGTTACTTGGCTCAGGCGAAACGGAGTAGAGGCGCATATGTGATATGTGCAGGACCGAGAATAATGCGATATGAGATACCGTATTATATTCTCGCGATATTTAGATATGTACTAGGTCATCGGATCAAGTGTTGATTCGATGAATCGGTACATGATATATTAGTCGGTAATATTCGATATAGCCGGATCGTCGGATCAAGTGTTGATTCGATGATTTAATATATAATAATAAATATAATATATTGTATTACATTAACTAATACTGGCTCGCTTTATTATTTCATTTTCTCACTGGATGATACATTGATATATATGCGATATATGTTAATTGTATTATTTTCTTTTGTTGCAAATATATAATATATATGTGATATATATTATTGTGACATGATATGATTTATTATTAAACATGTTTAAGGATGATTAAATGGGATTAGGGTTTGATTAGGGTTAGCTTCTTCTTGCACCTTCTAGAAGCTTTGCTTTTGTCTTGGTTAAGATATTATGGTTGATATTTTTCCATGACTCATAACTTAACCTAACCAAACCCTAACTCTAGTTTATTCTCTACAAACTCTTAGCCTATCATCCTTGACCATGGTTAGATAATCAATCATATACATTTCTTTTCTATTCATCACAAAAGGATGATCTTTTCCATTATCATCTTCTTCTCTCTTGAGTTCTAAAAGAAAATGCTTACTAGTTAATTCTTTTGTGATGATTTTTTGTGAGAAAGTGAATAAAAAGGAAAGTATAATTACTACTCCCTCATCCTCATCTAATCTAGCCCATTAGATTAGGGTGTTCATCTCTTTAGAGTGAGAAAGCTTGGGTTAAAGCAACTTCGACGTAGATCATCGGAGAATCGGAACACTTCAAGCTGGCATGGATCGTTCGAGTCGTGGAGCCTTTCTTGAGTCCGGGAGATCATGGATCGCGGTGAAGGGACTTCTACTCGGAGCTTATGAAGCGAAGGAGCGGACTACAAAGGTTGTAATCCCTCACACTTAGATAAAAAGATGTTATCTTTCATGCTAAACCCTAATAATCTAGCAAAGATCCTGTCTTTGGGTTGTTCGGCACATGTAAAATTTTATTCATGCATGTTTGATTCTTTATGAACCTTCACAAGTGTGCCTAGGAACCCTACAGAGGCGGTACCACCTGATCAGGGAGATCGAAGATCGCCGGGAGATCGAGGTGAAGAGAGTAAATACGGAAGATAACACTGCTGATCCACTCATGAAGGCCTTACCCCAGACTCAGTTCGAGCGGCTGATCGAGATGATAGGTCTTCGATACGCCAGTACATGGCCCTAGTGCAAGTTGGAGATTGTTAGTGTAATGCCGTAGAGGCCATTACTGTATCATACTAGCTTGTATATTACTTAATGGAAGCTTGGGATATTCACAGTTATATAGACAATCTTGCTCAAAATGGTAGTATGCTACTTGGTTTGTTTCTACTTCAATATGTGCATGTGTTTCTTTTAGTATATCGCTTATACATATTAGTAGAGCCCTTAGGATCTTTGCTTGATTACCAGCGTTGTGATGGCAGTCACACTAGTGGGTGCTGGGTAATCTACAAGCACATCCTTTTTACAGGTCCCTAGTCGTAGGATTATCGAGACGGGGCATCGATACTCCGGAGTAGACTAGCGTATGCGCTTCTCATCCCAGCACGAGAGGTGGTCTGTCCTACAGCCATCAGTACGTAGTACTGGAGATAGTATGCGGGTGCTCGTTAGGTTACGAGTACACTGGACAGGACTCGTCGGGAACTGTTGGTTGGTATTATACATATCGTCAGTTATCAGTTCCCAGGTGACATGAGTACAGCTTATTCCGCTGACTTGACACCGTCACTTCGCCTCGAGTGTGTTCCCACTGTACTTAGATTACTACCCTACCATGGCTCAAAGGAGTCGTGCAAACAGGTAGTAGTTGGGTGCAGCCCCGAAGCACTTGGAGGCAGTGACGGTTAGACAGGATTCGTCTCTCCTGGTATTGGGGGTTGACATCGCGCTGTGTCTAGGAGAGCCATTACACGAGTAGTCCCTGGCCAGGGCAAGCGAGATATACTGGTAGGTTTCCAGTTTTATCTCGGGGTGTTCTGGGCTACACTCCGATACGACTTGTACCGCTATTAAGGGACTGACGTTCACCACCCCCTAGGCCCGCCATGCGATGTGAACAGACCGGACTGTACGGAGATTGTCATATACAGGCTCAGTAGGAGTTCGGATGAGTTTACCTCATCGGCCTTCTTATCGACATCTAACCTGGGGACCGTTACGTACAGCTAGTGCCGCTTGCAGTCTGTGGTTAAACCCACTACCAGCGTAGTGTCGAGTCTTTAGAGTCCCACACAGAGAGTTTCCCTGCACTGAGCGAAACGTGTAGAGGCCGTATGGTTTTACGGCAGGGCTGCGATCACTTATGTACACTTGTGTGCGTATGCTGTTCGGGCAGGCAATACTAGTGGGCTTTGGTTTAAGCCGGATCCTAGTATTGCACGGATGGATTTGTTTTGTCTTCTGTGCATTCGCATTCTACGGAATGCGGATGCGGGTGTGTATGCACAGTTGTGAGGAGCGAAGAAGAAGGAGGTGCCACATTAGGGTTTTGGCAGTTGGTTCGGCCAAAACCGTTATGTGGCAGGCTCATTAGGGTTTTGGTAATTCGTTTGGTCAAAACCATTATGAACCGCGGACATTACTTACTAATCATTTCAGTGATAATTTTTTGATGGCTAATTGCTTTGACCATTTGACCACTCTTGACTTTGTTGACCCGTTGACCAAAGTTGATCTTGACCTTCATGAGAGGTCTACAGTCTTCTTTGGTTTTCTTTTTCTTTTTGGATTATGAAAATGGTCATGTCAATGTAGCCATCAACTTTATCATGATTGGATTAGTAATGATGTTTTTTAGTATTATTGAACCATGGTTCATTTTCTTTGTTGATTATTCTTTTCTCATTCTCTCTCTTGTGAGAAGAAAAGAAAATGAGCTCTCATGGTTGCTAGTTCTCCTTCATCATCCTCCTCTTGATAAATTCTTTTGATCTCATGTGTTGAGAGAAAAAGAATCCACATAGACAAACACCTCCATCTTTCTCTTCTACACAACCTAGGACATCAAGACTAGCGATTTTGTTACCCTAGTTGCCTCGGCTCAAGGTGGAGTTCGGTGTACATCTCTCGGGTGGATCGTCTTCGAGTCAAGAAGGCCGCGGAAGTAACAACGGTCCGGATCGACCCTCGAAGCATGGACGGACGAGTAGGACAGCGGAATGAAGACCCGAAGGACTGGTGTCGTGAGGTATAATTTCTACGGCATAGTAGTTAACGCCTCTAGCAGTTTGCTAGTTTCTAGTTTAGCAAAGATCCGGCTTTTAGTCCATGTTGCCTTTGCACTAAATAATTGTTTTTCGCCGTTTCCGCCTCCCCGTAAGAACCGGGATGAGCATCGTGGACTTACAGTAGAGACCTATAAGGCAAGACTTCTGGCGAAGGGTTTTCGTCAAAGACCAGGTTTGGACTATGACGAGACTTTTTCTCCCGTAGCCATGCTTAAATCCATTCGGATCCTACTTGCTATTACTTCTCACTACGACAATGAAATCTGGCAGATGGACGTTAAAACGACATTTCTAAATGGAGATTTAGAAGAATGCGTTTATATGGATCAGCCAGAGGGCTTCATTGACAGTGGAAGCAGCGGGAAAGCATGTAGATTGCTAAAATCCATATATGGGTTAAAGCAGGCATTACGGAGTTGGAACATTTGTTTCGATGATGTTATCAAAGAGTTTGATTTCATCAAAAATCCAAATAAACCTTGTGTTTATAAGAAGGCTATAGGGAGAGTTGTCACATTCCTCTTATTGTACGTGGATGACATTCTTATGATAGGAAATGACATTCCTATGCTACAGTCGGTCAAATCTTTCCTATCACTAAGGTTCTCCATGAAGGACCTGAGTGATGCCGGATACATTCTGGGCATAAGGTGTTGGTTGTATGTATGCCCTAGAGGCCAGTATTGTACAGATGATGTATATTATATTGGATGCTTGGACATATATGGAGAGGACTTTCTTGCTCGATATGATAGTATGCTATCTGGTTGCTCTTTACTTTAACATGTATACTTGTCTCTTTATACTGTCTTATCGTTACATGTTGGTAAAGCCCTTAGGATGTGTACTTGACTACCTGGACTATGATGCGTATCATACTAGTGGGGACATGGTAGTCCATAAGTACATCCTTCAAGGTCCCAAGTCATGGGTGTATCGAGACGGGGCATCGATATACCAGTGTAGACTAGCGTATACGCTTCTCGTCCCATGAGATGGGCGATGGATGATCCCATATCCATTGGTGCTTGACATCAGAGATGGTATACGGGTGCTCAGTGGAGACTGGGTACACTGGACGGACTCACCGAGAACTCCCAGATGGTATTATACCTCACGTCAGATGGCAGTTCTCTGGTGACACTTGTGCAGGTTAGTCTGTAGACCCGAGATCGTCATAGAGTCTTGTGTGATTCCCACTGTGCTTTGATTTCCACCTTACCACGTCCATGAGGGCATGCAAAACCGTGGTTTTTGGGTACAGTCCCGAGTCACAAGGAGGCAATGAGCGATAGGAGGGGTTTCGTCTCTCCCGGTATTGGGGGTTGATGTTGTGCTATGCTCGATTGACCGTAACAGGGAAGTCCCTAGCCAGGGCTGATTTAGAGATTTACCGGTAACTGTTACCAGTAGTTTCTCGACCCGTTATGAGTCTCACATCGGCACGAATTATCGGTTATTGGGGTGTGACGTTTACCACCCCTAGACTTGATATGCGACATATCTGATGAGGAGACCGGACTGTACGGGAAGTGTTACCGGCAGACTTTTACAGGAGTTGGAGCGGGCTTGCTTGCTGATCTTCTGATCGCTCAATACCCGGGTAGCCGTTACGTCCAGCTAGTACCGCTGACGACTTGTGGGTGCATGATGTGATCATCACCTACTGCCGGCGTATTGACGAGTCTTTAGAGTCCTACATAGAGGTTTTACTGGCTCAGGCAAAACGAAATAGGGGCGCATATGTGATATGTGCGGGACCGAGAATAATGCATGTATGTGATACCGTATTCTATTCTCGTGACTTTATGTATCGGTCGGTTATATATGTGATATAGCCGGGTTATCGAATCAAGTGTTGATTCGATAAGTCGATACATTGGAAGTTAGTCGGTTATATGTGATATGACCGGATTATTAAGTCAAGTGTTGATTTAATAATTTATTGTATAATTGTATATTTGATATACTAGTTTACATTAACTAACACATGTTCACTTAGGGTTTTTTCTCACATGTACACATCTTTACTATATATATGATATATATTAAAATGTGTTATCTTTTTGTATCATGGTTGATGATACATCATCCATGGGTGTATGAGACTTACATTATGCTAATTTTTAGTTTGGGTTTTTAATATTTAAAGTAAATACAAAATCAAGTGGAGGATTAGAAAATGCATGAAGCTTGTGGATGCATTGACTAATTCAACTTGAGTTTGTATTTTATTATGGATATTTATTAACCCAACCATAACAATTAGCCTAAGGTTAAGTCTCTACAAGAGTTAGTATATGATACTCACTCACCATGGTTAGAACACACACTTGATCATTATCCTCTTCTCTTTTCTTTTGTTCATCATCTTCATTTCTCAAAAGAAAAGCTTGGTAGGGTTTGATCCAAAGTGAGAAATAAAAATCCAAAGAGAACCCACTTCCTATTTCCCCATCCACTACTAGACTAGCACTTTAGTATAGGGTGTTTGCTTCACTAATTCTCAAATTAGTGAAGTAGTAGCTTGAGTCGAAATTCCCTCGACGTAGATCATCTTCGGCCTCGGAGACTTCAAGCAAGGTCGCATCTTTCGCCTCGTGAAGCCATGCAAGAGCCCGGGAGAACCTTGATCGCAGCGAAGGGACTTCAACAAGGAGCAAATGAAGTCAAGGACCGATCTACAAAGGTTGTATTTCGTGTTCCCTTAGAAGTAAAGTTGTTTACATACTATTAGTTTCGCCTAAACTCTAGTATACGATCTTGCTTAGGGTTGTTCGGCACATAAAAATTTAATTTTGGCATGGTCGATGCATTGTAGAGCCTTGTTAGTGTGCCTAGTAACCCTACAGTGGTATCAGAGCCTAGCTAGAGTATTAGGTGATGTGTTAACGAAGTTAAAACCCCGATCGAACCCGACAATGTCAATGTTAACCCTCTCTCTGTACATTTTTTAAAAACTGTGTATTTTCAGAATTAAAAATACCTAAAACAATCAGCAGGTAATTTTAAGGGTTACCATGAAAAACGAGCCCTCAAAGCCTCCACGTGGCCGCGGAACCGCGGCACTATGCCACCATTTGCGGCGGTTCCGCGGCAGAGAAGGAGTATTGGGGACGGTTCTTCATGCAGTAATTTCCAGTATCATTCCTGCATCTTTCTGGGTATTTTTATTGTGACTCATGTGTTGAGTATTTTTTGGGGTTTATTTTGTAATCATCGATTCGATCGGAGAATTTAATTTTGTTTTGTTATTCCGGATAATTTAGAAAGTATTAAAATGTTCGAACGGATATCATTAACTCGATTTTTCCCGGCACGAAAAACATTCAAGTGTTGAATTTTTCTCGGGTTTAAATCTTTCGGAAATACGTGCATGTGACGTGATGGACCCTCTAGAAGACAACAAACCTTAACTCGATTATGTGACTGTCTTGAACTGCCTTTTGAACCTTAGGGTTTGAGGCAGTACGGTTTGCCACATGTGAGGCGTTGGCTTGACCCTTCTACGGCTGGACCGTTGCTACTGTGACGTATTCTGGAATTTTTGAACTCCGCTCAAGTGTTGAGCTATTAATGGAAATCTTGGGTATTTGATTATTCGATCGGAAAGTTTAATACTGTCTATTTATCTGGAATGTGATACAATATGTGGAATTCATACAGTTAGGCATGAAATGCGAAATATGTGATATTTCGGATTTACGATGTCTAAAGAGATTGTGGATTCCTGATGTTGTAGTTTTACACTTTCTTTTCTGTGACCGTAAGTGTAATATGTGATATCGCCGGTTTCGTTGCTATATGTCAACGACAATTGGGATGCGCATATTTACTTACGTTGATAACATGTGATGTTATGTGTTGCTGGATATGTTATATTGGATCGTCGCGTTTTGGATAGCCGGGTTTTTTTATGTGAGATGAGAGTTTTTATTTTCATTCATGTAAAATAAAATGTATGTAATATTCTTTTATTGGGGCACTTCTGGGATGAGGTTGATGTCACCTTTTGTATATTATTTACTTTTATGTATTAGGATAGACCCAAGAAGGAGAGCACAAGTAACCGGGTTCTAGAGTCCAGTGGGAGACCAACTCGAGGAGTCGAGTCCGGGTCTCCTAACTCTAGAATTGGTAGGGTTGCTTGCCGCTCTCGTAGGGGTCTAGGGGTGTGGGTTTGGCTATTCATCGCGACCGCGGAATCCGTGTTTTATAGAGGCTCAAAATAAAACACGGACGTCCTAGTATATCAAATATTTCATATGTTTCTTCTGCTGCGATATCAGTGATGTGATCATGTGATGTGATGTGATAAATACAGTATATAGTATATATGATATATTATATAGGCGTTACTTATGTTTTACACCCGCGCTAGCCCTGCCCCGCTCTGCCGTTAGTTAACTAACCTAACGGTGCACGAGGGGACATCGACGCGAATGCGGATGGCACAAGTGTACGTCGTATTTATCTGTGATGTTTAGGTAACTTAAATGATGGGACTTCATTAATGTGATTAATAAAAGAAAAGAAACCTAAAAGATGTTGTAGAATCAAATTTTTCAAAAAGGGTAGCTACAGTTTTGCTTTGCATAGCGATATATATGATATATCCCCACCTTATTCGATGAGGAAAGAGCCGAGATCCCTTCACCGGGAGTGACCTCTTTAGCAAAACTGGCAGATGCTACAACACTCTGTTTGCTTTTGATTGCTTTTGGAGTTTTGCTTTGCATAGTGATGTATATGATATATCCTGCTCCTTATTCCATAAGGAAAGAGCTTAGATCCCTTCACCGGGAGTGACCTCTTTAGCGAAACTAATAAAAGCCTCAAAATCACTCCATTTCAAAATTCACTCGATTCTACAATGATATCAAGTTCATTACGCAATAGGTTTCAAGAAAAACCTGTCGTGGCCCTCCGTCATTGCAGATAAATCCTGCTCAGTATTCGTGCTACGTTTGTTGACCTTGTCAAGGCGTAGTGTGCGGTAGCTGACCAGTATTTACCTGTTTATGCATATGATGCAGATTGTTTTAGGGTAGTCGTACGGCCTTGTTGACCTTATCAAGGGTCGTGCGGGTGGGTTTAATTCAATCAAGAAATGACGGGTTGAACTTGACTTACGGTCTATGGTTTATTGACCTTGTCAAGGTCATAGATCGTTTGGGGCAAAATATTATCGGGAATTTCAAGTGTTGAGATTTGCAATGAGATTGCATACCTTCTATGAGATAGTTGGATCCCGATACCCACTGCTAGAAATTGTTACTCCTGGGAGAGTTTTACACAGGACAATTAGCCGATCAAGTAGGTGTCTAGAAAGGTGTCAACGGGGTTACGCCTCTGGGAAAACGAGGTTTACTTTAATTAGGTCCGTGCGAAAGCACGGGGAACCTCCCTCAAAGTACCGACACTGGCCTGGCTGAAAGATTGGCGAAATTGTAGGGTGTAATTAATCCCGGCTAGTCTTTCCTTTTAAGGTTTGAAGGAAGATTTGATAAAAACAGTGGGAGCCATCCTGATTAGATAAAATATTAACCAATCTGATCTAGCAAGAGCATACGCTAAAGTGTTTTCTTCTCTCTCTCTCTCTAGGTAGCGACCATATCATGCCTTAATCAAGATAATAATATGGATGTATTGACCGAACCCGCATGTTATACTGTGCTGGGGAACGTTGGTTTCGTTCTTTCTTATAAAAGTTATAAGACTGAACAGGATATAGGGGAATACCAGGATTCCCATGCCACCCGAATGAAGAAAGTACATGTTGATGCATTTTCTTCGGGTGTGTTCGTTACAGAGAACTGTTTCCCCATTTGCGCTACGTCCTGGGTATTAGATACCGGGTCAGGATCCCATATATGTAATCGGTTACATGGGCTTAGGAAAGGTAGAGAACTTGGAGAAGGTGATAAAGACATAAGGGTTGGAAATGGTGCAATTGTTGCAGCTAAAACCGTCGGGGAATATCACCTAGTATTGCCAACTGGTAATACATTGATTCTGAACGAATGCTATTACATGCCGAACGTGATATGCAACATTATATCGGTTTCTTTTTTGAGTAAAGAGGGATATAATTTTGTATTACAAGATAATCTTATGAACATTTTCCTAAACCAAAAGTTGGTTGGATCAGGAACGATGTGCAATGTCATTTATGTTCTAAATCAATCAACAGTTCTGAGCATTACAAACACACACAAGAGGAAGAGTTCAGAAATGAACGAATCCTTCTTATGGCATTGTAGACTGGGTCACATCAATGTGACACGACTAGCTAAGTTGCATAAGGATGGATATTTAAATCTGTTAATTATATGTATGCCCTAAAGGCCATTACTGTACATAGGATGTATATTGTAGTGGATGCTGGGACATATATAGGGATGACTTTCTTGCTCGACATGATAGTATACTATCTGGTTACTCTTTACCTTAACGTGTATACTGATTGTCTCTCTGTTACATGTTGGTAAAGCACTTAGGATGTGTACTTGACTACCTGGACTATGATGCAGATCATACTAGTGGGGACATGGTAGTCCATAAGTACATCCTTCAAGGTCCCTAGTCGAGGGTGTATCGAGACGGGGCATCGATATACCAGAGTAGACTGGCGTATACCTTCTCGACCCATACAGATGGGCGATGGATGATCCCATATCCATTGGTGTTTGACATCAGAGATCATATACGGGTGCTCAGTAGAGACTGGGTACACTGGACGGACTCGCCGAGAACTCCCAGATGGTATTATCCCTCATGTCAGATGGCAGTGCTCTGGTGACACTGGTACAGGTTAGTCTGTAGACCCGAGATCGTCATAGAGTCTTGTATGATTCCCACTGTGCTTTGATTTCTACCTTACCACGTCCAAGAGGGTGTGCAAAATGGTGGCTTTTGGGTACAGTCCCGAATCACATGGAGGCAATGAGCGATAGGAGGGGATTCGTCTCTCCCGGTATAGGGAGTTGATGTTGCGCAGTGTTCGATTGGCTATAACCGAAAATCCCTGGCCAGGGTTGCTGAGATTTACTGGCAAGTGTTACCAGTAGTATCTCGAACTGTTATAGACCTCATATCGACAAGACTTATCGAGTTATTGGGGTCTGACGTTTACCACCCCTAGACGAGATATGCGACATATCAGACGAACAGACCGGACTGTACGGTAAGTGTTACTGGTTGGATTCACAGGAATGTGAGCGGGCTTGCTCGTCGATCTTCTGATCGCTCAATACCCGGGTGGCCGTTACGTTTAGCAGACCGCTTGCGGCTTGTGGGTGCTTGATATGATCATCACCTGCTGCCGGCGTATTGACGAGTCTTTAGAGTCCTACACAGAGGTTTCCTGGCCCAAGCGAAACGAAATAGGAGCGCATATGAGATATGTGCGGGACCAAGAATTATACCAGTATGTGATACTGTATTCTATTCTCGCAATTTGTATCATTGGTCGGTTATATGTGATATAGCTGTGTTACCGAATCAGGTGTTGATTCGATACAATGATACACTTGATATTAGTCGGTTATATGCGATATGACCGGATCGTTAAATCAAGTGTTGATTTAATGATTTAATGTATAATTATGTATTTGTTATATTACTTTACATTAACTAGTATTAGTTCACTTAAGATGGATTTTCTCACTTGATGTGCACATTGTATATATGATATAGTTTTGTGCACTAGTTTGTATCATGTTTGATGATACATGCAAACTTGGGTGTATGTTTGAATTAAACCATGGTTAGTTAATGGTTAGGGTTTCATTTACTTTATTTGCTTATTCATTTATCTATTTATTTATCCATTTTAGAAAGAAATAAAATGGTGGCTAACTTTGGATTTTCTTTGAAGCTTCATGAAGCTTTGAAATGGTTGACCATTTTGTTTCTTTCCTTACCCCTAACCATTCACTTAAACCTTGGTTTATTCTCTACACTTAACCATGGTTGATAAAATGATAAGAATGACTTTATTTCCATTTATTCATTATTCATATCATATTATCTTCTTCTTCTTCTTCTTCAAGAAGAAAGAAGCTTGCCAGCTTCAATGGTGAAATGAGAAGAAGAGTGAGAAATCCAATTCTAAAGTGAACCCACGTCCTATTTCTTCATCCTCTACCACTTGCCAAGTAGTATAGGGTGTTTTCTTCACAAGTTTCATGACTTGGTGAAGTTGGAGCTTGATCTTGAGTTGCCTCGACGTAGATCATCTTCGGCATCGAAATCGACGACCTAGCCCGCCCATTTCTCCGGTGAAGCCGACGCTAGAGTCCGGGATCCAATGATCGCAGTGAGGGAACATCTTCACGGTCCTAAGGAACTGGAGGACCGGATCTACAAAGGTTGTATTTTTCGTTCACTCTTAGTTAAGTTGTTAACTAGTTGCATGTTTCGCCTAATCTCTAGTCAACGATCGCATTAGGGTTTCTCGGCACCGGAAATTTTTGAATTTGGCATGGTTGATGCCTTGTGAGACCTCATTAGTGTGCCTAGGAACCCTATAGTGGTATCAGAGCCTAGCTAGAGCCTTAGGCGATGCGTAGACGATGTTAGAAACCCGATCGAACCCCGAAACCCTAATTCTAAGCCTTCTCTGTACATTTTTCAAAACTGTGCATTTTTCCCAATTACAAATATGCAGAAAATTAAGCAGGGTTTTTTATGAATTACTGTGGAAAACGGGGTCCTAATTCCGTCAAACTGCCGCGGAACCGCGGCCGTACCCCACGTGGCGCGGCGGTTCCGCCGCCATTATTGTCACGACCCGAAAAGTACGGAACATGACCGGCACTTAAACTACGAAACGTCTCGAGGCGTTCGTAATCTAAATAAGCCGAAATCCCAGAAATCCAAACCAAGAAAAGTAGTAGAGTGAAGGAAAACCAATTTAAATCAAGTACTTTTAATAGCATAAGCTGAATTATGCGTTTTTAAAAACATCAAATATTTCCTGAAAATTTCGGCAGAGTCTCCTTTGTAAATACTGGCCCCCAAACGGAATACAACATGAATAGTATACGAAATCAATAAAAAGGCATCCCCAAGCGGGAGCTAGCTCTTCGTCAATCGACGGTCACAACCACACAAGCAATATAATATACAACGCCAAGGGCGAGGATCAAAACTCAAAAGGAATCTCAAAACCACAAGAAAACCACAGAAATATAACGTGTGACTTTAAGGTCGAAAGAATAACATCACTGGTCTCTATCTCAAAAATAAATACATGTTTGGTTGATGGAACTTCTAGATACAACAGAGTAATAATATACAAGTTATATAATGGGGGGTACGATATAAGTAAACCCACCTACTAGCAAATCACCCGAAGGAAACTAAGCCCGCAAGCCGTAAAGAAACCTGTACGGCAAACCTGCAAGAAACTGGGGCACAACGGGGGTGAGTTGCCAACTCGTGAATAGAAAAACATCTACGAACAGAAATCGCATAAATAACGCAACCTAGGTCAATGATCATAATATATCCTCAATTATATATATAACATGCAGCCTATAACAAAGGCCAGGGTAAATATCTAACCCGAGTGTAATCTCATGTGCCCGTGTCGGTGCCTCAGGTAGCAATATATCATATGAATGAGGTATGAATGCATGAAAACAGAATACATGTAAATGAAGAAACTGTTTTCATAATTTAGTGAGATTTCTTTTGTATTTTTAAAATGAGGTATCATAATGAAATCAGCATAAAACAGTGCCTAGCATCGGCACAAAACGTAATCCCAATATCTCGATATCTCTGTATCACAGTCTCTGTACCTCAATATCTCGAAATCTCAATGTCTATATCACAATATCTAGGGCGCCGTCAGTCTAGACCGGCCCCTACCATCCATCTCAAGACCACGACGGTATCCTCCGGATATCCGACGCGTCGGGTAATATCACCGGTAGGTAGTGCTCCCCTGCCAGGCTCACATCGTCATCATCACGCGCTTCTTGCCCCGGGGTACCTTACCGGGCCTACCATGTACCCGAAACGGTTCCTCCACTCCTCGAATCGGGTCTCGAAATCCATCAGCAAACTCATGGTGGACGACTCATACATCATGGGAAAACCGCACTTTTTATTTAAAAGAGAGGGAAGAAGCTTATACAAGTTTTGCGGTTTTCCCCCAAATCCAGAAAATCTCATAGAAATCCGAATCATCAAAAGCATGTAAAACCATGAATATAAGCATGAGCATCCATGAATACGGCATATAATGAATAACAGTATGCACGAAGTGACAAGTAACAACTACAATGTTTAAACTAGCATATAATGCAAGCAACTAATCATCATGTCAAAACTACTAGTTAACAAGCTACATTAGGCGATAATATTTTCTAAGGTGTGCGTGACATGGCAATTACCGATGAAGATGTGTGTGAGCCGGCAAGCAAGTGTTCGTGGTACATACGCATCATCGGTAATGGTGCTGGTGTCCTAACAGTATGATATCAACAATGCAATAAGAAATTATAATATAAATATGCGATGCGGAGCGAACAGTAATAATGAGCGGGAGCTAAATACTAAACACAACGATAACTAATCTGCATTACCCTAATATACATCCTACAAATGGTGCCTTTTGAAATAACACGAATCATGGGGTTTTGAAAATAGGGGCTACGGTGTTTTTATGAAAAGATACGTTTTTTGAAATATCCGTAGAATCCCTTGACCTGTCTTTTAAAATACCCACGATCCGTTAGTTTTGAAATATGTAGGAGTCTAATCTAGTCTAACAACTATACTAAACTATACGGCTGAACTAACAAGCTGAACTACAGGTAAGGAAACCGCCTAACATCTGAGTCGATACATATGCATACCTGTATATATACAGTCGGTGATCCCGCCTCAATAATATCATATCCGATACCATATCTATAACCAGACATCCCAAGTCAAGAGTGCGGATCAATCATCAAAATAGAGCTCGTACGTAAATCCGTCGTACGGCATCCCCAAATATGGGTACGGGTCAATATCACATTCATCATACTATTCACCTAGTATCCTCTTTATCAAATATCATGATCGGGGTACTGATCTACGTCTAGTACAATACTGATACCGCCTAAGTATGCATGCAAGTGTGTGAAACACTACGTCAAGGACCCGCTACAACGTCATGTCGTATCTCAAATACGAACCCTGCTATATCACCGAAGTCACAACCTCAATTCAAATCTCATCGACTCATATCAAACCCAAGCCTCAAATCCGTATGTGAACACAAAGTCCCATACCCATGTGAACACATAACTTTATATTCCCGTATAAGCACAAATGAAATAAGAAAGTATGCAAGTATGGGTTGGTGTGTGCATGTGTGGTGCGACCACTACTCTAGGGTTTCGCGACACTAAACATCCAAGAACACCAAATATCCATATTATCATCAATAAACTCAAACAATATATAAACAATATATATATGTGTGTATACGTATTTGTATACATCACCACGAACTGCGGGGGTGCTATACGCCATCCACCTGACTTCTCCCCATAGATATAAATCTACTCACCTGGTCCTCGCTCGCCGGTGCCGACGTCGCCACGCGCTTGCTTGTCGTCTCGAAGTACACATGGGGTACCTACATATCATAACGCACCGTATCGCATTAAAACCAAATTCGAAATCGAAACGGCATACGAAAATCAAATCGGCACGCGTATCACGCATAGGTCAAAACCTATCGCCTACGCATGCAAGAATGGCCAAACCAACTCTCGATGTCGATGTACAAACGTCAGACCATCGAGAAAAACCCAAATACACTCATTTGCACATTCACGAACACTAATTTTAATATAAAATAGGTTAAAACTCACAAAAACCCCAATTTCACTTAAAAAGTCATTTTTCCGAAAATCTAGCAAGCATAATTCGCCGTTTTTGTACAAAACATGATGTTTAAACAAATGTAGCGGCCATAATACTTATTAAATATCTTAAATAAGTCATAAAAACCATTTCCATAATTTAATCTCATAAATTTGCATAATTTCCAAAATCCTAGTTTGCAAAAATATCAATTTTTAACACCTTTTAAAGCAAAATTCACAATTCATCAATTAAGCTTGGTTTTGCATGATCCAAAATCATTAAACCACTCATTATAATATTAATAATGACATGAAACCTAAATTTAGATTTTAATCCCAATATAAAAAAATTTCAAAAAAAACCTAGTTAGCAAAAAGCACATTTATCACAATTTCCAACTAACAAATTTTGAAATTAGTAACTAGATTAGGTTTTAGCAAGAATTAACATGTTAATCTACTCATGGCAACCTTAATGATGTGATAAAACCCTATCTTGATTTTAATCTCACATATAACCATTAATTCCACAATTCAAGTTTGCAATATGAACACCAATCAAACACCAAATTTAGTTAAATTGGAGTAATTAACCAACAATTAAGATATGGGTTAAGATTTATACCTCCCAATTAGAGATCTAGCAAGGATCTAAGCCTCCCAAATTGCTCTCTTGCTCCCAAAATCCATGGTAGATAGGCAAATAAATAATGGGTAGGAGTTGGATTTCGGTTTTGAGTTTTAGTTGATTTTTCATGAAATTTTTGTGAATTTTTTTTTTAGAAGAGATGAGATGAGGAATGAGAGGGGAGGGCTGCTGAAATGTGCAGGTTTCGGCCAGCATGGGGGTGGGGAATGGGTGAGGGAGGAGAGAGAGTGAAGTGGAGAAAGTGGAAAAAGTCAAAGTCCACCATTGTCTATCATTTTCCTTTCCTTTCTTGGTGATTGGAGAGAGAGAGAGAGGGAGGGCTGTCACGGTGGGGCCGGCCACATGGGGAGAGGGATAGAGGATGAGGTGTGGGTGTGTGGGTTAGGGAAAAAGATAAATGTATTACCCCGATTCCCGTAAACCCTAAATTCACCGGAAAAAGCCTTCTTCTTCGATATTTTCTAAACCGTTTTGACAAACGATTTTATTTCAAAAACCACATGATAAAATTTTATTTAATGTTTTATGATGCAAAAAATTTGTTTCAACTCATTCCAATTTTTAATTTTCCCTAATTAAATGTATTAGTGACGACTTAAGATAATATTAAAATAATTAATTTCGGAAAAATTTTCAGAAAATTTAAAATTTCACCAGTGACTCAATAAACACCAAATACTAGCAATTACATAATTAGAATATGTATATTTAATTTTATAATAAAGATATTTGTATTTTAACTTTTTGCAGAAAACCCCCTTATTTTACCGTTTTTTTTTTAAATTTCCCTGAAACGATTTTCAAAACGTTACAATTATGTTGATTCTTTGACCACACTTTGCACAGTAATGTTTATATTGACTCCTGTGTTTTCTGGGTAATTTTAATGTATACTCAACAGTTGAGTTTTCTGGGTTGTATTGGGGACTCCGTGTTTCGATCGGGAAGTTTAACTTCGTCTGTGTTTTTCCGGATAATTTTAGAAAATCTTGAAAAGTTCGACCGGATATAAATACCCACTTTTTCCCCTGTCGGGAAATTTCCAAGTGTTGGATCTTTCTGTAGTTTAAAGACGTTCTAAGTAGTGCAAGTAACGCGATGGACCCTCTAGAAGACAACAAACCTTAACTCGATTATGTGACCGTCTTGAACTGCCCTTTGAACCTTCGGGTTTGGGGCTGTACGGCGTGCCACATGTGAGGCGTTGGCTTGACCCTTCTACGGCTGGACCGTTGGTACTGAGTCATGAACTGGATGTTTTTAAACTTGTTTCATGTGTTGAGCTGTTTCGGGAAAACTTGGGTGTTTGAATGTTCGATCGGAAAGTTTAACATTTTCTATTTATTTGGAATGGGATACAATACTTGGAATCCACAAGTAGTTATGAGATAATTGATATGAATGTTATAAACACAACACTTTAGTCTCACTTGATCGGTTGCCATGGAATTTTGATGTGATCAAAAGTCCGTCGCAATCACGTAGCGTACGCGGATACTCGCCGGATAAACTTAATAGACTGCTACACCCCATAGCCCCAACCAAGTGACTGTAGGAGAACCCCGTCGCCGAAAGCATCCGTCCGGGTGCTCGCGGCAGCGATGTTCCGCCTTGGTGCACTTCATCGACGGCATCGGGGGTGCGGCCGTCTATTGAAGTCTGCGAGGAGCATTCGATCAGGATGTCGAGAATCTTGTTGAATTACCCGACTTGATATTGAAAAGTGTTTTCTATAATGAGACTAAAATGCGGGGTTTATAATTGTTAGGCATGCGATGTCTAAGGAATTCATTTGATTAGGCATGCGATGTCTATGCAGGTTGCGGATTCCAACTGTTGTAGTTTTACACTTTCTTTTCTGTGACCGTAAGTGTAATATGTGATATCGCCGGTTTCGTTGCTATATGTCAACGACAATTGGGATACGCATGTTTACTTACGTTGATGACATGTGATGTTATGTGTTGCTGGATATGTTATATTGGATCGTCGTGTTTGAATAGCCGGGGTTTTTTATGTGAGATGAGTGTTTTTCATTTTCATTCATGTAAAAACTTGTATGTAATATTCTTTTATTGGGGCACTTCCAGGTTGCGGAAGTTGTTACCATTTGTATATTATTTACTTTTCCGCTCTAGGATAGACCCAAGGATGAGGGCACAAGTAACCGGGTTCTGGAGTCCAGAGGGAGACCAACTCGAGGAGTCGAGTCCGGGTCTCCTAACTCTAGAATTGGTAGGGTTGCTTGCCGCTCTCGTAGGGGTCTAGGGGTGTTGGTTTGGCTATTCATCACGACCGTGGAATCCGTGTTTTATACTGGCTCGTGATAAAAATATGGACGTCCTAGTATATCCAATATTTCATATGATTCTTCTGCTGCGATATCTGTGATGTGATCATTTGATATGTTCTGTGATAAATACTGTATATAGTATATATAATATATTATATAGACATTACTTATGTTTTACACCCGCGCTAGCCCTGCCCCGCTCTGTCGTTAGTTACCTAACCTAACGGTGCACGAGGGGACATCGAGGCGAATGCGGATGTCATAAGTGTACGTCGTATTTATCTGTGATGTTTAGGTAAATTTAAATGATGGGACTTCATTAATGTGATTAATGAAAGAAAAAGAAACCTAAAGATGTTGTGGAATCGAATTTCAAAACAAAAACAGGTAGCTACAGTTCTTGCTTTGCATCGCGGTGTCCCCTGTAGAACATCCTGCACCTTATTCGATAAGAAAAGGACCGAGATCCCTTCACCGGGAGTGACTCCTTTAGCAATAACTGGCAGATGCTACACACTCGGTTTGTCTTTTGATTGCTTCTATAGTTTCTGCTTTGCACAGTGATATATATGATATATCCCGCACCTCATTCGACGAGGAAAGGGCCGACGATCCCTTTACCGGGAGTGACCCCTTTAGCAAAACTAGAAAAGCCTCAAAAACACTCCATTTTAAAATTATTTGATTCTACAACGATATCAAGTTCATTACGCAATAGGTTTTCAGAAAAACCTATCGTAGCCCTCCGTCATTTCAGATAAGTACTAGTTAGTATTCGTGCTGCGGTTGTTTGGCCTCCGTCAAGGCGTAGTGTACAGTAGCTAACTAGTGATTATCTGCTAGCATATGATGCGATTGGATTAGGGTATTCGTACGGCGTTGTTTGGCCTCCGTCAAGGGTCGTGCGGGTAGGTTTAATTCAATCAGGAAATGACGGGTTGAACTTGAGTAGCGGACTATGGGTTGTTTGGCCTCCGTCAAGGTCATAGGACGCTAGGGGCAAAATATTATCGGGAATTTCAAGTGTTGAAATTTGCAATAAGATTGCATACCTTCTATGAGATAGTTGGATCCCGATACCCACTGCGAGTAATTGTTACTCCTGGGAGAGTTTTACACATTACAATTAGCCGATCAAGTAGGTGTCTAGAAAGGTGTCAACGGGGTTACGCCTCTGGGAAAACGAGGTTTACATTAATTAGGTTCGTGCGAAAGCACGGGGGACCTCCCTCAAAGTACCGACACTGGCCTGGCTGAAAGATTGGCGAACTTGTAGCGTGTAATTAATCCCGGCTAGTCTTTCCTTTTAGGGTTTGAAGGAAGATTTGATAAAAACAGTGGGAGCCATCCTGATTAGATAAAATAATAACCAATCTGATCTTGCAAGAGCGCACGTAGAGTGTTTCTTCTCTCTCTCTCCTGGTAGCGACCATGTCACGCCTTAATCAGGATAATAAAACGGATATATTGACCTAACCCGCTTGTTATACTGAGCTGGGGAACGTTGGTCCCGCTTCAACTTATAATTGTTATAAGACAGAGCAGGAAATTGGGGATTACCAGGATTCCTTTGCCGCCCAAACGAAGAAAGTGCATGATGATGCATCTTCTTCGGGTGCGTTCATTACACAGAACTGTTTCTCAGTATTCTTTACGTTCTGGGTATGTGATACCGGATCAGGATCCCGCATATGTAATTTGTTACATGGGCTACAGAAAGGTAGAGAACTGAGAACGGGTGATAAGTTTCATGAGGCAGAAAACGGGGCAAGTGTTGCAGCCAAGTCTGTTGGTCACTGTTACCCTGTATTACCAATACATTGATTCTGAACAAATGCTATTAGATACCGAACCTGATGTACAAAATCATATCAGTCTCTTTATTAGTAAAGAAATGATAAAATTTTGTATTGATGGATAATGTTTTGAACATTTCCTATATCAAAAGTTGATCGGTTCAGGCATGTTATCTAAAAGCATTGATGTTCTAAATCAAATTACAGTTCTTAGTATACGGAACACATACAAGGGGAAGAGTTCAGAAATGAACGGATCCTTCTTGAGGTATTGTAGACTAGGTCATATCAATGCGACCCGACTAGCTAGAGTTACATAAAGATGCATATTTAAATTAGTTTGAATTTACATCTTATGAAACTCGCCAGTCATGTCACAAAGATAAAATGACCATAGCTCTGTTTACTGGAAGCAGAGAAAGAGTTAGTGAACTCTTGGGATGATACATGTAGATGTATCTAGGTCCCCTGTCTACACATGCCAAGACCGGTTCTTTATACTTCATTATATTCTCTGATAATCTCTCAAGATTTAGATATATGTTCCTGTTGAAACACAAGTCCGAACCTTTTGAGATATTCGCAGAATATAAATTAGAAGTAGAGAACCAAACACCGGGTATAAGTATTATGTCCTATGATAAGATCAGGGAGGAGAATACTTGTGCATAGAATTCCTGGACTATTCTAAAGGAGAATGAGATTCTCTCTCAGCATTACTACTCCGTATACACCATAGCACGATGGTATATCGGGACGGAGCAATCACACCCTATATGATAAAGTGTGCTCTATGATGAGTACTACTGAGTTGCCTATTTCCTTTAGGGAGTTATGCACTTATGAAGTTGCATACCTATTGAATCGGGTTCCGATCAAATCAGTTACCTACCACTTCATATGTGATATGGAAAGGGAAGAGCCCATATCTTAAGTTAGTTAAGATTTGGGGGTTGTTCGGCCTATGTCTAAAAGCAAAATCCGGACAAGCTCGAGACAATGTCTGTTATGTAGAACTGGAAATGTTCCAGCTATACAAACTGCAGCTGATGATTTGGTAGAACCGAAGGATTCAATAGTAACCAACGAACCTCAGCCTGTCCGCCGATTGTTAGTGTATATGCCCTAGAGGCCATTACTGTATCATACTAGTTTGTATATTACTTAATGGAAGCTTGGGATATTCACCTTGTATATACAATCTTGCTCAAAATAGTAGTATGCTACTTGGTTTGTTTCTACTTCAATGTGTACATGTGTTTATTTTAGTATATCACCTATACACATTAGTGGAGCCCTTAGGATCTTTGCTTGATTACCAGCGTTGTGATGGCAGTCACACTAGTGGGGCTGGGTAATCTATAAGCACATCCTTATGCAGGTCCCTGGTCGCAGGACTATCGAGACAGGGCATCGATACTCCGGAGTAGACTAGCGCATGCGCTTCTCATCCCAGTGTGGGAGACGGTCTGTTCCACAGCCATCGGTACATCGTACTTGAGATAGTATGCGGGTGCTCGTTGGGTTACGAGTACACTGGACAGGACTCGTCAGGAACTGACTAGTTGGTATTATGCCTATCGTCAGTTATCAGTTCTCAGGTGACATGAGTACAGCTTAGTCCGCTGACTTGACACTGTCACTTCGCCTCGAGTGTGTTCCCACTGTACTTTGATTACTACCCTACCACGGCTCAAAGGAGTCGTGCAAACAGGTGGTAGTTGGGTGCAGTCCCGAAGCACTTGGAGGCAGTGACGGTTAGACAGGATTCGTCTCTCTCGGTATTGGGGGTTGACATCGCGCTGTGTCTAGGAGAGCCATTACACGAGTAGTCCCTGGCCAGGGCAAACGAGATATACTGGTAGGCTTCCAGTGTTATCTCAGGGTGTTTTGGGCTTCACTCCGACACGACTTGTACCGCTATTGGGGGACTGACGTTTACCGCCCCCTAGGCCCGCCATGCGATGTATCAGACGAACAGACCGGACTGTACGGAGAATGTCACATTCAGGCTCAGTAGGAGTTCAGATGGGTTTCACCTCGTCAGTCTTCTTGTCGGCATCTACCTGGGGACCGTTACGCACTGCTAGTGCCGCTTGCGGTCTGTGGTTAAACCCACTGCCAGCGTAGTGTCGAGTCTTTAGAGTCCCACACAGAAAGCTATTCGCCTTTAGGCAAAAGAGTAGAGGTCGCATGGTTTTGCGACAGGTCGCATGGTTTTGCGACAGGGTTCGGTCACATCCGTGCACTTGTGCACGTACAGTGTCCGGACAGTTTACACTAGCGGGCTTTGGTTTAAGCCAGATCCTAGTGTACCTTTTGGGATTGGATTTATCCAGTATGTATTCATGTTCCTCGGAACGCGGATGCGGGTGTGTATGCACAGTTGACGGAGAGACAGAGGCAGAGGATTCTCATTAGGGTTGTTGACCGTTGACAGTTGACCATTGACTTTTTGCTCAACCCTAATGAGAATATAATATGTGATTAACAATAATATTAATAAAGTATTGTGGTGACATGGTTGTTGAGGGGTTGACTTTGTTGACTTGTTGACTTTGTTGACCGGTTGACTAGGTTGGATTAGTTGACCATCATGATGACAATGGCTATCATTTCATGGCAAAGACTTTTTACTTGCTTGTTTCTTTTGTGAGAAATGAGTGCATGAAATGATTTAGCCATTTTGACTTGAACCATTTTACACAATACTTGATTATTATTTTTGTGATGATGGTTATGGATTATGAGAGCCAAATGAGAAAAGTCTTCTCTCATTCTTTCATGCTCATTCTCTCTCTTGTTCTTGAGCTCTCATCTTCCTCCTCTTGCTCTCCCTCTCTTGACTCTATGGTTCACTTGTCTCATGAGTTGAGAACCAAGAACCATAGATAAAATCCCATACAAACTCTTCTCTACTCACTCTAGTTCACAAGGTTTAGCAAACCGAGTGAACTAGTTTCTTCAAAATTCGAAGAAGGAGCCAAAGGTTGAAGCTTTCAGGTGGATCTATCTTCGGCGCAAGGAGACGACGGGGAGAAGCCGATTCGGACGACCATCGAAGCTTGAAGACGAAGGAGTTCGAGCAAAAGAAAGGTATAACCCCCTAACCGAGTAGTTAGCAACTCGTAGTTAGGTTGTTAGTTAGATGTTTAACAAAGATCCGGTTTTGAGTCCATGTTACCACCTCTAAGAAAATTGTTTTTCACCAAATTCCGCATGCCCGAAAGTATCGGGAGAGGTAGCATGGACTTACAGTGGTATCAGAGCCTAGTTAAACTCTATCTAACATGTTAGCAAAGTAGCTAGAAGATCGATCAAAGAAAAAGTCGCAAAACGAACCCCGTTTTTAAACTTTCTGTCAATTTTAAAAGTGCTGGAAATTTTTTTTGAGATACACCAAAAATCGACTCAGGGTTTTCTGAAGAAACTGCAAAAATTTGACCCCCTAACTCGATCAAAGCGCCGCGGTTCCGCGGCGCGAGCTTGCTCCCGCCGCGGAACCGCGGCTGAGTTGACTCGGTCATGGGGTTTCTTCTTTGCAGTTTGCTCATAGGGGTATTTTGGGATTTTTGGAATATGTGTTTTCTGCCCAGATTTTCCAGAACGAAAATTTTGTATTTAGGGCCTATAAATCCGTATTTTTGATCGAACTTCTAAAAACTTAAGCTGACGGGTCTTTTCTGTGATGTGATATTTGTATTGAATGTCTACTAATCGCTATATGTCGATTAGTGGGGGTTATACAAATCTGTGATCTGTAATTTCATTGGAATGTGTATATGAATTCATTGGATTGTCGCGGGTGAATAGCCGGGGGTTGTGAGACGAGAGTTTTCTTTTCTTTCAATTCATGTAAATTTGTAAATTGATGTAATAATTATTTGTATGGCCGCACAATCGGGTCGGGGTTGTAGCCGTCATTGTATAATTTCTTTTTACTGTTTTTGCTCCTAGGATAGACCCATGGAGGGGGTGCACAAACTACCGGGTATGCCGAAGTGCCGAGTGGCCTACTCACGGGGATGAGGGAGGTTGCTTCGCTTCGGGTACTTGGCGGGTAGTTTGCCGCACCCGTAGGGGTCTTGGGTGGGGTTTTGGCTATTCACCGCGACCGTGTAATCTGCTTTTCGTTACAGGCTCGTACGAATTGCAGGTTCCTAGTATATCCAATGTGTTCATCTGTGATCTGAAATGTCTATCATTGCAATATATCTATATATGATATTATTTAGGCGTTGCTTATGTTTTACAGCCGCGCTAGCCCAGCCCCCGCTCTGTCGTTAGTTAAGTAACCTAACGGGTAATGATGGGGCCCCGTGGCGAATGCGAATGGCATAAGCGTACGTCATATTTTGGTTGTTTTCTGCAATGGTAGGATTAAATGATGGGACGCATTAAAAGAACTAATGCAAGAATATCACGCATTAAAAGAACTAATGCAAGAAAATAAACCAACTTAAAGTCGTTGGAACACTTTTGAAAAACTACTCGGTTCTTTTCAAAATCAACTTTTAAAATGCGGAGTTTGAGCCACTCCTTTTAAAAGCTATCTCGTTCCATCGACTATATCAAGTTCACTACGTTCACGGTTTTGCCAAAACCATTCGTAGCCCTCCGTCGTTTCACATGAATAGTCAATAGTATTCAAGCTGTATATGTTGGCCAAAGTCAAGGCATAGTGATTGGTAGCTATTGGGTATTCATGTGTAGCATAGATAGATGCGTTGGTTTGGGACAGTCGTACTGCCATTTTGGCCAAAGTCAAGGCTAGGTACGGATGGATCCAAATTAACCTGGAGAATGACGGGTAGAACTTGACATGTGACTTATGATATTTTGGCCAAAGTCAAGGTCATAAGAGCATGGGGCAAAAATCCACATCGGGAGTTTCATAAGTACTGAAACTTGCTAGATTTGCATACCACTTGGAGTGTGATGATTCTGGTAGGATTCCTTCAGTTTCGTCACGCGATGATATTTGGATCCCTATCCTACTGTGAGTATATGCTACTCCTCGGGAAATTTCTCACTAAACGATCAATGCTATAAACCTAGTAGGTGCCTAGAAAGGTGTTAGCGGGGCTACGCCCCCAGGGAAAAGAGGTTATTTAATTAAGGAACTTCGCGAAAGCGTTGGAAAACCTCCCTCGAAGTACCGACACTGGCCTGGCTGAACGGTTAAGCAAGTATTGTGCGGTGGGATTGATCCCGACTAATTCTTCCTTTTTGGTTTGAGGAGGGATTCGAGAAACAGTGGGAGCCATCCTGTTTAGACAAACTAAAAACCATTCTAAACTTGCAAGAGCATCAAGCTGAGTGTTTCTTCTCTCTCCTAATTGCAGCGACCAATCAACATGACTGGACTTAAGTTACTTCTAGATAAAAACATACTGACAGGGCCAAACTACAAAGATTGGCTCAGGAATGTCAAGATGGCAATCACTTACGACAAGCTGGGGTATCTTCTTACCACCAAAGCTCCCCCTTTCCCTGGTCCCACTTCCAGCGTCGCGGATAAGGAAATCCGTAAGACTTGGGAGATTGATAGCGCGAAGGCCAAGTGCCTCGTACTTGCCTCTATGGACAATGAACATCAGAAGAGGCATGAGAATATGGACTTAGAATCCATATTTCTTCATACAAAAGAACTGTATGGAGAGCAATCTCGTATCGCAAGATACGAAGCGTCGAAAAAGTTATTTTCGGCAAGGATGGTCGTCGGATCATCAGTAGCAGAACACGTACTTAAGATGATCGGCTACATTGAGGTGCTCGCGGACCTAGGGACCACATTGGAGAGTGAGCTCTATACGGACTTAGTTCTCCAGTCCCTTCCTTCCACTTACGCCCAGTTTATACTGAACTTCAACTTACAAGAAAAGGTAGTTGAACTTTCAGAGCTCCTCAACATGCTGAGGAGCGCAGAGGGCACCCTACAGAAAGGTAGGGAAACATCCACTTTGTTTGTAGGAGGATCATCTTCTTCTAGGTCCAAGGCGAAAGCCAAGGGAAAGAAGAAGAAAGCCCCCGCCAAACCAAGAGGCGGTATTAGTAAAGTGGATACGAAGGGAAAAGCTAAAGCAACAAAGAAAGTGGGTAAGCTTGTGGATAAGGAAGAATGCTTCTATTGTCATAAGAAAGGACACTGGAAGAATGATTGCAGGGCCTGGAAGGCCAGAACACAGGATTGAAGCAGGTTGTAGCTTCAGCTTCAGGTGTGTATGTTATTGAAAACTGTCTTTCAATAAACTCTACTTCCTGGGTATTGGATACCGGATCAGGATCTCATATCTGTAATTCTTTGCAGGCGTTGAGAAACCATAGTGTTTTGAAAGCAGGTGACATGACCCTCAGAGTTGCGAACGGAGCTAGCATGGATGCTAAAGCCGTGGGGGACTAGCACCTAGGAATGTTAGATGGACATGTTTTGGTTTTGCGTAATTGCTTTTTTGTACCCAACGCAACTTGTAATATCATTTCTGTATCTTTAGTTTCTAAAGAAGGTTATGAATTTGCGTTTGTAAGTAATGTTGTAAACATTCACCTTAATCAAGTTTTGATTGGGTCAGGTACATTAAGCAATGGTATATACGTATTAAACCAACCACAGATTTTCAATGTCCAGAATACACACAAAAGAAAGTCTCCGGAAATAAATCAGACTTTCTTGTGGCATTGTAGACTGGGTCACATCAATGAGAGAAGGTTGACGAAGTTACATACAGAAGGATATTTGAATGCGTTCGAATATCAATCGTATGCCACTTGTCAATCCTGTCTCAAAGGAAAGATGACAAAGACTCCGTTCACTGGACACGGAGTAAGAGCGAGCGAGCTCTTGGGACTCGTACACAGCGACGTGTGCGGTCCAATGTCTACACATGCGCGAAGCGGTTATTCTTACTTCATTACTTTTACGGATGACTTTTCAAGGTACGGTTATGTCTTCTTAATGAAACATAAGTCCGAAGCCTTTGGAAAATTCCAGGAATATAAGAATGAAGTAGAAAAAAAACCGGCAAAAGTATCAGGATTCTAAGATCGGATCGAGGTGGTGAATACTTGAGTGCCGAGTTCCTGGACTATTTAAAAGAGAATGGAATTCTCTCTCAGCTTACTCCTCCATACACTCCGCAACATAACGGTGTATCGGAGAGACGGAACCGCACCCTATTGGATATGGTACGGTCCATGATGAGTAACGCTGAGTTACCGTGATTATTCTGGGGGTATGCGCTAGAATCAGCTGCATACCTTTTGAACCGAGTTCCAACTAAGACTGTGCCTACTACACCATATGAGATGTGGTGTGGGAAGAGGCCCCATCTTAATCACATCAAGACATGGGGATGTCCAGCTTTTGTTAAAAAGCAGCATGCGGACAAGCTCGAGGCACGCTCAGTACAGTGTAAGTTCGTGGGATATCCAAAGAACTACAAGGGATATTTCTTCTACTGCGAAGAGGAACAAAAGGTTCTTGTTTCTCGTCATGCCCACTTTCTAGAACACCAGTTCTTAGAAAAGGGAATTAGTGGGATCGCAGTAGAACTGGAAGAAATTCCAGAACCACGAGCTATTACTGAAAGCTTAGTGGAACCAGAGGGTTCAAAAGAACAGGACATTCCTACGCCGCTCCGCAGGAGTAGTAGGCAGTCTCATCCGCCCGAGAGATACTACGGTTTTCTTATAGACGGGGATAGAGAGGATTGCATCATAGATTATGATGAACCTACTAGCTTCCAGCAGGCCGTTCAGAGCGTTGACTCAGTAAAATGGCTGGATGCAATGCGGACCGAAATGGAGTCCATGTACACCAACAAGGTATGGACGTTGGACATTGCTCCAGACGGGGTAAAACCCGTAGGATGCAAGTGGATCTTCAAAAGGAAGATTGGTGTAGATGGACAGGTTGAGACCTATAAAGCTAGACTTGTTGCGAAGGGTTTTTGTCAAAGACCTGGTTTGGACTATGACGAAACCTTTTCTCCAGTGGCTATGCTGAAATCCATTCGGATCCTTCTTGCCATTGCTGCCTTCCACGATTATGAGATCTGGCAGATGGACGTAAAGACCGCTTTTCTAAATGGAAATTTAGAGGAGTGTGTCTATATGGACCAACCAGAGGGTTTCATTCAGAGTGGGAGCAGCGGAAAGGTGTGCAAGTTGCTTAAGTCCATCTATGGACTAAAGCAGGCATCGCGGAGTTGGAACATCTGTTTTGATGAGACGGTCAAGGAATTTGGCTTTATCAAAAATCTAGATGAACCATGCATCTATAGTAGATTTGTAGCGAGAACTGTAGTATTTCTCGTTTTGTACGTGGATGACATTCTCTTAATAGGAAATGACATTCCTATGCTACAATCTGTCAAGGGGTTCTTGTCACACAGGTTCTCCATGAAAGACCTGGGTGATGCCTCATACATCCTGGGGATCCGGATCCATCGTGATAGATCCAAGAGGATATTAGGACTTTCACAGTCCAGGTACATCGACACCATACTGAAGAGATTCAGTATGGAAGATTCCAAGCGCGGTAACCTACCGGCTTGTCACGGGATCACCCTCTCTAAAGAGATGTCTCCCAAGACTGATTTGGAGAGGGATCGCATGTCTATTATACCCTACGCTTCTGCGGTAGGCTCTATAATGTATGCGATGTTGTGTACCAGACCGGATGTAGCTTATGCACTGAGTGTGGTAAGCCGGTATTAGTCAAACCCTGGGGAGAAACACTGGATAGCGGTAAAGAACATTCTCAAGTACCTGAGAAGGACTAAGGAGATGTTCTTGGTGTATGGCGGAAAAGACCTCCAGATCGAGGCCTTTGCTGACTCCAGCTTCCAGAGTGACAAGGATGATTCCAAGTCAATGTCGGGTTTTTTCTTTACCCTCAATGGAGGGGCGGTGTGTTGGAAGAGTTCCAAACAGGAAACCGTTGCAGACTCGACGATGGAAGTGGAGTACATCGCTGCATCTGATGCCGCAAAAGAAGCTTTCTGGATGAGGAAGTTCTTGAAAGAGCTTCAGGTGGTTCCGACCATTGTTGATCCAATACCTCTGTATTGCGACAACAACGGGGCTATAGCTTTAGCGAAGGAACCCAGGTCCCATCAGAGATCCAGACACATCTTGAGGCGGTATCACCTGATCTGGGAGATCGTGGATCGCCAGGAGATCGAGGTTCGGAGATTCGCTTCAGAAGATAACACTGCAGATCCATTCACCAAGGCCTTGCCCCAGACTCAGTTCGAGCGGCTGATCGAGATGATAGGTCTTCGATACGCCAGTACATGGCCTTAGTGCAAGTGGGAGATTGTTAGTGTATATGCCCTAGAGGCCATTACTTTATCATACTAGTTTGTATATTACTTAATGGAAGCTTGGGATATTCACCTTGTATATACAATCTTGCTCAAAATAGTAGTATGCTACTTGGTTTGTTTCTACTTCAATGTGTACATGTGTTTATTTTAGTATATCACCTATACACATTAGTGGAGCCCTTAGGATCTTTGCTTGATTATCAGCGTTGTGATGGCAGTCACACTAGTGGGGCTGGGTAATCTATAAGCACATCCTTATGCAGGTCCCTGGTCGCAGGACTATCGAAACAGGGCATCGATACTCCGGAGTAGACTAGCGCATGCGCTTCTCATCCCAGTGTGGGAGACGGTCTGTCCCACAGCCGTCGGTACATCGTACTTGAGATAGTATGCGGGTGCTCGTTGGGTTACGAGTACACTGGACAGGACTCGTCGGGAACTGACTAGTTGGTATTATGCCTATCGTCAGTTATCAGTTCCCAGGTGACATGAGTACAGATTAGTCCGCTGACTTGACACTGTCACTTCGCCTCGATTGTGTTCCCACTGTACTTTGATTACTACCTTACCACGGCTCAAAGGAGTCGTGCAAACAGGTGGTAGTTGGGTGCAGTCCCGAAGCACTTGGAGGCAGTGACGGTTAGACAGGATTCGTCTCTCCCGGTATTGGGGGTTGACATCGCGCTGTGTCTAGGAGAGCCATTACACGAGTAGTCCCTGGCCAGGGCAAACGAGATATACTGGTAGGCTTCCAGTGTTATCTCAGGGTGTTTTGGGCTTCACTCCGACACGACTTGTACCGCTATTGGGGGACTGACGTTTACCGCCCCCTAGGGCCGCCATGCGATGTATCAGACGAACAGACCGGACTGTACGGAGAATGTCACATTCAGGCTCAGTAGGAGTTCAGATGGGTTTCACCTCGTCAGTCTTCTTGTCGGCATCTACCTGGGGACCGTTACGCACAGCTAGTGCCGCTTGCGGTCTGTGGTTAAACACACTGCCAGCGTAGTGTCGAGTCTTTAGAGTCCCACACAGAAAGCTAATCGCCTTTAGGCAAAAGAGTAGAGGTCGCATGGTTTTGCGACAGGTCGCATGGTTTTGCGACAGGGTTCGGCCACATCCGTGCACTTGTGCACGTACAGTGTCCGGACAGTTTACACTAGCGGGCTTTGGTTTAAGCCAGATCCTAGTGTACCTTTTGGGATTGGATTTATCCAGTACGCATTCGTGTTCCTCGGAACGCGGATGCGGGTGTGTATGCACAGTTGACGGAGAGACAGAGGCAGAGGATTCTCATTAGGGTTGTTGACCGTTGACAGTTGACCATTGACTTTTTGCTCAACCCTAATGAGAATATGATATGTGATTAACAATAATATTAATTAAGTATTGTGGTGACATGGTTGTTGAGGGGTTGACTTTGTTGACTTTGTTGACCGGTTGACTAGGTTGGACTAGTTGACCATCATGATGACAATGGCTATCATTTCATGGCAAAGACTTTTTACTTGCTTGTTTCTTTTGTGAGAAATGAGTGCATGAAATGATTTAGCCATTTTGACTTGAACCATTTTACACAATACTTGATTATTATTTTTGTGATGATGGTTATGGATTATGAGAGCTAAATGAGAAAAGTCTTCTCTCATTCTTTCATGCTCATTCTCTCTCTTGTTCTTGAGCTCTCATCTTCCTCCTCTTGCTCTCCCTCTCTTGACTCTATGGTTCACTTGTCTCATGAGTTGAGAACCAAGAACCATAGATAAAATCCCATACAAACTCTTCTTTACTCACTCTAGTTCACAAGGTTTAGCAAACCGAGTGAACTAGTTTCTTCAAAGTTCGAAGAAGGAGCCAAAGGTTGAAGCTTTCAGGTGGATCTATCTTCGGCGCAAGGAGACGACGGGGAGAAGCCGATTCGGACGACCATCGAAGCTTGAAGACGAAGGAGTTCGAGCAAAAGAAAGGTATAACCCCCTAACCGAGTAGTTAGCAACTCGTAGTTAGGTTGTTAGTTAGATGTTTAACAAAGATCCGGTTTTGAGTCCATGTTACCACCTCTAAGAAAATTGTTTTTCACCAAATTCCGCATGCCCGAAAGTACCGGGAGAGGTAGCATGGACTTACACCGATCTAGTAGGGTTCCTCACCCACCTGAGAGATACTTCTGTTTCTCTATGACAGTGGGAGCGAGGATTGCATCATGGGATGATGACCCAACTAGTTTCGAGCTGGCCATCAGGAGTGGGACACTATAAGAATGGCTGGATGCTTAGAGATTTGAGATGGAATCCTTATATACCAACAAAGTATGGACTTTAGTTGCTATATCTGAAGGGTTAAATCCCTATCAGGAGCAAATATATCTTGAGAAGATTACTTGGTGTAGATGGAAAAGTTGAGACTTTCAAAGCTAGACTTGTTAAAGGTTTTTCGTCATCGACCAGGCGTGGATAATGATGAAACCTTTTTCCAGTGGCTATGCTTAAGTCCATCCAGATCCTACTTGCCATGGCTACATACCATGACTATGACATCTGGCGGTTGGGTGCCATGACTGCTTTTCTAAATGATGTTTTAGAAGAGTGCGTCTATAAGTACACAGTCAGAGGGCTTCGTAGACAGTGGGAGCAGCGAAAACGTGTGCAAGATGTTTTATGTAATAAAACAGGCATCGCGGAGTTGGAACGTCTGTTTTGATGTATTAGTCAAAGAGTTTGACATCATCAAAATGGTAGATGAACCTTGTATATACAAAAAGGTAGTAGGGAGTATGGTGGTGATCCTCGTAGAGTACGTGGATGACATACTCTTGATAAGAAAGGAGTTTCCTATGCTACGCTCGGTCAATCTCCGCTTATCACAAGGATTCTCCATAAAGGATCAAAGTGATACCTACTAAATCCTGGGTTTTGGATCTATGAGATAGATCTAAATGGTTATTAGGATACTCACTAGTTGTAGTGAGATGGTATCAATTGGTCCTGGGGAGAATCACTGGAAGGGTTCCAGGGTGATAAGGACGACTGAAAGTCAGTCACAAGCATTGTCTTTACCCTCAGTAAAGGGACTGTATGTTGGAATAGTTCCAAGCTAGATACCGTGGCATACTAAACGATAAAGGCTGGATACATCGCTACTTAAGATGCTACCAAAGAGGCAGTCTGGATGTATATTTGTTCATCAGATGAACTTAGTTCCTCCCATTGTGTGACAATGGAGTTGTGGCTTATGCCATGGAACGTCCGTCCCATCAGTGATCCAGACATATTCTAAGGCAGTATCACCTGATCATGGAGATGGTTGATCTCCAGGGTAATCGAGGTTAGGAGAGCGGAATTAGAGGATAACACGGCAGATCCACTAACGAAGGCCTATTCCCAGAGAGAGACTTTTATGGGATGGTTGAGTATGAGATACTACAACCACTGCTACAGATGGCCCTAGTGTAAGTGGGAGATTGTTAGTTATATGTATGCCCTAGAGGCCATTACTGTACATAGGATGTATATTGTAGTGGATGCTGGGACATATATAGGGATGACTTTCTTGCTCGACATGATAGTATGCTATCTGGTTACTCTTTACCTTAACGTGTATACTGATTGTCTCTCTGTTACATGTTGTTAAAGCCCTTAGATGTGTACTTGACTACCTGGACTATGATGCGGGTCATACTAGTGGGGACATGGTAGTCCATAAGTACATACTTCAAGGTCCCTGGTCGAGGGTGTATCGAGACGGGGCATCGATATACCAGAGTAGACTGGCGTATACCTTCTCGACCCATACAGATAGGCGATGGATGATCCTATATCCATTGGTGTTTGACATCAGAGATGATATACGGGTGCTCAGTAGAGACTGGGTACACTGGACGGACTCGCCGAAAACTCCCAGATGGTATTATACCTCACGTCAGATGGCAGTTCTCTGGTGACACTGGTACGGGTTAGTCTGTAGACCCGAGATCGTCATAGAGTCTTGTGTGATTCCCACTGTGTTTTGATTTCCACCTTGCCACGTCCAAGAGGGCGCGCAAAACGGTGGCTTTTGGGTACAGTCTCGAATAACATGGAGGCAATGAGCGATAGGAGGGGATTCGTCTCTCCCGGTATAGGGAGTTGATGTTGCGCAGTGTTCGATTGGCTATAACCGGAAATCCCTGGCCAGGGTTGCTGAGATTTACTGGTAAGTGTTACCAGTAGTATCTCGAACTGTTATAGACCTCATATCGACACGACTTATCGAGTTATTGGGGTCTGACGTTTACCACCCCTAGACGAGATATGCGACATATCAGACGAACAGACCGAACTGTACGGTAAGTGTTACTAGTTGGAGTCACAGGAGTGTGAGCGGGCTTCCTCGTCGATCTTCTGATCGCTCAATACCCGGGTGGCCGTTACGTTTAGCAGACCGCTTGTGGCTTGTGGGTGCTTGATATGATCATCACCTGCTGCCGGCGTATTGACGAGTATTTAGAGTCCTACACAGAGGTTTCCTGGCTCAAGCGAAACGAAATAGGAGCGCATATGAGATATGTGCGGGACCGAGAATTATACCAGTATGTGATACTGTATTCTATTCTCGCGATTTGTATCATTGGTCGGTTATATGTGATATAGCCGGGTTACCGAATCAGGTGTTGATTCGATACATTGATACACTAGATATTAGTCGGTTATATGCGATATGACCGGATCGTTAAATCAAGTGTTGATTTAATGATTTAATGTATAATTATATATTTGATATATTACTTTACATTAACTAGTATTAGTTCACTTAAGATGGATTTTCTCACTTGATGTGCACATTGTATATATGATATAGTTTTGTGCACTAGTTTGTATCATGTTTGATGATACAAGCAAACTTGGGTGTATGTTTGAATTAAACCATGGTTAGTTAATGGTTAGGGTTTCATTTGCTTTATTTGCTTATTCATTTATTTATTTATTTATCCATTTTAGAAAGAAATAAAATGGTGGCTAACTTTGGATTTTCTTTGAAGCTTCATGAAGCTTTGAAATGGTTGACCATTTTGTTTCTTTCCTTAACCCTAACCATTCACTTAAACTTTGGTTTATTCTCTACACTTAACCATGGTTGATAAAATGATAAGAATGACTTTATTTCCATTTATTCATTATTCTTATCGTATTATCTTCTTCTTCTTCTTCAAGAAGAAAGAAGCTTGCTAGCATCAATGGTGAAATGAGAAAAAGAGTGAGAAATCCAATTCTGAAGTGAACCCACTTCCTATTTCTTCATCCTCTACCACTTGCCAAGTAGTATAAGGTGTTTTCTTCACAAGTTTCATGACTTGGTGAAGTTGGAGCTTGATCTTGAGTTGCCTCGACGTAGATCATCTTCGGCATCGAAGTCGACGACCTAGCCTACCCATTTCTCCGATGAAGCCAACGCTAGAGTCCGGGATCCGATGATCGCAGCGAGGGAACATCTTCACGGAGCTAAGGAAGTAGAGGACCAGATCTACAAAGGTTGTATTTTCCGTTCACTCTTAGTTAAGTTGTTAACTTGTTGCATGTTTCTCCTAATCTCTAGTCAACGATCGCATTAGGGTTTCTCGGCACCGGAAAATTTTGAATTTGGCATGGTTGATGCCTTGTGAGACCTCATTAGTGTGCCTAGAAACCCTACAAAATCCGTTTGAATTTTCATCTTATGACACTTGCCAGTCATGTCTCGAAGGCAAGATGACCAAAACTCCGTTTACGGGACACGGAGAAAGAGTTACGGAACTCTTGGGACTGGTACATAGTGATGTATGCGGCCCCATGTCTACACATGCCAGGAATGGTTCTGCGTACTTCATTACATTCACTAACGATCTCTCTAGATTCGGATATGTGTTCCTGATGAAACACAAATCAGAAGCTTTTGAGAAATTTAGAGAATATAAACAAGAAGTCGAGAACCAAACCGGGAAAAGTATTAAAATCCTTCGATCTGATCGAGGAGGTGAATACTTGAGCAATGAATTCCTGGACTTCCTAAAAGAGAATGTGATTCTCTCTCAGCTGACTCCTCCATATACACCACAGCACAACGGTGTATCGGAACGGAGGAACCACACCCTATTAGATATGGTGCGCTCTATGATGAGCACAGCTGAGTTACCTATTTCCTTCTGGGGGTATGCTCGGGAGACAGCAGCATACCTATTGAATCAAGTTCCATCTAAATCTGTACCTACCACACCATATGAGACATGGAGTGGGAAGATGCCATATCTTAAACGAGTTAAGATATGGGGTTGTCCGGCCTATGTCAAAAGACAAAATCCGGACAAACTCGAGGCACAGTCAATTCTTTGCAAGTTTGTGGGATATCCAAAGAACTCATATGGGTATTTTTTCTACCACAGTGAGGAACAAAAAGTGTTTGTTGCTCAACATGCCACCTTTTTAGAAAAGGAATTTCTTGTAAAAGAAATTAGTGGCAAAGAGGTAGAGCTGGAAGAGGTTCCAGATACACAAACTGCAACTGAAGGTTTAGTGGAACCAGAGGATACAATGGTTCCCAACGAACCTCAGCCTCTCCACCGATCTAGTAGGGTTCCTCACCTACCTGAGAGATACTACGGTTTTTCATGGATGGTGGGAGCGAGGATTGCATCATGGTTGATGATGACCCAACTAGATTCGAGCAGGCCGTCACGAGTGGGGACTCAGTGAAATGGCTGGATGCAATACGGTCCAAGATGGAATCCATGTACACCAACAAAGTATAGACTTTGGAAGTTGCTCCTGAAGGGGTAAAACCCATTGGGAGCAAGTGGATCTTCAAGAAAAAACTTGGTGTAGATGGGAAAGTGGAGACTTTCAAAGCTAGAATTGTTGCAAAGGGTTTTCGTCAAAGACCAGGTGTGGACTATGACGAAACCTTTTCTCCAGTGGCTATGCTTAAATCCATCCGGATCATTCTTGCCATCGCTGGATATCATGACTATGAAATCTGGCAAATGGATGTTAAGACCGCCTTTCTAAACGGTGATTTAGAAGAGTGCGTGTACATGACTCAGCCAGAGGGCTTCGTAGATAGTGGGAGCAGCGGGAAGGTGTGCAGGCTGCTTAAATCCATTTATGGATTAAAGAAAGCATCGCGGAGTTGGAACATCTGCTTTGACATTGTTATCAAAGAGTTTGATTTCGTCAAAAACGTAGATGAACCTTGTATCTACAAGAAGGTGGCAGAGAGTAAGGTTGTCTTCCTCGTATTGTACGTGGACGACATACTCTTGATAGGAAATGACATTCCTATGCTGCAATCGGTCAAGCTCTTCTTATCACAAAGATTCTCAATGAAAGATCTTGGTGATACCTCCTGTATATTGGGAATTATGATCTATAGAGATAGATCTAAAAGGATATTGGGATTGTCCCAATCCAGGTACATTGACACCATACTAAAGAGGTTTAGTATGGAAGAGTCCAAACGTGGGTTTTTACCCACGATCTCAGGGCTCAGTCTCTCCAAAGAGATGTCTCCCAAGACTGATTTGGAGAGAGCTCGCATGCAAGGGATACACTATGCTTCAGCAGTAGGCTCTATCATGTACGCGATGCTATGTACCAGACCCGATGTTGCATACTCACTAAGTGTAGTGAGTAGGTATCAAGCTGATCCTGGAGGGAGTCACTGGACAGCTGTGAAGAGCATTCTCAAGTACTTACGAAGGACTAAAGAGATGCTCTTGGTGTATGGTAACGGAGAACTCCAAGTGGAGTCCTCTACCGATTCAAGCTTCCAGAGTGATAAGGACGACTCTAAGTCGCAGTCGGGATTTGTCTTTACCCTTTACGGAGGGGCGGTTAGTTGGAAGAGTTCCAAGCTGGAAACCGTGGCAGACTCGACGATGGAGGCTGAATACATCGCTGCCAATGATGCTGCCAAAGAGGCTATCTGGATCAAGAAGTTCATTACTGAACTTGGTGTGGTTCCATCCATTGAGCATCCAATACCTTTGTATTGCGATAACAATGGAGCGGTGGCTTTGGCCAAGGAACCCAGGTCCCATCAGCGATCCAGGCATATTCTGAGGCGGTATCACCTGATCTGGAAGATAGTTGATGTTGGAGATAGTGCCCTCAGAGTCGATTATTGGATCACAGGCACGTGATTGCAATGATTGAGGAAGGACTTATCCCGGTAGGACAGTCTTACTCGAAATGATAGTATGCTATCTGGTTTACCTTTATCATCGTGTACTGCTTTAGGTAACCTGACAGGTCGCTATTGCACGTTGATAGAGCCCTTAGGATTCTTGCTTGACTGCCAGCAGTATGAGGGCGATCATATACGTGGGAGCTGGTAGTCTATAAGCACATCCTTAAAAGGTCCCTAGTCGTGGGAGTTTCGAGACAGGGCATCGATTCTCCAGAGTAGACTAGTGTATACAGTCGAGACCCCGACGAGGGGCGGTGGCCGGTCTCACAAGCCACTGGTGTCAGTTGGTTCACCTAAGATGTATACAGGTGCTCATTGGGTTATGAGTACACCGGACAGGACTCGCCGGGAACATGCTAGTTGGTCTTATACCTGACGTCAGATAGCAGTTCCCAGGTGACATGTGTACAGGTTAGTTCATCGACCTGGGGATCGTCATTTGTCTCGTGTGAGTTCCCACTGTGCTTTGATTACTACCCTACCACGGCTCAAAGGAGTCGTGCAAACAGGTTTTAGTTGGGTACTGTCCCGAGCCACATGGAGGCAGTGAGCGGATCTTCAGGGGTTCGTCTCTCCCGGTATTGGGGGTGAGGTCGCGCTGTGTCTAGGAGAGCCATTACACAAAGTCTTTGGCCAAGGCAGGAGATTTACTGGTAGGTATTCCAGTAGTATATCAGGGTGTTCTGGGCCACACTCCGACACAACTTGTACCGCTTTTGGGGGTCTGACTTTTGCCAACCCCCTAGGCCCGACATGCGATGCTCATAGACTAACGGACCGGACTGTACGGATATTGTCACTGACAGGCTCAGTAGGGTGTCAGGATGAGTTCGCTCATCGACGTCCCTTTTGGTCAATAGCTGGTGGCCCGTCACGTATTGGCTTATACCTCTGACGTGCTAGTGGTTAGATCCACAGCCATAGTATTGACGAGTCTTTAGAGTCCACCACACTTTCAGTTACTCAAGCTTTCGGGCGAAACGCTGTAGAGACCGTATGGAGATATGGCAGGGTCCGATCAGATACGTGCGGTATTGCACGGATCAGGATCGGACGGTTTGTACTAGAGGCCGTATAGATATATGGCAGGGTTCGATCAGATACGTGCGGTATTGCACGGATCAGGATCGGACGGATATTACTAGCCGGCTTTGGTTTAAGCCGGATCCTAGTATAGTACAGTGTAGATTTTGTCTCATTGCATTTGTATCCGGTCGGAACACAAATGCGGGCATGTATATGCAGTAGCGGGGTTTTCCTGTAATTTATTACGGGACCAGTTTTCTGGAGTTTCCAGTTTGCATTCCGTTCCGGCCGGTTTTCATTTGTTCCTTCCCGGCCGGACTTTTCCGATGGAGGGTGTTATTTGCAAGTTTGCAGATAACACATTGTGGAGGGGTTTCTTGCACTTGTATTCATTATGATAGGATAAGCATCTTTGCTTTTTTCATGATGGGTTTTTGCATTAATTGAGATAAGAAAGGGTATGGGTTGATTAAGGGTTTGATTTGAAACTTGCCTTTTTTGAAGGGGTCACCCTCCACCTTTACCTACACTCACCTCCCTTAGTTGATTCCCTCCACCATTCTCACAAATGAGAGGCCGGCCACATTTTTGGAGAGAGGGGAGAAAAATGAGAGGGTTTCATTTTGATGAGGATAATTTGGTTCATCTCATTTTTTCCTTGCTACACACATTCTAGCTCCACTTGAAAATTCCATTCCTCCATCAAGGCAACATAACCCCAAAGAGACAAAGCACTACACATTCTACAGCAAACCTTGGGCACGTCGACTAGCCAGCTTCGTGCCCGAGTTGCCTCGGTATTGAGGTGGGAGCCCGTAAAAGATGCAGGCGATGTGGTGCCCTTCCGGCGAGGAGGCGACGACCGGAGTTTCCGCAGGAGATCGGGACGACGACGAGAAGACCGGAGGACTCGGATCACTCGGTATATCTCTTCCCATCTTGTAGTTAGCTAGAACTAGTTTAATGGCCCGATCCGGGGTTTAGTGCGTGGTGGTGCCGGTTTGCTAAGTTCGCAAAATTAAAGTTTATCACCGCTTCCGCATTTGGCCGTCGGATTGACGGCCGGGGCGCCGCCGTGCACTTACAGTGGTATCAGAGCCTCGCCATTAACTTCGTCTAGCTTTGTTTGATGTGTTTGTATTTCCGATCGACCAAAATTCCAAAAAACCACATTTTCCTCACATCAGTTTTCTGTCGAATTTTTTCTGGCTCTAAAAATTTTTCAGGTTGTAGAAAACTGATGTACAAGAAATTCTAAGACTTCTGTAAAAATTCGATACAGTAAGTCGACCACTGAAGCGCGGAACCGCGGCCAAACCCCCCCTTGGGCCGCGCTTCCGCCGCACATTGGTGTCGTCATTGCATCATTTTTTTCTAATGGGCTTTTGGGCTAATTTTAGGGGTTTTGGAATATTAATATTGGGCCCAGATTTTCTGTGAGTGCTACAGTATTGCTTGGGGGCCCACTTGTTAATTTTTGATCGATCGGATATTTTAAACACATTATTTCACAGTATTTACATTACATCTGCGACCGTGAATGTCACTTGATCGGTAAATCCAGTCTAACTGCTATAGCCCGGTTTGACGGATTTGCGAACGTGACTTTCACGTTGATGTTCTGTGATTTTGCTGTGATGTTGCGGATCGGTCGTGGTGGATAGCCTGGATGCAATGCTAGTACAGTTTTGTTGTATTATGTACATTTGATATTGCGGGGCGAGCGTCCGACATGTGGACTTCCGTCACTGCCTGTTTGTATTATTCTTTTGGGGCACGACCTGGTTGCGGTCGATGTACCCGTTGTATGTATATTTTACTTTCTGTACTAGGATTACCCCGCGGAGGGGTGCACGGATAGCCGGGTTCAAGAGGGCAACAAACCCGCATCTCATGGCATTGAGACGGAGGGGGCTTTACTCTAGGATTGGCGGGCTATTCGCCGCACTCGTAGGGGGTACAGGTTGACCCAGGAGGGGTGCCCAAGTTACCGGATTCCGTGAAGTGCTGGGTGGTCCATTCACGGTGCTGAAGGGGGCTGCCTCGCTTCAGGTTTTGGCGGGTGACTTGCCGCGCCCGTAGGGGTCTAGGATTTCATTGCACAGGCTATCCACACGACCAGGGGAACGTCGGGTTTCAGTAGTGGCTCTGTGAAACCCGGGGATCCCAGATATCTGTATTGTTCTGTGATGCTGTACATTTCTGTGATGTTGCATTTTATTCACGCTTTGAGCGAAATATAATATATTGGTATATATATTAGTAGATGTTGTATATGTTTTTCATCCGCGCTAGTCCAGTCCCCGCTCTGCCGTTAGTTAGCTAACCTAACGGGTGATGACGGGACCCAGTGGCGAATGCGGATGGCATATACGTACGTCAGAATATTTTCGTTCTTTGTGGTGTGATCAATTGATGGGACTGCGTTTATTCGGATCAATGCAAGATAAACAAACCTAATCTGATGTTGTTGGAACACTTTTCAAAAAGCTGTTATTGCAAGGACGTTCACTTTTGTTTTGCATCGTGGTATTCATTTGTAATATCCTGCTCCTCAGTCGACGAGGCAAGGGCCGAGATCCCTTCACCGGGAGTGACCCCTTGGACAGAAGTTTGCGTCAGGGCATTAACTTCACTATAGCCGATTACTTTTGCTTTGCACCGTGGTATTCATTTGGAATATCCTGCACCCCATTCTACGGGGAAAGAGCCGAGATCCCTTCACCGGGAGTGACCTCTTTAGTAAAGGTTTTCGTCACTATATTTTCTAAAAAGCTATCCGTTCCTTCAACGATATCAAGTTCATTACGTTAAAGGTTTTCGCCAGAAACCATTCGTAGCCCTCCGTCGTTTCATATGGATAGTCAATAGTATTCAAGCTGTGTATGTTGGCCAAAGTCAAGGCACAGTGTTTGGTAGCTGTTGGGTATTCATATGCAGCATAGATAGATGCGTTGGTTTGGGACAGCCGTACAGCCATTTTGGCCAAAGTCAAGGGTATGTACGGGTGGATTCAAATTAACCTGGAGAATGACGGGTTGAACTTGACATGTGACTTATGATATGTTGGCCAAAGTCAAGGTCATAAGAGCATGGGGTAGAAATCCACATCGGGAGTTTCAAAAGAACTGAAACTTGCCAGATATGCGCATACCTTCTGGAGTGTGATAACGTGAGCGGATTCCGTCATTTTATCATGCGATGAGAGTTGGATCCCGATTCCCACTGATGAGTTAGTTTACTCCTCGGGTATCCCCGATTAATTCTTCTTTTGGGTTTGGAGGAGAATTTGAGGTACAGTGGGAGGTTTCCTGATTAGATAAATTGGTAACCATTCTGATCTTGGTTAGAGTGCACGCTGAGTGTTTCTTTTCTCTCTCTCTTGGCAGCGACCATTGACCCGACCCTAGACTATGACTCAGTGACCAAGTTGACCGAACCTTCTTAAACACTGGCTTTTGGATTGTCAGAGTTGCAGACCTCATTGCCACTCCTACTTTTACCCTTTTCTCCAGGACACCCCGTATTAGTGCGAACGTCCACTTCCATTGGACAAAACCATCGTATGGTTAGATACGAACTCGAAGGAATTCGAGGATGGTTTCCGGTTCTGGAGAAAACGGATAGGATTATTCAGTTGTCTTTTCCTTTTACCTTCTCTCAAGTTGTGAGTACTCCATGTTTTAGGAGATAGTACACCTATTACGCAAATTGGATAGTCTTCTTCCAAACCTTAGGCTGGTGCCGAACAGTGGGGAATGAAGAAAACCAATTAGCATAACGACGGTGTGCAGAAGGTATTAAGATTAAGACAAAGCAATGGATTAGTAAGAGGGCAAAGTAAATTGCGACTGATATTCACGACCAAACCAAGTATTTCTTCGCCAATCCTAAATCACCTTTGTATTTCTCCAGGACACTCCGTATCACTACGAAGATCCACAGTTTATTGGATACTCCATCGTATGGTTATATACGAACTCGAAAGGAACTTGTTCCAGTTCGGGGATGGATTCTGGTCCAGGAGAAATAGGAATAAGGTTTATTCGGTTGTCTTTTATCTTCACCTTCTCTCGCATTGCGAGTGCTCCTAGGACTAGGACAGTACACCCATTATGCTTATTGGATAGTCTTCTTCCAAACCATAGGCTGGTGCCGAACGGTAGGGAAGGAAGAAAACCATTTGGCATAAGGGGTGTACAGAAGGTAATGACTAAAGACATATAAAGAGATTTGGAGAAGTGGCAAAGAATTATACGGTTATAGTTGTGAATCTGGATAATGGTAGAGGCATTACTAGGAATACCAGGATACCCCATCGAAACATTTCAATGTTTCAGTTCAACTGTGTACTGTTAAAAGAAAACTGATTTCCCGATTGGACACTTGCTCCAGGGTATGTATTTACCAGGTTTGATTCTCACATCTGTATGGTTTTACAGATGATGAGTGGGAGTAAGTTATTGGGAATAGGGTGATCATCCTCATTATATCGGGATTCGTTGTAATCGGTGATATTTGAGGAGATCACCTGGGCTGTTTGCCGGTAGGCAAATTTTTGGTTTTGAATATCCGTTGTTGTGCACCAATTTCAAATTGATATATCTGTACGTCTATTTTCATAGAGTGAGATATACCTTTTGATATTATGTCGATGACATTTACCTATATCAGTGGATGGTTAGGTAAGGAGCATTAAACAGCGGTGTAATTCTTCTTAACCATAAGTACAGTTTTCAACCTACGACAAACAGTGAAAGAGTTGTTAGACTCGGCGGACTTATACAGAGTATTGTATGTTGTCCAGTGTCCATAAGGACAGAGGGGTTGGTCCTCATACTATATTCTGTTTACTTTTAACTTCTCTAGTTCTTAGACATGTGTTTCGTAGAAACACAGGGTCTAAGTTTTGAGGAGTTATAGGTATTTGAATAGAGTAGAGAACCAGGTGTAGCAAGTATCGGGATTCTTCAAAATGATCGAAGATATAGATACTTGTGTATGGTATTCAGTTGATAGTAATGATAAAGAGAAATTGCTTCTCTTTCAGGTTACTCATAATTGGAAGCGTTCCTAAGTTGAGTAACGCTGATCGGCCTCCTTTCATTTAGTTGACATGCACTGGAGATAGCTGCATGATTTGAATCTGGTTCAATTAAATCAGTGCCTCTAGTTCTATATTGGATATAGTACAGTTCATATCTTAACATTGTTAAGGTACGGGGAGTTGTCCGGCTTATGATTAAAACCAGACTCTGGACAACTCAAGGCACGTTTCTGTAATGGCTGTTTGTGGGTTGACCCAGGCTATGACGAGGGTTGACTTTCTACCATCTGGCAGATCAATAGAAATATTGTTCTAGACTCGCCACAGTTTTATTAAAAATGGATTTTTTTCAAAAACAGTAGTGGGAGTATGGTAGAACTGGAAGTGATTCCAGAACCGCAAACGATTACTGAAGATTTGATAAGGAACCTAAAGATTCAATCTGATTTGACATTCCATTGGCCACTCCGCAGATAAGGTGGGTAACTTCAGGCACCCGAGAGGTACTCCGGTAGCCTCAAGGACGGTGACAGGGAAGTTCTTGTTTACCCACACTTGCCATTGTTGTTGTTCCAGGCTGCGAGACCCGGCAGGAGGATGAGTATAGCGTCGTTCTAAACTAGCTTTAGAAGTGCACATCTATATGACTCTGCCAGAGGGTTGTCGTAGTCAGTGGGAGCAGCGGAAGCATTGGTGGACATCACGCTTATGTCTATTTATAGACCAAAGCAGAAATAGCGGAGATAGATCATCTATTTCTGATGTGACAGTCATGGGTTTGACGTTATCAGAATAAGGGATGGATCTGTTGAGAAGGTAGTAGGGTGTGATATCCTGGTATTTGGATGACATACACAGAGTAGGAAAAGAAACTCCTATACTACGATCGGTTATACTTTGGTTGTCACACAGTGGTTTCTCCACATAGGACTTGGATATAATATCAGACATTCTGGTTACTAGATCTATGGTTTTAGATCTAGATTTGGGTGATTTCCCAATCAGGGTACTTAGACAGCATTCTAAGAGTATTTTAGAATGAACGACTCCTGGCACGGTAGTGTACCTGCAGGTAATGGAGTCACCCTCTCTAAAAGGTGTCTTACAGACTAAAATACAGAGGGATGTGCATGATTGGCAGATCACTTGCTTAGGCAATTGAGTCAATCATGAGATGTCAAGTACCACACCAGATGTTGTTCTTGCACTAGATGCAATAAGTTGATATTGATCCAATCCTGGAGAAACAATCGGAAGCAGTTTTAGAACATATGTTGATGTTCTAGGGAATTGATAACGTCAGCCTCCTTTAGGAGACGGTTATCATTCCAGGCTTCCAAGGTGACATGGACGACAAGGATGTTGTCAGAGTTACAGTTTTCCTTCTGATGAGGGACAGTATTTTGGACAGGTGATCCAAGGCAATACTGAGGGAGGCATGGCGCAGGATACTGATTAAGTTCAGTTGACGATACAGTCTAAGAAGTTTGGATTTGGAGTTCATTTATGAGCTAAGTCCCATCAGACATCCAGACACATGCTAAGATAGGTATTGCTCATTTCGGGAGATGGCTTTCTCCGCGAACTTGAGATATAGAGAGACATAGAAAGAAACTTCAAGGCGGAACCACTCACTGAGGCTATTCCTCGAACGCAATAGTCTTCCAAACAGGCTTTGTGAGACTGACTAGTAGGGGAGTTGGGTGTTCGGTATCACACAGGCTGTGAGTATGCGACATCGGAATAATTAGCCTTGAGTGCAAGTGGGAGATTGTTGGAGATAGTGCCCTCAGAGTCGATTATTGGATCACAGGAACGTGATTGCAATGATTGAGGGAGGACCTATCCCGGTAGGACAGTCTTACTCGAAATGATAGTATGCTATCTGGTTTACCTTTATCATCGTGTACTGCTTTAGGTAACCTGACAGGTCGCTATTGCACATTGATAGAGCCCTTAGGATTCTTGCTTGACTGCCAGCAGTATGAGGGCGATCATATACGTGTGAGCTGGTAGTCTATAAGCACATCCTTAAAAGGTCCCTAGTCGTGGGAGTTTCGAGACAGGGCATCGATTCTCCAGAGTAGACTAGTGTATATAGTCGAGACCCCGACGAGGGGCGGTGGCCGGTCTCACAAGCCACTGGTGTCAGTTGGTTCACCTAAGATGTATACAGGTGCTCATTGGGTTATGAGTACACCGGACAGGACTCGCCGGGAACATGCTAGTTGGTCTTATACCTGACGTCAGATAGCAGTTCCCAGGTGACATGTGTACAGGTTAGTTCATCGACCTGGGGATCGTCATTTGTCTCGTGTGAGTTCCCACTGTGCTTTGATTACTACCCTACCACGGCTCAAAGGAGTCGTGCAAACAGGTTTTAGTTGGGTACAGTCCCGAGCCATATGGAGGCAGTGAGCGGATCTTCAGGGGTTCGTCTCTCCCGGTATTGAGGGTGAGGTCGCGCTGTGTCTAGGAGAGCCATTACACAAAGTCTTTGGCCAAGGCAGGAGATTTACTGGTAGGTATTCCAGTAGTATCTCAGGGTGTTCTGGGCTACACTCCGACACGACTTGTACCGCTTTTGGGTGTTTGACTTTTGCCAACCCCCTAGGCCCGACATGCGATGCTCATAGACGAACGGACCGGACTGTATGGATATTGTCACTGACAGGCTCAGTAGGGTGTCAGGATGAGTTCGCTCATCGACGTCCCTTTTGGTCAATAGCTGGTGGCCCGTCACGTATTGGCTTATACCTCTGACGTGCTAGTGGTTAGATCCACAGCCATAGTATTGACGAGTCTTTAGAGTCCACCACACTTTCAGTTACTCAAGCTTTCGGGCGAAACGCTGTAGAAGCCGTATGGAGATATGGCAGGGTCCGATCAGATACGTGCGGTATTGCACGGATCAGGATCGGACGGTTTGTACTAGAGGCCGTATAGATATATGGCAGGGTTCGATCAGATACGTGCGGTATTGCACGTATCAGGATCGGACGGATATTACTAGCCGGCTTTGGTTTAAGCCGGATCCTAGTATAGTACAGTGTAGATTTTGTCTCATTGCATTTGTATCCGGTCGGAACACAAATGCGGGCATGTATATACAGTATCGGGGTTTTCCTGTAATTTATTACGGGACCAGTTTTCTGGAGTTGCCAGTTTGCATTCCGTTCCGGCCGGTTTTCATTTGTTCTTTCCCGGCCGGACTTTTCCGATGGAGGGTGTTATTTGCAAGTTTGCAGATAACACATTGTGGAGGGGTTTCTTGCACTTGTATTCATTATGATAGGATAAGCATCTTTGCTTTTTTCATGATGGGTTTTTGCATTAATTGAGATAAGAAAGGGTATGGGTTGATTAAGGGTTTGATTTGAAACTTGCCTTTTTTGAAGGGGTCACCCTCCACCTTTACCTACACTCACCTCCCTTAGTTGATTCCCTCCACCATTCTCATAAATGAGAGGCCGGCCACATTTTTGGAGAGAGGGGAGAAAAATGAGAGGGTTTCATTTTGATGAGGATAATTTGGTTCATCTCATTTTTTCCTTGCTACACACATTCTAGCTCCACTTGAAAATTCCATTCCTCCATCAAGGCAACATAACCCCAAAGAGACAAAGCACTACACATTCTACAGCAAACCTTGGGCACGTCGACTAGCCAGCTTCGTGCCCGAGTTGCCTCGGTATTGAGATGGGAGCCCGTAAAAGATGCAGGCGATGTGGTGCCCTTCCGGCGAGGAGGCGACGACCGGAGTTTCCGCAGGAGATCGGGACGACGACGAGAAGACCGGAGGACTCGGATCACTCGGTATATCTCTTCCCATCTTGTAGTTAGCTAGAACTAGTTTAATGGCCCGATCCGGGGTTTAGTGCGCGGTGGTGCCGGTTTGCTAAGTTCGCAAAATTAAAGTTTATCACCGCTTCCGCATTTGGCCGTCGGATTGACGGCCGGGGCGCCGCCGTGCACTTACAGTTGATCGCCTGGAGATCGAGGTCAGGAGGGTTGACACGAAGAACAACACTGCGGATCCACTCACGAAGGCCATTCCCCAGATACAGTTTGAGAGACTCTTCGGGATGCTCGGTATGCGATACTACAGCAGCTGGCCCTAGTGCAAGTGGGAGATTGTTAGTTGTATGTATGCCCTAGAGGCCAGTATTGTACAGATGATGTATAGTATATTGGATGCTTGGACATATATGGAGAAGACTTTCTTGCTCGATATGATAGTATGCTATCTGGTTGCTCTTTACTTTAACATGTATACTTGTCTCTTTATACGGTCTTATCGTTACATGTTGGTCAAGCCCTTAGGATGTATACTTGACTACCTGGACTATGATGCGGATCATACTAGTGGGGACATGGTAGTCCATAAGTACATCCTTCAAGGTCCCTAGTCATGGGTGTATCGAGACGGGGCATCGATATACCAGTGTAGACTAGCGTATACGCTTCTCGTCCCATGAGATGGGCGATGGATGATCCCATATCCATTGGTGTTTGACATCAGAGATGGTATACGGGTGCTCAGTGGAGACTGGGTACAATGGACGGACTCGCCGAGAACTCCTAGATGGTATTATACCTCACGTTAGATGGCGGTTCTCTGGTGACACTTGTGCAAGTTAGTCTGTAGACCCGAGATCGTCTTTGAGTCTTGTGTGATTCCTACTGTGCTTTGATTTCTACCTTACCACATCCATGAGGGCATGCAAAACGGTGGTTTTTGGGTACAATCCCAAGTCACATGGAGGCAATGAGCGATAGGAGGGGTTTCGTCTCTCCCGGTATTAGGGGTTGATGTTGCGCTGTGCTCGATTGACCGTAACAGGGAAGTCCCTGGCCAGGGCTGATTTAGAGATTTGCTGGTAAGTGTTACCAGTAGTTTCTCGACCCGTTATGAGCCTCACATCGGCATGACTTATCGGTTATTGGGGTCTGACATTTACCACCCCTAGACTTGATATGCGACATATCTGACGAGGAGACCGGACTGTACGGGAAGTGTTACCGGCAGGCTTTTACAGGAGTTGGAGCGGGCTTGCTTGCTGATCTTCTGATCGCTCAATACCCGGGTAGCCGTTACGTCCAGCTAGTACCGCTGACGACTTGTGGATGCATGATGTGATCATCACCTAATGCTGGCGTATTGACGAGTCTTTAGAGTCCTACATAGAGGTTTTACTGGCTCAGGCAAAACGAAATAGGGGCGCATATATGATATGTGCGGGACCGAGAATAATCCGTGTATGTGATACCGTATTCTATTCTCGCGACTTTATATATCGGTCGGTTATATATGTGATATAGCCGGTTTATCGAATCAAGTGTTGATTCGATAAGTCGATACATTGGAAGTTAGTCGGTTATATGTGATATGACCGGATTATTAAGTCAAGTGTTGATTTAATAATTTATTGTATAATTGTATATTTGATATTCTAGTTTACATTAACTAACACATGTTCACTTAGGGTTTTTTCTCAAATGTACACATCTTTACTATATATATGATATATATTAAAATGTGTTATCTTTTTGTATCATGGTTGATGATACATCATCCATGGGTGTATGAGACTTACACTATGCTAATTTTTAGTTTGGGTTTTTAATATTTAAAGTAAATACAAAATCAAGTGGAGGATTAGAAAATGCATGAAGCTTGTGGAAGCTTGTGGATGCATTGACTAATTCAACTTGGGTTTGTATTTTACTATGGATATTTATTAATCCAACCATAACAATTAGCCTAGGGTTAAGTCTCTACAAGAGTTAGTATATGATACTCACTCACCATGCTTAGAACACACACTTGATCATTATCCTCTTCTCTTTTCTTTTGTTCATCTTCTTCATTGTTCAAAAGAAAAGCTTGCTAGGGTTTGATCCAAAGTGAGAAATCAAAATCCAAAGAGAACCCACTTCCTATTTCTCCATCCTCTACTAGACTAGCAATTTAGTATAGGGTGTTTGCTTCACTAATTCTCAAATTCGTGAAGTAGTAGCTTGAGTCGGAATTCCCTCGACGTAGATCATCTTCGGCCTCGGAGACTTCAAGCAAGGTCGCATCTTTCGCCTCGTGAAGCCATGTAAGAGCTGGGGAGAACCTTGATCACAGCGAAGGGACTTCAACAAGGAGCAAATGAAATGAAGGACCGATCTACAAAGGTTGTATTTCGTGTTCCCTTAGAAGTAAAGTTGTTTACTTATATTAGTTTCGCCTAAACTCTAGTATACGATTTTGCTTAGGGTTGTTCGGCATATAAAAATTTAATTTTTGCACGGTCGATGCCTTGCAGAGCCTTGTAAGTGTGCCTAGTAACCCTACATAAGGATCTATAGGGATAGATCCAAAAGGTTATTGTGATTGTCCCAAACCAGGTACATCAACACCATCCTAAAAAGGTTTAGTATGGAAGACTCCAAGCGGGGTGCCTTACCCGCTTGCCATGGGATCACTCTCTCCAAGGACTCTTGCCCAAAGACCGATGAAGAGAGAGCTCGCATGAGCATTATATCCTATGCTTCGGCAGTAGGATCTATATTGTATGCGATGTTATGTACACGCCTAGATGTAGCTTATGTACTTAGTGTTGTAAGCAGGTATCAATCCAACCCAGGGGAGAATCACTGGATAGCTGTGAAGAACATTCTTAAGTACTTGCGAAGGACTAAAGAATTGTTCTTGGTGTATGGTAATGGAGATCTCCAAATGAAGGCCTTTACCGATTCGAGCTTCCAGAGCGATAAGGACGACAGCAAATCTATCTCCGGGTTTGTATTTACCCTCAATGGAAGGGCGGTAAGTTAGAAGAGTTCCAAACAGGATACCGTTGCAGACTCTACGATGGAGGCTGAGTAAATTGCTGCGAATGATGCCGCCAAGGAAGCCGTCTGGATGAGGAAGTTTGTTTCGGAGCTAGGAGTAGTTCCAACCATTATTGATCCAATACCATTGTATTTTGATAATAATAGGGCTATGGCGTTAGCCAAGGAGCCCAGGTCCCATCAGCGATCCAGACACATCCTGAGGCGCTTTCATTTGATCCGGGAGATTGTAGATCGCCGCGAGATTGAGATTAGGAGAGTAGACAAAGAATAACGCCGCGGATCCACTCACCAAGGCCCTCCCTCAGCCGCAGCATGAGCGACTTTTTAAGATGTTGGGTATGAGATACGCCAATAACTGGCCTTAGTGCAAGTGGGAAATTATTGGATATATGTATGCCCTAGAGGCCATTATATGATAGTGGATGTATTCATACATGTGTGTGTATATATATATATATATATATATATATATATATATATTCAGTGTACATTCTTGCTCGACATGATAGTATGCTATCTGGTTCTTCTTTATCTGACATGTCGATTTGATCATGCTTATATTCATTCACACATGTTGATAAAGCCCTGAGGATACAGGCTTGACTATTGTGATTATGATGGAGATCATACTAGTGGGACATCTGTAGTTTATAAGCATATTCTGAAATGTCCCTAGTCGTAGGTATATCGAGACGGGGCATCGATATACTAGAGTAGACTAGCGTATATGATACTAGACCCATAAGATGGGCGATGGATGTTCCCACATTCATCGATGTTTGACATCGAGATCGTATACGGGTGCTCAGTGATGACTGGGTATACTGGACGGACTCTCCGAGAACTCCTATATAGAATTATATCTATCGTCGGATAGCAGTTCTCAGGTGACACTGGTGCAGGTTAGTCTGTAGACCCGAGATCGTCATAGAGTCTTGTGTGTTCTCCTACTGTACTTTGATTACCACCCTACCACGGCTCTACTGAGTCGTGCAAACAGGTGGACATTAGGTACAGTCCCAAGACACGAAGGCGATGAGCGATAGGAGGGGTTTCGTCTCTCCCGGTATTGGGAATTGATGCTGTGCTGTGCTCGATTGGCTATATCAGTAAGTCCCTGGCCAGGGCTGTTGAGATTTACTGGTAAGTGTTATCAGTAGTTTCTCGATCTGTTATAGACCATTCATCGGCACGACTTATTGAGTTATTGGGGTCGACGTTACCATCCCTAGACTCGATACGTAGCATATCTGACGAAGAGACCAGACTGTACGGTAGTATTGCCGGTTGGCTCGACGAGAGTTGTAACAGGTTCGCTTGTTTTCTTCTGATCGCTCAATACCCGGGTGGCCGTTACGTTTAGCTGACCGCTTGTGGTTTGGGGGTGCTTGATATGATCATCACCCACTGCCGGCGTATTGACGAGTCTTAGAGTCCCACAATGGAGTTACCTAGTCCAGGCGAAATGATGTGGTGCGCATATGCGATATGCGTGTGGACCCGGTTAAAATGCGCGTATGAGATACCGTATATTAATCGGGCGGCTTGCTTTTGGTCGGGTCGTATGTGATACGACCGGGTTGCTAAATCAAGTGTTGATTTATCATTAACCATTAGTTTCTCACTTGAAATCCTTTCTTGTCTTTATGTTGTATGCATGCATGTATGCATTCATTCTCATTCATGCATATAGGATGTGCATGCACACATACATGCATACATAATGGTTATCATGGTTGTTGATATAGTAGATGGTGGCAATATAAGACTCACACTATATGTAAAATATATGGATATTATTTATTTGGAAAAAGGAAAATGAAAATGGAAATTGTTTCATGGTTTAATCTTTTATTCTTGCACTAACCCCTTGAATTAACCATGATTCATTTTCTATGGTCATTTTTGTTCCAAACTAAAATATCTAAGATATTTTACAACCATGGTTTAGAATGAGAGAGTGAAAATATATATATTTTCATTTTCTTATTTTCTTCACAAGCTTATCATTATTTTGAGTTTAAAAAGCCATCATCTTCTTCCTCCTTTCTCTCTTGCTCTTTAGTTCTCTCAAGTGAGCAAAAGAGTTACCAAGTTAGGATTTTGAAGTGGGAAAACCAACCACAACACCATTCTACACTAGTCTTGCCCATTAGTGAAGAGTGTTAGCTTCCATTTCTTCTCTTGATCTTGTGAAGTTTCAAGCTTGGACAAAGAGGACTCCGGGTGGATCATCATGGACCTAGAGGATCTCAAGAGGACTTTTTTCCAACCCTCAAGTAGCCAAGGAGTCTACCGTAGGGAGCTACAAAGGTTGTACTCTCAAAACCCTAGCTTTTACTACTTGTGATGATTTCAATGTTATGAAACCCTAAATTTCTAGTGATGATTCTTAGTATGTTCACTTAGCACCTTAAAAAATTTGATTTTGCCACATGTGATGCTTCCAAACCCTTCATGAGGTGCTAGGTAAACCTAACATAAGATACATCATATGTACAATAATGGTCTCTAGGAAATACATATAACTAACAATCTCCCACTTGCACTAAGGCCAGTTGTTGTAGTATCTCATACCCAACATCCCGAAGAGTCTCTCAAATTGTATCTGGGGTATGGCCTTCATGAGTGGATCCGCCATGTTATTCTTCGTGTCAACTCTCCTGACCTCGATTTCCCGGTGATCAATTATCTCCCGGATCAGGTGATACCGCCTCAGAATATGCCTGGATCACTGATGGGACCTGGGTTCCTTGGCCAAAGCCACTGCTCCATTGTTATCACAATACAAAGGTATTGGATGCTCGATGGACGGAACCACTCCAAGTTCAGTTATAAACTTCTTCATCCAGACAACCACTTTGGCAGCATCGTTGGCGGCGATGTATTTATCCTCCATCGTCGAGTCTGCCATGGTTTCATGCTTGGAACTCTTCCAACAAACCGTCCCTCCATTGAGGGTGATGATAAATCCCGAGACCGACTTAGAGTCGTCTTTATCACTCTGGAAGCTCGAATCGGTAAATGACTCCACTTAGAGTTCACTGTTACCATATACCAAGAACATCTCTTTGGTCCTTCTCAAGTACTTGAGAATGTTCTTCACAGCTGTCCAGTGATTCTCTCCTTGATCTGCTTGATACCTACTCACTACACTTAGTGAGTACGCTACATCGGGTCTAGTACATAACATCGCGTACATGATAGAGCCTACTACCGAAGCATAGGGTTTCCCTTGCATGCGAGCTCTCTCCAAATCAGTCTTGGGAGACATCTCTTTGGAGAGAGTGAGTCCTAAGATCGTAGGTAAATTCCCACGCTTGGAATCTTCCATACTAAACCTCTTTAGTATGGTGTCTATGTACCTGGATTGGGATAATCCCAGTATCCGTTTAAATCTATCTCTATAGATCTTAATCCCCAAGATGTAGGAGGTATCACCTAGATCCTTCATTGAGAATCTTTATGATAAGAAGAGCTTGACCGAGTGCAGCATAGGAACATTATTTCCTATCAAGAGTATGTCATCCACGTACAATACGGGGAAGACAACCTTACTCTTTGCCACCTTCTTGTATATACAAGGTTCATCTACGTTTTTGATGAAGTCAAACTCTTTGACTACCACATCAAAACAGATGTTCCAACTGCGTGATGCCTTCTTTAACCCGTAGATGGATTTAAGCAGCTTGCACACCTATCCGCTGCTCCCACTGTCTACGAAGCCCTCTCGCTGAGTCATGTACACGCCCTCTTTTAAATCACCATTTAGAAAGGCGGTCGCAATATTCATCTGCCAGATTTCGAGTCATGGTATGCAACAATAGAAAATAGGATCCGGATGGACTTAAGCATAGCCACTGGAGAAATGTTTCATCATAATCCACACCTGGTCGTTGACCAAAACCTTTTGCAACAAGTCTAGAATTGAAAGTCTCAACTTTACCATCTACACCAAAATTGTTTTTGAAGATCCGCTTGCTTCCGATGGGTTTTACCCCTTCTGGAGCATCTTACAAAGTCCGTACTTTTTTGGTGTACATGGATTCCATCTCAGATCGCATTGCATCCATCCATTTCACAGAGTCACCACTCGTGATGGCCTGCTCGAAGCTAATTGGGTCATCATCTTCCATGATGCAATCCTCGCTCCCACCATGAATGAGAAAACCGTAGTTTGTATAGCTGGAACTTCTTCCAGTTCTACCTCTTTGCCACTAATTTCTTTTTCAAGAAATTCCTTTTCTAAAAAGGTGACATGTCAAGAAACAAACACCATTTGTTGCTCAGGGTGGTAGAAGATATTTCCTCGTGAATGCTTTGGATATCCTACAAACTTACATAGAACAAACCTTGCCTCGAGCTTGTCTGGTTTTTTCATTTTAACATAGGCCGGGCAACCCCATATCTTAACAAAATTAAGACACGGTCTCTCCTCCTCCCATGTCTCATATAGAGTGGTAGGCACTGATTTGGTTGGAACTCTATTTCAATAGTTATGCTGCTGTCTCAAGCGCATAACACCAAAAGAAAATAGGTAACTCATCAGTGCTCATCATAGAGCGCACCATATCCAATACGGTGTGATTCCTCCGCTCCGATACACCATTATACTGTGGTGTATACGGAGGAGTAAGCTGAGAGAGAATCCCATTCTCTTTTAGATAGTCACGGAATTCCGTGCTTAAGTATTCTCCTCCCCGATCAGATCGTAGGATTTAATACTTTTACCCGTCTGGTTCTCAACTTCATGCTTATATTCTTTGAATTTCTCAAAAGCTTCAGACTTGTATTTCAACAGAAACACATGACCGAATCTTGAGAGATCGTCAGTGAATGTAATGAAGTATGAGGAACCATCCCGAGTATGTGTAGACATGGGACCGCATACATCACTTTGTATCAGTCCTAAGAGTTCTGTAACTCTTTCTCCGTGTCCAGTAAACGGAGTTTTGGTCATCTTTCCTTTGAGACATGACTGGCAAGTTTCATAAGATGATAATTCGAACGGATTCAAATATCCATCATTATGTAACTTAGCTAGTCGTGTCGTATTGATATGACCTAGTCAACAATGCCACTAGAAGGATTCATTCATTTCTGAATTCTTCCTCTTGTGTGTGTTCTGTACGTTAAGAACTATGTTTTGATTCAGAACGTATAAGCCGTTACACAACGCACCAAACCCAATCAACACTTGATTTAGGTAAATGTTCGTAACATTATTCTCTACAACAAAGTTATATCCTTCTTTATCTAATAAAGAAATTGATATTAAATTGCATATCATAGAGGGCACGTAATAACATTCGTTCAAGATCAAAGTATTCCCATTTGGTAATACAAGGTGATATCCACCAACTGCTTTGGCTCCAACACTTGCACCATTCCCTACTTTTAGAGAATGATCACCAATCCCTAATTCTCAACCTTTCCTTAGCCCATGCAACATATTACATATATGGGATCCCGATCCGGTATCTAATACCCAAGACGTAGAGTGTACTGAGAAACATTTCTTGGTGACTAACACACCCAAAGAAGATGCATCAACATGCTTATTCTTCATTTGGACAGTGTAGGAATCCGGATATACCCCTATTTCCTACTCAGTTTATAACAATTATAAGAACGAACGGAACCAACGTTCCCCTGCTCAGTATAACAAGCGGGTTCGGTCAATACATCAATATTATTATCTTGATTAAGGCTTGACATAGTCGCTACCTGGAGAGAGAGAGAAGAAAACACTTAGCGTATGCTCTTGCAAGATTAGATTGGTTATTATTTTATCTAATCAGGATGGCTCCCACTGTTTTTATCAAATCTTCCTTCAAACCCTAAAAGGTAAGACTAGCCGGGATTAATTACACCTTACAAGTTTGCCAATCCTTCAGCCAGTCCAGTGTCGGTACTTTGGGGGAGGTTCCCCGTTCTTTCGCACGGACCAAATTAAAATAAACCTCATTTTCCTAGGGGCGTAACCCCGTTAACACTTTTCTAGAAAACTACTTGATCGGCTAATTGTGATGTGTAAAACTCTCCCAGGAGTAACTCTTACTCGCAGTGGGTATTGGGATCCAACTATCTCATAGAAGGTATGCAATCTCATTGCAAATTTCAACACTTGAAATTCCCAATAATATTTGCCCCTAGCGTCCTATGACCTTGACGGAGGCCAACAAACCATAGGCTGCTAGTCAAGTTCAACCCGTACATTTCATGATTGAATTAAACCCTCTCGCACGACCTTGACGGAGGCCAACAAAGTCGCACGACTACCCTAATCCAATCTCATCTTATATTGCAAATAAACACTAGTTAGCTACCGCACACTACGCCTTGACGGAGGCCTACAAACGTAGCATGAATACTAAGTAGTACTTATCTGAAATGACGGAGGGCTACGACAGATTTTTAAGAAAACCTTTTGCGTAATGACCTTGATATCGTTGTAGAATCTAGAGTTTTTGAAAAGGAGTGTTTTTGAGGCTTATGCTAGTTTTGCTAAATAGGTCACTCCCGGTGAAGGGATCTCGGCTGTTTCCTCATCGAATGAGGTGCTGGATATTCATGAATACCACTATGCAAAACAAGAACAAAAGAAGCAATCAAAAACAAAACCGAGTGGGTTGTAGCATCTGCTAGCTTGTTCTAAAGAGGTCTCTCCCGGTGAAGCGACCTCGGCTCTTTCCTCATCGAATGAGGTGCTGGATATTCTACAAGGAATACCGCTATGCAAAGCAAAAACTAGAGCTGCCCTTTTTAAAAATTTGATTCTACAATATATTTTAGGTTTCTTTTTTTTCTCATTAATCTCATTAATGAAGTCCCATCATTTATGCTTCCTAAGCATCACAGAAGAAACGAAAATACAACGTACGCTTATGCCATCCGTATTCGTCACAGTGTGCTATTATGCACCGTTAGGTTTCTTAACTAACGGCATGGCGGGGCGGGGCTAGCGCGGGTGCAAGACATAAGCAACGTTTATTATATATCATATATATAATAATAAAGCATTCGTCTCAAGCATATAAGGTGATCACATCACAGAATTTTAGCAGCAGAAGTCAACATATGAAATATTGGATATACTAGGAGGTTCGTGTTTTATATTATGCCAGTAAAAAAATGGATTCTACGGTCATGATGAATAGCAAAACCCACATTCCTAGACCCCTACGAGAGAGGCAAGCAACCCTAACAATTCTTGAGTTAGGAGACTCGGTCTTGACTCCTCGAGATGGTCTCCCAGTGTACCCTAGAACCCGGTTACTTGTGCTCCCCACCTTGAGTCTATTCTAATGCGGAAAAAATAAATAATATACATCAAAGGTGAGATCATCCTCAACCCGGAAGTGCCCCAATAAAAGAATATTACAAACACATTTTTACATGAATGAAAATGAAAAAACTCTCATCCCATGCAAAAAACCCCGGCTATTAAAAACACGACGATCCAATATAACATATCCAAGCAACACATAACATCACATGTGATCAACGTAAGTAAATATGTGTATCCCAATTGTCGTTGACATATAGCAACGAAACCGGCGATACACCACATATTACACTTACGGTCGCAAAAAAGAAAATGTCAAACTACAACATTTGGAATCGACGCATCCTTTAGACATCATAAACACGGAATATCACATACTTCAGATTTCATGCCTAACATTGTAAATCTTACATTTGGGTCCCACTCATGAAAACACCATTTTAAAAGAAATCGGGTAATTCAACATGATTCCCGATCCCCACCGAGACCGAAATGTGTTTACAAGCAACTAATCAATTTTCATAAAACTAATTAGTGTAGATTCCAAATATTATATCACATTCCAAAGATAGCTAGACGATGTTAAACATTCCGATAAAATAATCAAACACCCAAAATTTCCCGAAGAGCTCAACACTTGAGCACCGTTTAAAAATATCCAGAACATGCCACAGTACCTATGGACCAACCGTAGAAGGGTCAACCCTTGCCTCACCTATGGCGCCGCAGAACTACCACAAACCCTAGGGTTTGGAGGCGAGTCCGACAGTCATAGAATCGAGTTAGGGTTTCGTTCTTCTAGAGGGTCCATAGAATCACTTGCATGATTTTTGAATAATTTTAACTTGGAAAATTTCCAGTGAGGGAGAAAATGGGTTATTGATATCCGTTCGAACTTTTTAACGCCGTCTAAATTACCCGAAACGATGTTAGAATTACGACTACGAAACACTCCAAATTGCCTTTACAGAACGATAACATCACATGCAATTTCAGTAAAAACAAGCAACGCCTGAAACACCAAAACTTAGAGACCGGAACACCATAAAAATTTGAAGCCTGAAGCCCACTAAAAAGAAGGTGGGCCGGTTTTTTAGTGAATGTGGCCGGTCAAAATCCGCCGAGGAGGGCTCAAATTTCTGTGGTGTTCATGTTACATCTCATATAACATTCTGCAATTGCTTAAAAAATTTTAGACGACTTAAAAATTTCGACAAAAACTAGGTTATTGTTTTGAATGTTTCGGAGTTGTTTCGGTTTTGTAATTCTATAAATATTGTCTAATTCTTTAGCATGGCTCTGATACTACTGTAGAGTTACTTAGCACGACAGCAAGGTTTCGGGAGGCATCATCCATGCCGTTTTCAAAAAATTGCCATGCTAAAGAACCCTAACCTAGAATCTTAACTAGAGAATTAGACAATATATGCATGTAAACAACTTTACATACAAAGTGAACATGGAATACAACCTTTGTAGACCGGTCCTTCACTTCAATAGCTCTGTATAGTAGTCCCTTCGCTCCAAGTAGTGATCCTCCGGACTTTAGAATGGCTCCACATGATGAAAGGAACAAGCTTGCACGGAATCTTCGAGGCTGAAGATGATCTACGTCGAGGAGATACTAGCTCAAGCTACCTCTTCACTAATTTTGAAGCTAACACCCTACACTAAATGTCTAGTCTAGTAGAAGATGATGAAGTAAGGATATTGCTCACTTTAGAAATGTTTTTCTCAGTAATTTTCTTCACCTCCTCAAAACCTAGAGAGCTCTCTTTTTCATGAAGAAGATGAAGCCAATAATGTTATGGAAACCATGAGTGAGAAATATCTCATATAACTCATGTAGCGACTTAACCATGGCTTAAGATAATGGTTGGGTTAATAAATATCTAATGTAAAATAAAACTAGTGGACTAAGTCAATGGTTCCACAAGCTTCCACTAAGCTTAAACCACGTGACTAATTTCCACATAATTAGTGATTTACTTTAAATAAATAAACCCCACATTATGATAAACATGGTGTGAGTCTCATACACCCATGTTGCATGTAGCAACAAGCATGACACAATAATATATATCACGTATATATATACTAAGTGTACACATGTGAGAAAAGAAATACTTAAGTGAGCTAATATTGGTTAATGTAAATTAATATATCAAATATATAATTATACAGTAAATTATTAAATCAACACTTGATTTAATAATCCGGCTATATCATATATAACCGACTAATATCATATGTATCATCTTATCGAATCGACATTTGATTCGATAACCCGGCTATATCACATATAACCGACCGATATCATATATCGCGAGAATAGAATACGGTATCACATACACGAATCTCGGTCCCACACATATCACATATGTGCTCCTACTTCGTTTCGCTTGAGCTAGGAAACCTCTGTGTAGGACTCTAAAGACTCGTCAATACGCCGGCAGTAGGTAATGATCATGTTAGTCACCCACAAGTCGTCAGCGGTACTAGCTGGACATAACGGCTACCCGGGTATTGAGCGATCAGAAGATCAACAAGCAAGCTTGCCTAAACTCCCGCAAAGCCTGTCAGTAACACTACTGTACAGTCCGGTCTCTTCGTTTGATATGTTGCATATCTAGTCTAGGGGTGGTAAACGTCAAACCCCAGTACCCGATAAGTCATGCCTATGTGAGGCTTATAACGGGTCAAGAAACTACTGATAACACTTACCAGTAAATCTCCGTATCAGCCCTGGCCAGGGACATCCTGTTATAGCCAATCGAGCACAGCGCAACATCAACCCCCAATACCAGGAGTGACGAATCCCCTCCCATCGCTCATTGCCTCCATGTGACTCCGGACTGTACCCAAAAGCCACCATTTTGCACGTTCTCCTTAACGTGGTAAGGTTGAAATTAAAGCACAGTGGGAATCACACAAGTCTCTATGACAATCTCGGGTCTACAGACTAACCTGTACCAGGGTCACCAGAGAACTGCTATCTGACGATAGGTATAATACCAACTAGGAGTTCTCGGCCAGTCTGTTCAGTGTACCCAGTCTCCACTGAGCATCCGCATACCATCTTTGATTTCAAAAAAAAATGGATGTGGGATCATCCATCACCCATCATATGGGTCAAGAAGCGTATACGCTAGTCTACTCTGGAATATCGATGCCCTGTCTCGATACACCCTCGACTATGAACAATTAAAGGATGTACTTGTGGACTACCATGGCCCCACTAATATGATCTCCATTATAGTCCTGGTAGTCAAATACACATCCTAAGGGGTTTATCAACAAGTGAAAGCAAGACAATATCACAATACAAGTCTACATGTTAAGACAAAGAGCAACCCGATAGCATACTATCATGTCGAGCAAGAAAGTCCTCTCTATATATGTCCAAGCATCCACTATAATATACATCATATGTGCAATAATCGCCTCTAGGGTATACATATAACTAACAACAGATCATACTAGTGGAGCTTGTGTAGTCCGCAAGCACATCCTTTAACAGTTTCTAGTCGAGAGAGTATCGAGACATTGTAGGGATCCTAGGCACACTATAGAGGTCTCACAAGGTATCGATCATGCCAATTTAAAATTTTATGGGTGCCGAGAAACCCTAATACGGATCGTCGGCTAGATTTCTAGGCGATATGTTAAACTAGTTAACACTTTAACTAAAGGAGAGAGGCTACAACCTTTGTAGATCCGGTTCTCCACTTCCTTAGCTCCACGTAGGCGTCCTCTCGCTGTCCATCTCGAATCCTAGACTCAATCGTCGGCTTCATCGGAAAAACGAGCGGAATAGGTCGTCGGCTTCGTGCCGAAGATGATCTACGTCGAGGTTGCACAAGTTCAAGCTCCAACTTCACCAAGTTGAGAAACTTGTGAAGAAAACACCCAAAACCACTTGGCTAGAGGTAGAGGATGAAGAAATGGGAGGTGGGTTCACTTTAAAATTGGATTTCTCTCACTAGAACTCAAGTTGCCATTGATGGCATCAAGGTTTCTATCTTGAAGAAGAAGGAGAAGATGAAGCTAGAATTATGATAAGTGTTTTTATTATAGAAAAATAAATCAATACTTATCATATGCTAACTATAGTTAAGTGTAGAGAATAGACCATGGTTACTTGGATGAGTTAGGGTTAAGCATGAAGACAAGAATGGTTACGAAAGTAAAAGCTTCATGAAGCTTCAACTTAAAACAAAGAAAGCCACCATTCTCATCATAATCCTTTTCAAATAAATAAATAAATAAATAAATGAATATGCAAAACCCTAATCAACACTTAACCATGGTTTTAATTCTTTACACTTAACAATATGATCAAGTATCATCAAACATGATACAAATATGTGCACAAAAGTATATCACATATACTTCTTGCACATCAAGTGAGAAAATCCATATAAAGTGAACCAATACTAGTTAATGCAATGCAATATATCAAATATATATAATTATACAGTAAATCATTAAATCAACATTTGATTCAATGATCCGGTCATGTCGCACATAACCGACTAGAATCCAATGTATCGATTTATCGAATCAATGATTCGATAACTAGGTCATATCGAATATAACCAATCGAAACGTATATCGCGAGAATGAAATGCGGTATCACATACACGCATTGTTCTCGGTCCTGCACATATCTCATATGCGCTCCTATTTCGTTTCGCTTGAGCCAGGAAACCTCTGTGTAGGACTCTAAAGACTCGTCAATACGCCGGTAGCAGATGATGATCATATCAAGCATCCACAAGCCGCAAGCGATCTGCTAAACGTAACGGCCATCCAGGTATTGAGCGATCAGAAGATCGACGAGCTAGCCCGCTCACACTCCTGTGAATCCAACCAGTAACACTTACCGTACAGTCCGGTCTGTTCGTCTGATATGTCGCATATCAAGTCTAGGGGTGGTATACGTCAGACCCCAATAACCGATAAGTCGTGCCGATGTGAGGCTCATAATGGGTCGAGAAACTACTGGTAACACTTACCAGCAAATCTCTGATCAGCCCTGGCCAGGGACTTCCCTGTTACGGCCAATCGAGCACAGCGCAACATCAACCCCCAATACCGGGAGAGACGAAACCCCTCCTATCGCTCATTGCCTCCATGTGACTCGGGACTGTACCCAATGACCACCGTTTTGCACGCCCTCATGGACGTGGTAAGGTGGAGATCAAAGCACAGTGGGAATCACACAAGACTCTATGACGATCTCGGGTCTACAGACTAACCTGTACAAGTGTCACCTGAGAACTGCCATCTGACGTGAGGTATAATACCATCTGGGAGTTCTCGGCGAGTCCGTCCAGTGTACCCAGTCTCCACTGAGCACCCGTATACCATCTCTAATGTCAAACACCAATGGACATGGGATCATCCATCGCCCATCTCATAGGTCGAGAAGCGTATACGCTAGTCTACACTGGTATATCGATGCCCCGTCTCGATACACCCACGACTAGGGACCTTGAAGGATGTACTTATGGACTACCATGTCCCCACTAGTATGATCTACATCATAGTCGAGGTAGTCAAGTACACATCCTAAGGGCTTTACCAACATGTAACTATAAGACAGTATAAAGAGACTAGTGTACATGTTAAGATAAAGAGCAACCAGATAGCATACTATCATGTCGAGCAAGAAAGTCATCTCTATATATGTCCAAGCATCCAATATAATATACATCATCTGTACAATACTGGCCTCTAGGGCATACATACAACTAACAATCTCCCACTTGCACTAGGGCCAGCTGCTGTAGTATCGCATACCGAGCATCCCGAAGGGTCTCTCAAACTGTATCTGGGGAATGGCCTTCGTGAGTGGATCCGCCGTGTTGTTCTTCGTGTCAACCCTCCTGACCTCGATCTCCCGGCGATCAACTATCTCCCGGATCAGGTGATACCGCCTCAGAATATGCCTGGATCGCTGATGGGACCTGGGTTCCTTGGCCAAAGCCACCGCTCCATTGTTATCGCAATACAAAGGTATTGGATGCTCAATGGATGGAACCACTCCAAGTTCAGTAATGAACTTCTTGATCCAGACAGCCTCTTTGGCAGCATCGTTGGCAGCGATGTATTCAGCCTCCATCGTCGAGTCTGCCACGGTTTCCTGCTTGGAACTCTTCCAGCTAACCGTCCCTCCGTAAAGGGTAAAGACAAAGCCCGACTGCGACTTAGAGTCGTCCTTATCACTCTGGAAGCTCGAATCGGTAAAGGACTCCACTTGGAGCTCTCCGTTACCATACACCAAGAACATATCTCTAGTCCATCGTAAGTACTTGAGAATGCTCTTCACAGCTGTCCAGTGACTCTCTCCAGGATCAGCTTGATACCTACTCACTACACTTAGTGAGTATGCTACATCGGGTCTGGTACATAGCATCGCATACATGATAGAGCCTACTGCCGAAGCATAGGGTATCCCTTGCATGCGAGCTCTCTCCAAATCAGTCTTGGAAGACATCTCTTTGGAGAGAGTTGTTAGTTATATGTATGCCCTAGAGGCCATTACTGTACATTGGATGTATATTGTAGTGGATGCTGGGACATATATAGGGAGGACTTTCTTGCTCGACATGATAGTATGCTATCTGGTTGCTCTTTACCTTAACGTGTACACAGATTGTCTCTCTATTACATGTTGGTAAAGCCCTTAGGATGTGTACTTGACTACCTGGACTATGATGCGGATCATACTAGTGGGGACATGGTAGTCCATAAGTACATCCTTGAAAGTCCCTAGTCGTGGGTGTATCGAGATGGGGCATCGATATACCAGAGTAGACTAGCGTATACCTTCTCGACCCATACAGATGGGCGATGGACGATCCCATATCCATCGGTGTTTGACATCAGAGATGATATACGGGTGCTCAGTAGAGACTGGGTACACTGGACGGACTCGCCGAGAACTCCTAGATGGTATTATACCTTACGTCAGATGGCAGTTCTCTGGTGACACTGGTACAGAGTAGTCTGTTGACCCGAGATCGTCATAGAGTCTTGTGTGGTTTCCACTGTGCTTTGATTTCCATCTTACCACGTCCAAGAGGGCGTGCAAAACGGTGGTTTTTGGGTACAGTCCCGAGTCACATGGAGGCAATGAGCGATAGGAGGGGATTCGTCTCTCCCGGTATAGGGAGTTGATGTTGCGCTGTGTTCGATTGGCTATAACAGGAAATCCCTGGCCAGGGTTGCTGAGATTTACTGGTAAGTGTTACCGGTAGTTTCTCAAATTGTTATAGACCTCATATCGACACGACTTATCGAGCTATTGGGGTCTAACGTTTACCACCCCTAGGCGAGATATGCGACATATCAGACGATCAGATCGGACTGTACGGTAGTGGTACTGGTTGGATTCACTGGAGTGTTAGCGGGCTTGCTCGTCGATCTTCTGATCGCTCAATACCCGGGTGGCCGTTACGTTTAGCAGACCGCTTGCGGCTTGTGGGTGTTTAATATGATCATCACCTGCTGCCGGCGTATTGACGAGTCTTTAGAGTCCTACACAGAGGTTTCCTGGCTCAAGCGAAACGAAATAGGAGCGCATATGAGATATGTGCGGGACCGAGAATAATGCGTGTATGTGATACCGTATTATATTCTCGCGATGAATGTATCGAAAGGTTGTATGCGATATAACCTAGTTATCGAATCAAGGATTGATTCGATAAGCCGATACATAAGATACTAGTCGGTTATATGCGATATGACCGGATCATTGAATCAAGTGTTGATTTAATGATTTAATGCATAATAATATATTTGATATATTACTTTGCATTAACTAGTATTGGTTCACTTTAAATGGATTTTCTCACTTGGATTGTGCACATTGTATATGTGATATACTTTTGTACACAAGTTTGTATCATGTTTGATGATACATGCTAACTAGGGTTTGTGTAAAGATTGAACCATGGTTATATGAATGGTTAGGGTTTTGTTTTTCTTACTCATTTATTTGTTTGTTTATTCATTTTTGGCAAAAGGAAAATGGTGGCTAATTTGGATATATGTTGAAGCTTCATGAAGCTTTGACTTAGTCACCATTTTTGTCTTCATACCTAACCTAACCATTCACTTAACTTGAGTTTAGTCTCTACACTTAACCATGGTTGATTATGATAAGTATTCTTTTATTTTCTATTTTCAAAATTAACTTATCATAACAATATTCTTCTTCTTCTTCATTTCTTCATGTGAAGAAAGCTTGCCTCCATCAATGGCAAGTGATGAAAAAGAGTGAGAAATCCAATTCTAAAGTGAACCCACTTCCTATTTCTTCATCCTCTACCTCTTGCCAAGTAGTAGAGTGTGTTTCCTTCACAAGTTTTCATGGCTTGGTGAAGGTGGAGCTTGATCTAGCGATGCCTCGACGTAGATCATCTTCGGCATGGACATCGACGACCTAGATCGCCATTTCTCCGACGAAGCCGACGCTAGAGCCCAGGAATTCATTTGGACAGCGAGGGGACTTCGTTGCGGAGCTATGGAGGTGGAGCACCGGATCTACAAAGGTTGTATTTCCGTTTAAACTTTAGTTAAGTTGTTAACTAGTTTAATTTTCGCCTAGAAATCTAGCCAACGATCCGTTCTAGGGTTTCTCGGCACCGTTTAAATTTGAAATTGGCATGGTTGATGCCTTGTGAGACCTCATTAGGGTGCCTAGGAACCCTACAGTGGTATCAGAGCCTAGCTAGAGCCTTAGGCGAAGTCTAGACGGAGTTTGAAGTCCGAACGACCCGAAACCCCAACCCTAAAAATGCTCTCTGTCCTTTTTTCAAAAACTGGGATTTTTCCAAATTAAAAATTGCTAAAAAATTCAGCAGGGAAAACTAAGAATTACGATGCAAATTTTTTTTATTGAAGCTGCTACAGTGCGGCGGAACCGCGGCAGAAGCTTAGCTTCTGCGGCGGTTCCGCGGCCAATAAATGAGATCACTGTTAGTTTTATGCACAGTAATTCCTATTGTCAGGTGCTGGATTTTCTGGGAATTTTTAATATTTATTCAAGAGTTATATTTTCTGGGTTGTTTTGGGGATTCAATGTTTCGATCGGAGTATCAGATTTTGTCTATGTGGCTTTCCGGATAAATTTTAGAATATGTTAAAAAGTTCGACCGGATATAAATACCCAATTTTTCCCCTGTCGGGAAATTTCCAAGTGTTGGATTTTCCATAGTTTAACGACGTTCTAAGTAGTACAAGTAACGCGATGGTCCCTCTAGAAGACAACAAACCTTAACTCGATTATGTGACCGTCTTGAACTGCCCTTTGAACCTTCGGGTTTGGGGCAGTACGGCGTGCCACATGTGAGGCGTTGGCTTGACCCTTCTACGGCTGGACCGTTGGTACTGAGGCACGAACTGAATGTTGTTAGACTTATTTCATGTGTTGAGCTGTATCGGGAAAACTTGGGTGTTTGACTGTTCGATCGAAAAGTTTAACATTTTCTGTTTATCTGGAATGGGATACAATAATTGGAATTCACAAAGAGTTATGAGATAACTGAATGAATGTTATAAACATAGCACTTTAGTCTCACTTGATCGGTTGCCACGGAATTTTGATGTGATCGAAAGTCCGTCGCAATCACGTAGCGTACGCGGATACTCGCTGGGTAAACTTAATAGACAGCCTCACTCCATAACCCCGACCAAGTGACTGTAGGAGAACCCCGTCGCCGAAAGCATCTGTTCGGGTGCTCGCGGTAGTGGTGTTCCGCCTTGGTGCACTTCGTCGACAGTATCGGGGGTGCGGCCGTCTACTGAAGTTTGCGACGAGCATTCGATCAGGATGTCGGGAATCTTGTTGAATTGCCCGACTTGATATTGTAAAGTGTTTTCGATTCTGAGACTAAAATGCGGGGGTTATAATTGTTAGGCATGCGATGTCTAAGTAATTCATTTGGTCAGGCATGCGATGTCTGAGGTGGTTGCGGATTCCAACTGTTGTAGTTTTACACTTTCTTTTCTGTGACCGTAAGTGTAATATGTGATATCGCCGGTTTAGTTTCTATATGTCAACGACAATTAGGATGCGCATGTTTACTTACGTTGATGACATGTGATGTTATGTGTTGCTGGATATGTTATATTGGATCGTCGTGTTTGAATAGCCGGGGGTTTTTATGTGAGATGAGTGTTTTTCATTTTCATTCATGTAAAAACTTGTATGTAATATTCTTTTATTGGGGCACTTCCAGGTTGCGGAAGATGTCACCGTTTGTATATTATTTACTTTTCTGCACTAGGATAGACCCAAGGAGGGGAGCACAAGTAACCGGGTTCTGGAGTCCAGTGGGAGACCAACTCAAGGAGTCGAGTCCGGGTCTCCTAACTCTAGAATTGGTAGGGTTGCTTGCCGCTCTCGTAGGGGTCTAGGGGTGTGGGTTTGGCTATTCATCGCGACCGTGGAATCCGTGTTTTATACTGGCTCGTATTGAAAACACGGACGTCCTAGTATATCCAATATTTCATATGATTTTTCTGCTGCGATATCTGTGATGTGATCATGTGATGTTCTGTGATAGATACTGTATATAGTATATATGATATATTATATAGGCGTTACTTATGTTTTACACCCGCGCTAGCCCTGCCCCGCTCTGCCGTTAGTTATCTAACCTAACGGTGCACGAGGGGACATCGAGGCGAATGCGGATGGCATAAGTGTATGTCGTATTTATCTGTGATGTTTAGGTATTTAAATGATGGGACTTCATTAATGTGATTAATGAAATTAAAAGAAACCTAAGATGTTGTAGAATTGAATTTCAAAATAAAACAAGTAGCTACAGTTCTTGCTTTGCACAGCGGTATATATGATATATCCTGCACCTTATTCGATGAGGAAAGGACCGAGATTCCTTCACCGGGAGTGACTCCTTTAGCAATAACTGGCAGATGCTACACACTCGGTTTGTCTTTTGATTGCTTTTAAGAGTTTTTGCTTTGCACAGTGATATATATGATATATCCCGCACCTCATACGACGAGGAAAGGACCGACGATCCCTTCACCGGGAGTGACTCCTTTAGCAAAACTAGAAAAGCCTCAAAAACACTCCATTTCAAAATTCATTCGATCCTACAATGATATCAAGTTCATTACGCAAAAGGTTTTCTTAAAAACCTGTCGTAGCCCTCCGTCATTTCAGATAGGTAATAGTTAGTATTCGTGCTGCGTTTGTTGACCCAATCAAGGCGTAGTGTGCGGTAGCTGATTATTGCTTATCTGCAAAGCATATGATGCGATTGGATTAGGGCAGTCGTGCGGCCTTGTTGACTCAGTCAAGGGTCGTGCGGGTGGGTTTAATTCAATCGAGAAATGACGGGTTGAACTTTACTTGCGGTCTATGGTTTGTTGACTCAGTCAAGGTCATAGATCGCATGGGGCAAAATATTATCGGGAATTTCAAGTGTTGAAATTTGCAATGAGATTGCATACCTTCTATGAGATAGTTGGATCCCGATACCCGCTGTGAGTAATTGTTACTCCTGGGAGAGTTTTATACATTACAATTAGCCGATCAAGTAGGTGTCTAGAAAGGTGTCAACGGGGTTACGCCTCTGGGAAAATGAGGTTTACATTAATTAGGTTCGTGCGAAAGCACGGGGGACCTCCCTCAAAGTACCGACACTGGCCTGGCTGAAAGATTGGCGAACTTGTAGTGTGTAATTAATCCCGGCTAGTCTTTCCTTTTAGGGTTTGAAGGAAGATTTGATAAAAAGCAGTGGGAGCCATCCTGATTAGATAAAATAATAACCAATCTATTTTTGACAGAGCGCACGCTGAGTGTTTTCTTCTCTCTCTCTCCAGGTAGCGACCATATCACGCCTTAATCAAGATAATAATACGGAATATTGACCGAACCCGCTTGTTATACTGAGCTGGGGAACGTTGGTCCCGCTCCAACTTATAATTGTTATAAGACAGAGCAGGAAATTGGGGATTACCAGAATTCCCGTGCCGCCCAAACGAAGAGAGTGCATGCTGATGCATCATCTTCGGGTGTGTTCATTACAGAGAACTGTTTCTCAGTATCCTTTACGTCCTGGGTATGTGATACCAGATCAGGATCCCAGATATGTAATCTGTTACATAAGGCTACAGAAAGGTAGAGAACTGAGAACGGGTGATAAGTTTCATGAGGCAGAAAACGGGGCAAGTGTTGCAGCCAAGTCTGTTGGTCACTGTCACCCTGTATTACCAATACATTGATTCTGAACGAATGTTATTAGATACCGAACCTGATATACAAAATCATATCAGTCTCTTTATTAGTAAAGAAATGATAAAATTTTGTATTGTTGGATAATGTTTTGAACATTTCCTATATCAAAAGTTGATCGGTTCAGGCACGTTATCTAAAAGCATTAATGTTCTAAATCAAACTACAGTTCTTAGTATACGGAACACACAAAAGAGGAAGAGTTCAGAAATGAACGAATCCTTCTTGAGGCATTGTAGACTAGGTCATATCAATGCGACCCGACTAGCTAAAGTTACATGTAGATGCATATTTAAATCAGTTTGAATTTACATCTTGTGAAACTTGCCAGTCATGTCACAAAGATATAATGACACCAGCTCTGTTTATTGGAAACAGAGAAAGAGTTAGTGAACTCTTGGGATGATGCATGTTGATGTATAAAGGTCCCCTGTCTACACATGCCAAGACCGGTTCTTTGTACTTCATTACATTCTCTGATAATCTCTCAAGATTCAGACATATGTTCCTGTTGAAACACAAGTCCGAACCTTTTGAGATATTCACAGAATATGATTTAGAAGTAGATAACCAAAACGGGTATAAGTATTATGTCCTTTGATGAGATCAAGAAGGAGAATACTTGAGCACGGAAATCCTGGACTATTCTAAAGGAGAATGAGATTCTCTCTCAGCATTACTCCTTCGTATACACTATAGCACGATGGTATATCGAGGTGGAGCAATCTCACCCTATATGATAAGGTGTGCTCTATGATGAGTACTACTGAGTTACCTATTTCCTTTTTGGGAGTTATGCACTTGAGAAGCTGCATACCTATTGAATAGGGTTCAAATCAAATCAGTTGCCTACCACTTCATATTTGATATGATAAGGGAAGAGCCCATCTCTCAAGTTAGTTGAGATTTGGGGTTGTCCAGCCTATGTCTGAAAAGCAAAATCCGGAGAAGCTCGAGGCAAGGTCAGTTATGTAGAACTGGAAAGGTTCCAGCTATACAAACTGCAACTGATGATTTGAAAGAACCAAAGGATTCAATAGTTACCAACGAACCTCAACCTCTCCACCGATCTAGTAGGGTTCCTCACCCACCTGAGAGATACTTCGGTTTCTCTATGACAGTGGGAGCGAGGATTGCATCATGAGATGATGACCCAACTAGTTTCGAGCAGGCCATCGAGAGTGACGACTCTGTAAGAATGGCTGGATGCTTAGTGATCTGAGATGGAATCCTTATACACCAACAAAGTATGGACTTTAGTTGCTTTATCTGAAGGGTTAAATCCCCATCAGGAGCAAGTATATCTTGAGAAGATTACTTGGTGTACATGGAAAAGTTGAGACTTTCAATGCTAGACTTGTTAAAGGTTTGCATCGTTGACCAGGTGTGGATCATGATGAAACTTTTTCTAGAGAACTATGCTTAAGTCCATCCAGATCCTACTTGCCACGGCTACATACCATGACTACGATATCTGGTGGTTGGGTGTCTTGACTGCTTTTCTAAATGATGATTTGGAAGAGAGCGTCTATAAGTACACAGCCAGAGGGCTTCGTAGACAGTGGGAGCAGCGGAAACGTGTGCAAGATGCTTTATAGGATAAAGCAGGCATCGCGGAGTTGGAACATCTGTTTTGATGAAGTAGTCAAAGAGTTTGATATCATCAAAATGGTAGATGAACCTTGTATAAACAAAAGGGTAGTAGGGAGTATGGTGATGATCCTCGTAGAGTACGTGGATGACATACTCTTGATAAGAAAGGAGTTTCTTATGCTACGCTCGATCAATCTCCGTTTATCACAATGATTCTCCACATAGGATCAAAGTGATACCTACAAAATCCTGGACTTTGGATCTATGAGATGATCTAAATGGATGTTAGGATACTCACTAGCTATAGTGAGATGGTATCAGTTGATCCTGGGGAGAATCACTGGAAGGGTTCCAGGATGATAAAGACGACTGAATGTCAGTCGCAGGCATTGTCTTTTACCCTCAGTAAAGGGACGGTATGTTGGAAGAGTTCCAAGCTAGATACCGTGACATACTAGACGATAAAGGCAGGATACATCGCTACTTAAGATGCTACCAAAGAGGATGTTTGGGTGTATATTAGTTCATGAGATGAACTACGTTCCTACCATTGTGAGACAATGGAGTTGTGGCTCATGCCGAGGAACGCCGGTCCCATCAGTGATCCAGACATATTCTAAGGCAGTATCACCTGATCATGGAGATGGTTGATCTCCAAGGAGATCGAGGTTAGGAGAGTAGACTCAGAGGACAGCACGGAGGATCCACTCACAAAGGCCTGTTCCCAGAGAGAGACTTTTATGGGATGGTTGTGTATGAAATACTACAACCACTGCTACAGATGGCCCTAGTGCAAGTGGGAGATTGTTAGTTATATGTATGCCCTAGAGGCCATTACTGTACATTGGATGTATATTGTAGTGGATGCTGGGACATATATAGGGAGGACTTTCTTGCTCGACATGATAGTATGCTATCTGGTTGCTCTTTACCTTAACGTGTACACAGATTGTCTCTCTATTACATGTTGGTAAAGCCCTTAGGATGTGTACTTGACTACCTGGACTATGATGCGGATCATACTAGTGGGGATATGGTAGTCCATAAGTACATCCTTGAAAGTCCCTAGTCGTGGGTGTATCGAGATGGGGCATCGATATACCAGAGTAGACTAGCGTATACCTTCTCGACCCATACAGATGGGCGATGGATGATCCCATATCCATCGGTGTTTGACATCAGAGATGATATACGGGTGCTCAGTAGAGACTGGGTACACTGGACGGACTCGCCGAGAACTCCCAGATGGTATTATACCTTACGTCAGATGGCAGTTCTCTGGTGACACTGGTACAGAGTAGTCTGTTGACCCGAGATCGTCATAAAGTCTTGTGTGGTTCCCACTGTGCTTTGATTTCCATCTTACCACGTCCAAGAGGGCGTGCAAAACGGTGGTTTTTGGGTACAGTCCCGAGTCACATGGAGGCAATGAGCGATAGGAGGGGATTCGTCTCTCCCGGTATAGGGAGTTGATGTTGCGCTGTGTTCGATTGGCTATAACAGGAAATCCCTGGCCAGGGTTGCTGAGATTTACTGGTAAGTGTTACCGGTAGTTTCTCAAATTTTTATAGACCTCATATCGACACGACTTATCGAGCTATTGGGGTCTGACGTTTACCACCCCTAGGCAAGATATGCGACATATCAGACGATCAGACCGGACTGTACGGTAGTGTTACTGGTTGGATTCACTGGAGTGTGAGCGGGCTTGCTCGTCGATCTTCTGATCGCTCAATACCCGGATGGCCGTTACGTTTAGCAGACCGCTTGCGGCTTGTGGGTGTTTGATATGATCATCACCTGCTGCCGGCGTATTGAGGAGTCTTTAGAGTCCTACACAGAGGTTTCCTGGCTCAAGTGAAACGAAATAGGAGCGGATATGAGATATGTCCGGGACCGAGAATAATGCGTGTATGTGATACCGTATTATATTCTCGCGATGAATGTATCGAAAGGTTGTATGCGATATAACCTAGTTATCGAATCAAGGATTGATTCGATAAGCCGATACATAGGATACTAGTCGGTTATATGCGATATGACCGGATCATTGAATCAAGTGTTGATTTAATGATTTAATGCATAATAATATATCTGATATATTACTTTGCATTAACTAGTATTGGTTCACTTTAAATGGATTTTCTCACTTGGATTGTGCACATTGTATATGTGATATACTTTTGTACACAAGTTTGTATCATGTTTGATGATACATGCTAACTAGGGTTTGTGTAAAGATTGAACCATAGTTATATGAATGGTTAGGGTTTTGTTTTCTTACTCATTTATTTGTTTGTTTATTCATTTTTGGCAAAAGGAAAATGGTGGCTAATTTGGATATATGTTGAAGCTTCATGAAGCTTTGACTTAGTCACCATTTTTGTCTTCATACCTAACCTAACCATTCACTTAACTTGAGTTTAGTCTCTACACTTAACCATGGTTGATTATGATAAGTATTCTTTTATTTTCTATTTTCAAAATTAACTTATCATAACAATATTCTTCTTCTTCTTCATTTCTTCATGTGAAGAAAGCTTGCCTCCATCAATGGCAAGTGATGAAAAAGAGTGAGAAATCCAATTCTAAAGTGAACCCACTTCCTATTTCTTCATCCTCTACCTCTTGCCAAGTAGTAGAGTGTGTTTCCTTCATAAGTTTTCATGGCTTGGTGAAGGTGGAGCTTGATCTAGCGATGCCTCGACGTAGATCATCTTTGGCATGGACATCGACGACCTAGATCGCCATTTCTCCGACGAAGCCGACGCTAGAGCCCGGGAATTCATTTGGACAGTGAGGGGACATCGTTGCGGAGCTATGGAGGTGGAGCACCGGATCTACAAAGGTTGTATTTCTGTTTAAACTTTAGTTAAGTTGTTAACTAGTTTAATTTTCGCCTAGAAATCTAGCCAACGATCCGTTCTAGGGTTTCTCGGCACCGTTTAAATTTGAAATTGGCATGGTTGATGCCTTGTGAGACCTCATTAGGGTGCCTAGGAACCCTACAAGAGTGACTCCAGAGATCGTGGGCAAGTTCCCACGCTTGGACTCTTCCATACTAAACCTCTTTAGTATGGTGTCAATGTACCTGGATTGGGACAATCCCAAAATCCGTTTGGATCTATCTCTATAGATCCTAATTCCCAATATGCAGGAGGCATCACCAAGATCTTTCATTGAGAATCTTTGTGATAAGAAGAGCTTGACCGATTGCAGCATAGGAATATCATTTCCTATCAAGAGTATGTCGTCCACGTACAATACGAGGAAGACAACCTTACTCTCTGCCACTTTCTTGTAGATACAAGGTTCATCTGGGTTTTTGACGAAATCAAACTCTTTGATAACGACGTCAAAGCAGATGTTCCAACTCCGCGATGCTTGCTTTAATCCATAAATTGATTTAAGCAGCTTGCACACCTTCTCGCTGCTCCCACTGTCTACGAAGCCCTCTGGCTGAGTCATGTACACGCACTCTTCTAAATCACCATTTAGAAAGGCGGTCTTAACATCCATTTGCCAGATTTTGTAATCATGATATGCAGCGATGGCAAGCATGATCCGGATGGATTTAAGCATAGCCACTGGAGAAAAGGTTTCGTCATAGTCCACACCTGGTCTTTAACGAAAACCTTTTGCAACAAGTCTAACTTTGAAAGTCTCCACTTTCCCATCTACACCAAGTTTCTTCTTGAAGATCCACTTGCTCCCAATGGGCTTTACCCCTTCAGGAGCAATATCCAAAGTCGATACTTTGTTGGTGTACATGGATTCCATCTCGGACCGCATAGCATCCAGCCATTTCACTGAGTCCCTACTCGTGATGGCCTGCTCGAAGCTAGTTGGGTCATCATCCTCCATGATGCAATCCTCGCTCCCTCCATCCATGAGAAAACCGTAGTATCTCTCAGGTTGGCGAGGAACCCTACTAGATCGGCGGAGTGGCTGGGTTTCATCGGGAACTACGGAATCCTCTGGTTCAACCAAATCTTCTGTTGTAGTCTGTGTCGCTAGAACTTCTTCCAGTTCTACCTCAATGCCACTTATCTATTTCATAAGAAAACTTTTTTCTAAGAAAGTGGCATGTCGAGAAACAAACACCTTTTGTTCCTCGGGGTGGTAGAAGATATACCCTTGTGAATTTTTGGGATATCCTACAAACTTACATAAGACAGATCTTGCCTCGAGTTTGTCCGGATTTTGTCTTTTGACATAGGCTGGACAACCCCATATCTTAATATAATTAAGATGTGGTCTCTTCCCTTTCCATATCTCATATGGAGTGGTAGGCACTGATTTGGTAGGAACTCTATTCAATAGGTCCATGGCTGTCTCAAGCGCATATCCCCAGAAGGAAACAGGTAACTCAGCTACACTCATCATAGAGCGCACCATATCTAATAGGGTGCGGTTTCTCCGCTCCGATACACCGTTGTGCTGTGGTGTATATGGAGGAGTTAGCTTAGAGAGAATCCCATTCTCTTTTAGGAAGTCCAGGAATTCAATGCTCAAGTATTCTCCTCCTCGATCAGATCGTAGGATTTTAATACTTTTTCCGGTTTGGTTCTCAACTTCTTGTTTATATTCTCTAAATTTCTCAAAAGCTTCTGATTTGTGTTTCATCAGGATCATATACCCGAACCTAGAGAGATCGTCAGTGAATGTAATGAAGTACGAAGAACCATCCCTGGCATGTGTAGACATGGGACCGCATACATCACTATGTATAAGTCCCAAGAGTTCGGTAACTCTCTCTCCGTGTCCCGTAAACGGAGTTTTGGTCATCTTGCCCTTGAGACATGACTGGCAAGTGTCATAAGATGAAAATTCAAAAGGATTTAAATATCCATCCTTATGCAACTTAGCCAGTCGTGTCGCATTGATGTGACCCAGTCTACAATGCCACAAGAAGGATTCGTTCAGTTCTGAACTCTTCCTCTTGTGTGTGTTTGTTATGCTTAGAACTGTTGATTGGTTTAGAACATAAATGCTATTGCACAACGTGCCTGATCCAACCAACTTTTGGTTACGGAAAATGTTCATAACATTGTCCTGTAATACAAAATTATATCCCTCTTTACTCAACAAAGAAACCGATATAATGTTGCATATCAGGTTCGGCATGTAATAGCATTCGTTCAGAACCAATGTATTACCAGTTGGTAATACAAGGTGATATTCCCCGACAGTCTTAGCTGCAACAATTGCACCATTTCCAACTCTAATGTCTTTATCACCTTCTCCAAGTTCTCTACCTTTCCTAAGCCCATGTAACTGATTACATATATGGGATCCTGACCCGGTATCTAATACCCAGGACGTAGAGCAAATGGAGAAACAGTTCTCTGTAACGAACACACCCGAAGAAAATGCATCAACATGTACTTTCTTCAATCGGGTGGCATGGGAATCCTGGTATTCCCCTATTTTCTGTTCATTCCTATAACTCTTATAAGAAAGAACGGAACCAACGTTCCCCAGCACAGTATAACATGCGGGTTCGGTCAATACATCCATATTATTATCTTGATTAAGGCATGAAATGGTCGCTACCTGGAGAGAGAGAGAAGAAAACACTTTAGCGTAAGCTCGTGCAAGATCAGATTGGTTATTATCTTATCTAATCAGGATGGCTCCCACTGCTTTTTATCAAATCTTCCTTCAAACCCTAAAAGGAAAGACTAGCCGGGATTAATTACACACTACAAGTTCGCCAATCTTTCAGCCAGGCCAGTGTCGGTACTTTGAGGGAGGTCCCCCGTGCTTTCGCACGAACCTAATTAATGTAAACCTCGTTTTCCCAGAGGCGTAACCCCGTTGACACCTTTCTAGACACCTACTTGATCAGCTAATTGCAATGTGTAAAACTCTCCCAGGAGTAACTCTTACTCGCAGTGGGTATCGGGATCCAACTATCTCATAGAAGGTATGCAATCTCATTGCAAATTTCAACACTTGAAATTCCCGATAATATTTTGCCCCTAGCGTGCTATGACCTTGACGCATGCCAAACAACCCATAGTCTGCTAGTCAAGTTCAACCCGTACATTTCTTGATTGAATTAAACCCACCCGTACGACCCTTGACGCATGCCAAACAACGCCGTGCGAATACCCTAATCCAATCGCATCGTATGCTAGCAGATAAGCACTAGTTAGCTACCGTACACTACGCCTTGACGCATGCCAAACAACCGCAGCACGAATACTAACTAGTACTTATCTGAAATGACGGAGGGCTACGACAGGTTTTTCTGAAAACCTAGTGCGTAATGAACTTGATATCGTTGTAGAATCAAATGAAGTTTTGAAATGGAGTGATTTTGAGGCTTTTCTAGTTTTGCTAAAGGGGTCACTCCCGGTGAAGGGATCGTCGGCCCTTTCCTCGTCGAATGAGGTGCGGGATATATCATATATATCACTGTGCAAAGCAGAAACTATAGAAGCAATCAAAAGTCAAACCGAGTGTGTAGCATCTGCCAGTTATCGCTAAAGGAGTCACTCCCGGTGAAGGGATCTCGGTCCTTTCCTCATCGAATAAGGTGCAGGGTATATCATATATACCGCTATGCAAAGCAAGAACTGTAGCTACCTGTTTTATTTAAAATTTGATTCTACAACATCTGAGGTTTCTTTTCTTTCATTAATCTCATTAATGAAGTCCCATCATTTAAATACCTAAACATCACAGATAAATACGACGTACACTTATGCCATCCGCATTCGCCTCGATGTCCCCTCGTGCACCGTTAGGTTAGGTAACTAACGACAGAGCAGGGCAGGGCTAGTGCGGGTGCAAAACATAAGTAACGTCTATATAATATATCATATATACTATATACTGTATCTATCACAGAACATCACATGATCACTTCACAGATATCGCAGCAGAAGAAACATATGAAATATTGGATATACTAGGACGTCCATGTTTTCAATACGAGCCAGTATAAAACACGGATTCCACGGTCGTGATGAATAGCCAATCCCACACCCCTAGACCCCTACGAGAGCGGCAAGCAACCCTACCAATTCTAGGGTTAGGAGACCCGGACTCGACTCCTCGAGTTGGTCTCCCTCTGGACCCCAGAACCCGGTTACTTGTGCTCCCCTCCTTGGGTCTATCCTAATGCGGAAAAGTAAACAATATACAAAAGGTGACAACTTCCGCAACCTGGAAGTGCCCCAAATAAAAGAATATTACATACAAGTTTTTACATGAATGAAAATGAAAAACACTCATCTCACATAAAAAACCCCGGCTATTCAAACACGACGATCCAATATAACATATCCAGCAACACATAACATCACATGTCATCAACGTAAGTAAGTATGCATACCCCAATTGTCGTTGACGTATAGCAACGAAACCGGCGATATGAACATACTACACTTACGGTCACAGAAAAGAAAGTGTAAAACTACAACAGTTGGAATCCGCAATCTTATTAGACATCACATGCCTAATCCAATGAATACCTTAGACATTACATGCCTAACAATTATAAACCCCGCATTTTAGTCTCATTATCGAAAACTCTTTTCGATATCATGTGAAACTAAACCGCTAGATTTATAACATTCATCCAGTTATCTCATAACTGTTTGTGAATTCCAATTATTGTATCCAATTCCGGATAAATAGAATATATTAAACTTTCCGATCGAACATTCGAACACCCAAGTTTTCCCGAAACCGTCCAACACATGAAATAGGTTCAAAGACATTCGCTTCATGCCTCAGTACCAACGGTCCAGCCGTAGAAGGGTCAAGCTAACGCCTCACATGTGGCACGCCGTACTGCCCCAAACCCGAAGGTTCAAAGGGCAGTTCAAGACGGTCACATAATCGAGTTAAGGTTTGTTGTCTTCTAGAGGGACCATCGCGTTACTTGCACTACTTAGAATGTCCTTAAACCATGCAAAAATCCAACACTTGGATATTTTCCGGCAGGGGAAAAGTTGGGTATTTATATCCGGTCGAACTTTTTAACATACCAAAAATTATCCGGAAAAACATATAGACGAAGTTTAACAATCCGATCGAATCTTCGATTCCCAATACAACCCCAAAAAATGCAACTCTTGAATAAATTTTAAAAATTCCCAGGAAAACCTGCACTGGAAAATAAGAATTACTGTGCATAATTCTTTGTTTAATGAGGCCGTACGGCCGCGGAACCGCCGCATGAGGCATGCTCATGCCGCGGAACCGCGGCGACTTGGTGGATTTGGGCTGTCGAATTTCACAGTAACTCTTAGAATCACCTGCTGATTTTTCTGCATATTTTTAATTTGGAAAAATCCCAGAATTTAGAAAATGTACAAAGAGCATTTTGTGAGTTAGGGTTTCGGTTCGTTCGGACTTCAAACTCCGTCTAGACTTCGCCTAAGGCTCTAGCTAGGCTCTGATACCACTGTAGGGATCCTAGGCACACTATAGAGGTCTCACAAGGCATCGATCATGCCAATTTAAAATTTTATGGGTGCCGAGAAACCCTAATACGGATCGTCGGCTAGATTTCTAGGCAATATGTTAAACTAGTTAACACTTTAACTAAAGGAGAGAGGCTACAACCTTTGTAGATCCGGTTCTCCACTTCCTTAGCTCCACGTAGGCGTCCTCTCGCTGTCCATCTCGAATCCTAGACTCAATCGTCGGCTTCATCGGAAAAACGAGCGGAATAGGTCGTCGGCTTCGTGCCGAAGATGATCTACGTCGAGGTTGCACAAGTTCAAGCTCCAACTTCACCAAGTTGAGAAACTTGTGAAGAAAACACCCAAAACCACTTGGCAAGAGGTAGAGGATGAAGAAATAGGAGGTGGGTTCACTTTAGAATTGGATTTCTCTCACTAGAACTCAAGTTGCCATTGATGGCATCAAGGTTTCTATCTTGAAGAAGAAGGAGAAGATGAAGCTAGAATTATGATAAGTGTTTTTATTATAGAAAAATAAATCAATACTTATCATATGCTAACTATAGTTAAGTGTAGAGAATAGACCATGGTTACTTGGATGAGTTAGGGTTAAGCATGAAGACAAGAATGGTTACAAAAGTCAAAGCTTCATGAAGCTTCAACTTAAAACAAAGAAAGCCACGATTCTCAGACATGGCATCGATATTCCAGAGTAGACTAGTGTGCATGTTTCTTGATCCTGTATGGGGCGATGGTTGATCCCACAACCATTAGTGTTTGACATCAAAGATTGTACACAGGTGATCATTAAAGAATGGGTACACCAAACAGGACTCGCTGAGAACTCATAGTTGGTACCATACCTATCGTCAGATAGCAGTTCTTTGGTGACACTTGTACAAGTTAGTCTGTAGACCCAAGATCGTCATAGTGTCTTGTGTGGTTCCCACTGTGCTTTGATTTCCTCCTTACCACGGCTCAAATGAGTCATGCAAACAGGTGGATTTTGGGTATAGTCCCGAGTCACATAGAGGCAGTGAGCGATAGGAGGGGTTTCGTCTCTCCCGGTATTGGGAGTTGATGTTGCGTTATGCTCGATTGGCTATAACAGCAAGTCCCTGGCCAGGGCTGATGAGATTTACTGGTAAGTGTTATCAATAGTTTCTCGAACGGTTATAAGCCACACATCGGCATGACTTATCAAATTACTGGGGTTTAACGATTCCACCCCTAGACTCGATATGCGACATATCAGACGAAGAGACCGGACTGTACGGTATGTGTTGCTTATAGGCTCTACGAGAGTTTGGACAAGCTTGCTTGTTGATCATCTATTCGTTCAATACCTAGATAGCCGTTACATCCAGCTAGTACCGTGGACGGTTTGTGGGTATCTGATATGATCATTACCTATTGCTGACGTATTGACGAGTCTTTAGAGTCCCACACAGAGGTTTCCTAGCTCAAGCGAAACGAAGTAGGGTATATATGGTGATATGTGCGGGAGCTTGATTAAATACGAGTATGTGATACCGTATTCTAATCTAGCGATATTTGATATCAGTTAGGTTATATGTGATATAACCGAATTATTGAATCAAGTGATTCAATGGTATATGTATATGTTATTAGTATATATTTGATATATATTTGTGTATTTGATATTAGCCGGATTATATTTGATATAGCCGGATTATTAAATCAAGTGTTGATTTAATAATTTAATATATATATATATATATATTAACTAGTATTGAATATTAGACGATTATATGTGATATAACCGGATTTTTGAATCAAGTGTTGATTTAATAATGTGATATACATATAAAAAAGATATTAGTTGGTTATATATGATATAACCGGATTATTGAATCAAGTGTTGATTTAATAATTTAATATATATACTAATATATTTGATATATATATATATATATATATAAACTAATATTAGCTCACTAATGATTTTCTTCTCTTGTTATATATAATGATATATATATATATATATATAATACTATTGTGTCATGGTGGATGATACATAGAACATGGGTGTATGCGACTCACACCAAGACTAGGATAATTAGGATGATTATTTATTAAGAGGTAAATTAAAATTGAGTCGGAAATGAGTATGGCTTAGATGCTTGTAGAAGCATGTAGAATCCATGACTCATCTCACTAATTTTGTTTTACTATAGATATTTTCTCACCCAACCCTTATCTTTAGCTCATGGTTAATCCTCTCATTCTCACTTGTAGATAGCTTTTCTTCACCCAAGTTCGTCTTCTTTCTCCTCTAGGTTTTCTTGAGTTGGAAAATAAATCGAGAAATAGATTTCTAAAATGAGCAAAATTCCTACTTCATCAACCTACACTTTACTAGCCCTTTAGTTTAGGTTGTTTGCTTTACTAATTCCTTGATTGGTGAAGAGGTATCTTGAGTTAGAGAGACTTCAAGGTGGATCATCTTCGGCTTCGAAGACAACGTAGCAAGCTCGATCCTTTCTTCAAGTGGAGCCAAGAAAAGTTCCAGGGACTACTACTTGGAGCTTTAGAAGTGAAGGACTTGGTCTACAAAGTTTGTAACCCTCTTCACTTAGTTTAGAATTTGCTTACTTGTTAAAAACCCTAATTCTCTAGTTCGATTCTAGGTTAGTGTAGCTTAGACCTCTAGATTTTTCAAAATTGCACACTTGATGCATGTGGAAACCTAGTAGAAGTGCTAAGACATACTTTCATGGTATCAGAGACAAGCTAGAGCATTAGGAGATGTCTAGACGACGTTAAAGTGTTCGATCGAAGTTTCGAAACCCAATTTTACCTAGTTTCCGAAGGGTTCCCTAGGGCGGCCGCTGGGTTTGGGGAGGCATCTGCCATACCGTTTTCAAAAATTTGGCGCGCTAAAGAACCCTAACCTAGAATCTTAACTAGAGAATTAGACGAAACTAGAATGTAAACATCTTTACATCTAAGTGAACAAGGACTATTACCTTTGTAGACTGGTCTTTCACTTCAATAGCTCTGTGTAGTAGTCCCTTCGCTCCAAGAAGTGAACTCCCGGACTCTAGAAAGGCTCCACAAGATGAAAAGAACAAGCTTGCTTGAAGTCTTCGAGCCCGAAGATGATCTACGTCGAGGAGACACCAACTCAAGCTACCTCCTCACTAATTAGGAATTAGTGAAGGAAACAACCTAAACTAAATGGATAGTTTAGTGTAGGTTGATGAAGTAGGAATTTTGCTCACTTTAGAAATATTTTTCTCACTAATTTTCCTCACCTCGCAAAAAGCTAGAGAGCTTGAGAAAGGAGATGAAGAAAAAAAAACCATGGAGAGAAACAAGTGTAGAATCGTAACCATGGGTGAGAAATATCTCATATCACTCATGTAGAGACATGACCATGGTTTAAGATAATGGTTGGGTTAATAAAAATCTTAAGCAAGACAAAATTAGTGGACTAAGTCAATGGTTCTACAAGCTTCAACTAAGATTAACCATGTGCCTAATTTCTAGCTAATTTTGATTTACTTGAAATAAATAAAACCCTTCATTATGTTAAGCATGGTGTGAGTCTCATACACCCATGTCTCATATATAATCTAGCATGACACACAAAAATATACATTAATATATATCACATATATACTAAATGCACAAGTGAGAAAAAGAATTCTTAAGTGAGCTAATATTAGTTAACATAAGTTAATATATCAAATATATAATTATACATTAAATTATTAAATCAACACTTGATTTAATAATCCGGCTATATCACATATAACCGACTAATATCATGTGTATCAACTTATCGAATCAACAATTGATTCGATAACCCGGCTATATCACATATAACCGACCGATAACACCAATCGTGAGAATAGAATACGGTATCACATACACGTATTAATCTCGGTCCCACACATATCACATATGTGCTCCTACTTCGTTTCTCTTGAGCCAGGAAACCTCTGTGTAGGACTCTAAAGACTCGTCAATACGCCGGCAGTAGGTGGTGATCATATCAGTCACCCACAAGCCGCAAGCGGTCTGCTAAACGCAACGGCCACTCGGGTATTAAATGTTGGATATAGTGCCCTCAAAGTCAATTATTGGATCACAGACACGTAATTGCAATGATTGAGGGAGGACCTATACCAGTAGGACAGTTTACTCAAGATGATAGTACGCTATCTGGTTTATTTTTATCATCGTGTACTGCTTCAGGTGACCTTACAGGTCACTATTGCACGTTGATAGAGCCCTTAGGATTCTTGCTTGACGGCCAGCAGTATGATGGCGATCATATACATGGGAGCTGGGGTCTATAAGCACATCCTTAAAGTGGTCCCTAGTCGTGGGAGTTTTCGAGACAGGGCATCGATACTCCGGAGTAGACTAGTGTATACAGTCGAGACCCCGACGAGGGGCGGTGGCCGGTCTCACAAGCCATTGGTGTCAGTTGGTTCACCTAAGATGTATACAGGTGCTCATTGGGTTATGAGTACACCGGACAGGACTCGCCGGGAATATGCTAGTTGGTATTATACCTGACGTCAGATAGCAGTTCCCTGGTGACATGTGTACAGGTTAGTTCATCGACCTGAGATCATCATTTCTCTCGTGTGAGTTCCCACTGTGCTTTGATTACTACCCTACCACGGCTCAAAGGAGTCGTGCAAACAGGTTTTAGTTGGGTACAGTCCCGAGCCACATGTAGGCAGTGAGCGGATCGGCAGGGGTTTCGTCTCTCCCGGTATTGGGGGAGAGATCGCGCTGTGTCTAGGAGAGCCATTACACGAAGTCCTTAGCTAAGGCAGGAGGTTTACTGGTAGGTATTCCATGTAAGTCCATGTCACGCACACCACGAACTTGCGGGGAGGCGGAATATATGAAAAAACAATTATCAATGCTTCGTAACACGGACTTGAGCGCATGAATCGTTTCTAAACCATTGCTAACTAACTACAAGAGGTTTAACTACTCGGATATGAAGTTATACCTCACGTTACTTGTCCCACGGGTCTTCATCGAGGTCCTCCACTCCTCGTAGTCTCCTTGGAACATCGGCACCTCAACGGCCTCCTCGAATCAAAGACGATCCACCCGAAAGCTCCTACGCCAAGCTTAATCTCAAACTTGAGATAACTAGGTTGTTTAATGTGCTAATCTAAGCTACCTAGGGGATATAGAGTGAGATTATGGATGTATTAGTCTAGCTAACCCTTGATCTCAACACATGAGAGGTTAGGGTTAGGGTTTGAAGAGAGAGTGAGCTTGAGGAGAGAGAAGGTGAGAATGATAATGAGAATGAAAAAGCTTCTCACTTGAATATATGAAACATAATGAATTATCAAGTAAATGATTATTCACCATGCTTCATTAATTCAATATGAGTGATTCACTATGTGAGTCATTAAGCATTAAATAATGCATTAATGGCATAGTGAATCACACAAATGTGTCACAAATTTCATTTAATGCAATGCCACCTCCCTCCCAAGTCACCACTCTTCTAGAAGCTTCTCGACAAATTACGAGAACGCCCCTCCAATCCGTGAAAACACGGAAAAACTTTAGACTGTATAAATCCAATAACCCGATACTAGATTCTGGCTTAAACCAAAGCCGACTAGTAAAAACAGTCCGAAAAGTCGTACGTGCGTAAACACACGTATGCGTCCGAACCCTTGTCGTAAAACCATATGACCTCTATATCGTTTCGCCTGGAGCATGGAAACTCTCTGTGTGGGACTCTAAAGACTCGACACTACGCTGGCAGTGGGTTTAACCACAGACCGCAAGCGGCACTAGCTGTACGTAACGGTCCCCAGGTAGATGTCGATAAGAAGGCCGATAAGGAAAACCATCTGAACCCCTACTGAGCCTGATGTGACAATCTCCATACAGTCCGGTCTGTTCGTCTAAGACTATCGCATATCAAGCCTACGGGGCGGCAAGCGTCAGTCCCTTAGTAGCTGTATAAGTCATGTCGGAGCGAAGCCCATTACACCCTGAGAAGCTACTGGAACCTACCAGTATATCTCGCTTGCCCTGGCCAGGGACTTTGCGTAATGTCTCTCTGACACAGTGCGATATCAACTCCCAATACCGGGAGAGAAGAATCCTATCTTACCGCCACTGCCTCCAAGTGCTCGGGACTGCACCCAACTGCTACCTGTTTACACGACTCCTTTGAGCCGTGGTAGGGTAGCAATCTAAGAACAGTGGGACACACTCGAGGCGAAGTTGCAGTGTCAAGTCTGCGGACTATTCTATACTCATGTTACTTGGAAACTGTTAACCGACGATGGGTATAATACCAACCAATTAGTTCCCTGCGAGTCCTGTCCGATGTACCCGTAACCTAACGAGCACATGTATACTATCTCCAGTATGACGTACTGATGGCTGTGGGACAGACCATCTCCCCAACTGGGATGAGAAGCGTACACACTTAGTCTACTCCGGAATATCGATGCCCTATCTCGATAATCCAACGACCAGGGACCTGTATAGGATGTTTCTTACAGACTACGCAGCCCCCACTAGTGTGACTGCCATCACAACTTTGGTAATCAAGCAAAGATCCTATGGGCTATACTAATATGTATAAGTGATACGTTACAAGAAACATATGCACATATTAAACTAGATACAAACCAAGTAGCATACTACCATTTTTAGCAAGACTGTTATATATACAACTGTGAATATCCCAAGCTTCCATTAAGTAATATACAACCTAGTATGATACAATAATGGCCCCTAGGGCATATACACTAACAATCTCCCACTTGCACTAGGGCCATGAGCTGGCATATCGTAGACCTATCATCTCGAATAGCCTCTCGAACTGCGTCTGAGGAAGGGCCTTTATGAATGGATCAGCAATGTTATTCTCCGTCTCTACTCTCTTCACCTCGATCTCTCGACAATCTACGATCTCCCTGATCAGGTGATACCGCCTTAAGATGTGTCTGGACTTCTGATGGGACCTGGGTTCCTTCGCTAAAGCTATAGCGCCATTGTTGTCACAATACAGAGGTATTGGACCAACACTGGTAGGAACCACCTGAAGTTCTGTGAGGAACTTCTTCATCCAGACTGCTTCTTTTGCGGCATCGCAAGCAGCTATGTAGTCTGCTTCCATCGTTGAGTCAGCAACGGTCTCCTGTTTGGAACTCTTCCAACAGATCTCCCCTCTATTGAAGGTAAAGACATAACTCGACATGGATTTGGAGTCATCTTTGTCACTCTGAAAGCCGGAGTCGGCAAAGGCCTCCATCTGGAGGTCTTTTCCGCCATATACCAAGAACATCTCCTTAGTCCTCCTAAGGTACTTGAGAATGTTCTTTCCTGCTATCCAGTGCTTCTCCCCTGGGTTTTCTTGATACCGGCTTACTACGCTCAATGCGTATGCTACATCTGGTCTGGTACATAACATTGCATACATTATAGAGCCTACCGTAGAAGCGTAGGGTATAATCGACATGCGATCTCTTTCCAAATTAGTCTTGGGAGACATCTCTTTAGAGAGTGTGATTCCGTGACAAGCCGATAGGTTATCGCGCTTAGAATCATCCATACTGAATCTCTTCACTATGGTGTCTATGTACCTGGACTGCGAAAGTCCCAACATCCTTTTTGATCTATCACGATAGATCCGGATCCCCAGAATGTAGGTGGCATCACCCAGGTCTTTCATGGAGAATTTATGTGACAAGAATCTTTTGACTGACTGTAACATAGGAATATCATTTCCTATTAGGAGAATGTCATCCACGTACAATACGAGGAATACTACAGCTCTCCCTACAATCTTACTGCATATGCATGGTTCATCTGGATTTTTGATAAAGTCAAATTCTTTGACAGCATCATCAAAACAGATGTTCCAACTCCGTGATGCCTGCTTTAGTCCATAAATGGACTTAAGCAGCTTGCATACTTTACCGCTGCTCCCACTCTGAATGAATCCCTCTGGCTGATCCATATAGACGCTCTCTTCCAAATTACCATTTAGAAATGCCGTCTTTACGTCCATCTGCCAGATTTCATAATCGTGGAAGGCAGCAATAGCAAGAAGGACCCGAATAGATTTAAGCATAGCCACTGGAGAAAAGGTTTCGTCATAGTCCAAACCAGGTCTTTGATGGAAACCCTTTGCAACAAGTCTAGCCTTATAGGTTTTAACCTGTCTATCTACACCAATCTTCTTTTTGAAGATCCATTTGCATCCTACGGGTTTTACCCCATCTGGAGCAACGTCCAAAGTCCATACTTTGTAAGTGTACATGGACTCCATTTCGGTCCGCATTGCATCCAGCCATTTTACCGAGTCACCGCTCTGAATGGCTTGCTGGAAGCTAGTAGGCTCATCATAGTCAATAGTGCAATCCTCTCTATCCCCGTCTATGAGAAAACCGTAGTATCTCTCGGGCGGATGAGATTGCCTACTACTCCTGCGGAGTGGCGTTGGGATGTCCTGTTCTCCTGAACCTTCTGGTTCTTCCAAGCTTTCAGTAATAGCTTGTGGTTCTGGAATTTCTTCCAGTTCTATTTCGCTCCTACTTGTATCCTTTTCTAAAACTTGCTGTTCTAAAAATTATGCATTACGAGAAACAAGAACCTTTTGTTCCTCTGCGTAATAGAATAGATATCCCTTGGAGTTCTTTGGATATCCCACAAACTTACATTGTACTGATCGTGCCTCGAGCTTGTCCGCATGCTGTTTTTTAACAAAAACCGGACATCCCCAAATCTTCAGATACTGAAGATAGGGTTTTTTCCCACTCCATATATGATATGGGGTGGTAGGCATTGTCTTGGTAGGAACCCTGCTCAGAAGATATGCCGCTGATTCTAGCGCATATCCCTAGAATGATCGCGGTAACTCAGCGTTACTCATCATGGAACGAACCATATCCAATAGGGTTCGATTCCTCCTTTCTGATACACCGTTATGTTGTGGTGTGTATGGAGGAGTAAGCTGAGAGAGAATTCCATTCTCTTTTAAGTAACCCAGGAACTCGGCACTTAAGTATTCACCACCTCGATCAGATCTCAGTGTCTTTATACCCTTGCCTGTTTGTTTTTCCACTTCATTCTTGTATTCTTGGAATTTCTCAAAGGCCTCGGATTTATGCTTCATTAAGAAGACATATCCATACATAGAGAAATCATCCGCAAAAGTAATGAAGTAGGAATAACCACCTCGCGCATGTGTAGACATTGGACCGCACACGTCACTGTGTACGAGTCCCAAGAGCTCGCTTGCTCTTACTCCGTGTCCAGTGAACGGAGTCTTTGTCATCTTTCCTTTGAGACAAGATTCACAAGTAGCATAAGATTGATATTCGAACGGATTCAAATATCTTTCTCTATGTAACTTAGTCAACCTTCTCTTATTGATGTGACCTAGTCTACAATGCCATAAGAAAGCCTGATTTATTTCTGGAGACTTTCTTGTAAGTGTGTTCTGGATATTGAAAACCTGAGCTTGACTTAATACGTATATACAGTTATCTAATGTACCGGACCCAATCATAGCTTGATTTAGGTGGATGTTAACTACATCGCTTAGGAATGTAAAATCATATCCCTCTCTTGAAAGTGAGGATACTGATATGATATTACATGTCATACTAGGTACATACAAACAGTTACGTAGAATCAATATATGCCCACTGGTCAAACCTAGGCGATATTCTCCCACGGATTCAGCATCTATGCCATTCCGTTTGCAACTCTGGGAGACCAATCACCTACCTTTATAACTCTATGGTTTCTCAAAGCATGTATAGAATTACAGATATGAGATCCTGCTCCGGTATCTAGTACCCAGGAAGTAGAGTTAATTGACAAACAGTTCTCAATAACAAATACACTTGAGGCTGAAGCCACAACATGCTTCGAATCCTGGCTACTGGCTTTGCTAGCCCTGCAATCATTCTGCCAATGTTCATTCCTGTAACAATAGGAACGTCCCTCTTTTACTATATCCAGTCCCGAAACTTTTTCCGTTCTCTTTCCTTCTGCTTCCCTGGTTTCCTTCAGGGTAGGAGGCAGAGACTGTAGAATCAAGTCAGTATCTGACTCGTTTCCCAACGCGGTCTCCAGGTCCTGGAGCTCATCAAAACAGCTAGTCATTGTAAGGACGTTGTCCCCTACAGATGACCCGTCAGCCAACCTTGCTTGAATTAATTCGTTCGAGGTCTCATATCTTGCGATATGAGACCGCTCTCCATATAAATCTTTGTTATAGAGAAAGATGGAAACTAAGTCCATCTTCTCGTGCTGCTTCTGGTATAAACCAGCAACTGAAGCTAACACGAGGCACTTAGCTTTCGCTTTATCCTTTTCCTTCATCTGACGGATATCCATATCCGCGACAGTGGAAACTGGACCAGGGACGGCGGGATCTTGAGTAGTAATAGGGTGGTCCAGCTTGTCATAGGTAATGGATATCTGGACAGACTTTTGCCACTCATATAAGTAAGATTCAGTCAAATTATTATCTAGATGTAACCTACGCGTGGTCACAAGGTCGCTGCAAATTAAGAGAGAGAAGAAAATACTATTAGCATGATGCTCTTGCAAGTTTAGAGTGGTTTAATTTATCCAAACAGGATGGCTCCCACTGTTTCTCGAATCCCTCCTCAAACCATAAAAGAAGAATTAGCCAGGACTATTCTCACCGTACAATTCTTGCTTAACCATTCAGCCAGGTCAGTGTCGATACTTCGAGAGAGGTTTTCTAACGCTTTCGCGAAGTTCCTTAATTAAATAACCTCTTTTCTCTGGGGGCGTAACCCCGCTGACACCTTTCTAGGCACCTACTTTGTTTATAGCATTGATCGTTAAGTGACGAATCTCCTGATAAGTAGTATATACTCACAGTAGGATCGGGATCCAAAATATCATCGTATGATAATGTTGAAGGAATCCTACCAACATTCATCAAACTCCAAAATGGTATGCTATCTCTGCAAATTTCAGTTTCTTTAGAAATTCCCGATATATATTTTTGCCCCATACTCTTATAACCTTGGTGTTGGTCAAAATGTCATAAGTCACATGTCAAGTTCTATCCATCATTGTCCTAGTTAATTTGAACCCATCCGTACATATCCCTGACGTTGGCCAAATGATAATACGACTGTCCCAAACTAACACATCTATCTATGCAAACAAATGAAATACTCCAGCAGCTACCAAACACTATGCCCTGGCGTTGGTCAAATGCATAGCATGAATACTGCTGAATATCCAAATGAAATGACGGAGGGCTACGAATGGTTTTGGCAAAACCGTCAACGTAATGAACTTGATATAATCGAAAGAACCTGATACTTTTTAAAATGAGTGGTTAAAGCTCCGCAATTAAAAATTCTGATCCTTTTTTAAAATAACCGAGTGGTTTCTTTTAAATTTGTTCCAACGATTGAACTTTGGTTTATTTTCTTTGCATTATAATAATGCGTCCCATCATTTATCCTATCATTGCAGAAAACAACGAAAATACCACGTCCTCTTATGCCATCCGCATTCGCCACGGGGTCCCGTCATCACCCGTTAGGTTACTTAACTAATGACAGAGCGGGGGCTGGGCTAGCGCGGGTGTAAAACATAAGTGACGTCTAATAGCTATCATATATAGATATTGTATATTCGTCAGACGCAATAATAAGCATTCCAGATCACTAATGAACTTTATTGGATTTACTAGCAATCCGCATTTGCTTTGAGCCTGCAATAAAAGACGGATTATACAGTTGTGATGAATAGCCATTACCCCACCCTAGACCCCTGCGGGTATGGCAAACTACCCGCCAAGTACCCGAAGTGAAGCGGTCTCCCTTAACAAAGTGAGTAGGCCACTAAACACTTCAAAGTACCCGGTAGTTTTTGTACCCCGCCTTGGGTCTATCCTAGGAGCAAAAAACAGTAAAAAGAAATAATACAACGGTGGCTACAACCGCAACCTGGATGTGCCCCGCAAAAGACTATTACATCATATTACATTTACATCGAATGAATGAATATTAAACCCATCTCAAACCCCGGCTAATCATCACAACAGTCCAATACAGTTCATATACACAAACAGTAAACATTTCAAAAATGTGCAACCCCCTGCCAACCGACATACTAGCAGTTAGGGGAGGTTTACGAACACATTAAACATTACAGATAAAAACCCAGTTAGCAAATATCTTAGAACATCGATCGAATACCATATTCCGTGTCTACCCCAAAAGCAAACCAGCACTGAAGTAACCTGGGTAGAAACAGTATATACAGGAAGACAAAATACCATAAACAATGAATAACAGTGAAAATACGAGTCAAAACCGAGTTGACTCGGCGGCGGATCCGCGGAAGAAAGCACTATTTGGCCGCGGATCCGCGGCTGTCTTGTCATTTTGTGCACTCGTATTTTCCCAGAATTCATAAAATTCCCTGCTGTGATTTTTAAGACATATCAAATAATTTTTTAGACAGGTTTAAAATTAACAGAAACTAGGAATTTTCAGGGTTTTGTTTTCGTGTTTTCCGTCGATCGAACTTCTAATTAGTTGCTAACAAGCTAGTAATGGTTTAGTTGGCTCTGATACCACTGTAAGTCCATGTCACGCACCCCATGAACTTGCGGGGAGGCGGAATATATGAAAAAACGATTATCAAAGCTTCGTAACACGGACTTGAGCGCATGAATCGTTTCTAAACCATTTCTAACTAACTACAAGAGGTTTAACTACTCGGATATGAAGTTATACCTCACGTTACTTATCCTTCGGGTCTTCATCGCGGTCCTCCACTCCTCGTAGGCTCCTTGGAATATCGGGACCTCAACGGCCTCCTCGAATCAAAGACGATCCAGCCGAAAGCTCCTACGCCAAGCTTAATCTCAAACTTGAGATAACTAGGTTGCTTAAAGTGCTAATCTAAGCTACCTAGGGGATATAGAGTGAGATTATGGATGTATTAGTCTAGCTAACCCTTGATCTCAACACATGAGAGGATAGGGTTAGGGTTTGAAGAGAGAGTGAGCTTGAGGAGAGAGAAGGTGAGAATGATAATGAGAATGAAAAAGCTTCTCACTTGAATATATGAAACATAATGAATTATCAAATAAATGATTATTCACCATGCTTCATTAATTCAATATGAGTGATTCACTATGTGAGTCATTAAGCATTAAATAATGCATTAATGACATAGTGAATCACACAAATGAGTCACAAATTTCATTTAATGCAATGCCACCTCCCCCCCAAGTCACCACTCGTCTAGAAGCTTCTCGACAAATTACGAGAACGCCCCTCCAATCCGTGAAAATACGGAAAAACTTTAGACTGTATAAATCCAATAACCCGATACTAGATTCTGGCTTAAACCAAAGCCGACTAGTAAAAACAGTCCGAAAAGTCGTACGTGCGTAAACACACTTATGCGTCCGAACCCTTGTCGTAAAACCATACGACCTCTATATCGTTTCTCCTGGAGCAGGGAAACTCTCTGTGTGGGACTCTAAAGACTCGACACTACGCTGGCAGTGGGTTTAACCACAGACCGCAAGCGGCACTAGCTGTACGTAACGGTCCCCAGGTAGATGTCGATAAGAAGGACGATGAGGAAAACCATCTGAACCCCTACTGAGCCTGATGTGACAATCTCCGTACAGTCCGTTCTGTTCGTCTAAGACTATCGCATATCAAGCCTAGGGGGCGGCAAGCGTCAGTCCCCTAGTAGCAGTATAAGTCGTGTCGGAGCGAAGCCCATTACACCCGGAGAAGCTACTAGAACCTACCAGTATATCTCGCTTGCCCTGGCCAGGGACTTTGCGTAATGGCTTTCTGACACAGTGCGATATCAACTCCCAATACCGGGAGAGACGAATCCTATCTAACCGCCACTGCCTCCAAGTGCTCGGGACTGCACCCAACTGCTACCTGTTTGCACGACTCCTTTGAACCGTGGTAGGGTAGCAATCTAAGAATTGTGGAACACACTCGAGGCGAAGTAGCAGTGTCAAGTCTGCGTACTATGCTGTACTGATGTCACCTGGGAACTGTTAACTGACGATAGGTATAACACCAACCAATCAGTTCCTTGCGAGTCCTGTCCGGTGTACCCGTAACCTAACGAGCACCTGTATACTATCTCCAATACGACGTACTGATGGCTGTGGGACAGACCATCTCCCCAACTGGGATGAGAAGCATACACACTTAGTCTACTCCGGAATATCGATGCCCTATCTCGATAATCGAACGACCAGGGACCTGTATAGGATGTTGCTTACAGACTACCTAGCCCCCACTAGTGTGACTACCATCACAACGCTGGTAATCAAGCAAAGATCCTATAGGCTCTACTAATATGTATAGGTGATACGTTACAAGAAACATATGCACATATTAAAGTAGACACAAACCAAGTAGCATACTACCATTTTTACCATGACTGTTATATATACAACTGTGAATATCCCAAGCTTCCATTAAGTAATATACAACCTAATATGATACAATAATGGCCCCTAGGGCCTATACACTAACATTCCAGTACTATCTCAGGGTGTTCTGGGCTACACTCCGACACAACTTGTACCGCTTTTGGGGGTCTGACTTTTACCAACCCTCTAGCCCCGCCATGCGATGCTCATAGACGAACGGACCGGATTGTACGGATATTGTCACTGACAGGCTCAGTAGGGTGTCAGGATGAGTTTGCTCATCGACCTCCCTTTTGGTCAATACCTGGTAGCTCGTTACGTACGGCTAATACCTCTGACGTGCTAGTGGTTAAATCCACAGCCAAAGTATTGACGAGTCTTTAGAGTCCCCCACAGACAGTTTCTCAAGTTTCGGGCGAAACGTTGTAGAGGCCGTATGATATATGGTAGGGTCCAATCATATACGTGCGGTATTGCACGGATCATGATCGGACGGATCATACTAGTGGGCTTTGGTTTAAACCGGATCCTAGTATTAGATTTGTTGGATTACTTTAGTCTCATCGCATTCGCATTCAGTCGGAATGCGGATGTAGGTATGTATATACAGGTGAGGGGTATCCTTATGATCCATCACGAGTTTACTTTAGATGTTGCCGGATCTTTTTGTTGGACCAAACATTTGGATTAATGTTTGGATGGTGGAAATAATGAGCTAGAATTTTATCATAACATGCATTAATGTGACATGGACATATATATATGACTCATTGTCTCTTTTTTCTTAAAATATGCCATATTAGTGATTGTTTTGTGTTGATATGATGAGAGGAGAGAGAGAGGGGCTGCCATATATGTGTTTGGTATTGTATTTATCTAATACTCTCTCACTCTCATTTTATCACATGACAACAAAAGAAAAGAAAAGATGAAAGAAAGCTTCTCTTCTTCTTCTTCCTCTAGCTCATTATCTCCTCCAATGGCAACACCTTCAACCTCCATCCAAGTCATGAATGCAAGAGACAAAGTGATCACAAACATCCTCTACATCACCTTGGACACGTCGGCTACCACACTTCGTGCCCGAGTTGCTTCGGATGAAGCGGGAGCCCGTAAAAAGACTCGTAGATGTGGTGCCCTTTTCCGGCGAGGAGATCGAGACCGGAGATGCCGCGAGGAGCTTGGGATGGTGGCCAAAGACCGAAGGACACGGATCGATCGGTATAGCTTTCCACCCTCTCTCTAGATAGCTAGTAGTAGGTTAATGGTTCGATCCGGGTTTTAAGCATACCATAGCGCCGGTTTTAAAGTTTGTAAAAAAATTTGTTTCCGCATTTTGGCCTCGGAAAGACGGCCGGGGCGCTACTGTAGACTTACATGGTATCAGAGCCACGCCATTAACCTTCACTAGCTTGTTCTAACGTATTTAAAACATCAACAACAACAAATTTTCGATTTGTATTTCCATTTCAGTATGCTTGCTGTCGATTTTCTAAGTTGTTCAAAAAATTATTTTAGGCATCATAAAAATACATGCAGGCATTTCTAAAGCTACAGAAAAATTTTGGAGACCTAATTCCAAAATTCCGCCGCGCAATGTGGCATTTGGCGGCCCTTTCCGCGACCCTTTTAGGGCTATAGTAACCCAAAATTTTTCTGGGGCTTTATTTCAGAGAAATATGATTTTTTTGATATGTAGTTTTGGCCCAGATTATTTTGAGTGCTGGATTTGTACTTGGGGCCCACTTTGGGAAGTTTTGTCGATCGGAATTTTAATTACGTTAGATTACAGTACTTACATTATATCTGCGACCATGAATGCCATTTGATCGGTAAATCTTGTCTAATTGCTATAGCCCTTTTAGACGGGTTTGCGAACGTGACATTCACGTTGATGTTCTGTGTTGTGCTGTGATGTTGCGGATTTGTCGTGGTGGATAGCCTGGATGCAATGGTAGTACAGTTTGGTTATATTTGTATATTTGATATTGCAGGGCGAGCGTCCGACATGTGGACTGTCGTCAGTGCCTGTTTGTATATTATTCTTTTGGCGAACGACCGGGCTTAGGTCGATGTACCCGTTGTATATATTTTACTTTCTGTACTAGGATTACCTCGCGGAGGGGTGCACGGGTAGCCGGCTTCTAGAGGGCAACGGGCCCGCATCTCATAGCTTTGAGAAAAAAGGGGCTTCACTCTAGAATTGGCAGGCTATTCGCTGCACTCGTAGGGGGTACAGGTTGACCCAAGGAGGGGTGCTCAAGTTATCGGATTCCGTGAAGTGCTGGGTGGTCCATTCACGTTGTTGAAGGGGGCTGCCTCGCTTCAGGTTTTGGCGGGTAACTTGCCACGCCCGTAGGGGTCTAGGATTTCATTGCAAAGCCTATCCACACAACCAGGGGAACGTCGGGTTTCAGTAGCGGCTCTATGAAACCCGGGGATCCTAGTTTATCTGTATTGTTCTGTGATGCTTATTACATTTCTGTAATGTTGCATTATATCACAGCTTGAGCGATTATTATATATTGATATATATACTAGTAGATATTGTATATGTTGGAGATAGTGCCCTCAGAGTCAATTATTGGATCACAAGCACGTGATTGCAATGATTGAGGGAGGACCTGTCCCAGTAGGACAGTCTTACTCAAGATGATAGTATGCTATCTGGTTTATCTTTATCATCGTGTACTGCTTTAGGTGACCTTACAGGTCGCTATTACACTTTGATAGAGCCCCTAGGATTCTTGCTTGACTGCCAGCAGTATGAGGGCGATCATATACGTGGGAGCTGGGGTCATAAGCACATCCTAGTCGAGGGAGTTTCGAGACAGGGCATCGATACTCCAGAGTAGACTAGTGTATACAGTCGAGACCCCGACGAGGGGCGGTGGCCGGTCTCACAAGCCACTGGTGTCAGTTGGTTCACCTAAGATGTATACAGGTGCTCATTGGGTTATGAGTACACCGGACAGGACTCGCCGGGAACATGCTAGTTGGTCTTATACCTGACGTCAGATAGCAGTTCCCTGGTGACATGTGTACAGGTTAGTTCATCGACCTGAGATCGTCATTTTTCTCGTATGAGTACCCACTGTGCTTTGATTACAACCCTACCACGCTCGAAGGAGACGTGCAAACAGGTTTTAGTTGGGTACAGTCCTGAGCCACATGGAGGCAGGGAGCGGTGTATACAGTCGAGACCCCGACGAGGGGCAGTGGCCGGTCTCACAAGCCATTGGGGTCAGTTGGTTGACCTAAGATGTATACAGGTGCTCATTGGGTTATGAGTACACCGGACAGGACTCGCCGGGAACATGCTAGTTGGTATTATACCTGACGTCAGATAGCAGTTCCCTGGTGACATGTGTACAGGTTAGTTCATCGACCCGAGATCGTCATTTCTCTCGTGTGAGTTCCCACTGTGCTTTGATTACTACCCTACCACGGCTCAAAGGAGTCGTGCAAATAGGTTTTAGTTGGGTACAGTCCCGAGCCACATGGAGGCAGTGAGCAGATCGGCAGGGGTTTCGTCTCTCCCGGTATTGGGGGTGAGATCGCGCTGTGTCTAGGAGAGCCATTACACGAAGTCCTTGGCCAAGGCAGGAGATTTACTGGTAGGTATTCCAGTAGTATCTCAGAGTGTTCTGGGCTACACTCTGACACGACTTGTACCGCTTTTGGGGGTCTGACTTTTACCAACCCCCTAGCCCCGCCATGCGATGCTCATAGAAGAACGGACCGGACTGTACAGATATTGTCACTGATAGGCTCAGTAGGGTGTCAGGATGAGTTCGCTCATCGACCTCCCTTTTGGTCAATACCTGGTAGCTCGTTACGTACGGCTAATACCTCTGACGTACTAGTGGTTAAATCCACAGCCAAAGCATCCACGAGTCTTTAGAGTCCCCCACAGACAGTTTCTCAAGTTTCGGGCGAAACGTTGTAGAGGCCGTATGATATATGGCAGGGTCCGATCATATACGTGTGGTATTGCACGGATCATGATCGGACGGATCATACTAGTGGGCTTTGGTTTAAGCCGGATCCTAGTATTAGATTTGTTGGATTACTTTAGTCTCATCGCATTCGCATTCAGTTGGAATGCGGATGCAGGTATGTATATACAGATGAGGGGTATCCTTGTGATCCGTCACGAGTTTACTTTAGATGTTGCCGGATCTTTTTGTTGGACCAAACATTTGGATTAATGTTTGGATGGTGGAAGTAATGAGCTAGAATTTCATTATAACATGCATTCATGTGACATGGACATATATATATGACTCATGGTCTCTTTTTTGTGAAAATATGTCACATTAGTGATTGTTTTGTGTTGATATGATGAGAGGAGAGAGAGAGGGGCTGCCATATATGTGTTTGGTCTTGTATTTATCTAATACTCTCTCACTCTCATGTTATCGCATGACAACAAAAGAAAATAAAAGATTAAAGAAAGCTTCTCTTCTTCTTCTTCCTCTAGCTCATTATCTCCTCCAATGGCAACACCTTCAATCTCCATCCAAGTCATGGATGTAAGAGACAAAGTGATCACAAACATCCTCTACATCACCTTGGACACGTCGGCTAGCACACTTCGTGCCCGAGTTGCTTCGGATGAAGCGGGAGCCCGAAAAAAGACTCGTAGATATGGTACCCCTTTTCGATGAGGAGATCGAGAACGGAGATCCCGCGTGGAGCTTGGGATGGTGGCCAAAGACCGAAGGACACGGATCGATCGGTAGAGCTTTCCACCCTCTCTCTAGATAGCTAGTAGTAGGTTAATGGTTCGATCCGGATTTTAAGCATACGATAGCGCCGGTTTTAAAGTTTGTAAAAAGTTTTGTTTCTGCATTTTGGCCTCGGAAAGATGGCCGGGGCGCTACCGTAGACTTATATTGAGCGATCAGAAGATCAACAAGCAAGCCTGCTCATACTTCTACGAATCCAATCAGTAACACTACCGTACAGTCCGGTCTCTTCGTCTGATATGTCGCATATCTCGCCTGGGGGTGGTAAACGTCAGACCCCAATAGCTTGATAAGTCATGCCAATGCAAGGTCCATAATGGTTCGAGAAACTACTGATAACACTTACCAGTAAATCTCACAACCCTGGCCAGGGATTTCCTGTTATGGCCAATCGAGCATAGCGCAACATCATCCGCCAATACAGGGAGAGACGAAATCCCCTCCTATCGCTCATTGCCTCCATATGACTCGGGACTGTACCCAAAACCACCGTTTTTCACGATCTCTTGAATGTGGTAAGGTGGAAATCAAAGCACAGTGGGAATCACACAAGACTCCATGACGATCTCGGGTCGACAGACTAACCTGTACCAGTGTCATCAGAGAACTGCTATCTGACGATAGGTATAATACCATCTAGGAGTTCTCGGCGAGTCCGTTCAGTGTACCCAGTCTCCACTGAGCACCCATATACCATCTTTGATGTCAAACACCAATGGATGTGGGATCATCCATCGCCCATCATATGGGTCAAGAAGCGTATACGCTAGTCTACTCTGGAATATCGATGCCCCGTCTCGATACTTCCACGACTAGGAACATTTGAAGGATGTACTTACTGACTACCCTTTCCCCACTAGTATGATCTGCATCATAATCCTGGTAGTCAAGTACTCATCCTAAGGGCTTTATCCATATGTGATAGAGAGACAATCAGTGTCATGTTAAGATAAAAAGCAACCTGATAGCATACTATCATGTCGAGCAAGAAAGTCTTCCCTATACACGTCCAAGCATCCACTATAATATACATCACATGTATAATAATGGCCTCTAGGGCATATATATAACTAACAATCTCCCACTTGTACTAAGGCCATTTGTTATTGTATCTCATACTCAACGCCCCATAAAAGTCTCTCTAGGGAAAGGCCTCTGTGAGTGGATCCACGGTGTTATCCTTCACGCTAACTCTCCTAACCTCGATCCCTTGAGATCAACCATCTCCCTGATCAGGTGATACTGTTATCAGAATATGTCTGGATCGCTGATAGGACCGGCGTTCCTAGGCCAAAGCCATAACTCCATTGTTGTCACAATAACAGTTGTTGGATGCTCAATGGTAGGAACCATGTTCATCTCATGAACATGAATTATCCAGACATTCACATTGGTAGCATCGTTGGTATCGATGTATTCAGCCTTTATCGTCTAGTTTTCCACGGTATATAGCTTGGAACTCTTCCAACATACTGTACCTCCACTGAGGGTAAAGACAAAGCCCGAGACTGACTTTGAGTCGACCTTATCACACTGGGAGCTCGAATTGGTAAAGGATTCCCACTGGAGTTCACCGTTATCAAACACCAAGAACATTTCTTTAGTGCTTCTCAAGTACTTAAGAATGTCTTATACATCTATCCAGTGATTTTCCCAAGATCCGATTGATTCCTAATCACTACACCTAGTGAGTTAGCTACATCTGGTCTGGTACATAACATCGCATACATGATAGAGCCTAATGCCGAAGCATAGGGTATCCCTTGCATGTGAGCTCTCTCCAAATCAGTCTCTGCAGACATCTTTTCGGAGAGAGTAATTCATGAGTAAGTGGGCGAACCACCACGCTTAGAATCTTCCATACTAAACCCCTTTAGTATGGTGTTAATATACCTGGATGTTGGACACTCCCAACATTCACTTAGATCTATCACCATAGATCATAGTCCAAAAGATGTAGTAGGTATCATCCAGATCTTGTTTGGAGAATCCTCGTGATAAGAGGGTATTGACTAACTGTAGCATAGAAAACCATTTCCTATCAAGAGTATGTCATCTACGTAAAATACATGGAAGACAACCTTACTCTCTACAACCTTCTTGTATATACAAGGTTCATCTACCTTTTTGATGATGTCGAACTCTTTGACTGCCACATCAAACCAGATGTTCCAACTCCGCGATGCCTGCTTTAATCCTGATGGACTTAAGCATAGCCACTGGAGAAAAAGGTTTCATCATAAACCAACTTGGTTGCATGCCGAGAACCTTTTACTACAATTATAGCTTTGAAAGTCTCAACTTTTCCATTTACACCAAGAATATTCTCAAGATCCATTTTCTCCCGATGGGTTTTACCCCTTCAGATGCAATGTTCAAAGTCATACTTTGTTAGTTTATATGGATGCCATCTTTGATTGCATAGCATCCAGCCATTTCACAGAGTCCCCACTCGTGATGGCCTGCCTGAACCTGGTTGGGTCATCATCTACCATGATGCAGTCCTCGCTCCCACTATCATCGAGAAAACCGTAGTATCTCTCAGGGGGATGAGGAACCCTACAAGATTCGCGGAGAGGCTGAGGTTCGTCGGAGACTATTGAATCCTTTGGTTTTACCAAATCATCAGCTGTTAGTTTGTCCAGCTGGAACTCCTTCCAATTCTACCTCATGACCACTAATTTCTTCAGAAGAAATTCCTTTTCTAAAAAGGTGGCATGCTGAGAAACAAAACACCTTTTGCTCCTAAGTGTGGTAGAAGATATTCCCTCGCAAATGTTTGGCATATCCAACAAACTTATACAGAACTGACCTTACCTCGAGCTTGTCCGGATTTTGCTTTTCAACATTGGCCGGACAACCCCATATCTTAACTCGTTTAAGAGATGGTCTCATTGTTGGATATAGTGCCCTCAAAGTCAACTATTGGATCGCAAGCATGTGATTACAATGATTGAAGGAGGACCTATACCGATATGACTGTCTTGCTCGAGATGATAGTATGCTATCTGGTTTGTCTCAATCATCGTACACATGCTTTAGTTCACTATTGCATGTTGATAGAGCCCATAGGATTCTTGCTTAACTGCCAGCAGCATGATGACGATCATATGTTAGTTATATGTATGCCCTAGAGGCCATTACTGTACATGAGATGTATATTGTAGTGGATGCTGGGACATATATAGGTAGGACTTTCTTGCTCGACATGATAGTACGCTATCTGGTGGCTCTTTATCTTAACATGTACACTTATTGTCTCTCTCTGTTACATGTTGATAAAGCCCTTAGGATGTGTACTCGACTTGCAGGACTATGATGCAAATCATACTAGTGGGGCCTGGGTAATCCATGAGTACATCCTTCAATGTTCCTAGTCGTGGGAATATCGAGACGCGGCATCGATATTCCAGAGTAGACTAGCGTATATCTTCTCGACCCATGTGATGGGCGATGTATGATCCCATATCTATTTGTGTTTGACATCAGAGACGGTATGCGGGTGCTCAGTGGTGACTGGGTACACTGAACGGACTCGCCGAGAACTCCCAGATGGTATTATACCTCGCATCAGATGGCAGTTCTCTGGTGACACTGGTACAGCTTAGTCTGTTGACCCGAGATCGTCATAGAGTTTTGTGTGTCTCCCACTATGCTTTGATTTCCACCCTACCACGGCTCTACTGAGTCATGCAAACAGGTGATTTTTGGGTACAGTCCCGATTCATATGGAGGCAATGAGCGATAGGAGGGGATTCGTCTCTCTCGGTATTGGGGGTTGATGTTGCGCTATGCTCGACTGGCCATAACTGGAAATCCTTGGCCAGGGTTGCACTGATTTACTGGTAAGTGTTATCAGTAATTTCATGCTTGTTATGGACCTTACATCGGCATGACTTATCAAGCTACTTTGGTCTTACGTTTACCACCCCTAGGCGAGATATGCGACATATCAGACGAACAGACAGGACTGTGCGGCAAGTGTTACTGATTGGATTCACAGGAGTGTGAGCAGGCTTGCTCGTTGATCTTATGATCGCTCAATACCCGGGTGGCCGTTACGTTTAGCAGACCGCTTTGCGGTTTGTGGGTGATTGATATGATCACCACTTACTGCCGGCGTATTGACGAGTCTTCAGAGTCCTACACAGAGGTTTCCTGGCTCAAGCGAAACGAAATGGGAGCGCATATGAGATATGTGCGGGACCGAAAATAATACCAGTATGTGATACTGAATTCTATTCTCACGATTTGTATCATCGGACGGTTATATGAGATATAGCCGAGTTACCGAATCAAGTGTTGATTCAATATATTGATACACTAGATATTAGTCGGTTATATGCGATATGACCGAATCATTAAATCAAGTGTTGATTTAATGATTTAATGTATAATTATATATTTGATATATTACTTTACATTAAATTAGTATTTGTTCACTTAAGGTTGACTTTCTCACTTTATGTGCACAAGTTGTATATGTGATATATGTTTGTGCACTAGTTTGTATCATGATTGATGATACATGCAAACTTGGGTGTGTGTATGTCTTACACCATATTTAAAATAATGGTTTAGGTTTTTATTTATTTTGGTAAAACAAAATGGTGGTTTTCTTTGTCTTGAAGCTTCATGAAGCTTTTAAGCATCTTTGACAAAGTCCACTCATTTTGTTTTGCATAAGATTTTCATTAACCTAACCATTACCTCAAACTATGGTTTAGTCTCTACAAAGGTAAACTCACCCATAGCTTCTTTATGATAGACTTCACTTGATTATCTTGTTGACATAATTCATTTTAATTCATTATTCTTTTCTTTCTTCTTCTTCTTCTTCAAGAAGAAGAAAAGCTTGCTAGAAAATTTTCAAGTGAAGAAAAAGAGTGAGAAATCAAAATCCAAAGTGAACCCACTTCCTATTTCATCATCCTTTACTACTTGCCATTTAGTTTAGGGTGTTCTCTTCACAAAGTTCTTGACCTAGTGAAGATGGAGCTTGAGTTTGAGTCTCCTCGACGTAGATCATCTTCGGCCTCGAAGTCAATGACCTAGCCCGCTCATTTCTCCGAGGAAACCATCACTCGAGTCCGGGATCTCGATGAACGCAGCGAAGGGATGTCAACACGGAGCTTTAGAAGGACCGGATGTACAAAGGTTGTAATCCCTTTCACTTAGTGTTAAAGTGTTTAACTTGCTAGTTTTCGCATAATCTCTAGTATACGATCTTGGTTAGGGTTGTTCGGCATGGCTAATTTTTTGAATCGGGCATGGTTGATGCCTTGTAGAACCTTGTTAGACTGCCTAGTAACCCTACAGTGGTATCAGAGCCAAGCTAAAGTTTTAGGCGAAGTCTAGGGGAAGTTTAAAGTCCGATAAAACCCGAAAACCCCGATATTTACCCCTTTCTGGAAATTTTTTCAAAATGTGATTTTTTATGTATTAAAAATACTCAGAAAAATAAGCAGGCAAAACTAAGAATTACTGTGAAGTACGGCCCACTAATGCTCTTATATGACCGCGGAACCGCGGCCAAACCAAGGGTTTGGCGGCGGTTCCGCGGCCAAAATTATGACTTGGTCCCTCATACTTCATATATTTATTCTTAGGTCCTTTCTTGTCATTTTTTTCCGGGAATTTTTAATTCCACTCAAGTGTTGAGTTTTCTAGGGTTGTATTGGGGACTCGTTGATTCGATCGGATAATTTAACTTTGTTTAGTTTGTCCGGGTAATTTTTCGATCGTGTTAAAAAGTTCAACCGGATATCAATAACTCACTTTTTCCCCTGTCGGAAAATTTCCAAGCGTTGGATTTTTTCGTAGTTTAGGAATGTTAACGCGATGGACCCTCTAGAAGACAACAAATCTTAACTCGATTATGTGACCCTCTTGAACTGCCTTTTGAACCTTAGGGTTTGGAGCAGTACGGCGTTGCCACATGTGAGGCGTTGGCTTGACCCTTCTACGGCTGGACCATTAGTACTGTGGCATGTGATGGTTGTTTTTAAACTCCCCTCAAGTGTTGAGAACTATTTGGGAAAACTTGGGTGTTTGATTATTCGATCGGAAAGTTTAACATTGTCTATTTATCTGGAATGTGATATAATATTTGGAATCCACATGTAGTTATGAGATAACTAATTTGAATGTTATAAATCTAGCAGTTTAGTGTGAATTGATCGATTTCCATGGAATTTTTATGTGATCAAAAGTCCGTCGCAATCACGTAGAGTACGCGGATACTCGCCGGGTAAACTTAATAGACAGCCACGCCCCATAGCCCCGACCAAGTGACTGTAGGAGAACCCCGTAGCCAAAAGCATCCGTTTGGGTGCTCACGGTAGCGGTGTTCCGCCTTAGTGCACTTCGTCGATGGCATCCGGCGGTGCGGCCGTCTACTAAAGTTTGCGACGAGCATTCGATCAAGATGTCGGGAATCTTGTTGAATTGCCCGACTTAGTATTGAAAAGTGTTTTCGATAATGAGACTAAAATGCGGGGTTTATAATAGTTAGGCATGCGATGCCTAAGGAATTCATTTGGTTAGGCATGCGATGTCTAAGGAGGTTGTGGATTCCAAATGTTGTAGTTTTACACTTTCTTTTCTGCGCCGTAAGTGTAATATGTGATGTATCGCCGGTTTCGTTGCTATACATCAACGAAAATTGGGATACGCATATTTACTTACGTTGATGATATGTGATATTATGTGTTGCTGTGATATGTTATATTGGATCGTCGCGTTTGAATAGCCGGGGTTTTTATGTGAGATGAGAGTTTTTTCTTTTTCTTTCATGTAAAATTCATTTGTATGTAATATTCTTTTATTGGGGCACTTCCGGGCTGAGGATGATGTCACCATTGTATATTATTTACTTTTCCGCATTAGGATAGACCCAAGGCAGGGAGCACAAGTAACCGGGTTCTAGGGTCCAGTGGGAGACCATCTCGAGGAGTCGAGTCCGGGTCTCCTAACTCTAGAATTGGTAGGGTTGCTTGCCGCTCTCGTAGGGGTCTGTTAGTTATATGTATGCCCTAGAGGCCATTACTATACATGAGATGTATATTGTAGTGGATGCTTGGACATATATAAGGAGGACTTTCTTGCTCGACATGATAGTATGCTATCTGGTGACTCTTTACCTTAACGTGTACACTGATTGTCTCTCTGCTACATGTTGGTAAAGCCCTTAGGATGTGTACTTGACTACCTGGACTATGATGCGGATCATACTAGTGGGGACATGGTAGTCCATAAGTACATCCTTCAAGGTCCCTAGTCGTGGGTGTATCGAGATGGGGCATCGATATACCAGAGTAGACTAGCGTATACCTTCTCGACCCATATAGATGGGCGATGGATGATCCCATATCCATTGGTGTTTGACATCATAAATGATATACGGGTGCTCAGTGGAGACTTGGTACACTGGACGGACTCGCCGAGATCTCCCATATGGTATTATACCTTACGTCAGATGGCAGTTCTCTGGTGACACCGGTACAGGTTAGTCTGTAGACCCGAGATCGTCATAGAGTCTTGTGTGATTCCCACTGTGCTTTGATTTCCACCTTACCATGTCCAAGAGGGCGTGCAAAACGGTGGTTTTTGGGTACAGTCCCGAGTCAAATGGAGGCAATGAGTGATAGGAGGAGTTTCGTCTCTCCCGGTATTGGGGGTTGATGTTGCGCTATGCTAGATTGGCCATAACAGGGAAGTCCCTGGCCAGGGCTGGTTTAGAGATTTACTGGTAAGTGTTACCAGTAGTTTATCGACCCGTTATGAGCCTCGCATCGGCATGACTTATCGGTTATTGGGGTCTGACGTTTACCACCCCTAGACTTGATATGCGACATATCAGACGAGGAGACCGGACTGTACGGTAGTGTCACTGTCAGGCTTTTTGCATTAGTTGGCGCGGGCTTGCTTACTGATCTTCTGATCGCTCAATACCCGGGTAGCCATTACGTCCAGCTAGTACCGCTGTCGGCTTGTGGGTGCTTGATATGACCATCACCTACTGCCGGCGTATTGACGAGTCTTTAGAGTCCTACATAGAGGTTTTACTGGCTCAGGCAAAACAAAATAGAAGCACATATGTGATATGTGCGGGACCGAGAACAATGCGAGTATACGATACTGTATTCAATTCTCGCGATGTTTGTATCGATCGGTTATATGCGATATAACCAGGTTATCGAATCAAGGGTTGATTCGATAAGTCGATACATTGGATGTTAGTCGGTTATATGTGATATAACCGGATTATTAAGTCAAGTGTTAATTTAATAATTTAGTGTATAATTGTATATGAGATATACTAATTTACATTAACTAAAATTGGTTCACTTAAGCATTTGTTTTTCTCACTTTTGCACAACTTAATATATATCTGATATATATTTATTTATGTTCATTTTGTATCATTGTTGTTGATACACACTACATGGGTGTATGGGACATACACCATTATAATTATATTGGTGGGGTTTTAATATACAAAGTAAATACAAAATTAGTGGATAATTGTTCAAGTGCATGAAGCTTCATGAAGCTTGTGAGTGCATTGACCAAAGTCCACTAGTTTTGTTTTACTTGGCATATTTATAAACATAACCACTATAATTAGCCATGGTTATGTCTCTACATGAGTTAGTATATGATACCCACTCACCCATGGTTAGCTCTCTCTCTCTCTTGATTAGTTTTCATTCTCATTTTGAGCTCATCTTCTTCCTCCTTCAAATTCTTTCTAGAGTTTGATAAAGAGAGAGAAACATTGTGAGAAAAGAAATTCTAAAGTGTACCCATTTCCTAATTCATCATCCTCTACTAGACTAGCACTTTAGTTTAGGGTGTTTGCTTCACTAATTCTCTAGTTAGTGAAGTAGAAGCTTGAGTTCGTATTCCCTCGACGTAGATCATCTTCGGCCTCGAAGACTTCAAGCAAAACCGTTGCCCTCTTCACATGGAGCCTTCCGAGAGTCCGGGAGCATGATGATCGCAGTGAAGGGACTACTACAAGGAGCTTAAGAAGTGAAGGACCGATCTACAAAGGTTGTATTTTGTATTCACTTAGTGATAATTGTTATTTACTAGCATGTGTTACCCTAATTATCTAACAAAGATCTTTTTTAGAGTTATTCGGCACGGCTAAAATTTTAATCGGGCATGGTTGATGCCTTGTAGAACCTTCTTAGAGTGCCTAGTAACCCTACAGTGGTATCAGAGCCTTGCTAGAGCATTAGGCGACGTGTATACGAAGTTAAAACCCTGATCGAACCCGGAAACGTCAATTTAACCTCCTCTCTGTACATTTTTTAAAACCTGTGATTTTTCTGAATTAAAAATGCCTAAAAAAATAAGCAGGGAAATATAAGCATTGTAGTGAAAAACGATCACATAATACATACAAACAGCCACGGAACCGCGGCCGTACCGCGCTTGGGCCGCGGATCCGCGACAGTACAGAGGATTTATGTACTCGTTTTTGCACTGTAATCTCTATTTCTGTGAGTTATATTTTCTGGGTATTTTTAAACTGACTCAAGTGTTGAGTGTTCTGGGGATTATTTTGTATTCGTTGATTCGATCGGAATAATTTAATTTCGTTATGTTTTTCCGGATAATTTAGAAAGTATTAAAAAGTTCGAACGGATATCAATAACTCACTTTTTCCCGACCCGGAAAATTTCCAAGTGTTGGATTTTTCCGTTGTTTAAGAACGTCTAAATCGTGCAAGTTACGCAATGGACCCTCTAGAAGACAACAAACCTTAACTCGATTTTGTGACCGTCTTGAACTGCCTTTTGAACCTTAGGGTTTGGGGCAGTATGACGTTGCCACATGTGAGGCATTGGCTTAACCATTCTACGGCTGGACCATTGGTACTGTGGTATGTGATGGATGTTTTTAAACTCCCCTCAAGTTTTGAGAACTATTTGGGAAAACTTGGGTGTTTGATCATTCGATCGGAAAGTTTAACATTGTCTATTTATTTGGAATGTGATACAATATTTGGAATCCACAAGTAGTTATGAGATAACTAATTGGGTTGTTATAAACATAGCAGTTTAGTCTCAAATGATCGGTTGCCACAGAATTTTGATGCGATCAAAAGTCCGTCACAATCACGTAGCGTACGCGGATACTCGCCGGGTAAACTTAATAGACAGCCACGCCCCAAAGCCCCAACCAAGTGACTGTAGGAGAACCCCGTCGCCAAAAGCATCCGTTTGGACGCTCGCGGCAGCGGTGTTCCGCCTTAGTGCACTTCGTCGACGGCATCCGGGGGTGCGGCCGTTTACTAAAGTTTGCGACGAGCATTCGATCATATATCGGGAATCTTGTTGAATTGCCCGACTAGATATTGAAAAGTTTTTTAGATATAGAGACTAAAATGCAGGGTTTATAATTGTTAGCCATGTGATGTTTAAAGAGGTTGCGGATTCCAACTGTTGTAGTTTTTCACTTTCTTTTCTGCGACCTTAAGTGTAATATGTGTTATCGCCGGTTTCGTTGCTATATGTCAACGATAATTGGGATGCCCATATTTACTTACGTTGATGACATGTGATGTTATGTGTTGCTGGATATGTTATATTGGATCGTCGCGTTTTTTAATAGCCGGGGGTTTTATGTGAGATGAGGGTTTTTATTTTCATTCATGTAAAATTTAATGTATGTAATATTCTTTTATTGGGGCACTTCCGGGATGAGGTTGATGTCACCATTTGTATATTATTTACATTTCCGCACTAGGTTAGACCCAAGGAGGAGAGCACAAGTAACCGGGTTCTGGAGTCCAGTGGGAGACCAACTCGAGGAGTCGAGTCCGGGTCTCCTAACTCTAGATTTGGAAGGGTTGCTTGCCGCTCTCGTAGGGGTCTAGGGTTGTGGGTTTGGCTATTCATCGCGACTGTGGAATCCGTGTTTTATAGAGGCTCAAAATAAAACATGGACGTCCTAGTATATCCAATGTTTCATATGTTTCTTCTGCTGCGATTTCTGTGATGTGATCATTTAATATGTTGTGATAGATATTGTGTATAGTATATATGATATATTATATAGACGTTACTTATGTTTTACACCCGCGCTAGCCCTGCCCCGCTCTTCCGTTAGTTACCTAACCTAACGGTGCACGAGGGGACATCGAGGCGAATGCGGATGGCATAAGTGTACGTCGTATTTATCTGTGATGTTTAGGTGATTTAAATGATGGGACTTCATTAATATGATTAATGAAAGAAAAGAAACCTAAAAGATGTTGTGGAATCGAATTTTCAAAAACAGGTAGCTACAGTTCTTGCTTTGCATCGCGGTGTTCCTTGTAGAACATCCTGCACCTTATTCGATAAGGAAAGGGCTGAGATCCCTTCACCGGGAGTGACCCCTTTAGCAATGACTGGCAGATGCTACACCCCTCGGTTTTGTCTTTTGATTGCTTTTCTAGTTCTTGCTTTGCACAATGATATATATGATATATCCTGCACCTTATTCCATAAGGAAAGAGCCGAGATCCCTTCACCGGGAGTGACATTTTTAGCGAAACTAGTAAAAGCCTAAAAAACACTCCATCTTAAAGTCATTTGATTCTACAACGATATCAAGTTTATTACGCAATAGGTTTTCAGAAAAACCTGTCGTAGTCCTCCGTCATTTCAGATAAGTCCTACTTATTATTTGTGCTACCTTTGTTGACCTCCGTTAAGGCGTAGTGTGCGGTAGCTAACTAGTATTTATCTCCTTATGCATATGATGCAGATTGGATTACGGTAGTCGTACGACCTTGTTGACCTCCGTCAAGGGTCGTGCGGGTGGGTTTGATTCAATCAAGAAATGACGGGTTGAACTTGACTTGCATCCTGTGGTTTGTTGACCTCCGTCAAGATCATAGGATGCTTGGGGTAAAATTATCGGGAATTTCAAGTGTTGAAATTTGCAATGGGATTGCATAGCTTCTATGAGATAGTTGGATCCCGATACCCACTGCGAGTAATTGTTACTCATGGGAGAGTATTACACATTACAATTAGCCGATCAAGTAGGTGTTTAGAAAGGTGTCAACGTGGTTACGCCTCTGGGAAAACGAAGTTTACTTTAATTAGGTCCGTGCGAAAGCACGGGGAACCTCCTTCAAAGTACCGACACTATCCTGGCTGAAAGATTGGCAAAGTTGTAGGGTGTAATTAATCCCGGCTGGTCTTTCCTTTTAGGGTTTGAAGGAAGATTTGATAAAAATAGTGGGAGCCATCCTGATTAGATAAAATAATAACCAATCTGATCTTGTAAGAGCGCACGCAGAGTGTTTTCTTCTCTCTCTCTCCAGGTAGCGACCATATCATGCCTTAATCAAGATAATAATATGGATGTATTGACTGAACCCGCTTGTTATACTGAGCTGGGGAACGTTGGTCCCGCTCCAACTTATAAATGTTATAAGACAGTGCAGGAAATAGGGGATTACCAGAATTCCCGTGCCGCCCAAACGAAGAAAGTGCATGTTGATGCATCTTCTTCGGGTGTGTTCATTGCAGAGAACTGTTTCTCAGTATCCTTTACGTCCTGGGTATGTGATACCGGATCAGGATCCCATATATGTAATTTGTTACATGGGCTACAGATAGGTAGAGAACTGAGAACGAGTGATAAGTTTCATGAGATAGAAACGGTGCAAGTGTTGCAGCCAAGTCTGTTGGTAGTTATCACCCAGTATTACCAGAATAGATTGATTCTGAACAAATGTCATTAGATACCGAACCTGATATACAACATCATATCAGTTTCTTTATTAGTAAAGAAGGATATAATTTTGTATTGTTGGATAATGTTTTGAACATTTCCTGTATCAAGAGTTGATCGGTTCAGGCACGTTATCTAAAAGCATTGACGTTCTAAATCAAACTACAGTTCTTAGTATACAGAACAAACACAAGAGGAAGAGTTCAGAAATGAACGAATCCTTCTTGAGCTATTGTAGGCTAGGTTATATCAATGTGACCCGACTAGCTGAAGTTACATATAGATGCATATTTAAATTAGTTTGAATTTACATCTTGTGAAACTTGCCGGTCATGTCACAGAGATAAGATGACCATAGCTCTGTTTTTAGAAAACAGAGAAAGAGTTAGTGAACTCTTGGGATTGATTCATACTGATGTATGAAGGTCCCCGTCTACATATACCAAGACTGGTTCTTTGTACTTCATTACATTCTCTGATGATCTCTCAAGATTCAGACATATGTTCCTGTTGAAACACAAGTCCGAAGCTTTTGAGATATTCACAGAATATAAGTTAGAAAGTAGAGAACCAAAACGGGTATAAGTATTATGTCCTTTGATGTGATCAAGGAGGAGAATACTTGAGCACGGAATTCCTGGATTATTCTAAAGGAGAATGAGATTCTCTCTCAGCATTACTCCTCCGTATACACCACAGCACGTCGGTGTATCGGGACGGAGAAATCACACCCTATCTGATAAGGTGTGCTCTATGATGAGTACTACTGAGTTACCTATTTCCTTTTGGGAGTTATGCACTGGAGAAGTTGCATACCTATTGAATAGGGTTCCGATCAAATCAGTTGCCTACCACTTCATATGAGATATGGAAAGGGAAGAGCCCATATCTTAAGTTTGTTAAGATTTGGGGTTGTCCAGCCTATGTCTAAAAGCATAATCCGGACAAACTCGAGGCAAGGTCAGTTCGGTGGAAGTTTGTTGGATACCCCAAGCATTAGCAAAGGAATATCTTCTACCGCACCGAGGAACAAAAGATGTTTTGTTTCTCAATATGCCACCTTTGTGAAAGGGAATTTCTTATGAAGAAATTAATGGTCATAAGGTAGAACTGGAAAGAGTTCCAGCTATACAAACTGCAGCTGATGATTTGGTAAAACCAAATGATTCAATAGAACACACCACCAGAACACGAGCCATCCTCTCCCAAAACAGGCCGCAGATTTATTGTGTTTGGCCGCAATTTGCGGCCAAGTGGGGTGCTGGGGTTTTATGTAGGGCTCTATTCTGTGTTGTCTAGTGTTTTGGCATGTCTAGTTTTGTAAGATTTGACCTATAAGAAAATCTGGGATCAAATTTCGTTTTGCATGTCCGTTGTGTTTGCGAGATACGCGCCATACGTGAGTGGGTTCTGTGATCCAGCGTATCGCGGCGTGTCGCGATAGTTTTAGACGCGTATACACACGTTTTAACGTATCGTGCACACGCGTGTTTAGTTCGCGACGCGAGTTTCTCGTTTGGGTTCGATATCGCGTTTTGCGGAATATTTGGCTTATATATGATTTCCATGTCTAAATTGCAGGTTTGCAGGCGGGGACTACGGACACTGCTACAGGGGGGAGCCGATGGTAGGATTCACCTAGCGTGGAGCGTAGGTGAGTAGATTTAACATCTATAGGGGAATCGCCCGCATGGCGTTATGCGTCTGGGCTAGGATTCAAATACTTGTCGCATATTCTACGTCATTGTTAGAATTGCGCCTTTACCCTATTTACTTAGATATAGTTGTACTGTGAGTAGTAGCCGTAGGGCACTGCACATATTATTGACGGTTCATATTGCACGAGCACGGATTGTATGCTACACACACACCGTCAATAATTGCCATGTCATACACCAACCATTATAGATACTATATTGCTTATCACACATGACATCTAGCTTATCGGTATACCTATAGTGTATCATACAATTAGCGATAGGTATATATACACCTTACGATACAGCTACAGGTATACCTTGCTCATGTTTGATTTATACCCAGAGGGTATCTTACATATTCTACTTATACCCAAGGGGGGTATACCACATCAGTTCTTATAGGTAGATACCTATACATTGCTACACCAGTATGTTACCCACATATTCAGTTGCTGTTACATATTTACCTTTACTGATGTTACTTAGCTGTACCTTATTGGTTTCGCATACTTATGGTTCCAGCTATACATTCTCATTTATATGCTCGCATTTCAGATATATCGCATATGTTTATTCCTGGACTTGTGCATTGTTTATAGGGATTTTAGATGATGTTTTCTGGATTTGGGAACCGCGGGAGTTTATGAAATTATGCATACATTGAAAAACCCGGTTTCCTTGATTTGATATTTGCGCATCCACCATGAGCTTTATCGGTTCTGATTTATATATACCCCTACGAGGAGGCGTCGAGACCGTAGAGGGTACATGGTAGGGCCCGGTATGGTTCCCCTCGGCAAGAAGATCGATGGATTTTGCCGATTGAGGCTGGAGGCGGGCTAGTACCTACCGGTGACAGTACTGATGAATCGGCGGGGATCATGGAGATACCTTTGGGAGTCATGAACGTATCCATACGTCGAAAGGAGAGGGTCAGAGCTAGGCACTCGTGCTTTCGGGATAGCGTATGATACGTACTTATCAGGATTTCTGTGTCGATGCTTGGCACATTGTTTCATGATATTTCTTTTAACACCTTTGTATATATAACATGGGATTTAGCCGTTGTTATATATACCCTTACACCAATATTAGTGGAATGGGACGCTAATAAATGTGTATTGACCCCATCATATTTATTTCCGCATATATATATATATATATATATATATATATATATATATATATATATATATATATATATATATATATATATATATAGGATGCTAGAATCTTACTTGAGACTTTGACTTGGGATAACAGGTGATTCATTGAGATTGGACATACATATGGGATTACTGATTTGTACATTCGGGATATAGGAGATTACTCGATATTGTACTTTGAGGAGATGTGAGACTTATATGATGTGAGAGCCCAACGTGGGGGCTGATTTGAGGAATTGGGATTTGAGTGTCTTGATGGATTGTGATCCTACCACGATGACAGGATTCCGTGGGATGACATATTTCACTCCATACCTCATACCCTTTCACTTATGCACTGTTCCATGTATTAGGAGTACCTGTGAGTGTACCTTTCATGTTTGCTGCACATTTGCATTCTCATATCCCTCTTGCATAGTTATTACATACTATTGTCATGTTATTATTGCTTCACATATTGATTGTACATGCTAGTGTACTTTCCATTATTCGGCATTTACATGACATGTTATTACTGTAATTGCATATCTTAGATTCATGCTGTACGTACATTCCTGCGATTACCTGCATATGTTATCTACTATTCACGAGTTGGCAACTCACCTCCGTTGTGCCACAGGTGTTTCAGGTTGTTCCCCCGAGTAGTCGAGGCAGGCTATTCAGCTATTCATCTATCATCTTTTGCTACAGATATCGCATCGACTCACAGTATACTATTTTGCTTAGGTGGGTTAGATGATTATCTGTATTTCATATTATAAATTCGTTGTATCTTGTACTCTCCATCTACTATTATGTTGCTGACTTAAAGACTTGGTGAGGATGATATTATATATTATTTATGGATTTGTTGTCTTTTATATACAGCTTTCTCTCTATTGTCTTTATTTCTTCGCTACGGCGTCGTATATTTGTGTTGTATTCTTCTTGGGCTAGTTTTTACAAAAAAAGGGTGTTGCCGAAATTTTTAAGAAAGAAAGTAGGACTTTTATAGAATTTGGGTTGCGATTTCAAATGTTTCAAAAAACTTATATTATCTTTTCCGGTTTTTCTTGGTTTAGATTTCTGGATTTTGGCTTTCTTTTACTGCGTTACGCCTTTAGGCACTGCGTAGTATTAGGGCCGTCACGTGCCAAATTTTGGGTCGCGACAAAGTTGGTATCAGAGCGCTAGGTTTTACCTTTCGGAGTGTTGGATGACCTTAGTATGATGGAGTCGGTAGCTTAAGCAAAATAATGTAGTGTGTGTATGTCTGCAGCATACCCACGATGCGGTACTTCGCCTTAAGTGACCTAAGTACAATTTGCTTGAAATTTCTTCCTTGATAATTCATATCCTTGATATTCCATTCCTTATTCTCAACGAATCTTATATTTATTTATAGCCTTGCCGCCGATGACTATGGGGACTCAGAGTGATGCAGCGAGGGCCGAGGTCAGAGTTAGCTCGGGTGAGACGAGTACTGACAGGATGGCACTCTGGTTGCACAAGTGAAGACGGATCAGCCTACGACATATACTATCGATAGGCTTGTGGCAGGGATGCAGGACTTCTGCCAGACTATGAGTTCATTGGTTGATGTCGTTCGGGAGCTACGACAGGAGGTTGTCACCCCTGTTACTCAGTTGTCACTTACGATCAGCATGCAGCAGTCTGTCACCTACATAGCACCAGTGGTTGCAGCTCCAGTTGACGAGGCACATATTCCAGAGGCTCAGAGAGTTCCAGGACAGTGGAGGACTCGTACCAGTGTACCAGCCCAGAGCCAGAGGTTTGGTCATCGAGACAGATTTCGTGGCTGACGTGGGAGCAGCAGAGGCTTAGGACGAGGACAATCGTTCAGCTCTCAACTCCAGGATGGTCAACAGTCAGCGCGTAGATGTTTTCGATTCGGAAGCCTTCAGCACTTCGTCAGGGATTTTTTCTTAGCACCTCGTCATGATCGTATTCAGAGAGGAGGTGGACGTGGAAAGTTCGCTCAGAGGGCTCAGTCTACCAGAGGAGTTCAGCCAGTTGCGGGTAGAGGGCAGACACAGGAGTTTGCTTCTACTCATCGGGACGCGCAGGCGTCCAATGTGGAGTTTTCAGGTATCCTTAATTTATATGTTCTTTTGATGTACTCGTTTGCTTTTCATACTTGTACCATGGTTGGGTAGATTAGTCGTAGTTTGTTGTGTTAACTTCTGTCAGCGATTCTTTTGTTATGCGACACGTATTCAGTTGTGTACCAATCGGATAGGAGATAGAGATTCGTCCGTCGTTTTGATCCTTCTAGAGATGTTGGATTTGACGCTCTCCTGGGCATGGACTGGTTAACTACGTGCTAGGCGTCTGTGGACTTCCGTGAGGAAACAGTCAGGAATTGTTTTCCCGGCGAGTCAGTTCTTGTTGTGCAGGTGGATAGTTGTGCCGCCTCACGCAGCTTGAATTCAGCCTTTTTCGCTAGTCGGCTTTTGAGGAGATGTCTTGGATTCTTGGCGTTCATTCGTGATACCGGAGCCACATTGGGATTGTTGGACCGGTGTTCCTTTTGTGCGAGAGTTTTTCCGACGTTGTTTCAGATGAGCCGGGGAAGCTTGGGAGCTAAAGGATCAGCTGCAGAGTTGTGGTTTGGAGAGTTTTCTGCGTCTGAGTGCTTCGCATTAGGAGGCTCCTATTTCTGTTCGTCAAGAAGAAAGACGGCAGTTTGAGGTTGTGTATCGACAGATCGTTAATTTAACCGGCTTACGGTGCAGATAGGTATCCTTCACCTCGCATTGACGATTTCTTCGATCAGCTCCAGAGTGCGAGACATTTTCTTAGTTTGTTTAGGATCAGGTCATCATTATTGCGGATTCGGGGTGATGGCATTCCGAAGACTGCCTTATGTGTGCGACGGGCTTTGTGCGTTTTTGTGAGTTGTTGGATTCACTGATACCCTAGCAGCATTCGTAGATGTGATGAACCAGATTTCTTTAGGCCGTTCCTCGACCAGTTTTTGTTGTGTTATTTACGACATTCTGGTCTATTTAATGTGTCTTGAGGGACAGTAGTAGCACTTGAGGATTTTTTATGCAGATACTGGGAGAGCACCAGCAGTTTGCTAAATTCTCGGAGTGTTTCTTTAGGCTTGTTTTGTGTTAACTCCTAGGTCTTGTAGTCACGGGAGACAGTTTCGTATGGTTCCGAGGGAGATCGTGGCCGTACAGCTTAGGCCCAGACTTGTGTGCGGGACGGAGATCCGCAGATTGTTGGGCTTAGCAGGTTTTTACCGCCGTTTCATGCAGGATTGCTAGAGTAGTGCTGCACCGTCGACTGAATGGACCAGAAGGGAGGCTTCTTTTCTGTGGACTGAGGCATGTGTGTGGAGTTTTCAGCAGTTGAAGATTCTATTAAACAACTGAATCAGTTCTTCCTTTGCTTTCTGGTTCGGGCGATCTTGTTGTTTAATTGTAATGTTTCGTGAGTGGGGCTCGAGTGTGTACTGAGGTGACACTATAGAGTTATTGCTTTTACTTCCCTATATTGGAGGAAGTACGAGAAGGATATTCCATTCATGATCTGGAAATGGCCGCGGTGGTTTTGCGTTGGAGATTTGGAGACACTACATGTTCGAAAGTCGTGTCAGATTTTCACGGACCACCAGAACTTAATGTACATCTTCCTGTAGCGGATTTGATTGTTGTGATAGTCTTCTGCAGATTTACAGTTCTTGTGTGATTGTCGAGTACAGCTTTAGTTCGTCTCTACAGAGGGGACAGTTTGCTCATGTCCGCGCCCGACCACTTTCCTTAAATTGCTTTCGCGAGACACTGCCCGCCGATGCTCGTTCGTCAGAGATACTTGAGCATACTCGGCTGGGTAATGATTCGGAGTGCTTGATTTGTGACAACGGTATGCTAAGTTAGGGACGCGTTTGTGTACCTGATATTATCAGGTAGAGACGTGAAACCCTAGGACAGGCACATCAGTTAACTCTCTGTTTTCATTCAAGTTCCACCGACATTGACGTGACTTGTGAGATAGTTACAGGTGGATAGGGGTGTAAAGAGAAGTTTCAGGTTTCGTTTCAAGGTGTGACTTTTGTGTGCTTGGGTCGAGCATCTGAGGCCGGCTGGAGAGTTGTAACCTTTTACCGTTCCGAAGTGGGAATGGGAGCATATCTCCATGAATTTCGTTATGGTGTCTACCCAGGGTTAGTCAGGGTGTGACTCCATTCGGATTCTTGCCGCCCGGTTATACTCAGTTTGCTCAGTTGTTCTTTGTGAAGCTTGTTCGTAGGTATTAATTGTCGTCAGCAGTTGGGATCGTCACTCGCCATCGTTAGGGTTCTCCTTCGATAGCTGTTATCAGGAGACACTCCAATTGGCCACCTTTAGGTTTAGGGGTTAGGTCGTGTCGATCACCAGTCTGTTGTTTTTCTGACTCTGCGTAAGCAGGATTTTGGACCCCAGCTAGTCTAGAGACTTCGGAGATGATCCGGTTGATTCAGGTCGGGATGAGAGTGGCCCAGTGCAAATAGAGGTCTTATGCCAACTGTGTTGGTCGTAGACTTAAGTGCGCAGTGGCAAATCATGTTTTCCTGCGGATTTTTTTGATGAATGACGTGTTGGACTTTGGGAAGCTTGTCCCAGGATTTAGGTTCTTCTGACATCCTATAAGCGGGTTAGTTTCGTTGCCTTTAATTTGGCACTTCCGCCCAGATTATTGAGTTTTCACTTCGTATTCCTTGTGATGATACTTTACTATTACCTTCTTGACCTTTCTCGCATGATTTGGCACCAGACCATTTAGCTTGGACGCGACCTTTCGTTCACCAGCAGCCAATTGTAATAATGGCTCGGCAGGTGGAGAAATGTCGGTCAAGGGTCTTGCCATCTGTGAAGGGCTTTCTTGGACGTAGCCGTATAGTGAAATAATCACTTGGGAGGCTGCGAGCGAGATTTGAGAATTTTAATCTTCTCTTTGAAAGTACGCGTAGCAGTATATTTTTAAATTCGGGGACGAATTTCTTTTACGGGGGGAGATTGTAACACCTTAGATTGTGTTTTGTGGCTAATTATATTTTAATGTATGGATTTTAATAAAAAGTTTACCAAATTGGGTTTTAATTATTTTATCCTAATTATTGAATATTTTAGTAGATTTTTCCTAGGCTTGCACACACTTGTGCATGATAACTAGGTTGTTAAGTGTGGTTTAACCATTTCTATAATCTAGTCTTAATATTGTTTAAGTGTTTTGGGTTTAATAGTTATGGTTGTTAAAAATAATAAGGGTTTTAAATTGATTTTTTTTTTATTTGGTTTGAAATGTTGACCTTGTGATAGGGATAGGGTATGGTGCTACATGGAGAGAGAGCCATGCCTCATTTAATGAAGTGAGAGAGAGTGAGAAGGGGGGGTTTGTTTGTGTCCTCTCATTTCACTCTTTGCTCTCATTCTCTCACTCTTAAACACACACACACACACACACACACACTCACCTAGCAGCCCCAGCAAAGAGAAGCAAGGCAGCAGCACATCAACAACAACAGCAGCAGTAATACCAGAAGCAGCTTCAGCAGCAGACAACAACAGCATCAGCAGCTTCTGGCAGCAGCAACAGGAACTCCAGCAGCTGTAGCCACCCCTCATCTCCTCCATACACTTCTTCTCTTGCTTCCTAGGGTTCTACAGGGTATATTTCTGAACCCAATTCCCCTTATTTCTTAACTTGTGTGTTAATTAGCGTCGGGTTACGTTTAAGGTTAGTTTTGTGCTAATTGTGGTGATTTATGTGGAACTTTAATTATGTGGTGATTTTGTTGGTTAACCCTACCTATTTAAGTGTTATTAGGGTCACTTTAACAGAGAAATAACCCAGATTTCACTAAAATACCATAGGGTTTGTTTTTTGTGCAAAATTAGCGTTTTCAAGCGATATATTGGCTATCTGTGATCTGCTTTTGACCTGGGGCCTTCAGGACAAAATTGAGGAAACTGGGGCATGCACACTAGGTCTAGAACACACTACCAGAACACGAGCCATCCTCTCCCAAATCAGGCCGCAGATTTATTGTGTTTGGCCGCAATTTGCGGCCAAGTAGGGGGCAAGGGTGCTGGGGTTTTGTGTAGGGCTCTATTCTGTGTTGTCTAGTGCTTTAGCATGTCTAGTTTTGTAAGATTTGACCTGTAGGAAAATCTGGGATCAAATATCGTTTTGCATGTCCGTTGTGTTTGCGCGATACGCGCGATACGTGAGAGGGTTCTGTGATCCAGCGTGTCGCGATAGTTTTAGACGTGTATACACACGTTTTAGCATATCGTGCACGAGTTTCTCGTTTGGGTTCGATATCGCGTTTTGCGGAATATTTGGCTTATATATGATTTCCATGTCTAAATTGCAGGTTTGCAGGCGGGGACTACAGACACTGCTACAGGGGGAGCCGATGGTAGGATTCACCTAGCATGGAGCGTAGGTGAGTAGATTTAACATCTACAGGGGAATCGCCCGCATGGCGTTATGCCTCTGGGCTAGGATTCAAATACTTGTCGCATATTCTACGTCACTGTTAGAATTACGCCTTTACCCTATTTACTTAGATATAGTTGTACTGTGACTAGTAGCCATAGGGAATTGCACATATTATTGACGGTTCATGTTGCACGAGCACGGATTGTATGCTACACACACACCGTCAATAATTGCCATGTCACACACCAACCATTATAGATACTATATTGCTTATCACACATGACATCTAGCTTATCGGTATACCTATAGTGTATCATACCATTAGCGATTGGTATATATACACCTTACGATACAGCTACAAGTATCCCTTGCTCATGTTTGATTTATACCCAGGGGGTATCTTACACATTCTACTCATACCCAGGGGGTATACCACATCAGTTCTTATAGGTAGATACCTATACATTGCTACACCTGTATGTTACCCACATATTCAGTTGCTGTTACATATTTACCTTTACTGATGTTACTTAGCTGTACCTTATTGGTTTCGCAAACTTATGGTTCCAGCTATACATTCTCATTTATATGCTCGCATTTCAGATATATCGCATATGTTTATTCCAGGATTTGCGCATTGTTTATAGGGATTTTAGATGTTGTTTTCTGGATTTGGGAACCGCGGGAGTTCATGAAATTATGCATACATTGAAAAACCCGGTTTTCTTGATATGATATTTGCGCATCCACCATGAGCTTTATCGGTTCTGATTTATATATACCCCTACGAGGAGGCGTCGAGGCCGTAGAGGGTACATGGTGGGGCCCGGTATGGTTTCCCTCGGCAAGAAGATCGATGGATTTTGCCGATTGAGCCTGGAGGCGGGCTAGTACCTACCGGTGACAGTACTGATGACTCGGCGGGGATCATGGAGATACCGTTGGGAGTCATGCACGTATCCATACGTCGAAAGGCGAGGGTCAGAGCTAGGCACTCGTGCTTTCGGGATAGCGTATGATACGTACTTATCAGGATTTCTGTGTTGATGCTTGGCACATTGTTTCATGATATTTCTTTTAGCACCTTTGTATATATAACAGGGGATTTAGCCGTTGTTATATATACCCTTACACCAATATTAGTGGAATGGGACGCTAATATATGTGTATTGGCCCCATCATATTTATTTCCGCATATATATATATATATATAGGATGCTAGAATCTTACTTGAGACTTTGACTTGGGATAACAGGTGATTCATTGAGATTGGACATACATATGGGATTACTGATATGTACATTCGGGATATAGGAGATTACTCGATATTGTACCTTGAGGAGATGTGAGACTTATATGATGTGAGAGCCCAACGTGGGGGACGATTTGAGGAATTGGGATTTGAGTGTCTTGATGGATTGTGATCCTACCACGATGACAGGATTCCGTGGGATGACATATTTCACTCCATACCTCATACCCTTTCACTTATGCACTGTTCCATGTATTAGGAGTACCTGTTAGTGTCCCCTTCATGTTTGCTGCACATTTGCATTCTCATATCCCTCTTGCATAGTTATTGCATACTATTGTCATGTTATTATTGCTTCACATATTGATTGTACCTGCTAGTGTACTTTCAATTATTCGGCATTTACATGACATGTTATTACTGTAATCGCATATCTTAGATTCATGCTGTACGTACATTCCTGCGATTACCTGCATATGTTATCTACTATTCACGAGTTGGCAACTCACCCCCGTTGTGCCACAGGTGTTTCAGGTTGTTCCCCAGAGTAGTCGAGGCAGGCTATTCAGCTATTCATCTATCATCTTTTGCTACAGATATCGCATCGGCTCACAGTATACTATTTTGCTTAGGTGGGTTAGATGATTATCTTTATTTCATATTATACATTCGTTGTATCTTGTACTCTCCATATACTATTATGTTGTTGACTTAAAGACTTGGTGAGGACGATATTGTATATTATTTATGGATTTGTTGTCTTTTATATACAGCTTTCTCTCTATTGTCTTTATTTCTTCGCTACGGCGTCGTATATTTGTGTTGTATTCTTCTTGGGCTAGTTTTTACAAAAAGGTGGAGTTGCCAAAATTTTAAAGAAAGAAAGTAGGACTTTTAAAGAATTTGGGTTGCGATTTCAAATGTTTCAAAAAACTTATATTATCTTTTCCGTTTTTTCTTGGTTTAGATTTCTGGGTTTTGGCTTTCTTTTACCGCGTTATGTCTTTAGGCGTTGCGTAGTATTAGGGCCGTCACGTGCCAAATTTTGGGTCGTGATAAGAAGTTTGCGTCAGGGTAATAACTTTACTATAGTCCATTACAAGTTGCTTTGCATCGTGGGATTCAGTTTGGAATATCCTGCACCTCATTCGACGAGGAAAGAGCTGAGATCCCTTCATAGGGAGTGACCTCTGAAGCAAAGGGTTTCGCCACTATATTTTTATAAAAAGCTATCAGGTTCCTTCAACGAGATCATGTTCATTACGTTAAAGGTTTTTCGCCAAAAACCAGCCGTAGCCTTCCGTCATTTCTTATGGATGGTCAGTAGTATTCAAGCTATATTTGTTGGCCTACGTCAAGGCATAGTGTTTGGTAGCGGCTGGGGTATTCATTTGTTGCATAGATAGATGCGTTGGTTTGGGACAGTCGTATAGCCTTGTTGGCCTACGTCAAGGGCTTGTACGGGTGGGTTCAAATTAACCTGGACAATGACGGGTAGAACATGACATGTGACTTATGATTTGTTGGCATACGTCAAGGTCATAAGAGCATGGGATAAAAATTACATCGGGAGTTTCAAACATAGAGGAAACTTGCCAGGCATGCACATACCTTCTGGAGTGTGATAACTTGAGTGGCTTCCATCAAGTTAGCATGCGATGATAGTTGGATCCCGATTCTCACTGATGAGTTGGTTTACTCTTTGGGTGATCCCAACTAATTCTTCTTTCAAGTTTGGAAGAGAATTTGACATTACAGTGGGAGGTTTCCTGATTAGATAAAGTGATAACCATTTTGATCTAGGTTAGAGTGCACGCAGAGTGTTTCTTTTCTCTCTCTCTTTGGCAGCGACCTTTGACCGACACTAGACTATGACTCAGTGACCAAATTGACCCAACCTTCTTAAAATACTGGCTTTTGGATTGTCTAAGTTGCATAAGTCATTGCCGCTCCTTCTTTTACCCTTTGCATTTCTTAGAACACCCCGTATCACTACGGACATCCACTTCCATTGGATAGATCTATCGTATGGTTATATACGAACTCGGAGGGACTTCTTCGAGGATGGATCCAGGTTCAGGAGAAATAGAATTGGTTTATTCAGTTGTCTTTTATTATCACCTTTTCTCAGATTGCGAGGGCTCCTTGGTTTAGGAGAGTACACCTATTATGCTGACTGGATAGCCTTCTTCCAAACCATAGGCTAGTGCCGAACGGTAGGGAAGGAAGAAAACCACTTAGCCTAACGATGGTGTACAGAAGGTACTAAATAATGACAAATAAAGGGATTTGGAGAGATAGCAAAGAAATATACGGTTAAAGTCATGAATTGGATTATGGAAGAGGCATTACTAGGAATACCAGGATACCCCTACGAAACATTTTTATGTTTCAGTGCATTGTTAATGGAAAAGTGATTTCCCGATTAGATACTTACTTCACGGTATGTATTTACCAAGCATGATTCTCACATCTGTATGGGTTTACAGATGATGAGTGGGAGTAGGTTATTGGGAATAAGGTAATTATCCTCATTATATCGGAATTCGTTATAATTGGTGATATTTGAGGAAGTCGCCTGAGTTTTTGCCGGATGGCATGTATTTGGTTTTGAGTATCCGTTGTTGTGCACCAATTTCAAAATGATATATCTATACGTTTATTTTTGAGATATAACTTTTTGAAATTATGTCCGTAACATTTACCTATATCAGTTGTCGATTGGGTAAGGAGCATTGAACAACGGAGTAGTTCTTAACCATAAGTACAGTTTTCAACCTACGATGCACAGGTTTTGAGTTATTCAACTCAGCGGACTTATACAGAGTATTGTATGTTGTCCAGTGTCCATCAGAAAAAGGGGTTGGTCCTCGTGCTATGCTCTGTTTACTTGTGACTTCTCTAGTTTTTAGACAAGTGTTTCGTACAAATACAAGGTCTAAGTTTTGAGAAGTTGTGGGTATAAGAATAAAGTAGAGAATCAGGTGTCGCAAGTATCGGGATTCTTCAAAAAGATCGAAGATGTAAATTCTTATGATTGGTATTCAAGTAATGGTTTTGAGAAACTTGTTTCTCTTTCAGGTTACTTATAGTTGGATGTATTCCTAAGTTGTGTAATGATGATTAGCCTTTCTCCATTAAGTTGATATGCACTGGAGACAGCTGCATGTTTTTTGAATCTGGTTCCAATTTAATAAGTGCCAAAGTTTCTATATTGGATATAGAATGGTTCATAACTTAATGATGTTAAGGTACGGTGAGTTGTCCAGCTTAAGCTTAAAACTAGACTCTGGATAACTCAAGGCACGTTTCTGTAATGGTAGTTTGTGGGTTGACCCTGGCTTTGACGATGGTTGATTTTCTACCATCTGGAAGATCAATAGTGATATTGTTCTTGACTCGCCACAGTTTTAATAAAATGAATTTTTTAAGAAAACAGTAGTGGGAGTATGGTAGAACTGGAAGTGATTCCAGAACCGCAAACGATTACGGAAAATTTAATAGGACATGTATATTCAATCAGGTTTGACATTCTAATAACCACTTCGCAGATATTGTGGGTAACCTGAGACACCCGAGAGGTACTCCGGTAGCCTCAAGGACGGCGACAGGGAGGTTCTTGTTGTTAGTTATATGTATGCCCTAGGGGCCATTACTGTACATTGGATGTATATTGTAGTGGATGCTGGGACATATATAGGTATGACTTTCTTGCTCGACATGATAGTATGCTATCTGATTGCTCTTTATCTTAACGTGTATACTTTCTGTCTCTCTGATTACATGTTGATAAAGCCCTCTAGGATGTGTACCCGACTTCCAGGACTATGATGCAGATCATACTAGTGGGGCCTGGGTAGTCCATGAGTACATCCTTGAAATGTTCCTAGTCGAGGGAATATCGAGACGGGGCATCGATATTCCAGAGTAGACTAGCGCATATCTTCTCGACCCATGCGATGGGCGATGGATGATCCCATATCCATTGGTGTTTGACATCGAAGATGGTATGCGGGTGCTAAGTAGAGACTGGGTACACTGAACGGACTCGCCGAGAACTCCCAGATGGTATGATACCTCACGTCAGATGGCAGTTCTCTGGTGACACTGGTACAGCTTAGTCTGTTGACCCGAGATCGTCATAGAGTCTTGTGTGTCTCCCACTGTGCTTTGATTTCCACCCTACCACGGCTCTACTGAGCCGTGCAAACAGGTGGTTTTTGGGTACAGTCTCGATTTACATGGAGGCAATGAGCGATAGGAGGGGATTCGTCTCTCCCGGTATTGGGGGTTGATGTTGCGCTATGCTCGACTGGCCATAACAGGAAATCCCTGGCCAGGGTTGCTGTGATATACAGGTAAGAGTTATCAGTAGTTTCACAAAAGTTATGGACCTTACGTCGGCGTGACTTATCAAGCTATTGGGGTCTGACGTTTTACCACCCCTAGGCGAGATATGCGACATATCAGACGAACAGACCGGACTGTATGGTAAGTGTTACTGGTTGGATTCACAGGAGTGTGAGCGGGCTTGCTCGTCGATCTTCTGATCGCTCAATACCCGGGTGGCCGTTACGTTTAGTAGACCGCTTGCGGCTTGTGGGTGTTTGATATGATCATCATCTGCTGCCGGCGTATTGACGAGTCTTTAGAGTCCTACACAGAGGTTTCCTGGCTCAAGCGAAACGAAATAGGAGCGCATATGAGATATGTGCGGGACCGAGAATAATGCGTGTATGTGATACCGTATTCTATTCTCACGATGAATGTATCGATTGGTTATATGCGATATAACCTAGTTGTCGAATCAAGGATTGATTCGATAAGCCGATACATATGATACTAGTCGGTTATATGCGATATGACCGGATCGTTAAATCAAGTGTTGATTTAATGATTTAATGTATAATTATATATTTGATATATTACTTTGCATTAACTAGTATTGGTTCACTTTAAAAGGATTTTCTCACTTGATTTGTGCACATTGTATATGCGATATAGTTTTGTGCACATGATTGTATCATGTTTGATGATACATGCTTGCTTGGTTAAGTGTAAAGAATTGATCCATAGTTAAGTTAATGATTAGGGTTTTGTTTGTTTACTTATTTATTTCTTTATTTACCTTTTCATTTTGGAAAGGATAAATGAAGAAATGGTGGACTTTTTGTTTGTTAGTTGAAGATTCTTGAAGCTTTGACTAAGTGGCCTCTTTTGTTGTTATGCTTAACCCTAACCATTTAACTAACCCAAGTTAATTCTCTACACTTAACTATAGTTGAAAGTATGATAAGTATTAATTTTTTTATCTAATTTATTAAGACTTATCATATCTTCTTCTTCTTCTTCATCTTCTTCTTCCATGAAGAAAGCTTGCTACTCCAATGGCAAGTGATGAAAACTAGTGAGAAATCCAATTCTAATGTAACGTCTTCAAAATAATAAAATATGATTTTTGGGAAATTTTTTAATTTAATATTATTTTAATGAATATTTTAATATTCTGGTATAATTAAATACAGATAAATGGGGAAAAATTATGGAAAATTCTAAAATAAGGTATTTTAAGGAATTGCCTCGTTTTCTGTGCATGCCCCCATTTCCTCTAGTTTTGACCCTGAGTATGTCTAGTTTTGACTGATTCCATCTAGGGTGAAATCTGGGTTGATTTTCCCATGTTGGTGTATAATTTGGGACTTGTTTTAGCATGGATTTTGGTATTTGGTGATTCATTCCTGTCGGGTGGCGTTTGGACGTCAACGACAAGTGGATTTTGATTGTGTTTACATGCGAGTCGATAGGTTTTTACCTATGCGGGTAGCGTGTGCTATTTTGGTTTCCGATATGATTTTCATGTGCTTTAGCATTGTGATATACTTGTAGGTACCCCGCGTGATGTTGAGGCAAAGGAGGTGAAGATAGCGACATCGGCTTTGGCACACGAGAAGCAAGGTGAGTAGATTTATATCTACGGGGAGAAGTCGGGTGGATGGCGTATAGCACCCCCGCAGTCCGTGGTGATGTATACGAATACGTATACACACGAATATTTATATTGTGTTGTTTAGGGTTATTGATGGTAATAATGATATTTTGATGATAAGAATATATTGGTTTAGTATAGTGCGAACCCTAGAGTAGTGGTTGCACTCAGACATACATTTACACACATACTTGCATTCATTCTTTCATTTATTAGAGTGCATATGATGGTGCGTATATCTACACATGGGTATGGGACTATGTGTTTATATACGGGATTTGAGGATGATACGTGGTTTGAGATGATACTTGATGTGAGGCCGTGAGATCGGCGATGTGACATAGCTTGTCTTCGAGGTGCGATATGATAGTTTTAGCGGGCCTTTGGACATGTGCTTTACCCGCATTCATATTTTTATAGATGGTATCGATTTGTACTAGACTTAGAGTAGTACCCCAGATTATGCGATCTGATGATAGTGATACCTGATATGTGATGAGGTACTGTGATATTGACCCCTACCCAGCTATTGGGATGCCGTACGACGATCTACCGTACGAGCCGATATTGATGATAGATCCGCACTCATGACTCGAGGATATCTTACGATATGTTATTGAGGCGGGATCACCGACTATCATATCTATATATATTGACTCAGATTAGGTGGTTTCTTACCCCTCCTGTCTAGATTACTTAGTAGACATTAGACGGGACCGAGTCATACCTATTTCAAACTAACGAATCGGGGATATTTTAAAGATAGGCAGAAGGGTCATACGGATATTTTCAAATGATGTATCTTTTCTTAAAACACCGTAGCCCTTGTTTTTCCAAAAGCCCTGATTCGTCTTATTTCAAATAGCACCCCTGCATGACTTGTACAGATTGGTGTAGATTCTTTACTTTTGCGTTGATTATTCGATTCCGCATATTCATGCTATTTGCATTGCATCGCTTGTACTGTGGTTATATTTCAGTCATGCTGCTAGGACACCAGCACTATTATCGATGATGCATAAGTTCCACGTACACTTGTTGCCGGCTCACACACTCATCATCGATAATTGCCATGTCACTGCACTGTAGTACTATTGCATTCAGTATATGATCCTTGCATGACATGATGATATGCATACCTTCCTTTACATGTCGCATACTTCATGCTCTTGATTATACGCATTGAGATATGTTGTTTCTATGATATTTCTGGATTTGGGAACCGAGAGTGTTTCAAAAGAGAATATGTCATTGCTTTAAAAACCCGGTTACCCTTGATATGATATTTCAGTGCGTCCACCATGTGTTTTCTCGGTGCTGAGAGCGACATGTGAAACCCGAATCGAGGAGTGGATGAGCCGATTGCGGGTACATGGTGGACCCGGTATGGTTCCCCTCGGCAAGATGATCGATGAGCTTTGCCGATTGAGCCTGGAGGCGGGCGAGTACCTACCGGTGATTGGTTGGACCTGGCGGTTATCCGGAGGATACTGACCAGAGTCGATGGATAGATTTGGGCGTCCTGCCGGGGCCGATGGCCGATACCGCAGACAGAGCCCGCGGGCCGATCCGGACTGACGGAGCCCGATATATGAGGATTTACGTGCCGATGCTGGGCACAGTTTTCATGATGTTTTCGAGTGCCGATGCTGGGCACTCCGGTTCCATGATTTTGACGTGTCGCGAGGGACACGGGTGGGTTATATCCTCATATTTCCATGCACAGGTTTCATGATATTTACTTGCATGATGGTTATTGTCATTGGGTGACGAGTGGACGGGATCCACGTGTGTGCAGATTTGATTACATTGATCATACCTCATATTCATGACATGCTATTACCTGAGGCACTAGCACGAGCACTTGGCATTACACTCATGTAGAGATTACATTGCCAGTTTAGCATGCTTCAGCTTTATTCATATTGAGGTTTATTTATATCTGATCGTATTGACCTAGGATGGGTCATGCATTCGATCTCTGCTTGTAGATATTTTCTATTCACGAGTTGGCAACTCACCCCCGTTGTGCCCCAGTCCTTGCAGGTTTTTGCCGTACAGATTCCATAGCGGCATTTCTGGCATACTGCTTCCTTATGGGTGACTTGCTTGGATAGGTAGGTTCTTTTGTATCAGAACCGCCATTGTTCATGTATCATTTATTGTATCTAGAATTTCCATCAACCAAAACTGGTATATTGTTTCAGACTTAGAGAACAGTGTTGTTTTATTTCGACCTTAGAGTCGCGCTAGTAGTATTACGGTTTTCTGGCTGTTTGAGTTTCTTTTTTTTGGGGTTTTGATCCTTGCCCTTTGGCGTTGTATATTATTATTGCTTGCGTGGTTGTGACCGTCGATGGACGAAGAGCTAGCTCCCGCTTGGGGATGCCTTCTATCATTTCATATATATTATTCTTGTTGTACCCCGTTCGGGGCCAGTTTTTACAAAGGAAACTCTGCCGAAATTTTCAGGAAAGGTTACACATTTTAAAAAAAAATGCATATTCGGCTTAGTTATTTAAAAACTTTGATTTCCAAACATGATTTCCTTACTTTTCAAAAACAGTTTTTCCTTATTTACTCTTAAAATGGTTTTAGATTGCTGGGCTTTTGGCTTACTTGGATCAGATGGGGTCCTATAGACTTCATATGGTTCAAGGGCAAGTCACGTGCTCTTTCGGGTCGTGACAAAGTTGGTATCAGAGCGCTAGGTTGACCTTGGTTCGAGTCTAAGTTTGACTATGTGGAGCCTAGGGCGTTATCTATATAAGGAACTTAGGCTTGACCTTACGGAACTTAGACTTGGTCGAGGGGGTATTAGACCCGAACTTTCGTCGTGTAGGATGACCCTTGGTTGATGGAATAGGTGACTAAAGTAGAGTGATGTACCGTGGGTATGTTCCGCGGCATATTTACGACACGCCACTCCGCTTAAGAAACCTTAGGTTGTACATTTCCTTGCATTGTGTCATATTCCTTCCTATGATCTATCTTCATCGATACTGGTTATGGTTTTGCTGCCGCGATTGCACGGGCAGAGTGAGCTACGGCTCGAGTTGTCAGCATGAGCTCATCGGGGATGAGGGCTGACCGGGGCGTGATTCCAGAGACATACGGTTGCATTGAGGCTTCGTATTTTGTGTTTCCGCACTATGGGCGTTTGACAGATCGCTGCTGTGAGATTTCTAGGATGTACCGGACGGTACCAGAGGATTGAGCCACTGATAGAGGCCAGCCAGGATGTGATGACCGTTGATGTATCACTTATTCATGATGGTTGAGGCGCTGCTTAGCGTACCGACGAATGAGCCAGTTGTTGCTGCGAGTGATGAGATATCGCCCAGATGATTGGAGCTACTGCAGCATGAGCATATTCTTAGAGATGTGATAGTGAGTCGCTAGTCACCGAGGATTAATGACTAGGACATGTGGTTCGTTCGCTTACCCCGATGCGAGGTCATCAGATAGATTGATTCCAGCTAGAGGCGACTTCACGCAGATTCGTTGAGAGTCGATTGAGACGATCGAAGGTCAGGAACCCATTTTCCAAGTTTAAAGTATACGGAAAGACATGCAGGTGATTCTATGGACCCTCTAGAAGAATGAAACCCTAACTCGACTTAATGACCGTGTGAAAGCCTTTGAACCTTAGGGTTTGCGGCAGTTCCTCGGCGCCATTAGTGAGGCTTGGGTTTGCCCTTCTACGGCTGGACCACCGACGCTGTGGCATGTACTCGATACTATTAAACTGTACCCGAGATGTTGAGCTCTTGGGGGATTATGAGGTTCTGACGAGTCGATCGGATGATTCGACATCATTCGGATATCATGTGATAGGACACTGCTTGGGAGACTCCAGATACGAGCATAGCCGTCGGAGCGCAGTCTGTGTAGCCATGATGAGATGAGTCCGAATCAGTCGATAGTGGAGCAAGGTGGAGTAAAGAGTTTGCACGAGATTTCGACGAGATGACGTTCCACTCCGCTGACATCAGAGATGCGATATGCACGCTGAGGATGTGTTCGGCTAGATATCTTCTACTGAGTGATGAAGATACTGAGTTCGTGATTTCGAGTCCGTGTTAGAGACTTCGGGTGGACCGTAGCCGAGGACATTGCAGTGTGCAGATAAAGACGCGACGTCGAATGGTCGATGATACAGACAAGCGGGACAAGAAGTTCGTGCGAGAGGCAGACGAGCTGTTACTACACCCCGTTAAGATTAAAGGCCGGACATGCATACAGAGGCGCAGAGATGCGACCAGCTTCCGAGGAGATGTTGTACTAAGGACGCAGAGGTCCATAGAGCGAGAAAAGATTACGCCAGAGTACCAGCCTCCTTACAGTTTGGCTTAGGCAAGATCAGAAGAGACCTTGAGTAGGATTCCTTCCAGTACACTGCTGCAATAAGAGTTGCACCCAGGATCGGATGTGTGATATGCATTCAGAGGACCCGAGGTCGGCGCCAGAGATGTGCTGCTTTACGAGCGGTCGTGAGGATTGACCGAGAGATGACCTGGGAAGTGCAAGAACGGAATCGTTCCTGTCAGCACACCTGACCGGGCCGATGAGCCGATGGATTGCGAGTTGGTAATCTACAGGAAAGATCAGGAACCAGAGGCAGAGGACGCCAGCCGCGAGCAAGAGGCAAGTAGATATCTTGCGCCGCTAGCATCGGATGTACCGGTACCTTCTCGACCCTGAAGGAGGGTATACCGACGACGGTAATTATGATTTGTGATTTTGTGATTTGATTATCACGTATCCGTTGCTTTGGATTTCGGTATTTTGGGCGATCTATTCGCATGATTTAGTCTTGATGACTGAGTTTCATGATATTTGATTTTGTGCACCATGGTTGCACCTACTGGGTATTTATACCTTGTACATAGTTATTACTCTTGAGCTGTTGATTGCGATTTCATGCCTATTTTATGCTGGTGATTTGATTTACGCTTCCAGCAGAGTTTCATGTAATTTTAGTGTTTTGATTTTGCACTCGGTATAGCTTATATGTGCTTGTAGTGCATCGATATGTGTTTTGTGCCCGCAGCTGCACACGTTTATGATTTTCTTCATATCTGGATACACTTGGTGTTGCTGCTTACGTATTTGAGTTATTGCTTGGTATTTGTGCATGGGATGCACCAGTTCTATACTTCGTGCATTTGTCGTACCAGTTTTATGTTTCTTGCGTTTATCGCATCAGATTTATATTTCGTGCCTTTGTTGCACCGGATTTATATTTTGTGCATTACGATTGCACCTGACTTCGATTTGATGCCTTTCGGTATGTCGATTTTGATTGTGATATTGATGTGGATTCTTGCACTCCGTGCTTTTGACTGGACTTACGCATATTCGACGTTGCTATTGGATTTTGTGATTCCGTGCATATTGAGTGCGCAGGGTCTAGATTTCCATTCGTGCATGATGGATGCACCGATTTGGATTTTCGCGCATGTTGGACGCATGTTTTGAGATACGATTTTGGGGCACACCAGATGCACTAAATCGAGATTCTTCATGCATGTCAGATGCACCTGTTTTGGCTGTCAGGCACACATGTTGCCTATGACAGATGCTTCGTGCACACCCGTTGCACCTAGATGTTGTTTTGTGCACATGTTTAGCGCATATATGGATTTTGATTTCCGTGCGCGTCAGACGCACAGGGTAGTGTTATGTGCATTTTTGGAATTTATTCCTTTTGGAGCAGTACATTTTTATGATGTGGGATATTTGCTTTCATACTGAGCAGGACTAGTCAGTGGACAGTGCCTGGATATATTTTGCATGCATCGATAGTTATCGAAGGGATTTCCGAAAAGCGAGCTATAGTCTCAGTATATACCTACGTGTCCGATACGACACAAAACGTTTTAAAAACAAGGAAACCCTTCTGATTATTTTCAAAATGGTGGAACGTGCTTATTAAACAAAGGATATATATACACATATATAGTTATTTTCTTATGAGAAACGTCCGCCACTGTGCAGTGTTACGCGCATCGCACAGCGACTTAAAAAGATTTGGCATACAGTTGCATCAGCTAATTACATGTATAGATTGGGTGTCTACATGTATAGTCTTGGTCCATATCATATTGATTTTGTATTGGATTTGACATTGTGTCGTTACCATGACTCCGATGATTGCGGATGCTTGATGGAGTGTTGCTTTTGAGTTATCTGCTCAGTACTCATGCGCATGCATTGCGCTATGATGTTTTATGTATAGATGATTTCGGAGACCCGATGACTTGGAATTTGTATTGAAATATTTTAGTATTTGGGGGTTTAAATTTAAATTCGGGGACCGAATTTCTTTAAGGGGGGTAGATTGTAACGTCTTCAAAATAATAAAATATGATTTTTGGGAAATTTTATAATTTAATATTATTTTAATGAATATTTTAATATTCTGGTATAATTAAATACAGATAAATGGGGAAAAATTATGGAAAATTCTAAAATAAGGTATTTTAAGGAATTGCCTCGTTTTCTGTGCATGCCCCCATTTCCTCTAGTTTTGACCCTGAGTATGTCTAGTTTTGACTGATTCCATCTAGGGTGAAATCTGGGTTGATTTTCCTATGTTGGTGTATAATTTGGGACTTGTTTTAGCATGGATTTTGGTATTTGGTGATTCATTCCTGTCGGGTGGCGTTTGGACATCAACGACAAGTGGATTTTGATTGTGTTTACATGCGAGTCGATAGGTTTTTACCTATGCGGGTAGCGTGTGCTATTTTGGTTTCCGATATGATTTTCATGTGCTTTAGCATTGTGATATACTTGTAGGTACCCCGCGTGATGTTGAGGCAAAGGAGGTGAAGATAGCGACATCGGCTTTGGCACACGAGAAGCAAGGTGAGTAGATTTATATTTACGGGGAGAAGTCGGGTGGATGGCGTATAGCACCCCCGCAGTCCGTGGTGATGTATACGAATACGTATACACACGAATATTTATATTGTGTTGTTTAGGGTTATTGATGGTAATAATGATATTTTGATGATAAGAATATATTGGTTTAGTATAGTGCGAACCCTAGAGTAGTGGTTGCACTCACACATACATTTACACACATACTTGCATTCATTCTTTCATTTATTAGAGTGCATATGATGGTGCGTATATCTACACATGGGTATGGGACTATGTGTTTATATACGGGATTTGAGGATGATACGTGGTTTGAGATGATACTTGATGTGAGGCCGTGTGATCGGCGATGTGACATAGCTTGTCTTCGAGGTGCGATATGATAGTTTTAGCGGGCCTTTGGACATGTGCTTTACCCGCATTCATATTTTTATAGATGGTATCGATTTGTACTAGACTTAGAGTAGTACCCCAGATTATGCGATCTGATGATAGTGATACCTGATATGTGATGAGGTACTGTGATATTGACCCCTACCCAGCTATTGGGATGCCGTACGACGATCTACCGTACGAGCCGATATTGATGATAGATCCGCACTCATGACTCGAGGATATCTTATGATATGTTATTGAGGCGGGATCACCGACTATCATATCTATATATATTGACTCAGATTAGGTGGTTTCTTACCCCTCCTGTCTAGATTACTTAGTAGACATTAGACGGGACCGAGTCATACCTATTTCAAACTAACGAATCGGGGATATTTTAAAGATAGGCAGAAGGGTCATACGGATATTTTCAAATGATGTATCTTTTCTTAAAACACCGTAGCCCTTGTTTTTCCAAAAGCCCTGATTCGTCTTATTTCAAATAGCACCCCTGCATGACTTGTACAGATTGGTGTAGATTCTTTACTTTTGCGTTGATTATTCGATTCCGCATATTCATGCTATTTGCATTGCATCGCTTGTACTGTGGTTATATTTCAGTCATGCTGCTAGGACACCAGCACCATTATCGATGATGCATATGTTCCACGTACACTTGTTGCCGGCTCACACACTCATCATCGATAATTGCCATGTCACTGCACTGTAGTACTATTGCATTCAGTATATGATCCTTGCATGACATGATGATATGCATACCTTCCTTTACATGTCGCATACTTCATGCTCTTGATTATACGCATTGAGATATGTTGTTTCTATGATATTTCTGGATTTGGGAACCGAGAGTGTTTCAAAAGAGAATATGTCATTGCTTTAAAAACCCGGTTACCCTTGATATGATATTTCAGTGCGTCCACCATGTGTTTTCTCGGTGCTGAGAGCGACATGTGAAACCCGAATCGAAGAGTGGATGAGCCGATTGCGGGTACATGGTGGACCCGGTATGGTTCCCCTCGGCAAGATGATCGATGAGCTTTGCCGATTGAGCCTGGAGGCGGGCGAGTACCTACCGGTGATTGGTTGGACCTGGCGGTTATCCGGAGGATACTGACCAGAGTCGATGGATAGATTTGGGCGTCCTGCCGGGGCCGAGGGCCGATACCGCAGACAGAGCCCGCGGGCCGATCCGGACTGACGGAGCCCGATATATGAGGATTTACGTGCCGATGCTGGGCACAGTTTTCATGATGTTTTCGAGTGCCGATGCTGGGCACTCCGGTTCCATGATTTTGACGTGTCGCGAGGGACACGGGTGGGTTATATCCTCATATTTCCATGCACAGGTTTCATGATATTTACTTGCATGATGGTTATTGTCATTGGGTGACGAGTGGACGGGATCCACGTGTGTGCAGATTTGATTACATTGATCATACCTCATATTCATGACATGCTATTACCTGAGGCACTAGCACGAGCACTTGGCATTACACTCATGTAGAGATTACATTGCCAGTTTAGCATGCTTCAGCTTTATTCATATTGAGGTTTATTTATATCTGATCGTATTGACCTAGGATGGGTCATGCATTCGATCTCTGCTTGTAGATATTTTCTATTCACGAGTTGGCAACTCACCCCCGTTGTGCCCCAGTCCTTGCAGGTTTTTGCCGTACAGATTCCATAGCGGCATTTCTGGCACACTGCTTCCTTATGGGTGACTTGCTTGGATAGGTAGGTTCTTTTGTATCAGAACCGCCATTGTTCATGTATCATTTATTGTATCTAGAATTTCCATCAACCAAAACTGGTATATTGTTTCAGACTTAGAGAACAGTGTTGTTTTATTTCGACCTTAGAGTCGCGCTAGTAGTATTACGGTTTTCTGGCTGTTTGAGTTTCTTTTTTTTGGGGTTTTGATCCTTGCCCTTTGGCGTTGTATATTATTATTGCTTGCGTGGTTGTGACCGTCGATGGACGAAGAGCTAGCTCCCGCTTGGGGATGCCTTTTATCATTTCATATATATTATTCTTGTTGTACCCCGTTCGGGGCCAGTTTTTACAAAGGAAACTCTGCCGAAATTTTCAGGAAAGGTTACACATTTTAAAAAAAAATGCATATTCGGCTTAGTTATTTAAAAACTTTGATTTCCAAACATGATTTCCTTACTTTTCAAAAACAGTTTTTCCTTATTTACTCTTAAAATGGTTTTAGATTGCTGGGCTTTTGGCTTACTTGGATCAGATGGGGTCCTATAGACTTCATATGGTTCAAGGGCCAGTCACGTGCTCTTTCGGGTCGTGACATCTAAAGTCTACCCACTTCCTATTTCTTCATCCTCTACCTCTTGCCAAGTAGTATAGGGTGTTTCCTTCACAAGTTTTCTTGACTTGGTGAAGTTGGAGCTTGATCTAGCGATGCCTCGACGTAGATCATCTTCGGCATCGTCGTCGATGACCTAGCCCGCTTTTCTCCGATGAAACCGACGCTAGAGCCCAAGATCCGATTTGTACAGCGAGGATACTTCATCGCGGAGCTTAGGAGGTGGAGGACCGGATCTACAAAGGTTGTAGCCCCTTCCCTTTAGCTATAATTCCGTTTACCAGCTTGCATCGCCTTGATTTCTAGTTTACGATCCGTATTAGGGTTTGTAGGCACAAGGAATTTTTGATTTGTACATGTTTGATCACTTGTGAGACTCCATTAGAGTGCCTGGGAATCCTACACTGGTATCAGAGCCTAGCTAGAGCCTTAGGCGATGCGTAGACGGAACTAGAAGTCCGATCGAATCAAAACCCAAACCTAAACATGCTCTCTGGACTTTTTTGTAAAATGTGGATTTTTGCAGATTAAAAATATTCAGAAAATTCAGCAGGAAGATCTAAGGATTACTGTAAAATTCGAGGACCTGATTCCATAAAGGCGCCGCGGATCCGCGGCATGAGCATGCTCATGCGGCGGTTCCGCGACCATTTTGTCGTTTTGTGCATCTAATTTTACACAGTAATTCTTAGTTGTCTGTGCTGGTTTTCCTGGGAATTTAATAATTTTTTTTTCCAGAGTTGCATTTTTGGGTTGTATTAGGGACTCGGTGTTTCGATAGGATTGTCTAATTTTGTCAGTGTGTTTTTCCGGGTATTTTAGAATATGTTAAAAAGTTCGACCGGATATAAATACCCACTTTTTCCCCTGCCGGGAAATTTCCAATTGTTGTATTTTTCCGTAGTTTAACGACATACTTAGTAGTGCAAGTAACGCAATGGACCCTCTAGAAGACAACAAACCTTAACTCGATTATGTGACCGTCTTGAACTGCCCTTTGAACCTTCGGGTTTGGGGCAGTACGGCGTGCCACATGTGAGGCGTTGGCTTGACCCTTCTACGGCTGGACCGTTGCTACTGAGGCACGAACTGAATGATGTTAGACTTATTTCATGTGTTGAGCTGTTTCGGGAAAACTTAGATGTTCGATTGTTCGATCGGAAAGTTTAACATTTTCCATTTATCCGGAATGTGATACAATAATTGGAATTCACAATAAGTTATGAGATAACTGAATGAATGTTATAAACATAGCAGTTTAGTCTCACATGATCGGTTGCCACGGAATTTTGATGTGATCAAAAGTCCGTCGCAATCACGTAGCGTACGCGGATACTCGCCGGGTAAACTTAATAGACAGCCTCACCCCATAGCCCCGACTAAGTGACTGTAGGAGAACCCCGTCGCCGAAAGCATCCGTTCGGGTGCTCGCGGTAGCGGTGTTCCGCCTTGGTGCACTTGGTCGACGGCGTCGGGGGTGCAGCCGCCTACTAAAGTTTGCGACGAGCATTCGATCAAAATGTCGGGAATCCTGTTGAATTGCCCGACTTGGTATTGAAAAGAATTTTCGATAATGAGACTAAAATACGGGGTTTATAATTGTTAGGCATGCGATGTCTAAGGAATTCATTTGATTAGGCATGCAATGTCTAGAGAAATTGAGGATTCCAACTGTTGTAGTTTTACACTTTCTTTTCTGTGACCGTAAGTGTAATATGTGATATGGCCGGTTTCGTTGCTATATGTCAACGACAATTGGGATGCGCATATTTACTTACGTTGATGACATGTGATGTTATGTGTTGCTAGATATGTTATATTGGATCGTCATGTTTGAATAGCCGGGGGTTTTTATGTGAGATGAGTGTTTTTTCATTTTCATTCATGTAAAAACTTGTATGTAATATTCTTTTATTGGGGCACTTCCAGGTTGAGGATGTTGTCACCATTTGTATATTATTTACTTTTCCGCATTAGGATAGACCCAAGGAGGGGAGCACAGGTAACCGGGTTCTCGGGTCCAGTGGGAGACCAACTCGAGGAGTCGAGTCCGGGTCTCCTAACCCTAGAATTGGTAGGGTTGCTTGCCGCTCTCGTAGGGGTCTAGGGGTGTGGGATTGGCTATTCATCACGACCGTGGAATCCGTGTTTTATACTGGCTCGTATTGAAAACACGGACGTCCTAGTATATCCAATATTTCATATGTATTTTCTGCTGCGTTATCTGTGATGTGATCATGTGATGTTCTGTGACAGATATTATATATAGTATATATGATATATTATATAGACGTTGCTTATGTTTTACACCCGCGCTAGCCCTGCCTCGCTCTGGCGTTAGTTACCTAACCTAACGGTGCAGATGGGACATCGAGGCGAATGCGGATGGCATAAGCGTACGTTATATTTTTCTGTGATGATTAGGTGGACTTATATGATGGGATATTCATTAATGTGATTAATGAAAGAAAATAAACCTAATTGATGTTGTGGAATCGAATTTCAAAATAAAAACAGGTAGCTACAGTTCTTGCTTTGCATCGCGGTGTTCCTTGTAGAACATCCTGCACCTTATTCGATAGGGAAAGGACCGAGATCCCTTCACCGGGAGTGACTCCTTTAGCAATAACTGGCAGATGCTACATCACTCGGTTTGTCTTTTGATAGCTTCTATAGTTTCCGCTTTGCACAGTGATATATATGATATATCCCGCACCTCATTCGACGAGGAAAGGGCCGACGATCCCTTCACCTGGAGTGACCCCTTTAGCAAAACTAGAAAAGCTTCAAAAACATTCCATTTAAAAACCATTTGATTCCGCAACGAGATCAAGTTCAAAGCGTTAAAGGTTTTCATAAAAACCAGCCGCAACCCTCCGTCATTTTAGGAAGTAGAGTACTTAGTATTCGTGCTGTGTTTGTTGACCATAGTCAAGGCACAGTGTACGGTAGCTAAGTGATGTCTTCCTACACAGCATATGATGCGATTAGTTAGGACAGTCGCGTGACTTTGTTGACCTTAGTTAAGGGTCATGTGGGTGGGTCTAATTAATCACGAAATGACGGGTAGAACTTGACTAGTACTTATGATTTATTGACCATAGTTAAGGTCATAGGTGCTAGGGGTAAAAATCTTTATCGGGAGTTTCAAGTGTTGAGATTTGCAATGAGATTGCATACCTTCTATATGATAGTTGGATCCCGATACCCACTGCGAGTAATTGTTACTCCTGGGAGAGTTTTGCACTTTGCAATTAGCCGATCAAGTAGGTGTCTAGAAAGGTGTCAACGGGGTTACGCCTCTTGGAAAACGAGGTTTACTGTAATTAGGTCCGTGCGAAAGCACGGGGAACCTCCCTCAAAGTACCGACACTGGCCTGGCTGAAAGATTGGCGAACTTGTTGAGTGTAATTAATCCCGGCTAGTCTTTCCTTTTAAGGTTTGAAGGAAGATTTGATAAAAACAGTGGGAGCCATCCTGATTAGATAAAATATATAACCAGTCTGATCTTTCAAGAGCGCACGCTGAGTGTTTTCTTCTCTCTCTCTCCAGGTAGCGACCATGTCACGCCTTAATCAAGATAATAAAATGGAATATTGACCAAACCCGCTTGTTATACTGAGCTGGGGAACGTTGGTCCCGCTCCAACTTATAATTGTTATAAGACAGAGCAGGAAATTAGGGAATACCAGATTTCCCATGCCGCCCAAACGAAGAAAGTGCATATGGTGCATCTCCTTCGGGTGTGTTCATTACAAAGAACTGTTTCTCAGTATCCTCTGCATCCTGGGTATATGATACCGGATCAGGATCCCAGATATGTAATCTGTTACATAGGGCTACAAAAGGGTAGAAAAACTGAGATCGGGTGATAAGTTTCATGAGACAGAAAACGGGGCAAGTGTTGCAGCCAAGTCTGTTGGTCACTGTCATCCTGTATTACCAATACATTGATTCTGAACAAATGCTATTAGATACCGAACCTGATATACAAAATCATATCAGTCTCTTTATTAGTAAAGAAATGATAAAATTTTGTATTGATGGATAATGTTTTGAACATTTCCTATATCAAAAGTTGATCGGTTCAGGTACGTTATCTAAAAGCATTGACGTTCTAAATCAAACTACAGTTCCTTGTATACTGAACACACACAGGAAGAAGAGTTCAGAAATGAACGAATTCTTCTTGAGGCATTGTAGACTAGGTCATATCAATGCGACCCGACTGGCTGAAGTTACATTTAGATGTATATTTAAATCAGTTTAAATTTACATCTTGTGAAACTTGCCAGTCATGTCACAAAGATAAGATGACCATAGCTCCGTTTACTGGAAACAGAGAAAGAGTTAATGAACTCTTGAGACTGATACATGATGATGTATGTAAGGTCTCCTGTCTACACATGCCACGAATGGTTCTTTATACTTCATTATATTCTCTGATAATCTCTCAAGATTCAGTCGTATATTCCTGCTGAAACATAAGTCCGAAGCTTTTGAGGTATTCACAGAATATAAGTTAGAAGTAGAGAACCAAAATACGGGTATAAGTATTATGTCCTATGATGAGATCAGGGAGGAGAATACTTGTGCATGGCATTCCTGGACCATTCTAAAGGAGAATGAGATTCTCTCTCCGTATTACTCCTCTGAATACACCACAGCACAACGGTGTATCAGGGCGGAGCAATCACACAATATTAGATATGGTGTGCTCTATGATGAGTACTACTGAGTTTCCTATTTCCTTTTGGGAGTTATGCACTTATGAAGTTGCATACCTATTGAATAAGGTTCGATTCAAATCAGTGCCTACCACTCCATATGAGATATGGTATGGGAAGAGCCTATCTCTTAAGTTAGTTAAGATTTGGGGTTGTCCAGTCCATGTCTAAAAAGCAAAATCTGGACAAGCTCGAGGCAAGGTCAGTTATGTAGAACTGGAAAGGTTCCATTTATACAATCAAAAGCTGATAATTTGACAGAACCAAAAGATTCAATAGTTCCCGACGAACCTCAGCCTCTCCGCCGATCTAGCAGGGTTCCTCATCCGCCTGAGAGATACCTCGGTTTCTCGATGACAGTGGGAGTGAGGATTGCATCATGAGATGATGACCCAACTAGATTCGAGCAGGACATCAAGAGTAGGGACTCTGTAAGAATGGATGGATGCTTAGTGATCTGAGATGGAATCCTTATACACCAACAAAGTATGGACTTTGGTTGCTATATCTGAAGGGTTAAATCCCCATCAGGAGCAAGTATATCTTGAGAAGATTACTTGGTGTACATGGAAAAGTTGAGACTTTCAAAGCTAAACTTGTTAAAGGTTTTCGTCATCGACCAGGCACGGAAAATGATGAAGCCTTTTTCTAGGGAATATGCTTAAGTCCATCCAGATCCTACTTGCCACGGCTACATACCATAACTGCGATATCTGGTGGTTGGGTGCCATGACTACTTTTCTAAATAATGTTTTAGAAGAGTGCGTCTATAAGAACACAGCCAGAGGGCCTCGTATACAGTGGGAGCAGCGGAAACGTGTGCAAGATGCTTTATAGGATAAAGCAGGCATCGCGGAGTTGGAACGTCTGTTTTGATGTGATAGTCAAACAGTTTGACATCATCAAAATGGTAGATGAACCTTGTATATATAAAACGGTAGTAGAGAGTAAGGTGGTCATCCTCGTATTGTACGTGGACAACATACTCTTGATAGGAATAGGATTTCCTATACTACGCTCGGTCAATCTCCGCTTATCACAAAGATTCTCCAATAGGATCAAAGTGATACCTCCTAAATCCTGAGTTTTCATCTATGAGATAGATGTAATTGGATGCTAGGATTCTCACTAGATGTAGTGAGATGGTATCAATCGATCCTGGGGAGAATCACTGGAAAGGTTCCAGGGTGATAAAGACGACTGAATGTCAGTCGCAGGCATTGTCTTTACCCTCAGTAAAGGGACGGTATGTTGGAAGATTTCCAAGCTAGATACCGTGGCAAACTAGACGATAAAGGCTGGTAACATCGCTGTTTAAGATACTACCAAAGAGGCAGTTTGGGTGTATATTGGTTCATAAGATGAACTAGGTTCCTGCCATTGTATGACAATGGAAGTGTGGCTTCGGCCCTGGAACCCTGATCCCATCGGTGACCCAGACAAATTCTGAGGCAGCGTCACCTGATCATGGAGATAGTTGATCTCCAGGTTGATCGAGGTTAGGAGAGTAGATTCAGAGGACAACACGGCGGATCCACTCACGAAGGCCTTTTCCCAAAGAGAGACTTTTAGGGGATGGTTGAGTATGTGATACTGCAACCACTGCTACAGATGGCCCTAGTGCAAGTGGGAGATTGTTAGTTATATGTATGCCCTAGGGGCCATTACTGTACATTGTATGTATATTGTAGTGGATGCTGGGACATATATAGGTAGGACTTTTTTGCTCGACATGATAGTATGCTATCTGGTTGCTCTTTATCTTAACGTGTATACTTTCTGTCTCTCTGATTACATGTTGATAAAGCCCTTTAGGATGTGTACCCGACTTCCAGGACTATGATGCAGATCATACTAGTAGGGCCTGGATAGTCCATGAGTACATCCTTGAAATGTTCCTAGTCGAGGGAATATCGAGACGGGGCATCGATATTCCAGAGTAGACTAGCGCATATCTTCTCGACCCATGCGATGGGCGATGGATGATCCCATATCCATTGGTGTTTGACATCGAAGATGGTATGCGGGTGCTCAGTAGAGACTGGGTACACTGAACGGACTCGCCGAGAACTCCCAGATGGTATTATACCTCACGTCAGATGGCAGTTCTCTGGTGACACTGGTACAGCTTAGTCTGTTGACCCGAGATCGTCATAGAGTCTTGTGTGTCTCCCACTGTGCTTTGATTTCCACCCTACCACGGCTCTACTGAGCCGTGCAAACAGGTGGTTTTTGGGTACAGTCCCGATTCACATGGAGGCAATGAGCGATAGGAGGGGATTCGTCTCTCCCGGTATTGGGGGTTGATGTTGCGCTATGCTCGACTGGCCATAACAGGAAATCCCTGGTCAGGGTTGCTGTGATATACTGGTAAGAGTTATCAGTAGTTTCACAAAAGTTATGGACCTTACGTCGGCGTGACTTATCAAGCTATTGGGGTCTGACGTTTTACCACCCCTAGGCGAGATATGCGACATATCAGACGAACAGACCGGACTGTACGGTAAGTGTTACTGGTTGGATTCACAGGAGTGTGAGCGGGCTTGCTCGTCGATCTTCTGATCGCTCATTACCCGGGTGGCCGTTACGTTTAGCAGACCGCTTGCGGCTTGTGGGTGTTTGATATGATCATCATCTGCTGCCGGCGTATTGACGAGTCTTTAGAGTCCTACACAGAGGTTTCCTGGCTCAAGCGAAACGAAATAGGAGCGCATATGAGATATGTGCGGGACCGAGAATAATGCGTGTATGTGATACCGTATTCTATTCTCGCGATGAATGTATCGATTGGTTATATGCGATATAACCTAGTTGTCGAATCAAGGATTGATTCGATAAGCCGATACATATGATACTAGTCGGTTATATGCGATATGACCGGATCGTTAAATCAAGTGTTGATTTAATGATTTAATGTATAATTATATATTTGATATATTACTTTGCATTAACTAGTATTGGTTCACTTTAAAAGGATTTTCTCACTTGATTTGTGCACATTGTATATGCGATATAGTTTTGTGCACATGATTGTATCATGTTTGATGATACATGCTTGCTTGGTTAAGTGTAAAGAATTGATCCATGGTTAAGTTAATGATTAGGGTTTTGTTTGTTTACTTATTTATTTCTTTATTTACCTTTTCATTTTGGAAAGGATAAATGAAGAAATGGTGGACTTTTTGTTTGTTAGTTGAAGATTCTTGAAGCTTTGACTAAGTGGCCTCTTTTGTTGTTATGCTTAACCCTAACCATTTAACTAACCTAAGTTAATTCTCTACACTTAACTATAGTTGAAAGTATGATAAGTATTGATTTGTACATGTTTGATCACTTGTGAGACTCCATTAGAGTGCCTGGGAACCCTACACTTGTTTACCCAGACTTGATACTACTGTTGTTCCAGACTATGAGACCCGGCAGGAGGATAAGTATAGCGTCGTTCTAAACTAGCTTTAGAAGTGTACGTATATATTACTCTGCCAGAGGGTTGTCGTAGTCAGTGGGAGCAGCGGAAGCATAGTGGGCAAGTAGCTTATTTCTATTTATAGGCTTGAGCAGATATAGCGGAGATAAGATCATCTAATTTTTGAGATGACAGTCGTTGGTTTGACTTCATCAGAATAGGGGGTGGATCTGTTAAGAAGGCAGTAGGGTGAGATGTCCTGGTATTTGGATGACATACACAAAGTAGGAAGTAAAATTCCTATACTACAATCGGTTATACTGTGGTTGTCACACAGTTGTTTCTCCATAGAGGACATGGATATAATATCTGACATTCTGGTTACTAGATCTATGGTTTTAGATCTAGATTTGGATAGTTTCCCAATGTGGGTGCTTTGACAGTATTTTAATAGTATTTTAGAATAGATGACTCCTGGCATGGGGGTGTACCTGCAGGTGATGGAGTCACCCTCTATAAAGGTGTCTTACAGACTAAAAGGGAGAGGGATGTGCATGATTGGCAGATCACTTGCTTAGGCAATTTAGTCAATCGTGAGATGTCAAGAACCACGCCAGATGTTGTTTTTGCACAAGATGCGATAAGTTTATATTAATCCAATCCTGAAGAAATATAAGGAAGAAGTTTTAGAACATAAGTGCATGTTCTACGGATTTGATGACGGCAGCCTCCTTCGGGAGACGGTTATCATTCCAGGCTTCAATGGTGACATGGATGACAGAGTGATTGTCAGAGTTATAGTTTTCCCTTTGACGAGGGACAATATCATGGACAGGTGGTCCAAGATGATACTGTGGGAGGCATGGTGCAAGATACTGATTAGGTTCAGTTGACGATACAGTCTAAGAAGTTTGGATTTGGGGTTCATTTATGAACTAGGTCCCATCAGATATCCAGACATATTCTAAGACATGTATTATTCGATTCGGGAGATGGATTTCTCCGCGAACTTGAGATTAAGAGAGACATAGAAAGAAACATCAGGGCGGATCCACTCACTGAGGCTATTTCTCGAACACAATAGTTTTACAAACGGGTTTTGTGAAACTGATTAGGAGAGGAGTTGGATGTTCGTTATCACACGGGCTGTGAGTATGCGACATCACAATAATCAGCCTTAAGTGCAAGTGGAAGATTGTTGGATATAGTGCCCTCAAATTCAATTATTGGATCGCAGGCACGTGATTGCAATGATTGAGGGAGGACCTATACCGATATGACTGTCTTGCCCGAGATGATAGTATGTTATCTGGTTTGTCTTTATCATCGTATACATGTTTTAGTTCACTATTGCATGTTGATAGAGCCCATAGGATTCTTGCTTAACTGCCAGCAGTATGATGGCGATCATATCCGTGGGAGCTGGGGTCTATAAGCACATCCTTAAAGTGTCCCTAGTCGGAGGAGTTTCGAGACATGGCATCGATACTCCAGAATAGACTAGTGTATACAGTCGAGACCCCAACGAGGAGCGGTGGCCGGTCTCATAAGCCATTGGTGTTAGTTGGTTCACTTAAGATGTATACAGGCGCTCATTGGGTTATGAGTACACCGGACAGGACTCGCCGGGAACCTGCTAGTTGGTATTATTGTTGGAGATAGTGCCCTCAGAGTCAATTATTAGGTCACAGGTACGTGATTGTAATGATTGAGGGAGGACCTATCCCGGTAGGACAGTCTTACTCGAGATGATAGTATGCTATCTGGTTTACCTTTATCATCGTGTACTGCTTTAGGTGACCTGACACGTCGCTATTACACGTTGATAGAGCCCCTAGGATTCTTGCTTGACCACCAGCAGTATGAGGGCGATCATATAAGTGGGAGCTGGGGGTCTATAAGCTTATCCTTAAAAGGTCCCTAGTCGTGGGAGTTTCGAGACTGGGCATCGATACTCCATTAGTAGACTAGTGTATACAGTCGAGACCCCGATGAGGGGCGGTGGCCGGTCTCACAAGCCACTGGTGTCAGTTGGATCACCTAAGATGTATACAGGTGCTCATTGGGTTATGAGTACACTGGACAGGACTCGCCGGGAACATGCTAGTTGGTCATATACCAGACGTCAGATGGCAGTTCCCTGGTGACATGTGTGCAGGTTAGTTCATCGACCTGGGGATCGTCATTTGTCTCGTGTGAGTTCCCACTGTACTTTGATTACTACCCTACCACGGCTCAAAGGAGTCGTGCAAACAGGTTTTAGTTGGGTACAGTCCCGAGCCACATGGAGGCAGTGAGCGTATCTTCAGGGGTTCGTCTCTCCCGTATTGGGGGTGAGGTCGTGCTGTGTCTAGGAGAGCCATTACACAAAGTCCTTGGCCAAGGCAAGGAGATTTACTGGTAGGTATTCCAGTAGTATCTCAGGGTGTTCTGGGCTACACTCCGACACGACTTGTACCGCTTTTGGGGGTCTGACTTTTACCAACCCCCTAGGCCCGCCATGCGATACTCATAGACGAACGGACCGGACTGTACGGATATTGTCACTGACAGGCTCAGTAGGGTGTCAGGCTGAGTTTGCTCACAGACATCTCTTTTAGTCAATACCTGGTAACCCGTTATGTATTGGCTTATACCTCTAACGTGCTAGTGGTTAAATCCACAACTAAGGTGTTGACGAGTCTTTAGAGTCCCCCACATTCAGTTACTCAGCTTTCGGGCAAAAGGTTGTAGAGGCCGTATGGAGATATGGCAGGGTCCGATCAGATACGTGCGGTATTGCACGGATCAGGATCGGACAGTCTGTACTATAGGCCGTATGGTTATATTGCAGGGTTCGATCAGATACGTGCGGTATTGCACAGATCAGGATCGAATGGATATTACTAGCCGGCTTTGGTTTAAGCCGGATCCTAGTATAGTACAGTGTAGATTTTGTCTCATTGCATTTGTATTTCGGTCGGAATACAAATGCGGGTGTGTATGCACAGTATCGGGGTTTTCCTGTAATTTATTACGGGACCAGTTTTTTTGGAGTTGCCAGTTTGCTTTCCGTTTCGGCCAATTTCCATTGTTCCGTTCATTGGCCGAAGTTTGGTGGAGGAGGGCTTATTTGCATTGTTGCAAATAAGTATTTGTGGAGGGGGTCTTTGCATATATTCATGTCATGATTATAGCACCATCCATTGACTTGCTTGACTTCATACTTCATGATGGATTGACTTTGTGGACATGATGTTTAGTGATGGTTATGTGTTGAGTGTGGTTTTGGTGTTGTCATCATATTCTTTCATGATGCCCTCTTGCATTATTGATCCACTCACTTCCTCATGCTATCCAATCTCTCTCTCTCAACCCCTCATTTTTTGTAGTGGCCGGCCAAGTCCTTCTTGGGCTGTCCAAAATTGTAGTGGGGTTTTTTGTTGTTGATTTCATGTTCCAAAATCCACAAGTTCCTCCACAAAACTCCTTGCATCATCCCTCCACCACAATGGCATCTCCAATACCCCAAAGGTGAGACACAAGCTCTACCAAACATTCTACAGCAATCTTGGGCACGTCGAGTAGCCGGCTTCGTGCCCGAGTTGCCTCGGCATTGAGGTGGGAGCCCGTAAATGATGTAGGCGATGTGGTGCACTTCCGGCGACGAGGAGGAGACGGGGCTTTTCCGCAGGAGATCGGGACCATGACGAGAAGACCGGAGGACTCGGATCAGTCGGTATATCTCTAACCCGTCTTGTAGTTAGCTAGAACTAGTTTAATGGCCCGATCCGGGGTTTAGTGCGCGGTGGTGCCGGATTGCTAAGTCCGCAAAATTTAAGTTTATCACCATTTCCGTGTTTGGCCGTCGGATTGACGGCCAGGGCGCCGCCGTGCACTTACAATGGTATCAGAGCCTCGCCATTAACTTAGTCTAGCTTTGTGTAATGTGTTTGCATTTCCGATCGATCAAAAGTTCCAAAATCGCATTTTTGATCACATCAGTTTTCTGTTGGAATTTTTTGGTGTCGAAAAATTTTTCAAGATGTATAAAATTGATGTACTGGAGATTACAAGGATACTGTAAAAATTCGACAGGTTCAGTCGACAGTGCAGGCGCGGAACCGCGGCCAAAACCCCCTTTGGGCCGCGTTTCCGCCGCTCACTGTTGAGGTCTCTGCACCCAATTTCTACAGTGTCTTTGTGGGCCATATATATGTGTTTTGGAATATTAATTTTGGGCCCAGGATTTCTTGATCTGCTACAGTATTGTTTGGGGGCCCACTTGTTAAAATTTGATTGATCGGATATTTTAAACACATTATTTCACAGTATTTACATTATATCTGCGACTGTGAATGTCACTTGATCGGTAAATCCGGTCTAACTGCTATAGCCCGGTTAGACGGATTTGCGAACGTGACATTCACGTTGATGTTCTATGTATTTGCTGTGATGTTGCGGATCGGTCGTGGGGGATAGCCTGGATGCAATGCTAGTACATTTGTGGTAGTATTATGTACATTTGATATTGCGGGGCGAGCGTCCGACATGTGGACTGCCGTCACTGCCTGTTTGTATTATTATTTTGGGGCACGACCTGGTTGCGGTCGATGTACCCGTTGTATGTATATTTTACTTTCTGTACTAGGATTACCCCGCGGAGGGGTGCACGGATAGCCGGGTTCTGGAGGGCAACAAGCCCGCATCTCATGGCATTGAGACGGAGGGGGCTTCACTCTAGAATTGGCGGGCTATTCGCCGCACTCGTAGGGGGTACAGGTTGACCCAGGAGGGGTGCCCAAGTTACCGGATTCCGTGAAGTGCTGGGTGGTCCATTCATGGCGCTGAAGGGGGCTGCCTCGCTTCAGGTTTTGGCGGGTAACTTGCCGCGCCCGTAGGGGTCTAGGATTTCATTGCACAGGCTATCCACACGACCAGGGGAACGTCGGGTTTCAGTAGTGGCTCTGTGAAACCCGGGGATCCCAGATATCTGTATTGTTTCTGTGATGCTGTACATTTTCTGTGATGTTGCATTTCTTTCACGCCTTGAGCGAATATAATATATTGGTATATATATTAGTAGATGTTGTATATGTTTTACATCCGCGCTAGTCCAGTCCCCGCTCTGTCGTTAGTTAGCTAACCTAACGGGTAATGACGGGACCCAGTGGCGAATGCGGATGGCATATACGTACATCAGTATATTTTCGTTCTTTTTGGTGTGATCAATTGATGGGACTGTATTGATTCGGATCAATGCAAGTTAAAAACAAACCTAATCTGATGTTGTTGGAACACTTTTCAAAAAGCTGTTATTGCAAGGACGTTCTCTTTTGTTTTGCATTGTGGTATTCAGTTGGAATATCCTGCTCCTCATTCGACGAGGCAAGGGCCGAGATCCCTTCACCGGGAGTGACCCCTTGGACAAAAAGTTTGCGTCAGGGCAATGACTTCACTATAGCCGATTACTTTTGCTTTGCATCGCGGTATTCATTTGGAATATCCTGCACCCCATTCTACGGGGAAAGAGCCGAGATCCCTTCACCGGGAGTGACCTCTTTAGCAACGGTTTTCGTCACTATATTTTTAAAAAAAAGCTATCCGTTCCTTCGACGATATCAAGTTCTTTACGTTAAAGGTTTTCACCAGAAACCATTCGTAGCCCTCCGTCGTTTCATATGGGTAGTCAATAGTATTCAAGCTGTGTTTGTTGGCCAAAGTCAAGGCACAGTGTTTGGTAGATGTTGGTTATTCATATGCAGCATAGATAGATGCGTTGGTTTGGAACAGTCGTATAGCCTTGTTGGCCAAAGTCAAGGGCTTGTGCGGGTGGATTCGAATCAACCTGGAGAATGACGGGTAGAACTTGACATGTGACTTATGATTTGTTGGCCAAATTCAAGGTCATAAGAGCATGGGGCAGAAATCACATCGGGGTTTTCAAAAGAACTGAAACTTGCCAGATATGCGCATACCTTCTGGAGTGTGATACCGTGAGCGGATTCCGTCACGTTATCATGCGATGATAGTTGGATCCCGATTCCCACTGATGAGTTAGTTTACTCCTCGGGTAACCCCGACTAATTCTTCTTTCAGGTTTGGAGGAGAATTTGAGGTACAGTGGGAGGATTCCAGATTAGATAAATTGGTAACCATTCTGATCTAGGTTAGAGTGCACGCTGAGTGTTTCTTTTCTCTCTCTCTTTGGCAGCGACCATTGACCCGACCCTAAGACTATGACTCAGTGACCAAGTTGACCGAACCTTCTTAAACACTGGCTTTTGGATTGTCAGAGTTGCAAACCTCATTGCCACTCCTACTTTTACCCTTTTCTCCAGGACACCCCGTATTACTACGAACGTCCACTTCCATTGAACAAAACCATCGTATGGTTAGATACGAACTCGAAGGGATTTATTCGAGGATGGTTTCCGGTTCTGGAGAAAACGGATAGGATTATTCAGTTGCCTTTTCCTTTTACCCTCTCTCAGGTTACGAGTACTCCTTGGTTTAGGGGTAGTACACCTATTACGCAAATTGGATTGTCTTTTTCCAGACCTTAGGCTGGTGCCGACCGGTAGGGAATGAAGAAAACCAATTAGCATAACGATGGTGTGCAGAAGGTATTAAGTTCAGACAAAGCAAGGGATTAGTAAGAGGGCAAAGTAAATTGCAACAGATATTCACGACCAAACCAAATATTTCGTTACCACTCCCACATCACCTTTGTATTTCTCCAGGACACTCCGTATCACTACGAAGATCCACAGTTTATTTGGATACTCCATCGTATGGTTATATACGAACTCGAATGGAACTTGTTCCAGTTCGGGGATGGATTCTGGTTCAGGAGAAATAGGAATAAGCTTTATTCGGTTGTCTTTTATCTTCACCCTCTCTCATTGCGAGTGTTCCTAGGATTGGGACAGTACACCCATTATGCTTATTGCATAGTCTTCTTCCAAACCATAGGCTGGTGCCGAACGGTAGGGAAGGAAGAAAACCATTTGGCCTAAAAGGGTGTGCAGAAGGTAAAGACTAAAGACATATGAAGGGATTTGGAGAGGTGGCAAAGAAATATACAGTTACAGTCGTGAATCTGGAAGAGGCATTACTAGGAATACCAGAATACCCCATCGGAACATTTCAATGTTTCAGTTTCACTGTGTAATGTTAAAAGAAAACTGATTTCCCGATTAGACACTTGCTCCAGGGTATGTATTTACCAAGTATGATTCTCACATCTGTATGGTTTTACAGATGATGAGTGGGAGTAAGCTATTGGGAATTAGGTGATTGTCCTCATTATATCGGGATTCGTTGTAATCGGTGATATTTGAGGAAGTCACCTAGGTTATTTGCCGGACGGCAAGTATTTGGTTTTGAATATCCGCCGTTATGCACCAATTTCAAATCGATGTATCTGTACGTCTATTTTCATAGAGTGAGATATACCTTTCTGAAATTATGTCTGTGACATTTACCTATATCAGTGGATGGTTAGGTAAGGAGCATTAAACAGCGGTGTAATTCTTCATAACCATAAGTACAGTTTTCAACCTACGACACACAGTGAATGAGTTATAAGACTCAAGGGACTTATACAAAGGATTGTATGTTGTCCAGGGTCCATCAGGACAGAGGGCTTGGTCCTCGTACTATATTCGGTTTACTTATGACTTCTCTAGTTTTTAGACAGGTGTTTCGCGGAAACACAGGGTCCAAATTTTGAGAAGTTATAGGTATTTGAATAGAGTAGAGAACCAGGTATAGCAAGTATCGGGATTCTTCAAAGAGATCGAAGATGTAGATACTTGTGTATGGTATTCAGTTGATAGTAATGATAAAGAGATCTTGCTTCTCTTTCAGGTTACTCATAATTGGAAGTATTCCTAAGTTGAGTAACGCTGATCGGCCTCCTTCCATTTAGTTGACATGCGCTGGGGACAGCTGCATGATTTGAATCTGGTTCAATTAAATCAGTGCCTCTGTTTCTATATTGGATATAGAACAGTTCATATCTTAACGATGTTAAGGTACGGGGAGTTGTCCGGTTTATGATTAAAACCAGACACTGGACAACTCAAGGCACGTTTCTGTAATGGCTGTTTGTGGGTTGACCCAGGCTATGACGAGGGTTGACTTTCTACCATCTGGATGAACAATAGCGATATTGTTCTAGACTCGCCACAGTTTTATTAAAGATGGATTTTTTCAGAAAACAGTAGTGGGAGTATGGTAGAACTGGAAGTGATTCCAGAACCACAAACGATTACTGAAGATTTGATAAGGAACCTAAAGATTCAATCTGGATTGACATTCCATTGGCCACTCCGCAGATAAGGTGGGTAACTTCAGGCACCCGAGAGGCACTACGGTAGCCTCAAGGACAGTGACAGGGAAGTTCTTGTTTACCCACAATTGCCATTGCTGTTGTTCCAGGTTACGAGACCCGGCGGGAGGATGAGTATAGCGTCGTTCTAAACCAGTTTTAGAAGTGTACGTCTATATGACTCTGCCAGAGGGTTGTCGTAGTCAGTGGGAGCAGCGGAAGCATTGGTGGACAGGTTGCTTATGTCTATTTATAGACTAGAGCAGATGTAGCGGAGATAGATCATCTATTTCTGACGTGACAGTCATGGGTTTGACTTCATCAGAATAGGGGATGGATCTGTTGAGAAGGTAGTAGGGTGTGATATCCTGGTATTTGGATGATATACACAGAGTAGGAAAAGAAACTCCTACACTACGATCGGTTATACTTTGGTCGTCACACAGTTGTTTCTCCACAAAGGAAATGGATTTTATATCAGACATACTGGTTACTAGATCTATGGTTTTAGATCTAGATTTGGGTGGTTTCCCAATCAGGGTACTTGACAGCATTCTAAGAGTATTTAGGATGGATGACTCCTGGCACGGTAGTGTACCTGCAGGTAATGGAGTCACCCTCTCCAAAGGTGTCTTACAGACTAAAGGGGAGAGGGACGGGCATGATTGGCAGATCACTTGCTCAGGCAATTGAGTCAATCGTGAGATGTCAAGTACCACACCAGATGTTGATCTTGCACTAGATGCAATAAGTTGACATTAATCCAATCCTGGAGAAACAGTCGGAAGCAGTTTTAGAACATAAGTGGATGTTCTAGGGATATGATAACGACAGCCTCATTCAGGAGACAGTTATCATTCCAGGCTTCCAAGGTGACATGGACGACAAGGAGGTTGTCAGAGTTATAGTTTTCCTTCTGATAAGGGGCAGTATTTTGGACAGGTGGTCCAAGGCAATACTGAGGGAGGCATGACGCGCAGGATACTGATTAAGTTCAGTTGACGATACAGTCTAAGAAGTTTGGATTTGGAGTTCATTTATGAGCTAGGTCCCATCAAACATCCAGACATATTCTGAGACAGGTATTGCTCTTTTCGGGAGATGGTTTTCTCCGCGAACTTGAGATATAGAGAGACATAGAAAGAAACAACTAAGCGGATCCACTCACTGAGGCTATTCCTCGAACGCAATAGTTCCGCAAACGAGCTTTGTGAGACTGACTAGTAGAGGAGTTGGATGTTCGGTATCACACGGGCTGTGAGTATGCGACATCGCAATAATTAGCCTTGAGTGCAAGTGGGAGATTGTTGGAGATAGTGCCCTCAGAGTCAATTATTAGGTCACAGGTACGTGATTGTAATGATTGAGGGAGGACCTATCCCGGTAGGACAGTCTTACTCGAGATGATAGTATGCTATCTGGTTTACCTTTATCATCGTGTACTGCTTTAGGTGACCTGACACGTCGCTATTACACGTTGATAGAGCCCCTAGGATTCTTGCTTGACCACCAGCAGTATGAGGGCGATCATATAAGTGGGAGCTGGGGGTCTATAAGCTTATCCTTAAAAGGTCCCTAGTCGTGGGAGTTTCGAGACTGGGCATCGATACTCCATTAGTAGACTAGTGTATACAGTCGAGACCCCGATGAGGGGCGGTGGCCAGTCTCACAAGCCACTGGTGTCAGTTGGATCACCTAAGATGTATACAGGTGCTCATTGGGTTATGAGTACACCGGACAGGACTCGCCGGGAACATGCTAGTTGGTCATATACCAGACGTCAGATGGCAGTTCCCTGGTGACATGTGTGCAGGTTAGTTCATCGACCTGGGGATCGTCATTTGTCTCGTGTGAGTTCCCACTGTACTTTGATTACTACCCTACCACGGCTCAAAGGAGTCGTGCAAACAGGTTTTAGTTGGGTACAGTCCCGAGCCACATGGAGGCAGTGAGCGTATCTTCAGGGGTTCGTCTCTCCCGGTATTGGGGGTAAGGTCGTGCTGTGTCTAGGAGAGCCATTACACAAAGTCCTTGGCTAAGGCAAGGAGATTTACTGGTAGGTATTCCATTAGTATCTCAGGGTGTTCTGGGCTACACTCCGACACGACTTGTACCTATTTTGGGGGTCTGACTTTTACCAACCCCCTAGGCCCGCCATGCGATACTCATAGACGAACGGACCGGACTGTACGGATATTGTCACTGACAGGCTCAGTAGGGTGTCAGGCTGAGTTTGCTCACAGACATCTCTTTTAGTCAATACCTGGTAGCCCGTTATGTATTGGCTTATACCTCTAACGTGCTAGTGGTTAAATCCACAACTAAGGTGTTGACGAGTCTTTAGAGTCCCCCACATTCAGTTACTCAGCTTTCGGGCGAAAGGTTGTAGAGGCCGTATGGAGATATGGCAGGGTCCGATCAGATACGTGCGGTATTGCACGGATCAGGATCGGACAGTCTGTACTATAGGCCGTATGGTTATATGGCAGGGTTCGATCAGATACGTGCGGTATTGCACAGATCAGGATCGAACGGATATTACTAGCCGGCTTTGGTTTAAGCCGGATCCTAGTATAGTACAGTGTAGATTTTGTCTCATTGCATTTGTATTTCGGTCGGAATACAAATGCGGGTGTGTATGCACAGTATCGGGGTTTTCCTGTAATTTATTACGGGACCAGTTTTTTTGGAGTTGCCAGTTTGCTTTCCGTTTCGGCCAATTTCCATTGTTCCGTTCATTGGCCGAAGTTTGGTGGAGGAGGGCTTATTTGCATTGTTGCAAATAAGTATTTGTGGAGGGGGTCTTTGCATATATTCATGTCATGATTATAGCACCATCCATTGACTTGCTTGACTTCATACTTCATGATGGATTGACTTTGTGGACTTGATGTTTAGTGATGGTTATGTGTTGAGTGTGGTTTTGGTGTTGTCATCATATTCTTTCATGATGCCCTCTTGCATTATTGATCCACTCACTTCCTCATGCTATCCAATCTCTCTCTCTCAACCCCTCATTTTTTGTAGTGGCCGGCCAAGTCCTTCTTGGGCTGTCCAAAATTGTAGTGGGGTTTTTTGTTGTTGATTTCATGTTCCAAAATCCACAAGTTCCTCCACAAAACTCCTTGCATCATCCCTCCACCACAATGGCATCTCCAATACCCCAAAGGTGAGACACAAGCTCTACCAAACATTCTACAGCAATCTTGGGCACATCGAGTAGCCGGCTTCGTGCCCGAGTTGCCTCGGCATTGAGGTGGGAGCCCGTAAACGATGTAGGCGATGTGGTGCACTTCCGGCGACGAGGAGGAGACAGGGCTTTTCCGCAGGAGATCGGGACCATGACGAGAAGACCGGAGGACTTGGATCGTCGGTATATCTCTAACCCTTCTTCTAGTTAGCTTAGACTTGTTAATGGTTACGATCCGGGTGTTTAGTGCGCGGTGGTGCCGGTTTGCTAAGTCCGCAAAATTTAAGTTTATCACCGCTTCCGCTTTTGGCCGTCGGATTGACGGCCGGGGCGCCGCCGTGCACTTACAATTATACCTATCGTCAGATAGTAGTTCCCTGGTGACATGTGTACAGGTTAGTCTGTCGACCTGAGATCGTCATTTGTCTCGTGTGAGTTCCCACTGTGCTTTGATTACTACCCTACCACGGCTCAAAGGAGTCGTGCAAACAGGTTTTAATTGGGTACAGTCCCGAGCCACATGGAGGCAGTGAGCGGATCGTCGGGGATTCGTATCTCCCGGTATTGGGGGTTGATGTCGCACAGTGCATGGGTGGACATCACTAGAAATCCTCGGCCGGGGTAATGGAGAATTACTGATTTGGATCAGTAGTTTCTCAGGAGGTGATGGGCTTCATACAAACACGAATTATGGCGTTATTAGGGGTCTAACTTGAACCACCCCCTAGACTCGTTATGCGATACTATTAGACGAACGGACCGGACTGTACGGATATTGTCACTGTCAGGCTCAGTAGGGTTTCTGGATGAGTTCGCTCGTCAGCTTCCCTTCCGATCAATACATAGCCAACCATTACGTGCGGTAAATACCTCTGACGTGCTAGTGGTTATACCCCATGCCAGTATGTTGATGAGTCAATAGAGTCCCCCACAGACAGTTTCCCTAGTTCAGGCGAAATGTTGTAGAAGCCGTATGGTTTTATGGCAGGGTTCGGAAAATGCACGTGCGTTTACGCAGGTGTCATATTTCGGGCAGATAATACTGGTGGGCTTTGGTTTAAGCCGGATCCGAGTATTATACTGTGTAGATATAATATCTTTGTCTCAGTTGCATTTGTATTCGGTCGTAATACAAATGCGGGTATGTTTATACTGTTACGGGGTTATCCTGAAATTCGTTTCGGGATCACTTTTAGAAGTTGCCAGTTTTCAGTTTTCTATCACCCGTCTTTAACATTCGGTTAAAGACGGATTTATCTTTTCTTGAGGTGAGTCATGAGTATGTGGAAGGTTCTAGAAGCTTCTAGATAGTGACAAGGCTAGTGAGTCATTAGTGCATTAATTGTTCATTTAATGATGTGATGATGTGTTGTTATGATTCATTGTTTGCATTGATTATTTGTGCAAGGTGGATAATGACTCATTAGTTCATTTAATGTTATGGTTACCCTCTTCTACTCCTACACTCACCTCCCTCCTCCTATTAAGTGGCCGGCCCATTCATATGAGGGTTGGATGATGGTTGTTGATTTGAAAAAGATGCAAGTTTTGGTTCATAGAAATTAGATGTGATCAGCTTCTCATTTACCCGATTCCAAAAGGCAACTTCATTAACCGTTCATCCATAGCTTCGGATGTAACGAGACAAAGTGTTCTACTCATTCTCTACATCAATCTTGGTTATCTCTTTTAGCAAACTTGATGACCGAGTTGCCTCGGGTCAGAGGCGGAAGCCCGTTTAAAGATCCGTTGACGTGGTGCCACCTAGACGAGAAGACCGAAGATCGAGCGAGATCGGAGCAGCCACAACAAAGCATGGGATGATGATTAAAGAACGATGGACTCGGATCATTCGGTATTACATTTCTACCCACTTTGTAGTTTGTTAGTTTAGCGTTAATGGCAAGATCCGGGTTATAGTATGCGATAGCGCCAGTTATAAAAGTTTTTGTTCCGCATTTGGCGTCTGAAAGACGGCCGGGACGCTACCGTAGACTAACACTCATCCCATTCCATATCTCATATGGTGTGGTAGGCACTGATTTGGATGGAACCCCATTCAATAGGTATGCAGCTTCTCAAGTGCATAACACCAAAAGGAAACAGGTAACTCAGCAGTACGCATCATAGAGCGCACCATATCTCATAGGGTGCGATACCTCCGTCCCGATACACCGTTGTGCTGTGGTGTACTCGAAGGAGTAAGCTGAGAGAGAATCCCATTCTCCGTTTAGAAACTCCAGGAACTCCATGTGCAAGTATTTTCCTCCTCGATCACATCGAAAGACTTAATACTTCTACCCATCTGGTTCTTAACTTCAAGCTTATATTCCTTGAATTTCTCAAAAGTTTCAGACTTGTGTTTCAACAGGGACATATGTCCGAATCTTGAGAGATGGTCAATGAATACAATGAAGTACAATGAACCAACCCTGGCATTTGTAGACATAGGACCGAATACATCATCATGTATCCTTCCCAAGAGTTAAATAACTCTTTCTCTGTTTCCAGTAAACTGAGTATTGGTCACTTTACCTTTGTGACAAGACTGGCATGTATCATAAGATGAAAATTCGAACAGATTCTCATATTCTTCTTTATGTAACTTAGCTGGTGGTGTCGCATAGATATAACCTAGTCTACAATGCCATAAGAAGGATTCCTTCATTTCTGAACTACTCCTCTTGTGTGTGTTCTACATATTTTGAACTGTGGTTTGATTTAGAACTTATATGCCATTACATAACGTGCCTGATCCAATCAACTTTTGATTCAGGAAAATGTTCACAACATTATCCTCCAATACAGAATTATATCCTTCTTTAACTTACTAAAGAATTTGATGTAATGTTGTATATCCGGTTCGGTATCTAATTACATTTGTTCAGAATCCATGTATTTACAATTTGGTAATACAGGGTGATATTTACCAACTAATTTTGCTGCAACAATTGCACCATTCTCTAACACTTAGAGACATATCTGAAGGGGTTCCTATAGCACCACTACAAGGGTTTGGTGGCATCATACCTGCCATATTTAAAATTTATATGGTGCTAGAGAAACAAACTTAAGGATCATACTAGAAAAGCTAGGGTAACATAACTATAACATAAACAGAAGTAGTAAAACCTAGGGTTTTGAGAGTACAACATTTGTAGCTCCCTACGCTAGACTTTTTGGCTACTTGAGAGTTGGAAAAAGGCTCACTTGAGATCCTCTAGGTCCACGACGATCCACCCGGAGTCTTCTTTGTCCAAGCTTGAAGCTCAACTAGATCATGAGAAGAAGTAGAAGCTAACACTCTAGACTAATGGGCAAGACTAGTATAGAATGGTGATGTGGTTTGTTTTCTCACTTCAAAACCCTAACTTGATGACTCTTTTGCTCATAAGTGATAGCTAGAGAGCAAGAGAGAAAGGAGGAAGAAGAAGATAGCTTGTGAAGAGCTCAAGATAATGATAAGCATATCAATAAAAATGAGAAATGAAAATATATATATTCTCTTTCTCATTCTTAACCATAGTTATAAAATATCTAGATATTTATTTTGGATCAAAAATGGCCATAGAAATTAAATCATGGTTAAAGTAATGGGTTAGTGCAAGAATAAAATATTAAACCATGATAACAATTTCCATTTCCATTTTTCTTTTCCAAAAAAGAAATATCTATATATTTATAAATGGTGTGAGTCTTATATTGCCACCATCCATTATATCAACAACCATGATAGAATTATGTGTGCATGTATGTGTCCATGCACATCCATATGTGCTTGAATGAGAATAAATGCATACATGGATGCATACAACAAAAAGACAAGAAAGGGTTTAAAGTGAGAAACTAATTGTCAATGATAAATCAACACTTGATTTAACAAACCGGTCATATCACATACGACCCGACCAAAAGCAAGCCGTCCGAATAATATACGGTATCTCATACGCGCATTTTAACCGGGTCCACGCGCATATTCATATGCGCACCACATCGTTTCGCCTGGACTAGGTAACTCCATTGTGGGTCTCTGAGACTCGTCAATACGCCGGCAGTGGGTGATGATCATATTAAGCACCCCCAAGCCGCAAGCGGTCAGCTAAACATAACGGCCACCCAGGTATTGAGCGATCAGAAGAAAACAAGCGAACCTGTCAAAACTCCCGTCGAGCCAACCGGCAACACTACCGTACAGTCTAGTCTCTTCGTCAGATATGTTGCATATCGAGTCTAGGTATGGTAACGTCGACCACAATAACTCAATAAGTCGTGCCGATGAATGGTCTATAACAGATCGAGAAACTACTGATAACACTTATCAGTAAATCTCAACAGCCCTGGTCAGGGACTTACTGATATAGCCAATCGAGTACAGCACAGCATCAACTCCCAATACCGGGAGAGACGAAACCCCTCCTATCGCTCATCGCCTTCGTGTGTCTCGGGACTGTACCCAACGGCCACCTGTTTGCATGACTCAGTAGAGCCATGGTAGGGTGGTAATCAAAGTACAGTAGGAAAACACACAAGACTCTATGACGATCTCGGGTCTACAAACTAACCTGTACCAGTGTCACCTGAGAACTGCTATCCGACGATAGATATAATTCCATATAGGAGTTCTCGGTGAGTCCGTCCAGTGTACCCAGTCACCACTGAGCACCTGTATACGATCTCGATGTCAAAGATCGATGAATGTGGGAACATCTACCGCCCATCATATGGGTCTAGTTGTTAGTGTATATGCCCTAGGGGCCATTATTATATCATACTAGTTTGTATATTACTTAATGGAAGCTTGGGATATTCATATGTATATAACAGTCTTGCTAAACATGGTAGTATGCTACTTGGTTTTTCTATCTTAATATGTGAGTATACGTATTGATAGAGCTCTTAGGATCTTGCTTGACTACCAGCGTTGTGATGGCAGTCACACTAGTGGGGGCTGGGTAGTCTACAAGCACATCCTTATTCAGGCCCCTAGTCGTAGGATTATCGAGACAGGGCATCGATACTCCGGAGTAGACTAGTGTGTACGCTTCTCATCCTAGTTAGGGGATAGTCTGTCCCACAGCCGTTAGTACGTCGTACTGGAGATAGTATGCAGGTGCTCGTTAGGTTACGGGTACACCGGACAGGACTCACAGGGAACTGTTGGTTGGTTTTATACCAGTCGTCAGTGAACAGTTCCCAGGTGACAGGAGTACAGCATAGTCCGCAGACTTGACACTGCTGCTTCGCCTCGAGTGTGTCCCACTATTCTTAGATTGCTACCCAACCACGGCTCAAAGGAGTCGTGCAAACAGGTAGCAGTTGGGTGCAGTCCCGAGCATTTGGAGGCAGTGGCGGTTAGACAGGATTCGTCTCTCCCGGTATTAGGGGTTGATATCGCGCTGTTTCAGAGAGCCATTACGCAAAGTCCCTGGCCAGGGCAAGCGAGATTTACTGGTAGGTTCCAGTAGTTTCTCAGGGTGTAATGGGCTTCACTCCGACACGACTTATACCGCTATTAGGGGACTGACGCTTGCCGCCCCCTAGGCCCGATATGCGATAGTCTTAGACGAACAGACCGGACTGTACGGAGATTGTCACATCAGATTCAGTAGGAGTTCGAATGGGTTTCCTTATCGGCCTTCTTATCGACATCTACCTGGGGACCGTTACGTACAGCTAGTGCCGCTTGCGGTCTGTGGTTAAACCCACTGCCAGCATAGTAGTCGAGTCTCTAGAGTCCCACACAGAGAGTTTCCCTACTCCAGGTGAAACGATATAGAGGTCGTATGGTTTTACGACAAGGGTTCGGGCGCATACGTGTGTTTACGCACGTACGACATCCGGGCAATTTTATTAGTCGGCTTTGGTTTAAGCCAGTTCCTATATCCGGTTATTGGATTTATACAGTCTAAAGTTTTTCCATATTTTCACGGATACGAGGGGCGTTCTCGTAATTACGCGAGAAGCTTCTAGAAGATGGTGACTTGGGGGTTAAGGTGGCATATGCATTAAATGGGATTAGTGACCCATTTGAGTAATTCATCCATGTCATTAATGCATCATAAATGCTTAATGACTCATGAAGATGAATCACCCATTAGATATTTATGGATCATGGTTGTTAAATCATTTACTTGATTTATCTTGTTATTATTTATGCTTCATATATATTATGAGAGATCATTATCTCATTCCATTCTCTTGCTCACTTTCTCTCTACTCAAGCTCTCCCTCTTCAAACCCTAATCCTCCCTTCTCATGTGTTGAGTACAAGGATTAGATTAGACTACTTAATCCTTAACCATTCTCTATATCACCTAGGTTGCTTAGATTAGAGATTTAAGAAACCTAGTTACCTCTAGTTTGAGGTGAAGCTTGTAGTAAAGCTCTCGGGTGGATCTTCTACTACTTAGAGAAGGCCGGAGAGGATGTGGAGAACGACCAGACGAAGGACTCGGTTCTACAGGTATAATCACTTTTCATAGTAGTTGTTAACTCCTATGTTTGTTGTTAGTTATTGTTTATGCAAAGATTCTCGGTTAGTCGATGTTTACACTTTAAACAAGATCGTTTTTCATTATTCCGCCTCCCCGCAAGTCGTGGGCTGTTGTACATCGACTTACAGTGGTATCAAAGCCTCGCTAAACAATAATTAACTCATTAGCAAAGTCGTAAGTATTTCGAACGCAAAAAGAACCGGAAAGGTTATCGTTTTAACACAGTTTCTGTCGAATTTAAAACAGGCCCTAAAAATTTTTCCGGGACCCGCAGAATTACAAGCACGAAATTATAGGGCTACTGAAGAAATTTGGACTCCCAACTCGGCTAAATCACCGCGGAACCACGGCGGATCCATGCGATCCGCCGCGGATCCGCGGCCGAGTTAGGGCCGAGTCGGCCCAAATTTTTCCAGTAACCCCTTTGTGTTAACAGTGATATTTCTGGATATTTTATTTTCTTCTAAGATCTCAGGTGCACAGAGAAGTTTTGCAGTAGAATCTAAAGTGTTTTGCTCGATCGAAATTTTACGATGTTTGCTAAATATGATTATATCTGTGATTGTATAATGTGTTCGTAAACTTCCCCTAACTGCTAGTATGTCGGTTGGCAGGGTGTTGCACATTTCTGTAATGGTTTTTTCTGTTTGTGGATGTGAACTGTATTGGATTGTTGTGATGATTAGCCGGGTTTTGTGATGGGTTATTATTTTAATTCATTCAATGTAATTGTAATATGTTGTAATATTATTTTGCGGGACGCATCCAGGTTGCGGATGTAGCCACCGTTGTATTATTTCATTTTACTGTTTTTGCTCCTAGGATAGACCCAAGATGGGGTGCACAAACTACCGGGTACTTTGAAGTGTTTAGTGGCCTACTCACTTTGTTGAGGGAGACCGCTTCACTTCGGGTATTAGGCGGGTAGTTTGCCGTACCCGTAGGGGTCTAGGGTGGGGTAATGGCTATTCATCACAACCGTGTAATCCGTCTTTTGTTGCAGGCTCTAAACAAACACGGATTGCTTGCAAATCCAATAAAGTTCATATAAGATCTGAAATGCCTATTATTGCGTCTGACGAATGTACAATATCTATATATGATAGCTATTTAGACATCACTTATGTTTTACACCCGCGCTAGCCCAGCCCCCGCTCTGTCGTTAGTTAAGTAACCTAACGGGTGATGATGGGACCCCGTGGCGAATGCGGATGGCATAAGAGGACGTTGTATTTTCGTTGTTTTCTGCAATGATAGGTTAAATGATAGGACGCATTATTTTATAATGCAAAGAAAATAAACCAAAAAGTTGAATCGTTGGAACAATTTAAAAGAAACCAATCGGTTATTTTAAAACAGATTATATTTTTAATTGCGGAGCTTTAACCACTCCTTGTAAAAGCTATCAGGTTCCTTCGGTCATATCAAGTTCACTACGTTCACGCTTTCGCCAAAACCATTCGTAGCCCTCCGTCATTTCATTTGGGTATTCAGTAGTATTCAAGCTATGCATTTTGGCCAAAGTCAAGGCATAGTGTTTGGTAGCTGCTGGGTATTCATTTGTTGCATAGATAGATGAGTTAGTTTGGGACAGTCGTATTATCATTTGACCAAAGTCAGGGGTATGTACGGATGGGTTCAAATTGACAAGATAATGACGGGTAGAACTTGACATGTGACTTATGACATTTTGACAAAAGCCAAGGTCATAAGAGCATGGGGCAAAAACTTATATCGGGAATTTCTAAAGAAACTGAAATTTGCAAAGAGATGCATACCATTTGGAGTTTGATTAATGTTGGTAGCATTGCTTCAACATTATCATACGATGATATTTGGATGCCGATCCTACTGTGAGTATATGCTACTCATCAGGATATTCGTCGCTTAACGATCAATGCTATAAACCAAGTAGGTGTCAAGAAAGGTGTCAGCGGGGTTACGCCCCCAGAGAAAAGAGGTTATTTAATTAAGGAACTTCGTGAAAGCTTTGGAAAACCTCCCTCGAAGTACCGACACCAGCCTGGCTGAACGGTTAAGCAAGTATTGTACAGTGAGAATAGTCCTGGCTAATTCTTCTTTTATGGTTTGAGGAAGGATTCGAGAAACAGTGGGAGCCATCCAGTTTAGATAAATTAAAAGCCATTCTAAACTTGCAAGAGCATCATCCTAAAGAGTTTTCTTCTCTCTCTCCTAATTGCAGTGACCCTGAAAATGACTGGACTTAAGTTACTTTTAGAGAAAAATATACTGACAGGGCTAAACTATAAAGATTGGCTGCGGAATGTCAAAATGGCCTTGACTTATGACAAATTTGGGTATGTCCTCACCACTACGGCACCTGAAGTCCCAGGTCCCAAATCCAGTAATGCGGATAAGGAAATCCGCAAAACCTGGGATTTAGATTGCGCGAAAGCCAAGTGCATCGTGCTTTCCTCGATGAACAATGAACATCAGAGGAGGCACGAGGATATGGATCTTGACTCCATATTTCTCCATACAAAAGATCTGTATGGGGAGCAATCTCGTATAGCAAGATACGAGACCTCAAAGAAGCTGTTTCAAGCGAGGTTGGCCGTCGGATCATCGGTAGGAGAACATGTCCTAAAGATGATTGGCTATATAGAAGAGCTCGCAGACCTTGGGACGACTTTGGATAATGAGCTCTATACAGACCTTATTCTCCATGTTGGATATATGTATGCCCTAGAGGCCATTATGAGATAGTGTATGTACTGATGTGTATATATATATATATATATATATTCGGGGGACAGTCTTGCTCAAAATGATAGTATGCTATCTGGTTTTTACTTTATCATATGTTCACTTGATCATGTTTATATTCATTTGGTGCATGTTGATAAAGCCCTAAGGATATTGGCTTGACTACTGGAATTATGATGCGGATCATACTAGTGGGACATCTGTAGTTTATAAGCATATCCTTGAAATGTTCCTAGTCGTAGGTATATCGAGACAGGGCATCGATATTCCAGCTTAGACTAGCGTATACCATTCTTGTTCCATATGATGGGCGATGGATGATCCCATATCCGTCTGGTGTGTTGACACCGAAGATAGTATACGGGTGCTCAGTGAGACTGGGTACACTGAACGGACTCACCGAGAACTCGTATATGGTATTATATCATACGTCGGATAGCAGTTCTCAGGTGACACTGGTACAGGTTAGTCTGTAGACCCGAGATCGTCATAGTGTCTTGTGTGTCCTCCCACTGTACTTTGATCTCCACCCTACTGCGGCTCTACTGAGTCGTACAAACAGGTGGATTTTGGGTATAGTCTCGAGGCATGTGGAGGCAGTGAGCGATAGGAGGGGTTTCGTCTCTCCCGGTATTGGGGGTTGATGCTGTGCTGTGGACGATTGGCTATAACGGGATGTCCCTGGCCAGGGCTGCTGAGATATTACTGATAAGTGTTATCAGTAAGTTTCTCGATCTGTTATAGACCATATACCGGCATGACTTATTGAGTTATTGGGGTCGACGATTCCATCCCTAGACTCGATATGCAGCATATCTGACGAAGAGACCGGACTGTACGGTTAGTGTTGCCGGATGGATTGACAGGAGTTTTGACAGGTTCGCTTGTTCTTATTCTGATCGCTCAATACCCGGGTGGCCGTTACGTTTAGCTGACCGCTTGCGGCTTGTAGGTGTTTGATATGATCATCATCTACTGCTGGCGTATTGACGAGTCTTAGAGTCCCACATAGAAGTTTCTCGGCTCTGGCGAAACGAAGTGGTGCACATATGAGATATGCGCGGATCCTCGATTAAATACTAGTATATGATACTGTATTTTAATCGGGCATTTAATATTAGTCGGGTCGTATAAGATATGACCAATTTATTAAATCAAGTGTTGATTTAATATTGGCTTTTATATTATTTATTTAAATCCTTTTCTTCTTATGGATACATGCATGTATATGTACATGATGATGTGCATACATACATACATGAAATGTATCATGGTTGATGATACAAAGAGGATGGCAATATAAGAATCATATTGTAGATAAAATGATATATGGATATTTTCAATAAAGATAAAAGGCAAAAGAAAAAGGATAATGACTCATTCTTTTCCACACTCTTCTACACAATTCCATGGTTGAATTTGACTCAACCATGGTTTCTTTTCCTTTTGCCCTTTAACCTTAGTTGAAATATCTAGATATTATTTTAACCATGGTTGTGGTTATGATAAGATCTCTTTTCTCTCTCTCATTTTTCTTTTACAACATTATCATTATCATTCCAAAAGAAAAATGAGCCATCTTCTTCCTCAAAAACCCTAGCTCTCTTTTAAATGTTAAAAAGGAGTTAGAAAAAGAAAAGAAAAGGTAATAAATAAGAATAGCAACCACTTCATCATCCTACACAACCTTAGCTATCTTGTGTAGGGTGTTGTGCTTCAAGTTTGTCAAAGATCGAAGGAAGCATCAAGCTTAGAGCAAAGCGCTTCGGGTGGATCGTTGTGGACGAGGAGTTGATCAAGTGAACCTTTTCAAAGCCAAGGAGTCTTCCAAAGAGGTCTACAAAGGTTGTAGTCTCATCACTTAGTATAACTTAACTCTTAATCTTGATACTATTAATTTTTACTTCATATATTCTAGTTCGATTCTTTGTATAGTTTGCTTAGCACCTCAAAAATTTTATTGTTATAGCATGTATGATGCTTCTAAACCTTAATAGAGGTGTTAAGAAAACCCTACATGGTATCAGAGCCAAGCTAGAGCTTTGTGGTAACCTAGACGACGTTGAAAACATCGAACGGACGAAAAACGACACCCGGGGGGTGCTCTCTGGAAATTTTTTAAAAACCTGGAATTTTTCAAATTAAAAATATGTAAAAAATTAAGCAGGGAAATATAAGGGCTCACCAGAAAAACGATCCCATAAATCGACCATACGGTCGCGGAACCGCGGCCCAAGAGGCTTTATGCGGCGGTTCCGCGGCGGTATAGTTGATTCATGGGCCGTATTTTCTTGTGCTGGCCCGTATGTGCTCTCTGTTGTTACTGGTATTTTTATAATCTGCCCAGGTGTTGAGCTTTCAGAGCAGTTTGTGGATGTTTAATTTGTTTGATCGGATGTTCCAACGTCGCTTAGTTTAATAGTATGTGTTACAATAATTGAAATCTACAAATTTGTTTGTTGCGTGTAAATCTAGCAGTTCGGTCTCGGGATAAACGGAAGTCTTGTTGAATTATCCGGTTTGTTTTGAAAAGGTGTTTTCTTGAATGAGACCCAAATGCGAGCTTTACATTATTTAGGCATGAAATCTTGTATATGTGATATTCCGGATTTGTGTTGTCTAAAGGCGGTTAAAGATTCCAATTGTTGTATTTTTCCATTTTATTTCTCTGTGTCGATGAGATTTGATATGCAGGATTGTCGCAATGAATAGCCGGGGGTTTTCTTTTTATGTGAGATGAGAGTATTCTTTTAATTCATGTAATATTAATTTGTATGTAATATTCTTTTATTTGGGACACTTCCGGGGTGAGGTTGTTGTCACCAGTGTTGTATATTATTTACTTTTCCGCATTAGGACAGACCCAAGGTGGAGGGCACAAGTGACCGGGTTCTTGGGTTCAGTGGGAGGCCATCTCGAGGAGTCGAGACCGGGTCTCCTAAACTCCAGAATTGGCAGGGTCGCTTGCCGCTCTCGTAGGGGTCTAAGGGTGTGGGCTTGGTTATTTATTGCGACCGTGGAATCCGTATTTTTTATTGCTGGCTAAATATAAAATACGGACCTCCTAGATATCCTTTATGTGCTTCTGCTGTTTTCATTATCTGATGTGATCTTTTAATACATGTCTGAGACGAATGAAATTTTATATATGATATATTTTAAACGTTACTTATGTTTTACACCCGCACTAGCCCCGTCCCGGTATGCCGTTAGTTAAGTAACCTAACGGTGCATATCAGGACACTGTGACGAATGCGAGTGGCATAAGTGTACGTTATATTTTCGTTTCTCTCTGTAATGGCTTAGGATTTAAATGATGGGACTATATTAATGAGATTAATGTAAAAGATAAATGAACCTAAAAGGATATTGTAGAATCAAGATTTGAAACACACTCGGCCTTTTTTTAACAAAAAGCAAGTTTCTAAATGCGGAGCTTAAGCCACTCCTTTTTAAAACCCATTAGATTCTACAATGATATCAAGTTCAAAGCGTCAAAAGTTTTCTTAAAAACTATCCGCCACCCTCCGTCATTTTAGGAAGCAGAGTACTTAGTATTCGTGCTGCGTATTTTGACTTTAGTTAAGGCGCAGTGAACGGTAGCTGAGTGATGTCTTCCTACCCTGCATATGATGCAGATTAGTTAGGACATTCATATGATTATGTTGACTTTAGTTAAGGGTCATATGAGTGGGTCTAGTTAATCACGAAATAACGGGAAGAACTTGACTAGTACTTATGATATGTTGACTTTAGTTAAGGTCATAAGTACTAGGGGTAAAAATCATGTCGGGAATTTCAAGAGTTGAAAATTACAATGAGATTGTATACCTACTATATGATAATAGGATCCCGATCCCACTGCGAGCAAATGTTGCTCCCGGGAGAATTTTGCACTTTACAATTAGCTGACTCGGTAGGTGTCTAGAAAGGTGCTAAACGGGGCTACGCCTCTGGGAAGACGAGGTTTACTTTAATTAGGTCCGTGCGAAAGCACGGGGAACCTCCCTCAAGTACCGGCACTGGCCTGGCTGAGAGGTTGGCGAAGTTGTAGAATGTAATTAATCCCGGCTAGTTTTCTTTTTAAAAGGTTTTAAAGAAAATTTGATAAAAACAATGGGAGACATCGATTAGACAAGATAATAACCAATCTGATCTTTGCAAGAGCATTCGCTAAGTGTATTCTTTTCTCTCTCTTAATGGCAGATACCCATGACAGGACTTAAGCTTCTATTAGATAAAAACAAGCTGAATGGGACCAACTATAAAGACTGGCTGAGGAATTTAAACATAGCCTTGACTTATGATAAAGTATCATATGTCCTTACAGCTCCAGCCTTGTCCCCCCTAGGTCCTAAACCTTCAGTTGCGGATATAGAAATACACAAGACATAGGACGCTGACTGTGCCACGGCAAAATGCCTCGCGCTTGCATCGATGGATAACACACATCAAAAGCAGCACGAGAATATGGACGTACAAGCCATATTCCTCCATACAAAAGAGTTGTATGGAGAGCAATCCCGCGTATTACGATACGAAGCGTCTAAGAAACTGTTTCAGATGCGCATGACCGCTGGCACAGCAGTAGAAGACCATGTTCTGAAAATGATAGCTCTCATAGAAGAGCTTGAGGACCTTGGGTGGACAATGGACAATGAACAGTATACAGATATTATTCTACAGTCTCTCCCCTCCACCTTTGCTCAGTTCATCGTTAACTTCAACATGCACAACATGGATAAGGAACTACCTGAACTTCTTAATATGTTAAGGAGTGCAGAGAGCACACTGAAGTCAGTGAAGACTCCCGTTATGTCTGTTGGGCAATCCTCCTCATCTTACCTAAAAGCTAAGGCCAAGGGAAAGATGAAGAAGAAACTCACCAAATCTAAGGGTGGAGTCAAAAAAGTAAAGGGAAAAGGCAAGTCCAAGGTTGGGGCAACAGAGAAAGGTGAATGTTTCCATTGCAAGAAGACGGGACACTGGAAGAGGAACTGTATTGAGTACCTAGCACTCAAGAAGAAGCATGGTGATGCTTCAGCTTCAGGTGTGTTCATAATTGAAAACTGTTTTTCTATTAATTCTGCTTCCTGGGTATTGGATACCGGTTCGGGTTCTCATATTTGCAATTCTGTGCAGGCGTTGAGAAATAGCAGAGTTCTGAAGACAGGTGATCATACTCTCCAAGTTGGAAATGGTTCCAATGTAAATGCAGTTTCAGTAGGAGAGTATCACCTAGGTTTGCCTTCAGGTTGTATATTGGTTTTGAACCCGTGTTATTTTGTACCAAGTATGCTTTGTAATATTATATCTGTTTCCTTGTTAGACAATGAAGGGTATCATTTTGCTGTACAACACAATGTTATGAACATTAGACTGAATCAAGAGTTGATTGGTTGTGGTACATTAAATAACGGGATATACGTCCTTAATCAACACACAGTTTTCAACGTACAACACAAAAATAAAAGAAAATTTTCAGAGATAAATGAAGCTTTTCTTTGGCATTGTAGACTTGGTCATATTAATGAAACAAGACTAAACAAGCTTCATAAAGATGGATATTTAAATTCATTTGAGTATAAATCTTATGCAACTTGCCAGTCTTGTATCAAAGGTAAAATGACCAAAACCCCGTTTACAGGACACGGAGAAAGAGCTACTGAGCTCCTAGGCCTTATACATAGTGATGTATGCGGACCAATGTCTACACATGCAAGAGGCGGTTTTTCATACTTCATAACTTTTACTGATGATTTCTCAAGATTTGGTCATGTATATTTGATAAAACATAAATCTGAAGCTTTCGAGAAATTCAAGGAGTATAAACATGAAGTAGAAAACCAAACGGGAAAGAGTATCAAGATACTTCGATCAGATCGAGGTGGAGAGTACTTAAGTACTGAGTTCTTAGACTTCCTAAAAGAGAATGAGATTCTCTCTCAGCTCACTCCACCTTACACACCACAGCACAACGGTGTGTCAGAACGAAGGAACCGTACCCTATTAGATATGGTACGATCCATGATGAGTGATGCTGAGTTACCTCTCTCGTTTTGGGGGCATGCATTGGAAACAGCAGCTTTTCTGTTAAACAAAGTTCCAACCAAAACCGTGTCTACCACTCCATATGAGATATGGCATGGGAAGAAACCATCTCTTAAAAGAGTTAAGATTTGGGGTTGTCCGGCTTTTGTTAAAAAGCAGAATCCAGACAAACTCGAGACACGATCAGTCAAATGTATATTTGTAGGATATCCTAAACATTCGTTTGGGTATCTTTTTTACCACAAAGAGGAACAAAAAGTATTTGTCTCTCAGTATGCCACCTTTTTAGAAGATGAGATTTTTTCAAACAATACAAATGGCAATGTGGTAAATCTAGAAGAAGTTCTAGAAACACAAGTTACAAATGACAACTTGGCTGAACTTGAAGTTATAACAGAATCTAATGAACCTCAGCCACTCCGTAGATCTAGCAGGATTTCTCGCCCACCGGAGAGATACTACGGTTTTCTCGTTGATGGTGATAGAAAAGATTGCATCATGGATGATGATGATCCTTCCAGTTTTCATCAGGCTATCACGAGTGGTGACTCTGTGAATTGGCTGGATGCCATGAGATCCGAAATGGAGTCCATATACACCAACAAAGTATGAACTTTGGAAGATGTACCCTCCGGGATAAAACCTGTGGGATGCAAATGGATCTTTAAAAGAAAGATCGGTGTAGATGGACAGGTAGAAACCTATAAGGCAAGGTTGGTAGCGAAAGGTTTTCGTCAAAGACCAGGTTTGGACTATGACGAGACTTTCTCTCCGGTAGCCATGCTTAAATCCATTCGGATCCTACTTGCTATTGCTGCTCACTACGACTATGAAATCTGGCAGATGGACGCTAAGACTGCATTCCTAAATGGTGATTTAGAGGAATGCGTTTATATGGATCAACCAGAGGGATTCATTGATAGTGGGAGCAGCGGTAAAGCATGTAAGCTACTTAAATCCATTTATGGATTAAAGCAGGCATCACGGAGTTGGAACATCTGTTTTGATGATGTTATCAAAGAGTTTGATTTCATCAAAAATCCAGATGAACCTTGTGTTTATAAGAAGACTATAGGAAGAAATGTCGCAATCCTCGTATTGGATGTAGATGACATACTTCTGATAGGAAATGACATTCCTATGCTACAGTCGGTCAAATCATTCTTATCACAAAGGTTCTCCATGAAGGACCTGGGAGATGCCACATACATATTGGGTATACGGATCTATAGGGATAGATCCAAATGGTTATTGGGATTGTCCCAAACCAAGTACATAAACACCATCCTAAAGAGATTTAGTATGGAAGACTCCAAGCGGGGTGCCTTACCCGCTTGCCATGGAGTCACTCTCTCAAAAGACGATTGCCCAAAGTCTGACATAGAGAGAGCTCGCATGAGCATTATTCCCTATGCTTCGGCAGTAGGATCGATAATGTACGCAATGTTATGTACACGCCCTGATGTTGCTTATGCACTTAGTGTAGTAAGCAGGTATCAATCTAACCCAGGGGAGAATCACTGGATTGCTGTAAAGAACATTCTTAAGTACTTGCGAAGGACTAAAGAATTGTTCTTAGTGTATGGTAATGGAGATCTCCAAATGAAGACCTTTACCGATTCGAGCTTCCAGAGTGACAAGGATGACAGCAAGTCTATCTCAGGGTTTGCATTTACCCTCAATGGAGGGACGGTGAGTTGGAAGAGTTCCAAACAGGATACCGTTGCAGACTCAACGATGGAAGCTGAATATATTGCTGCAAATGATGCTGCTAAGGAAGCCGTCTGGATGAGAAAGTTCATCACGGAGCTAGGAGTAGTTCCAACCATTATTGATCCAATACCTCTGTATTGTGACAATAATGGGGCTATGGCATTGGCCAAAGAGCCCAGGTCCCATCAGAAGTCCAGACACATCCTGAGGCGATATCATGTGATCCGGGAGATAGTTGATCGCCGTGAGATCGAGATTAAGAGAGTAGACACAAAGAACAACGCTGCGGATCCATTCACCAAGGCCCTCCCTCAGCCGCAGCATGAGCGACTTTTTGAGATGTTAGGTATGAGATATGCCAATAACTGGCCTTAGTGCAAGTGGGAGATTGTTGGATATATGTATGCCCTAGAGGCCATTATGAGATAGTGTATGTACTGATATGTATATATATATATATTCGGGGGACAGTCTTGCTCAAAATGATAGTATGCTATCTGGTTTTTACTTTATCATATGTTCACTTGATCATGTTTATATTCATTTGGTGCATGTTGATAAAGCCCTAAGGATATTGGCTTGACTACTGGAATTATGATGCGGATCATACTAGTGGGACATCTGTAGTTTATAAGCATATCCTCGAAATGTTCCTAGTCGTAGATATATCGAGACAGGGCATCGATATTCCAGCTTAGACTAGCGTATACCATTCTTGTTCCATATGATGGACGATGGATGATCCCATATCCGTCTGGTGTGTTGACACCGAAGATAGTATACGGGTGCTCAGTGAGACTGGGTACACTGAACGGACTCACCGAGAACTCCTATATGGTATTATATCATACGTCGGATAGCAGTTCTCAGGTGACACTGGTACAGGTTAGTCTGTAGACCCGAGATCGTCATAGAGTCTTGTGTGTCCTCCCACTGTACTTTGATCTCCACCCTACTGTGGCTCTACTGAGTCGTACAAACAGGTGGATTTTGGGTATAGTCTCGAGGCATGTGGAGGTAGTGAGCGATAGGAGGGGTTTCGTCTCTCCCGGTATTAGGGGTTGATGCTGTGCTGTGCACGATTGGCTATAACGGGATGTCCCTGGCCAGGGCTGCTGAGATATTACTGATAAGTGTTATCAGTAAGTTTCTCGATCTGTTATAGACCATATACCGGCATGACTTATTGAGTTATTGGGGTCGACGATTCCATCCCTAGACTCGATATGCAGCATATCTGACGAAGAGACCGGACTGTACGGTTAGTGTTGCCGGATGGATTGACAGGAGTTTTGACAGGTTCGCTTGTTCTTATTCTGATCGCTCAATACCCGGGTGGCCGTTACGTTTAGCTGACCGCTTGCGGCTTGTAGGTGTTTGATATGATCATCATCTACTGCTGGCGTATTGACGAGTTTTAGAGTCCCACATAGAAGTTTCTCGGCTCTGGCGAAACGAAGTGATGCACATATGAGATATGCGCGGATCCTCGATTAAATACTAGTATATGATACTGTATTTTAATCGGGCATTTAATATTAGTCGGGTCGTATAAGATATGACCAATTTATTAAATCAAGTGTTGATTTAATATTGGCTTTTATATTATTTATTTAAATCCTTTTCTTCTTATGGATACATGCATGTATATGTACATGATGATGTGCATACATACATACATGAAATGTATCATGGTTGATGATACAAAGAGGATGGCAATATAAGAATCATATTGTAGATAAAATGATATATGGATATTTTCAATAAAGATAAAAGGCAAAAGAAAAAGGATAATGACTCATTCTTTTCCACACTCTTCTACACAATTCCATGGTTGAATTTGACTTAACCATGGTTTCTTTTCCTTTTGCCCTTTAACCTTAGTTGAAATATCTAGATATTATTTTAACCATGGTTGTGGTTATGATAAGATCTCTTTTCTCTCTCTCATTTTTCTTTTACAACATTATCATTATCATTCCAAAAGAAAAATGAGCCATCTTCTTCCTCAAAAACCCTAGCTCTCTTTTAAATGTTAAAAAGGAGTTAGAAAAAGAAAAGAAAAGGTAATAAATAAGAATAGCAACCACTTCATCATCCTACACAACCTTAGCTATCTTGTGTAGGGTGTTTTGCTTCAAGTTTGTCAAAGATCGAAGGAAGCATCAAGCTTAGAGCAAAGCGCTTCTGGTGGATCGTCGTGGACGAGAAGTTGATCAAGTGAACCTTTTCAAAGCCAAGGAGTCTTCCAAAGAGGTCTACAAAGGTTGTAGTCTCATCACTTAGTATAACTTAACTCTTAATCTTGATACTATTAATTGTTACTTCATATATTCTAGTTCGATTCTTTGTATAGTTTGCTTAGCACCTCAAAATTTTTATTGTTATAGCATGTATGATGCTTCTAAACCTTAATAGAGGTGTTAAGAAAACCCTACACTCCAGTCCCTCCCTCCCACCTACGTCCAGTTTATTCTGAACTTCAACATTCAAAGAAAAGAAGTTGAAATTTCAGAACTCCTTAACATGTTGAGGAGTGCAGAGGGCACCTTGCAGAAGGCAAGGAAAACACCAGCTATATTTGTTCGCGGTACTTCTTCTTCCGGGTCCAAGGCTAAAACCAAAGGAAGGAAGAATAAGGCCCCCAACAGACCTAGAGGAGGTGTTAGTAAGGTGGCAGGGAAGGGAAAGAAAAAGTTTACGGTACCGGTAGTGGCCCAGGATGAGTGCTTCCATTGTCACAGGAAAGGGCACTGGAAAAAGGATTGCAAAGCGTGGAGCGCCAAGAACCAGGAACCGAAGCAAGCTGTGGCTTCGACTTCAGGTGTGTTTGTAATTGAGAATTGTCTGTCAATCAACTCTACTTTCTGGGTATTGGATACCGGATCAGGATCTCATATTTGCAATTCATTGCAGGCACTGAGAATCCGTAGAGTGCTGAAGGAAGGTGATATGACCCTGATGGTTGCTAATGGAGATAGCGTGGGAGCTGTGTCCGTAGGGGATTATCACCTGGGATTGACGAGTGGACACATTTTGGTTTTACATAACTGTTTTTGTGTACCCAGCTTAACGTGTAATATCATATCTGTTTCGTTGTTATCAAATAAAGGTTATGATTTCACGTTTGGAAGTAGTGTTGTTAACATCCACCTTAACCATGGTTTGATTGGGTCCGGTACACTGGATAACGGTATATATGTGTTAAACCAACTCTAAAATTTCAATGTCCAGAACACACTAAAAAGAAAGTCTCTAGATTTAAATAAAGCTTTCTTATGGCATTGTAGACTGGGTCACATCAATGAGAGAAGGTTGACTAAGTTGCATAGAGAAGGATATTTGGACTCGTTCGAATATCAAACTTATGACACTTGTCAATCTTGTCTCAAAGGAAAGATGACAAAGACTCCATTTACTGGATATGGAGTAAGAGCGAGCGAGCTCTTATGACTCATATACAACGATGTATGTGGTCCAATGTCTACACATGCAAGAGGTGGTTTTTCCTATTTCATTACTTTCACGGATGATTACTCAAGGTACGGATTCATTTATCTGATGAAACATAAATCCGAGGCTTTTGAGAAATTCCAAGAGTATAAGAATGAAGTAGAAAACCAAACCGGCAAAAGTATCAAGTCACTAAGATCTGATCGAGGTGGTGAATACTTGAGTGCCGAGTTCCTAGGTTACCTAAAAGAGAAAGGAATTCTCTCTCAGCTTACTCCTCCATACACTCCATGGCATAACGGTGTATCGGAGAGACGGAATCGAACCCTATTGGATATGGTACGATCCATGATGAGTAATGCTGACTTACCGCGATCTTTTTGGGGTTATGCGCTAGATTCAGCGGCATATCTTTTGAACAGGGCTCCTACCAAGACTGTGCCTACCACCCCAGATGTGGAGTGGGAAGAAACCCCATCTTCAGCATATGAAGATTTGGGGATGTCCAGCTTTTGTTAAAAAGCAGTATGTGGACAAGGCACGAATGGTAAAGTGTAAGTTTGTGGGATATCCAAAGAACTCCAAGGGATATTATTTCTATTACGCAGAGGAACAAAAGGTTTTTGTTTCTCGTAATGCCCATTTTCTAGAACAGCAGTTTTTGGAATAGGAAAAAAGTGGGAGCGAAATAGAACTGGAAGAAATTCCAGAACCACAAACTAATACTAAAAGTTTGGTAGAACAAGTAGTTCAAGAAGAACAGGACATTCCCGCACCCCTCCGCAGGAGTAGTAGGCCGTCTCATCCGCCTGAGAGATACTACGGTTTTCTCATAGATGGGGATAGAGAGGATTGCATCATAGATGATGATGAACCTACTGGCTTCCAGAAGGCCATCCAGAGCGGCGACTCTGTACGATGTCTAGATGCAATGCGGACCGAAATGGAGTCCATGTACACCAACAAAGTATGGACTTTGGACTTTTCTCCAGATGGGGTAAAACCCATAGGATGCAAATGGATCTTCAAGAAAAAGATTGGTGTAGATGGACAGGTTGAAACCTATAAGGCTAGACTTGTTGCAAAGGGTTTTCGTCAAAGACCTGGTTTGGACTATGACGAAACATTTTCTCCTGTGGCTATGCTCAAATCCATTCAGGTCCTTCTTGCTATTTCCGCCTTCCATGATTATGAAATCTGGCAGATGGATGTAAAGACGGCTTTTCTGAATGGAAATTTAGAAGAGTGCGTCTATATGGATCAGCTAGAGGGTTTCAATCAGAGTGGGAGCAGCGGGAAAGTATGCAAGTTGCTTAAGTCCATTTATGGACTAAAGCAGGCATCGCGGAGTTGGAACATCTGTTTTGATGAAACAGTCAAAGAATATGACTTTATCAAAAACCCAGATGAACCGTTCATATATAGTAAAGTTGTAGCAAGAACTGTCGTATTCCTCGTCTTGTACGTGGATGACATTCTATTGATAGGAAATGACATTCCTATGGTACAATCTGTCAAAGGATTCTTGTCACACAGGTTCTCCATGAAAGACCCGGGTGATGCCTCTTACATTCTGGGGATCCGGATCTATCGTGATAGATCCAAGAGGATGTTGGGACTTTCGCAGTCCAGGTATATCGACACTGTACTGAAAAGATTCAGTATGGAAGATTCTAAGCGCGGTAATCTATCGGCTTGTCACGGAATCACCCTATCCAAAGAGATGTCTCCCAAGACTGATTTGGAAGGGAACACATGTCTATTATACCCTACGCTTCTGCGGTAGGCTTTATAATGTATGCGATGTTGTGCACCAGACCAGATGTAGCTTACACACTAAGCGTGGTATGCCGGTATCAGTGAGACCCAGGGGAGAAGCACTGGATAGCAGTAAAGAACATTCTCAAGTACCTGAGGAGGACAAAGGAGATGTTCTTGGTTTACGGCGGAAAAGACCTAAGGATGGAGGCCTATGCTGATTCCGGCTTCCAGAGTGATAAGGACGATTCCAAGTCCATGTCAGGTTATGTCTTTACCCTCAATGGAGGGGCGGTGTGCTGGAAGAGCTCCAAGCAGGACACTATTGCTGACTCGACAATGGAAGCGGAGTATCTAGCTGCTTGCGATGCCGCAAAAGAAGCAGTCTGGATGAAGAAGTTCCTAACAGAACTTCAGGTGGTTCCTACCATTGTTGATCCAATACCTCTGTATTGCGACAACAACGGAGTTATAGCTTTAGCGAAGGAACCAAGGTCCCATCAGAAGTCCAGACACATCTTAAGGCGGTATCACCTGATCAGGGAGATTATTGATCGTTGGGAGATCGAGGTTCGGAGAGTTGCTACTGAAGAGAACATTGCTGATCCATTCACAAAAGCCCTACCTCGGATTCAGTTCGAGAGGCTACTCGAGATCATCGGTCTTCGATATGCCAGTACATGGCCGTAGTACAAGTGGGAGATTGTTAGTGTATATGCCCTAAGGGCCATTATTGTATCATACTAGTTTGTATATTACTTAATGGAAGCTTGGGATATTCACATGTATATAACAGTCTTGCTAAATATGGTAGTATGCTACTTGGTTTTTCTATCTTAATATGTGAGTATACGTATTGATAGAGCTCTTAGGATCTTGCTTGACTACCAGCGTTGTGATGGCAGTCACACTAGTGGAGGCTGGGTAGTCTTCAAGCACATCCTTATTCAGGTCCCTAGTCATAGGATTATCGAGACAGGGCATCGATACTCCGGAGTAGACTAGTGTGTGCGCTTCTCATCCCAGTTGGGGAGATGGTCTGTCCCACAGCCGTCAGTACGTCGTACTGGAGATAGTATGCAGGTGCTCGTTAGGTTACGGGTACACCGGACAAGACTCACAGGGAACTATTGGTTGGTTTTATACCAGTCGTCAGTGAACAGTTCCCAGGTGACATGAGTACAGCATAGTCCGCAGACTTGACACTGCTGCTTCGCCTCGAGTGTGTCCCACTATTCTTAGATTGCTACCCTACCACGGCTCAAAGGAGCCGTGCAAACAGGTAGCAGTTGGGTGCAGTCCCGAGCACTTGGAAGCAGTGGCGGTTAGACAGGATTCGTCTCTCCCGGTATTGGGGGTTGATAACACGCTGTGTCAGAGAGCCATTACGCAAAGTCCCTGGCCAGGGCAAGCGAGATTTTCTTGTAGGTTCCAGTAGTTTCTCAGGGTGTAATGGGCTTCACTCCGACACGACTTATACCGCTATTAGGGGACTGACGCTTGCCGCCCCCTAGGCCTGATATGCGATAGTCTTAGACGAACATACCGGACTGTACGGAGATTGTCACATCAGACTCAGTAGGAGTTCGGATGGGTTTCCTCATCGGCCTTCTTATCGAAATCTACCTGGGGACCGTTACGTACAGCTAGTGCCGCTTGTGGTATGTGGTTAAACCCACTGCCAGCGCAGTAGTCGAGTCTCTAGAGTCCCACACAGAGAGTTTCCCTACTCCAGGAGAAACGATATAGAGGTCGTATGGTTTTACGACAAGGGTTCGGGCGCATACGTGTGTTTACGCACGTACGACATACGGATAATTTTTACTAGTCGGCTTTGGTTTAAGCCAGTTCCTAGTATCCGGTTATTGGATTTATACAGTCTAAAGTTTTTCCGTGTTTTCACGGATGGGAGGGGCGTTCTTGTAATTGCGCGAGAAGCTTCTAGAAGATGGTGACTTGAGGGTTAAGGTGGCATATTCATTAAATGGGATTAGTGACTCATTTGAGTGATTCATCCATGTCATTAATGCATCATAAATGCTTAATGACTCATGGAGATGAATCACCCATTAGATATTTATGGAGCATGGTTGTTAAATCATTTACTTGATTTATCTTGTTATTATTTATGCTTCATATATATTATGAAAGATCATTATCTCATTCCATTCTCTTGCTCACTTTCTCTCTCCTCAAGCTCTCCCTCTTCAAACCCTAATCCTCCCCTCTCATGTGTTGAGTACAAGGATTAGATTAGACTACTTAATCCTTAACCATTCTCTATATCACCTAGGTTGCTTAAATTAGCGAATTAAGAAACCTAGTTACCTCTAGTTTGAGGTGAAGCTTGTAGTAAAGCTCTCGGGTGGATCTTCTACTACTTAGAGAAGGCCGGAGAGGATGTGGAGAACGACCAGACGAAGGACTCGGTTCTACAGGTATAATCACTTTTCATAGTAGTTGTTAACTCCTATGTTTGTTGTTAGTTATTGTTTAAGCAAAGATTCTCGGTTAGTCGATGTTTACACTTTAAACAAGATCGTTTTTCATTATTCCGCCTCCCCGCAAGTCGTGGGGTGTTGTACATCGAATTACACTAGTATCATATACGCTAGTCTACTATGGTGTATCAATGCCCCGTCTCGATACACCTACGACCTGGGACTTTTCAGGACCCGTCTCGATACACCTACGACCAGGGACTTTTCAGGATATGCTTATAAATTACAGATGTCCCACTAGTATGATCTTCATCATAATCACAGTAGTCAAGCCTATATCCTCAGGGCTTTATCAACATGAATGAATGAATAAAAACATGATCAAGTCAACATGTCAGATAAAGTAGAACCAGATAGCATACTATCATGTCGAGCAAGAATGTACACTGAATATATATATATATATATAGACACACACACATGTATAAATACATCCACTATCATATAATGGCCTCTAGGGCATACATATATCTAACAATCTCCCACTTGACTAAGGCCAGTTATTGGCGTATCTCATACCCAACATCTCAAAAAGTCGCTCATGCTGCAGCTGAGGGAGGGCCTTGGTGAGTGGATCTGTGGCGTTATTCTTTGTGTCTACTCTCCTAATCTCGATCTCGCGGCGATCTACAATCTTCCGGATCAAATGAAAGCGCCTCAGGATGTGTCTGGACCGCTAATAGGACCTGGGCTCCTTGGTTAATGCCATAGCCACATTATTATCACAATACAATGGTATTGGATCAATAATGGTTGGAACTACTCCTAGCTCCGAGACGAACTTCTTCATCCAGACGGCTTCCTTGGCGGCATCATTCGCAGCAATGTACTCAGCTTCCATCGTAGAGTCTGCAACGGTATCATGTTTGGAACTCTTCCAACTTACCGCCCTTCCAGAGGGTAAATACAAACCCGGAGATAGATTTGCTGTCGTCCTTATCGCTCTGGAAGCTCGAATCGGTAAAGGCCACCATTCGGAGATCTCTATTACCATACACAAAGAACAATTCTTTAGTCCTTTGCAAGTACTTAAGAATGTTCTTCACAGCTATCCAGTGATTCTCCCCTGGTTGGATTGATACCTGCTTACAACACTAAGTGCATAAGCTACATCTGGGCGTGTACATAACATCACATACATTATAGATCCAACTGCTGAAGCATATGGTATAATGCTCATGCGAGCTCTCTCTTCATCGGTCTTTGGGCAAGAGTCCTTAGAGAGAGTGATCGCATGGCAAGCAGGTAAGGCACCCCGCTTGGAGTCTTCCGTTCTAAACCTTTTTAGGATGGTGTTGATGTATCTGGTTTGGGACAATCCCAATAACCTCTTGGATCTATCCCTGTAGATCCTAATGCCCAGAATTTATGTGGCATCACCTAAGTCCTTCATGGAGAACCTTAGTGATAAGAAAGATTTGACCGACTGTAGCATAGGAATATCATTTCCTATCAGAAGAATGCCATCCATCTACAATGCGAGGAATGTGACAGCTCTCCCTACAGCCTTCTTATAAACACAAGGTTCATCTGGATTTTTGATGAAATCAAACTCTTTGATAACATCATCGAAACAGATGTTCCAACTCCGTGATGCCTGCTTTAACCCATAAATGGATTTAAGCAATCTACATGCTTTCCCGCTGCTCCACTGTCAATGAAGCCCTCTGGCAGATCCATATAAACGCATTCTTCTAAATCTCCATTTAGAAATACCGTTTTAACGTCCATCTGCCTGATTTCATAATCGTAGTTAGCAGCTATAACGAATAGGATTCGAATGGATTTAAGCATGGCTACGGGAGAAAAAGTTTCGTCATAGTCTAAACCTGGTCTTTGACGAAAAACCTTCGCCACAAGTCTTGCCTTATAGGTCTCTACTTGCCCATCTACACCAATCTTTCTTTTAAAGATCCATTTGCACCCCACAGGTTTTACCCCAGGGGGTACAACGTCCAAAGTCCATACTTTGTTGGTGTACATAGACTCCATTTCGGATCTTATGGCATCCAACCACTTCAAAGAGTCTCCACTCGTGATAGCTTGCTGAAAGCTGGTAGGATCATCATCCTCCATGATGCAGTCTTCTCTGTCACCATCAATGAGGAAACCGTAGTACCTCTCCGGTGGGCGAGAAGTCCTACCAGACCTACGAAGTGGTCAAGGTTCCTCAGTTTCTATTGCAATAGCCGGTTCAACCAAGTCGTCATTTGTAGTTTGTGTCTCTAGAACCACTTCTAGATCCACCACATTGCCATCAGTTTCATTTGTGAAAAACTCTTTTTCTAAGAATGTGGCATGCTGAGAAACAAACACCTTTTGTTCCTCCTTGTGGTAGAAAAGATATCCATAAGAATTTCTTAGATATCCCATAAAGTTACACATGATCGACCGTGTCTCGAGTTTGTCCGGATTCTGCTTTTTAACATAGGCCGGGCAACCCCAAATCTTAATTCTCTTAAGATATGGTCTCTTCCCATGCCATATCTCATATGGCGTGGTAGACACGGTTTTGGTTGGGACCCTATTCAGTAGAAATGCTGCAGTCTCCAATGCATGCCCCCAAAATGAGACGGGTAACTCAGCATCACTCATCATGGAATGGACCATATCTAATAGGGTCCGATTCCGTCGTTCTGACACACCGTTGTGCTGTGGTGTGTAAGGAGGAGTGAGCTGAGAGAGAATCCCATTCTCTTTTAGGAAGTTTGCAAATTCTGTACTGAGATACTCTCCACCTCGATCTTATCGAAGCATTTTGATACTCAAGCTGGTATGTTTTTCTACTTCGAGATTATATTCAGTGAATTTCTCGAAAGCTTCGGATTTGTGTTTTAATAAAAATACATGGCCGAATCTTAAGAAATCATCAGTGAAAGTAATGAAGTATGAAAAACCGCCTCTAGCCTGTGTAGATATTGGCCCGCATACATCACTATGTATGAGGCCTAAGAGCTCAGTAGCTCTTTCTCCATGTCCTGCAAACGGAGTTTTGGTCATTTTACCCTTGATACAAGACTGGCAAGTCGCATAAGATTTATATTCAAAAGGGTTTAAACATCCATCTTTGTGTAACTTGTTTAGTCTTGTTTCGTTAATATGACCAAGTCTACAGTGCCAAAGAAAAGCTTAATTTATTTCTGAAAGTTTTCTTTTATTAGTGTGTTGCATGCTGAAAACTGTGTGTTGATTTACGACGTATATCCCGTTATTAAGCGTACCATACCCAACCAACATTTGATTCAGCTGAATGTTCATAACATTGTTCTGCAATACAAAATTATATCCTTCATTGTCTAACAAGGAAACGGATATTATATTACAAAGCATACTAGGTATATAATAACATAGGTTCAAAACTAATATACACCCAGATGGCAACCTCAAGTGATACTCTCCCACTGCAACTGTATATACATTGGAACCATTTCCAACGCGGAGAGTATGGTCACCTGTCTTCAAAACCTTTCTATTTCTCAGCCCCTGCATAGAATTGCAAATGTGAGAACCTGAACCAGTATCTAATACCTAGGAAGCAGAGTTTATTGAAAAACTGTTTTCTGTCACAAACACACCTGAAGCGGAAGCATCCCCATGCTTCTTCTTGAGATCTATGTACTCCTTGCAGTTGCGCTTCCAATGTCCTGTTTTGTGGCAGTGATAACATTCCCCTTTCCCCGATTCTCCAGCTTTGGACTTGTCCTTCCCCTTAACCTTTTTAACTCCACCCCTAGGCTTGGTGGGCTTCTTCTTTATCTTTCCCTTTGCCTTAGCCTTTGGGCGAGAAGAGGAAGATTGCCCAACACTCAAAACAGGAGTTTTCACTGATTTCAGTGTGCTCTCTGCACTCCTTAACATATTAAGGAGTTCAGATAGTTCCTTCTCCATGTTGTGCATGTTGAAGTTAACTATAAATTGAGCAAAGGTGGAGGGGAGGGACTGCAGAATAATATCCGTTTATTTTCATTGTCCATCCAAGGTCCTCAAGCTCTTCTATGAGAGCTATCATCTTCAGAACATGGTCTCCTACTGGTGTGCCAGGGGCCATTCGCATCTGAAACGGTTTTCTTGATGCTTCGTATCGTAATACGCGGGATTGCTCTCCATAAAACTCCTTTGTATGGAGGAATATGGCGTGAACGTCTATATTCTCGTGCTGCTTTTGATGTGTGTTATTCATCGATGAAAGCGCGAGGCATTTGGCCATGGCACAGTCAGCGTCCCATGTCTTGCGGACTTCAATATCCGCAACTGAGGATTTTGGACCTGGGATGGGCGGGGCTGGAGCCGTGAGGACATATGATACCTTATCATAAGTCAAGGCAATGTTAAGATTCCTCAGCCAGTCTTTATAATTGGTCCCATTCAGTTTATTTTTATCTAGTAGAAGCTTGAGTCCTGTCATTGGTATCTGCCATTAAGAGAGAGAAAAGAATACACTCAGCGAAAGCTCTTGCAAAGATCAGATTGGTTATTATCTTATCTAATCGATGTCTCCCACTGCTTTAATCAAGTTTTTCTTTCAAACCTTAAAAGGAAAACTAGCCAGGATTAATTACAGTCTACAACTTCGCTAACCATTCAGTTAGGCCAGTGTCGGTACTTGAGGGAGGTTCCCCGTGCTTTCGCACGGACCAAATTAATATAAACCTCGTCTTCCCAGAGGCGTAGCCCCGTCAACACCTTTCTAGACACCTAATGTGTTAGCTAATTGTAAACTGCAAAACTCTCCTGGGAGCAAGTATTGCCCACAGTGGGAACGGGATCCAACCATCATATGGAAGGTATGCAATCTCATTGCAAATTTCAACTCTTGAAACTCCCGATGTGGTTTTTACCCCTAGCACTCATGACCTTGGCTATGGTCAACAAATCACAAGCACTAGTCAAGTTCAACCCATCATTTCTTGATTAATTAGACCCGTTCACATGACCCTTGGGTAAGGTCAACAAAGTCACATGCCCGTCCCAATTAATCTGCATCACATGCGTTGTAGGAAGACATCACTTAGCTACCGTCCACTACGCCTTGGCTAAGGTCAACAAACGTAGCACGAATACTAAGTACTCTACTTCCTAAAATGACGGAGGGTTGCGGATGATTTTTAAGAAAATCTGTAACACTTTGAACTTGATATCGTCGTAGAATCAAATGGTTTTCAAAAGGAGTGGCTTGAGCTCCGCAATTTTGAAATGTAGCTTTTTCATAAAGAGCCGAGTGGTTTTCAAATCTGATTCTGCAACATCTTTTTAGTTTTATTTTCTTTACATTAATCATATTAATGTAGCCCCATCATTTAAGTCCTTAAGCCAATCACAGAAAAGAAACGAAAATACAACGTACGCTTATGCCATCCACATTCGCCGCAAAGTTCCGTTATGCACCGTTAGGTTACTTAACTAACGGCATACCGGGACGGGACTAGCGCGGGTGTAAAACATAAGCAACGTCTACTATATATCTCATATATAATACAACATTCATCTCAAATATCACATCACAGAATATAGGCAGCAGAAACACGGATTCCACAGTCGCGATGAATAGCCAAGCCCACACCCCTAGACCCCTACGAGAGTGGCAAGCGACCCTACCAATTCTGGAGTTCAGGAGACCCGGTCTCGACACCTCGAGATGGCCTCTCTCTGAACCCCAGAACCCGGTCACTTGTGCTCCCCTCCTTGGGTCTATCCTAATGCAGAAAAGTAAATAATATACAACACTGGTAACATCATCCTCAACCTGGAAGTGCCACAAATAAAAGAATATTATATTACATTTGAATTTTTCATGAATGAAAAGAAAACTCTCATCTCACATCAAACCCCCCGGCTATTCAATCACGACAATCCTACATGTCAAATCTCAGCAACACATAATATCACATATCATCAACGTAAGTAAGTATGCGTACCCCGATTGTCGTTGATGTATAGCAACGAAAACGGCGATATACCACATACTACACTTACGGTCACAGAGAAATAAAATGAAAAACTACAACAATTGGAATCGTAACCACCTTTAGACAACACAAACCCGGAATATCACATATACAAGATTTCATGCCTAACAATGTAAAGCTCGCATTTCGGTCTCATCCATGAAAACACCTTTTCAAAACAAGATGGATAATTCAACAAGATTTCCGATTGTAGCCGAGACCGAACTGCTAGATTTACACACAACAAACAAATTTGTAGATTCCAATTATTGTATCAAGTATTAATAAACTAGGCATAATTAAAACATTCGATCGAACGATTGAACACCCAAAGACTTCTCAAAAAGCTCAACACCTGAGCATTTTTAAAAAATATCAGTAACTGCACAAAATACATAAGGGCCTGCACAAGAAAACACGACCCATAACTCTCCTACTGCGCTGCGGAACCGCCGCAGAAAGGCCACTATAGCCGCGGTTCGTCGGTCGTACGGATGAGTCAGGGGGTCGTATTTCTTGTGGGCCCATAAAATACCCTGCTGAATTTCTTAAGTATTTTTAATTTTAAAAAAACCAGCTTTTAGAAAAATTTCCAAAGAGCACCCCCGGGCATCGTGTTTCGTTCGTTCGAGTGTTTTTAACGCCGTCTAGGTTACCCTAAGGCTCTAGCTTGGCTCTGATACCATGAAGGGGTTCCTATAGCACCACTACAAGGGTTTGGTGGCATCACACATGCCATATTTAAAATTTATATGGTGCTAGAGAAACAAACTTAAGGATCATACTAGAAAAGCTAGGGTAACATAACTATAACATAAACACAAGTAGTAAAAGCTAGGGTTTTGAGAGTACAACCTTTGTAGCTCCCTAAGCTAGACTCCTTGGCTACTTGAGGGTTGGAAAAAGGCTCACTTGAGATCCTCTAGGTCCACGACGATCCACCCGGAGTTCTCTTTGTCCAAGGTTGAAGCTCCACTAGATCAAGAGAAGAAGTAGAAGCTAACACTCTAGACTAATGGGCAAGACTAGTGTAGAATGGTGATGTGGTTTGTTTTCTCACTTCAAAACCCTAACTTGATGACTCTTTTGCTCACAAGTGAAAGCTAGAGAGCAAGAGAGAAAAGAGGAAGAAGAAGATGGCTTGTGAAGAGCTCAAGATAATGATAAGCATATGAATAAAAATGAGAAATGAATATATATATATATTCTCTTTCTCATTCTTAACCATAGTTATAAAATTTCTAGATATTTATTTTGGATCAAAAATGGCCATAGAAATTAAATCATGGTTAAAGTAATGGGTTAGTTCAAGAATAAAATATTAAACCATGATAACAATTTCCATTTCCATTTTTCTTTTCCAAAAGAGAAATATCCATATATTTATAAATGGTGTGAGTCTTATATTGCCACCATCCACTATATCAACAACCATGATAGAATTTTGTATGCATGTATGTGTGCATGCACATCCATATGTGCATGAATGAGAATAAATGAATACATGCATGCATACAACAAAAAGACAAGAAAGGGTTTAAAGTGAGAAACTAATGGTCAATGATAAATCAACACTTGATTTAGCAAACCGGTCATATCACATACGACCCGACCAAAAGCAAACCTCCCGATTAATATACGGTATCTCACACGCGCATTTTAACCGGGTCCACGCGCATATCTCATATGCGCTCCACATCGTTTCGCCTGGACTAGGTAACTCCATTGTGGGACTCTAAGACTCGTCAATACGCCGGCAGTGGGTGATGATCATATCAAGCACCCCCAAGCCGCAAGCAGTCAGATAAATGTAACGGCAACCCGGGTATTGAGCGATCAGAAGAAAATAAGCAAACCTGTCACAACTCCCGTCGAGCCAACCGACAACACTACCGTACAGTACGGTCTCTTCGTCAGATATGATGCATATCGAGTGTAAGGATGGTAACGTCGACCCCAATAACTCAATAAGTCGTGCCGATGAAAGGTCTATAACAGATCGAGAAACTACTGACAACATTTATCAGTAAATCTCAACAGCCCTGGCCAGGGACTTACTGATATAGCCAATCGAGCACAGCACAGCATCAACTCCCAATACCAGGAGAGACGAAACCCCTCCTATCGCTCATCGCCTTCGTGTGTCTCGGGACTGTACCCAACGGCCACCTGTTTGCACGACTCAGAGAACCGTGGTAGGTTGGTAATCAAAGTACAGTGGGAGAACACACAAGACTCTATGACGATCTCGGGTCTACAAACTAACCTGTACCAGTGTCACCTGAGAACTGCTATCCGACGATAGATATAATTCCATATAGGAGTTCTCGGCGGGTCCGTCCAGTGTACCCAGTCACCACTGAGCACCCGTATACGATCTCGAAGTCAAACATCGATGAATGTGGGAACATCCATCGCCCATCATATGGGTCTAGTATCATATACGCTAGTCTACTCTGGTATATCGATGCCCCGTCTCGATACACCTACGACTAGGTTCTTTTCAGGATATGCTTATAAACTACAGATGTCCCACTAGTATGATCTCCATCATAATCGCAGTAGTCAAACCTATATCCTCAGGGCTTTATCAACATGTATGAATGAATAAAAACATGATCAAGTCAACATGTCAGATAACGAAGAACCAGATAGCATACTATCATGTCGAGCAAGAATGTACACTGAATATATATATATATATATGTATAAATACATCCATTATCATATAATAGCTTCTAGGGCATACATATATCCAACAATAACACCCAATCCCAGTTCTCCACCTTTCGTAGACCATATAACAGATTACATATGTGGGATCCTAATCCGGTATCTCATACCTAGGACGTTGAGGATATTGAGAAACAGTTCTTGGTAATGAACACACCCGAAGAATAAGCATCAGCATGGTCATTCCTCGATTGGGTTGCGTAGGAATCCGGATTTTCCCCTATTTCCTGCTCGGATTTATAACAATTATAAGATAGAGCGGAACCAACGTTCCCCAGCTCAGTATAATAAGAAGGTTCGGTCAATGCATCCATATTATTATCATGATTAAGGCATGTTACGGTCGCTACCAGGAGAGAGAGAGAAGAAAACACTCTGCGTATGCTCTTGCAAGATCAGATTGGTTATTATTTTATCTAATCAGGATAGCTCCGACTATTTTTATCAAATCTTTCTTCAAACTCTAAATGGTAAGACTAGCCGGGATTAATTACACCTTACAAGTTCGCCAATCTTTCGGCCAGGCCAATGTTGGTACTTTGAGGGAGGTTCCCCGTGCTTTCGCACGGACCTAATTAAAATAAACCTTATTTTCCCAGGGGCGTAACCCCGTTAACACCTTTCTAGACACCTACTTTGATCGGCTAATCGTCATGTGTAAAACTCTCCCAGGAGTAACTCTTACTCGCAGCGGATATCGGGATCCAACTATCTCATAGAAGGTATGCAATCTCATCGCAAATTTCAACACTTGAAATTCTCGATAATATTTTGCCCCAAGCGATCTATGACCTTGACAAGGTCAACAAACCATAAATCGCATGTCAAGTTCAACCCGTATATTTCTTGATTGGATTAAACCTACCCGCACGACCTTTGACAAGGTCAACAAGGCCGCACGACTACCATAATCCAATCGCATCTCATGCTTAAGCAGATAAGCACTAATTAGCTACCGCGCACTACGCCTTGACACGGTCAACAAACGCAGCACGGATACTAAATAGTCCTTATCTGAAATAACTGAGGACTACGACAGGTTTTTAAGAAAACCTTTTGCATAATGAACTTGATATCGTTGTATAATCGAGTGATTTAGAAAAGGAGTGTTTTTGAGGCTTTTACTAGTTTTGCTAAAGAGGCCACTCCCGATGAAGGGATCTCAGCTCTTTCCTCATCAAATGAGGTGCTGGATATTCAGGAATACCACTATACAAAACAAGAACTAGAGAAGCAATCAAAAATAAAACCGAGTGGGTTGTAGCATCTGCTAGTTTTACTAAAGAGGTCACTCCCGGTGAAGGGATCTCGGCTCTTTCCTCATCGAATGAGGTGCTGGATATTCTACGAGGAATACCGCTATACAAAGTAAGAACTAGAGCTACCAGTTTTTAAAACAGGATTCTACAACATCTTTAGGATTCTTTGTTTTCATCAATGCCACGACCCGAAAAGTACGGAACATGACCGGCACTTGAATTACGAAATGTCTCGAGGCGTACGTAATCTAAGTAAGCCAAAACCCAGAAAATCAAAACCAAAGAAGAGTATAGTGAAGGAAAAACAAATTTAAAACAAGTAATTTTAATCAACATAGGCCGAAGTATGTATTTTTAAAATCTCAAGTATTTTCTGAAAATTTCGGCAGAGTCTCCTTTGTAAATACTGGCCCTAAACGGGATACAACATGAATAGTATACGAAATGAGTAAAAAGGCATCCCCAAGCGGGAGCTAGCTCTTCGTCAATCGACGGTCATAACCAAGCAAGCAATATAATATACAACGCTGAAGGGCGAGGATCAAAACTCAAAAGAAAACTCAAATCAGCCTGAAAACCATAATAATATAACGCGCGACTCTAAGGTCGAAATAATAACAGGCCTGGTTTTCTATCTCTCTCAAATATACAATCTGGTTGATGGAGTTTCTAGATACGACTGAAATAGTAAATAAACAATGGTGGTCATGATGCAAAGAACCCACCTACCAAGGCAATCACCCGGAAGGAACAGTGTGCCACCAAAGCCGCAACGAAACATGTACGGCAAAACCTGCAAGGAACTGTGGCACAATGGGGGTGAGTTTCCAACTCGTGAGTAGAAAACATCTACGAGTAGAAATCGCATGCATAACGCTATCCTAGGTCATATCAGGTAATATCCTCAATAAAATCCTGGTCTAGCTATGTATAGTGTAATACTACATGCTCGTGTCAGTGCCTCAGATAGCAACATATCAGATATATGATGTATGAATGCATTACGAATTTAAACAGAATATATGATGAGTGAGACAACTGTTTTCTTTAATCAATGAGATTTCTATATGTATATCAATCACGTATCATCAATGAACGAAACAAAGAAATCAGTATCAAGCATCGACACAAAACATAAGTCTCAGTATCTCAATATCAAATCATCAATATCTCAAATCTTAAATCTCAATCTCAATTTTCAATATCTCAGGCATCCGTATCATCTACGGGATCGGCCCTCGGGCTCCGGCAGAAAGGATCAGCCCATAACATCAATCTCAAGGCCATGAACGACATCTTCCGGATATCCGCCGTGCCAGGTAAAATCACCGGTAGGTAGTGCTCCCGTGCCAGGCACATCGAATACAACTCGAGCTTCTTGCCCCGGGGTACCATACCGGGCACACCATGTACCCGAGACGGTTCATCCAACTCCTCGAATCGGGTCTCGAAATCCAATGGCAATCATGAAAACTCATGGTGGACGACTCATACATCATGAGAAAACAACAATTTGCATTTTAAAATGATGATACTAAACTTTAATTAAATTCTTGCGGTTTTCCCCCAAATCCAGAAATCTCATGTAAATCCGAAATCATCAAAATCATGATACCAATAAACGGTGAATACCAGCATAAATCTCCATAATACTGCATAACCAATGAATATATGAATGCACCTAATATTATGCAATGAATGCAATATTTAAAATAGCATATGGAAGCTATAACATATTGCGACTATTGTAAGTCGATGTTCAACACCCCAATACTTGTGGGGAGGCGGAAATATGAATAACAATCAAGTTCTATGATCAAACATCGATTAACCGTACGAATCGTTTTCTATACAAGTTTTAACAAAAGCTTTAGAGTTTTAATCTACTATGCGAAGAGATTATACCAAACGGTTCTAGTCCTTCGTCTTGATGTTGTTTACGGCCTCTTTGGATCTCCACGTCCTCTTCGGCTTTCTCCCGTGATAGACGATCCACCCGAGAACCCTAATCCAAGCTATAACCTCTAAACTTGAGGTTACTTAGTTTCTCTAGTTGCTAAATAGAGTAGCTAAGATGATGTAGAGATAGGTTATGGAGTAATTAGTCTTTCCTAATCCTTGTTCTCAACTCATGAGGGGTAGGATTAGGGTTTGGTGAAGGAGATAGAACTTGAAGAGAGAGAGTGAGAAGATGATAATGATAATATTATAATGAATAAAGCTTCTCACTTGATATATATGAAACATAATGAATTAAAAGAAATTAATAAAAAGATAATATTCATCATGTTTCATTAAATCAAGTGGGTGATTCATCATGTGAGTCATTAAGCAATTAATGATGCATTAATGATATGATGAATCACTCACAATGAGTCACTTAATCATTAAATGAAAATGCCACCTCTCTCTTTATGTCACATCCTTCTAGAAGCTTCTCGGAAAATTACGAGAACGCCCCTCTCATCCGTGAAAACACGAAAAAACTTTAGACTGTATAAATCCAATAACCTGATACTAGAATCTGGCTTAAACCAAAGCCGGCTAGTAAAAACTGTCCGAATGTCGTACGTGCGTTCAAGCACGTATGCGTCCGAACCTTTGTCGTAAAACCATACGACCTCTATATCTTTTCGCCTGGGTTTGGGAAATCTCTGTGTGGGACTCTAAAGACTCGACTACTACGCTGGCAGTGGGTTTAACCACAGACCGCAAGCGGCACTAGCTGTACGTAACGGTCCCCAGGTAGTTGTCGATAAGAAAGCTGATGAGGTAACCCATCTGAAATCCTACTGAGCCTGTCTGTGACAATATCCGCGCAGTCCGGTCTGTTCGTCTAAAAGTATCGCATGTATGGTCTAGGGAGGTGGTGGATGTCAGACCCCTAATAACCGTACAAGTCGTGTCGGTATGGCTTTATCACCATCCGAGAATCTACTGATCAACCTATCAGTAATTCTCAATCAGCCCTGGCCAGGGACTTATGGTAATGACCAACCGATCACCGTGCGATATCAACTCCCTATACCGGGAGAGACGAATCCCTAACAGTCACTCACTGCCTCTACGTGGCTCGGGACTGTGCCCAACTGAAACCTGTTTGCACGACTCCTTTGAGCCGTGGTAGGGTAACAATCAAAGCACAGTGGGAACTCACACGAGACAAATAATGACCTTAAGTCAACGGACTATCTGCACACATGTCACCTGAGAACTGCTATCTGACGTTAGGTATAATACCATCCAGTCAGTTCTCGGCGAGTCCTGTCCGGTGTACTCACACCCAGTGAGCATCTGTATACAATCTTAGGTGAACACCACCAATGGATGCGGGACCAATCCATTGCCCCTCGTCAGGGTCTAGATATGTATACACTAGTCTACTCCGGAATATCGATGCCCAATCTCGATACTCCTGCGACCAGGGACATCTAAGGGTGTGCCTATTGACTATCCAGCTCCCACTAGTATGACTGCCATCACAACGCCGGTAGTCAGACAAACACCCTATGGGCTTTATCAACATATATATATAAATACCAAGTAAAATATATTATACGTTAAGACAAAGTCAAACCAAATAGCGTACTATCATATCAAGCAAGACTGTCATGTACATACATATCCCAAGCATCCTATACAATGTAGGCCTCTAGGGCATATATATCCAACAATCTCCCACTTGCACTAAGGCCTATAATTGGCGCAATGAGTACCCACTGTCTCTACCAGATCCAGTTGCTTGCGTACCGCATGCCCAACATCTCAAAAAGCCTCTCGAACTGTACTTAAGGAATGGCCTTGGTGAATGGATCTGCCGTGTTGTCTTTTGTGTCTACTCTCCGTATCTCGATCTCCCGACGATCCACGATCTCCCTAATCAGGTGAAACCGCCTTAAGATATGCCTGGATTTCTGATGGGACCTTGGTTCCTTCGCTAAAACTACAGCGCCATTGTTATCGCAATACAAAGGTATTGGATTGGCAATGGACGGAACCACCTGAAGTTCAGAAATGAACTTCCTTATCCAGACAGCCTCTTTTGCGGCTTCACTAGCAGCTATATACTCAGCCTCCATAGTTGAGTCTGCGACGGTATCTTGTTTGGAACTCTTCCAACTTACCGCCCCTCCATTGAGGGTAAACACAAAACCCGAAATAGATTTAGAATCATCCTTGTCACTTTGGAAGCCGGAGTCGGTAAAAGCCTCTACCTGGAGGTCCTTATTGCCGTAAATCAAGAACATCTCCTTAGTCCTTCTCAGGTACTTGAGAATGTTCTTCACCGCTATCCAATGTTTCTCACCTGGGTCCGATTGATACCTGCTTACTACACTAAGTGCGTAAGCTACATCTGGTCTGGTACATAACATCGCATACATTATTGATCCTACCGCCGAAGCGTAGGGTATAATGCCCATGCGAGCCCTCTCTTCATCAGTCTTTGGAGACATCTCTTTGGAGAGGGTGATTCCGTGACAAGCGGGCATATTGCCGCGTTTGGAATCTTCCATACTAAATCTCTTTAGTATAGTGTCTATATACCTGGACTGTGAAAGTCCCAATATTCTATTAGATCTATCTCGATAGATCTTAATGCCCAGAATGTATGATGCATCTCCCAAGTCTTTCATAGAGAATTTCTGTGACAAGAAGAGCTTTACTGATTGTAGTATAGGGGTATCATTCCCTATCAGTAGTATGTCGTCGACGTATAAAACGAGGAAGACTACTGCTCCTTCTACAATCTTCCTATAAACACATGGTTCATCTATATTTTTGATAAAGTCAAATTCCTTGACTGTTTCATCAAAACAGATGTTCCAACTCCGCGATACTTGCTTTAACCCATAAATGGATTTAAGCAATTTGCACACTCTTCCGCTGCTCCCACTGTCTAAGAAACCTTCTGGTTGATCCATGTAAACACTCACTTCTAGATGTCCATTTAGAAAAGCTGTTTTTACATCCATTTGCCAGATTTCATAGTCATGGAAGGCAGCAATGGCAAGCATGATCCGAATGGATTTAATCATAGCTACTGGCGAAAAAGTTTCATCATAGTCCAATCCTGGTCTTTGACGAAAACCTTTTGCTACTAGTCTAGCTTTGTACGTTTCCACTTGTCCAAATGTACCAATCTTCTTTTTGAAGATCCATTTGCACCCAACTGGTTTTACCCCAGGAGGAGCAACTTCTAAAGTCCATACTTTATTGGTATACATGGATTCCATTTCGGATCTCATTGCATCCAGCCACTTTACTGAGTCGCTACTTGTGATAGCCTGCTGGAAACTAGTAGGCTCATCATCATCGATGATGCAATCCTCTTGATCCCCATCAAGAAGAAAACCATAGTATCTTTCAGGAGGATGAGAAAGCCTACTAGATCTGCGGAGTGGCGTTGGTTCGTCATGTTCTATTGAAATCTGAGATTCTTCTAAGTCCTCGGTTACAGCTTGAGGTTCTGGAATTTCTTCCAGTTCTACCGCGCTCCCACTAATTTCTTTTGCAAGAAATTCGCTTTCTACGAAGACAATGTGACGAGCGACAAACACCTTTTGTTCTTCAGTGTGGTAGACCATGTACCCCCTTGAATGCTTGGGGTATCCTACAAACTTGCACAAAACCGATCGTGCCTCGAGCTTGTCCGGATTATGCTTTTTAACATATACCGGACACCCCCATATCTTGATATACTTGAGATATGGTCTCTTCCCACACCACATTTCATATGGAGTGGTAGGTACAGACTTAGTTGGTACTCTATTTAATAGATATGCGGCTGATTCTAGAGCAAATCCCCAGAAGGAAAGTGGCAACTCAGCACTACTCATCATTGATCGCACCATATCTAATAGCGTGCGATTCCTTCTTTCTGATACACCATTATGCTGAGGTGTATAAGGTGGAGTAAGCTGAGAGAGTATTCCATTTGCTTTCAAGTATTCAAGGAAACTGGTACTTAAGTATTCTCCACCTCGATCAGATCGAAGTGTCTTGATGCTTTTACCAGTTTGTTTCTCTACTTCATTTTTATACTCCTTAAACTTCTCAAAAGCCTCGGATTTATGCTTTATTAAGAACACATGTCCATACCTAGAGAAGTCATCAGTAAAAGTGATGAAGTAGGAGAGACCACTTCGTGCATGTATAGACATCGGACCACATACATCACTGTGTACTAGTCCCAAGAGTTCGGTAGCTCTTTCTCTGTGTCCGGTGAACGGAGATTTGGTTATTTTTCCTTTGATACATGATTGACAAGTTGCATATGATGAATATTCAAACGAATCTAGATATCCATCTTTATGTAACTTAGTCAACCTTGTTTCATTTATATGACCAAGTCTACAATGCCATAGGAAGGCTTGATTCGAATCTTGAGCCTTTCTTTTACGCGTGTTTTGAATATTGAAAATTTGTGGTTAATTAAGTATGTATATGCCGTTTTCCAGTGTGCCAAACCCAATCAGTTCTTGATTTAGGAGAATGTTCATGACATTTCTTTCAAGCACAAAATTATATCCTTTATTAGACAATAAAGATACTGATATAATATTACACAACATACTGGGAATACAAAAACAGTTATACAATACCAAAATGTTTCCACTATTCAACCCTAGGTGATATTCCCCTATTGCAATTGCATCTACATGCATTCCATTGCCCATCCGGAGAGTCATATCACCTGCCCCCAGTACTCTACTATTTCTCAGATCCTGCAAAGAATTACAGATGTGAGAACCAGAACCGGTATCAAGTACCCATGAAGTAGAGTTAACTGAAAGACAATTTTCGATTACGAACACACCTGAAGCAGAAGCAACAACTTGCTTCATGTCCTTGGCTTTGAAGGCCTGACAATCCTTCTTCCAGTGCCCCTGCTTGTGACAATAGAAGCATTCGTTCTTTTCTGCCTTCACCCTTCCTGCCTTGTTCGTTCCCTGCACCTTCTTGACCCCACCCTTCGGTTTGGTGGCTTTCATCTTCTTCTTCCCTTTAGCTTTCGCTTTAGTTTTAGAAGAAGATGATTGGCCAACATACAGAACGGGGGTCTTCTCCTTTTTCAAGGAGGTCTCTGCTACCCTCAACATATTGAGGAGCTTTGGAAGATCCGCTTCCATTTCGTGCATGTTGAAGTTCAGCACGAACTGAGAGAAGGTGTGGGGAAGGGACTGCAAAATTAAGTCGATATACAAATCATTCTCTAGCACGCATCCCAGGTTTGCGAGTTCCTCAATGAGGATGATCATTTTGAGGACGTGCTCTCCAACAGGCGATCCTGGAGCTAACCTCATCTGGAAGAGTTTCCTTGAGGTTTCGTACCTCGCGATACGGGAGTGTTCACCATACAATTCCTTGCAATGGAGGAATATGGATGCAATATCCATACTCTCGTGCTGTTTCTGGAGTTCATTATTCATGGACGCCAGCACGATACACTTAGCTCGCTCACAGTCTAGATCCCAGGTTTTACGAACTTCCTTGTCCACAACTGAGGAATCTGGTCCTGGGATAAGGGGAGGAACAGCGGTGGTAACATATGCAACTTTGTCATAAGTCAGCGCAATATTGACGTTTCTTAGCCAGTCTTTATAGTTCTGCCCGGTTAGTATATTCTTTTCGAGTAATAGTTTTAGTCCAGTCATGGTAGCTGCCAGAGAGAGAGAAAAGAAAACACTCAGCATATGCTCTTGCAAGTTTAGATTGGTTTATTAATTTATCTAAACAGGATGGCTCCCACTGTTTCCTCAAATCCTTCTTCAAAACCTAAAAGAAGAACTAGTCAGGATTTAATCACACGTCACAATACTTGCTTAACCTTTCAGCCAGGCTGGTGTTGGTACTTCGAGGGAGGTTTTCCAACGCTTTCGCGAAGTTCCTTAATTAAAGAACCTCTTTTCCCTGGAGGCGTAGCCCCTCTAACACCTTTCTAGGCACCTACTTGGTTTATAGCATTGATTGCTAAGTGAGAGAAATTCCCGAGAGTAATCCTACTCATCAGTGGGATCGGGATCCAACTATCATTGTATGATGCCCTAGATGGAAGCCACTCTAGTCACCACACTCCAGAAGGTAAGCTAAATCTGCAAGTTTCCTTTATGTTTGAAACTCCCGATGTGATTTTTACCCCAAGCTCTTATAGACCTTGACGTAGGCCAACAAGTCATAAGACGCAAGTCAAGTTCTACCCGTCGTTGTCCTGATCAATTTAAATACATCGTACAAGCCCTTGACGTAGGCCAACAAGGTGTACGTCTGTATTAAACTAATGCATCTATCTATGCAACAAATAGGCACACACACTGCTACCATACACTATGCCTTGACGTAGGCCAACAAGCATAGCATGAATACGATGTGCTGTCTATCTGAAACGACGGAGGGTTACGGCTGGTTTTTGGCAAAAAACCGTTAACGTAATGAACTTGATTTGATCGAAGGAACTAAGATAGCTTTTATTAAAAGAAGTGGTTTAAGCTCCGCATTTAAAATTTGCTTTTTCAAGAAAACCGAGTGGTTTTTAGAAACTGTTCCAACGATTCAGTTTAGGTTTTATTTTCTTTGCATTAATGATAATGCGTCCCATCTTTAACCTATCATTACAGATAACAACGAAAATATGACGTCCTCTTATGCTATCCGCATTCGCCACGGGGTCCCGTCATCACCCGTTAGGTTACTTAACTAACGACAGAGCGGGGGCTGGGCTAGCGCGGGTGTAAAACATAAGTGACGTCTAAATAGCTATCATATATATAGATATTTTACATTCGTCTGACGCAATGATATACATTCCAGAACACAGATAAACAATATTGGATTTGCAAGCAATCTGTATTTCTTTTGAGCCTGCAAGAAAAGACAGATTACACAGTTGTGATGAATAGCCATTACCCCACCCAAGATCCCTACGGGTACGGCAAACTACCCGCCCGGCAGTTTGTGTACCCCACCTTGGATCTGTCCTAGGAGCAAAAACAGTAAAAAGAAATAATACAACGATGGCTACAACCGCAACCTGGATGTGCCCCGCAAAAAAAAATATTACAACTTGTTACATTTACATCAAATGAATTAAAACAATAACCCATCACAAAACCCGGCTAATCACCACAACAGTCCAATACAGTTTATATACACAAACAGTTAAAATCCATTTCAGAAATGTGCAATCCCCTGCCAACTGACATACTAGCAGTTAGGGGAAGTTTACGAACACATTATACAATCACAGATATAATCCAATATGCAAATACTGTACAATTTCGATCGATTAAACATCTTTAATATTTCTCCAAAAACTGCTCTGTAAATCTGAAACCTGAGCAAAATTAAAAATTACCAGAGAATCCCAAATATCACAGAGAACCACCACAAGAAAAATGGTTCCCTGAAACGTCAAAACGGCGGCGGATCCGCGGCGGGAACAGTGCTAGGCGCCGCGGATCCGCGGCTAAGTTGGCGATTCAGGGCCCAAATTTTTTGTGTGTTCTACTGCTATCATTTTAAGCTTTCTGAACAACCCTGAAAAATTTTTGGACTTCATTTAAATTTCGACAGAAACTTGATGTTTTTGGGGTTTTCCGGCTTCGTTTTTCCGTTCGAAATTCGTACAAATTTGCAATAAAGTTAAAACTTGTTTAGCTAGGCTCTGATACCACTGTAAGTCGATGTTCAACACCCCAATACTTGTGGGGAGGCGGAAATATGAATAACAATCAAGTTCTATGATCAAACATCGATTAACCGTACGAATCGTTTGCTATACAAGTTTTAACAAAAGCTTTAGAGTTTTAGTCTACTAAGCGAAGAGATTATACCAAACGGTTCTAGTCCTTCGTCTTGATGTTGTCTACGGCCTCTTTGGATCTCCACGTCCTCTTCGGCTTTCTCCCGTGATAGACGATCCACCCGAGAACCCTAATCCAAGCTATAACCTCTAAACTTGAGGTTACTTAGTTTCTCTAGTTGCTAAATAGAGTAGCTAAGATGATGCAGAGATAGGTTATGGAGTAATTAGTCTTTCCTAATCCTTGTTCTCAACTCATAAGGGGTAGGATTAGGGTTTGGTGAAGGAGAGAGAACTTGAAGAGAGAGAGTGAGAAGATGATAATGATAATATTATAATGAATAAAGCTTCTCACTTGATATATATGAAACATAATGAATTAAAAGAAATTAATAAAAAGATAATATTCATCATGTTTCATTAAATCAAGTGGGTGATTCATCATGTGAGTCATTAAGCAATTAATGATGCATTAATGATATGATGAATCACTCACAATGAGTCACATAATCATTAAATGAAAATGCCACCTCTCTCTTTATGTCACATCCTTCTAGAAGCTTCTCGGAAAATTACGAGAACGCCCCTCTCATCCGTAAAAACACGGAAAAACTTTAGACTGTATAAATCCAATAACCTGATACTAGAATCTGGCTTAAACCAAAGCCGGCTAGTAAAAACTGTCCGAATGTCGTACGTGCGTTCAAGCACGTATGCGTCCGAACCTTTGTCGTAAAACCATACGACCTCTATATCTTTTCGCCTGGGTTTGGGAAATCTCTGTGTGGGACTCTAAAGACTCGACTACTACGCTGGCAGTGGGTTTAACCACAGACCGCAAGCGGCACTAGCTGTACGTAACGGTCCCCAAGTAGTTGTCGATAAGAAAGCTGATGAGGTAACCCATCTGAAATCCTACTGAGCCTGTCTGTGACAATATCCGCACAGTCCGGTCTGTTCGTCTAAGAGTATCGCATGTATGGTCTAGGGAGGTGGTGGATGTCAGACCCCTAATAACCGTACAAGTCGTGTCGGTATGGCTTTATCACCATCCGAGAATCTACTGATCAACCTATCAGTAATTCTCAATCAGCCCTGGCCAGGGACTTATGGTAATGACCAACCGATCACCGTGCGATATCAACTCCCTATACCGGGAGAGACGAATCCCTAACAGTCACTCACTGCCTCCACGTGGCTCGGGACTGTGCCCAACTGAAACCTGTTTGCACGACTCCTTTGAGCCGTGGTAGGGTAACAATCAAAGCACAGTGGGAACTCACACGAGACAAATGATGACCTTAAGTCAACGGACTATCTGCACACATGTCACCTGAGAACTGCTATCTGACGTTAGGTATAATACCATCCAGTCAGTTCTCGGCGAGTCCTGTCCGGTGTACTCACACCCAGTGAGCATCTGTATACAATCTTAGGTGAACACCACCAATGGATGCGGGACCAATCCATTGCCTCTCGTCAGGGTCTAGATATGTATACACTAGTCTACTCCGGAGTATCGATGCCCAATCTCGATACTCCTGAGACCAGGGACATCTAAGGGTGTGCCTATTGACTATCCAGCTCCCACTAGTATGACTGCCATCACAACGCCGGTAGTCAGACAAACACCCTATGGGCTTTATCAACATATATATATATAAATACCAAGTAAAATATATTATACGTTAAGACAAAGTCAAACCAAATAGCGTACTATCATATCAAGCAAGACTGTCATGTACATACATATCCCAAGCATCCTATACAATGTAGGCCTCTAGGGCATATATATCCAACAACTATCAGTTATCAAGCTATGTCAATGAAAATGTATTTTCTAAAGTGTACGTGACATGGCAATTACCGATGATGATGTGTGTGAGCCGGCAAGTGTACGTGGAACATACGCATCAACGGTAATGGTGCTGGTGTCCTGACAGCATGATATCTGTAATGGTATATGAAATCACAATATAAGCATGCATTGCGAAGCGAACAACAATAATGTGCGGGAGCTGAATGATAAACACAATGATAACTAATCTGCATTTAATATAAATATAAGTCTTATAGTAGTGCCATTTGAAATAACACGAATCGTGGTGTTTTGAAAATAAGGGCTACGGTGTTTTTAAGAAAAGTTATGTCCTTTGAAATATCCGTAGAATCCCTCGGCCTATCTTTTAAAATACCCATGATTCGTTAGTTTTTGAAATAGGTAGGAATCGAATCTAGTCTAACAACTACACTAAACTATAGGGCTGAGCTAACAGGCTAAACGAAAGGTAAGGAAACCGCCTAACATCTGAGTCGATACACATATATATTTATATATATATAATAGTCGGTGATCCCGACTCAATAGTATCATATATGATACAATATCTATAATATGACATCCTCAAGTCAAGAGTGCGGATCTATCATCAATATATAGCTCGTACGTAAATCCGTCGTACGGCATCCCAAATCTGGGTACGGGCCAAATATCACATTCATCACATTATTCATCTGGTATCCTCTTTATCAAAGATCATAATCCTGGGTACTGATCTACGTCTAGTACAATACTGATACCAATCTAAGTAAATGCATGCGTGTGTATGAAAACACCATGTTAAAGGACCTGCTAAAATATCATGTCGTACCTCAAATACGAACCCTGTCATATCACCGATCTCACGGTCTGAAATCCAATCTCATCGACTCATCTCCAATCCCAAGTACTATTCTCATAATCCAGTATATGTACACATAGTCCCATACCCATATGAATACATATACACATATCCACATATACGCACATATAAAAGAATGAATGTAAGCAAGTGTGTGTGCGTGTGTGGGTGCAAAAACTACTCTAGGGTTTCGCAAGTAACACTACAAATCCATGAACACATAACCATATCCTGAATATCATAAACCACACACATATATATCCATTATATAAGCTATATTACGAACTGCGGGTGTGCTATACGCCATCCACCCGACTTCTCCCCGTAGATATAAATCTACTCACCTGGTCCTCGCTCGCCGGTGCCGACGTTGCCACGCGCTTGCTTGTCGTCTCGAAGTCCACATGGGGGTACCTATATATCATAACGCATCGTATCGCATTAAAACCCAATTCGAAATCGAAATGGCATACGAAAACCAAATCGACACGCGTATCACGCATAGGTCAAAACCTATCGCCCACGCATGCAAGAATAGCCAAACCAACCCTCGATGTCGATGTACAAACGTCAAACCATCGAGAGAAACCCAAAAACACCCATTTACACATTCACAAACACTCATTATAATATGAAATAGGTTGCAATTCACAAAAACCTCAAACTCACTTTAAAAGCTATTTTTCAGAAAATCTAGTAAGCAAAATTAACTGTTTTAGTACAAAACTCGATATTTAAACAAATCTAGCGGCCACAATATCCACTAAATATCATAACTAAGTCATATAAACCATTTCTATAATTTATTCTCATCAATTTGCATAAATTACAATTTCCTAGTTTGCAAAAATACCGATTTTAACTCTTTTTAAAGTAAAATCCATAATTTTACAATTAAGCTTGGTTTTGTTAGTTATATGTATGCCCTAGACGCCATTACTATACATGAGATGTATATTGTACTGGATGCTTGGACATATATAGGGAGGACTTTCTTGCTCGACATGATAGTATGCTATCTGGTTACTCTTTACCTTAACGTGTATACTGATTGTCTCTCTGTTACATGTTGGTAAAGCCCTTAGGATGTATACTTGACTACCTGGACTATGATGCGGATCATACTAGTGGGGACATGGTAGTCCATAAGTACATCCTTCAAGGTCCCTAGTCGTGGGTGTATCGAGATAGGGTATCGATATACCAGAGTAGACTAGTGTATAGCTTCTCGACCCATATTGATGGGCGATGGATGATCCCATATCCATTGGTGTTTGACATCAGAGATGATATACGGGTGCTCAGTGGAGACTGGGTACATTGGACGGACTCGCCGAGAACTCCCAGATGGTATTATACCTTATGTAAGATGGCAGTTCTCTGGTGACACTGGTACAGGTTAGTCTGTAGACCCGAGATCGTCATAGAGTCTTGTATGATTCCCACTGTGCTTTGGTTTCCACCTTACCACGTCCAAGAAGGTGTGCAAAACGGTGGTTTTTAGGTACAGTCCCGATTCACATGGAGGCGATGAGCGATAAGAGGGGTTTCGTCTCTCCCGGTATTGGGGGTTGATGTTGCGCTATGCTCGATTGGCCATAACAGGGAAGTCCCTGGCCAGGGCTGGTTTAGAGATTTACTGGTAAGTGTTACCAGTAGTTTCTCGACCCGTTATGAGCCTCATATCGGCATGACTTATCGGTTATTGGGGTCTGACGTTTACCACACCTAGACTTGATATGCGACATATCAGACGAGGAGACCGGACTGTACGGTAGTATCACTGTCAGGCTTTTTGCAGGAGTTGGAGCGGGCTTACTTGCTGATCTTCTGATCGCTCAATACCCGGGTAGCCGTTCGTCCAGCTAGTACTGCTGACGGCTTGTGGGTGCTTGATATGATCATCACCAACTGCCGGCGTATTGATGAGTCTTTAGAGTCCTACATAGAGGTTGTACTGGCTCAGGCAAAACGAAATAGGAGCGCATATGTGATATGTGCGGGACCGAGAATAATGCGTGTATGCGATACCGTATTCTATTCTCGCGAGTATGTGTCGATCGGTTATATGCGATATAACCAAGTTATCGAATCAAGGGTTGATTCGATAAGTCGATACATTGGATATTAGTCGGTTATATGTGATATAACCGGATTATTAAGTCAAGTGTTGATTTAATGATTTAGTGTATAATTGTATATGTGATATACTAATTTACATTAACTAAGATTGGTTCACTTAAGCATTTATTTTTTTCTCACTTGTGCACAAGTTAATATATATATGATATATATTTATTAGTGTGCAAATTGTATCATGGTTGTTGATACAACTATCATGGGTGTAGAAGACTTATACCATACTAATTATATTTGTTAGGTTTTTATATTTAAATTAATTCTAAAACAAATGGATAATGAGCACAAATGCATGAAGCTTCATGAAGCTTATGTTGCATTGACTTAGTCCACTAGTTTTGTTTTACTTAAAATATTAGTTAACCTAACCACTATGATTACCCATGGTAATGTCTCTACATGAGTTAGTATATGATACTCACTCACCATGGTTAGCTTCACTCTCTCTCTTGATCATTCTTCATTCTCATTTTTGAGCTCATCTTCTTCCTCCTTGATTTTCTTTCTAGGGTTTGAAAAACAGAGAGAACCAAAGTGAAAAAAGAAATTCTAAAGTCTACCCATTTCCTATCTCACCATCCTCTACTAGACTAGCACTTTAGTTTAGGGTGTTTGCTTCACTAATTCTTAAGTTGGTGAAGTAGAAGCTTGAGTCCGTATTTTCCTCGACGTAGATCATCTTCGGCCTCGAAGACTTCAAGCAATACCGTTGCAACTTTCTCATGGAGCCGTCCGAGAGTCCGGGAGCACGTGACCGCAGCGAAGGGACTAGAACAAGGAGCTTTAGAAGTGAAGGACCGATCTACAAAGGTTGTATTTCGTATTCACTTAGTGTAAATGTGATTTACTTGCATGTGAAACCCTAATTTTCTAGCAACGATCTTGTTTAGAGTTATTCGGCACGGCTAAAATTTTAATCCGGCATGGTTGATGCCTTGTAGTACCTCATTAGAGTGCCTAGTAACCCTATAGTGGTATCAGAGCCTAGCTAGAGTATTAGGCGATGTGTTTACGAAGTTAAAACTCCGATCGAACCCGGAATCGACAAAGTAAACCCCTCTCTGGAAAATTTTTCAAAACTGGGATTTTTCTGGATTAAAAATGCTTAAAAAAATCTGCAGGCAAATTATAAGGGAAACTGTGCAAAAGGACAATGTTTGGCGCCCAAAGCGCCGTGGAACCGCGGCACGAGCAGGCTCCCGCGGCGGTTCCGCGGCCATATGGTGACGTCACACTTATCTTTTTGCACAGTAATGTTCCTATTTTAATTTCATGATGTTTATGAGTATTTTTAACCTGACTCAAGTGTTGAGTATTCTCGGGTTTATTTTGTATTCGTTGATTCGATCGGAATATTTAATTTCGTTTTGTTTTCCGGATATTTAGAAAATATTAAAAAGTTCGAATGGATATCAATAACTCACATTTTCCCGACCCGGAAAATTTCCAAGTGTTGGATTTTTCCGACTGTTTAAGAACGTCTAGATCGTGCAAGTTACGTGATGGACCCTCTACAAGACAACAAACCTTAACTCGATTATGTGACCGTCTTGAACTGCCTTTTGAACCTTAGGGTTTGGGGAAGTACGGCGTGCCACATGTGAGGCGTTGGCTTGACCCTTCTACGGCTGGACCATTGGTACTGTGGCATGTGATGGATGTTTTTAAACTCCCCTCAAGTGTTGAGAACTATTTCGGAAAACTTGGGAGTTTGATCATTCGATCGGAAAGTTTAACATTGTCTATTTATCTGGAATGTGATACAATATTTGGAATCCACAAGTAGTTATGAGATAACTAATTTGGATGTTATAAACATAGCAGTTTAGTCTCAAATGATCGGTTGCCACGGAATTTTGATGCGATCAAAAGTCCGTTGCAATCACGTTGCGTACGCGGATACTCGCCGGGTAAACTTAATAGACAGCCATGCCCCATAGCCCCGACCATGTGACTGTAGGAGAACCCCGTCGCCAAAAGCATCCGTTCGGGTGCTCGTGGCAGCGGTGTTCCGCCTTAGTGCACTTCGTCGACGGCATCCGGGGGTGCGGCCGTCTACTAAAGTTTGCGACGAGCATTCGATCAGCATATCGGGAATCTTGTTGAATTGCTCGACTAGATATTGAAAAGTATTTTCGATATAGAGACTAAAATTCGGGGTTTATAACTGTTAGGCATGCGATGTCTAAGGAGGTTACGGATTCCAACTGTTGTAGTTTTACACTTTCTTTTCTGCGACCGTAAGTGAAATATGTGATATCGCCGGTTTCGTTGCTATATGTCAACGACAATTGGGATGCGCATATTTACTTACGTTGATGACATGTGATGTTATGTGTTGCTGGATATGTTATATTGGATCGTCGCGTTTTGAATAGCCGGGGTTTTTTTTATGTGAGATGAGAGTTTTTATTTTCATTCATGTAAAATTAAATGTATGTAAAATTCTTTTATTGGGGCACTTCCGGGATAAGGTTGATGTCACCATTTGTATATTATTTACTTTTCCATACTAAGATAGACCCAAGGAGGGGAGCACAAGTAACCGGGTTCTAGAGTCCAGTGGGAGACCAACTCGGGGAGTCGAGTTCGGGTCTCCTAACTCTAGAATTGGAAGGGTTGCTTGCCGCTCTTGTAGGGGTCTAGGGGTGTGGGTTTGGCTATTCATCGCGACCGTGGAATCCGTGTTTTATAGAGGCTCAAAATAAAACACGAACGTCTTAGTATATCCAATATTTCATATGTTTCTTCTGCTGCGATATCTGTGATGTGATCATTTGATATGTTGTGATAAATACTGTATATAGTATATATGATATATTATATAGACGTTACTTATGTTTTACACCCGTGCTAGCCCTGCACCGCTCTACCGTTAGTTACCTAACCTAACGGTGCACGAGGGGACATCGAGGCGGATGCGGATGGCATAAGTGTACGTCGTATTTATCTGTGATGTTTAGGTGATTTACATGATGGGATTTCATTAATATGATTAATGAAAGAAAAGAAACCTAAAAGATGTTGTGGAATCGAATTTTAAAAAACAGGTAGCTACAGTTCTTGCTTTGCATCGCGGTGTTCCTTGTAGAACATCTTGCACCTTATTCGATAAGGAAAGGGCCGAAATCCCTTCACCGGGAGTGACCCCTTTAGCAATGACGGGCAGATGCTACACCCCTCGGTTTTGTCTTTTGATTGCTTTTCTAGTTCTTGCTTTGCATAGTGATATATGTGATATGTCCTGCAGCTCATTCGACGAGGAAAGAGCCGAGATCCCTTCACCGGGAGTGACCTCTTTAGCAAAACTATTAAAAGCCTCAAAAACCCTCCATTTTAAAATCATTTGATTCTACAACGATATCAAGTTCATTACGCAATAGGTTTTCAGAAAAAACTGTCGTAGCCCTCCGTCATTTCAGATAAGTCCTACTTAGTATTCCTGCTGCGTTTGTTGGCCTTTGTCAAGGCGTAGTGTGCAGTAGCTGACTAGTGCTTATCTGCTTATGCATATGATCCAGATTGGGTTAGGGTAGTCGTACGACCTTGTTGGCCTTTGTCAAGGGTCGTGCGGGTGGGTTTAATTCAATCAAGAAATGACGGGTTGAACTTGACTAGCATCCTATGGTTTGTTGGCCTTTGTCAAGGTCATAGGAGGTTAGGGGCAAAATTATCGGGAATTTCAAGTGTTGAAATTTGCAATGAGATTGCATACCTTCTATGAGATAGTTGGATCCCGATACACACTGCGAGTAATTGTTACTCCTGGGAGAGTTTTACACATTACAATTAGCCGATCTAGTAGGTGTCTAGAAAGGTGTCAACGGGGTTACGCCTCTGGGAAAACGAGGTTTACTTTAATTAGGTCTGTGCGAAAGCACGGGGAACCTCCCTCAAAGTACTGACACTGGCCTAGCTGGAAGATTGGCGAAGTTGTAGAGTGTAATTAATCCCGGCTAGTCTTTCCTTTTAGGGTTTGAAGGAAGATTTGATAAAAAAAGTGGGAGCCATCCTGATTAGATAAAATAATAACCAATCTGATCTTGCAAGTGCGCAGGCAGAGTGTTTTCTTCTCTCTCTCTCCAGGTAGCGACCATGGCACGCCTTAATCAAGATAATAATACGGATGTATTGACCGAACCCGCTTGTTATACCGTGCTAGGGGAACGTTGGTCCTACTCCAACTTATAATTGTTATAAGACAGAGCAGGAAATTAGGGAATACCAGAATTCCCGTGCCGCCCAAACGAAGAAAGTGCATGCTGATGCATCTTCTTCGGGTATGTTCATTATAGAGAACTGTTTCTCAGTATCCTTTACGTCCTGGGTATGAGATACCGGATCAGGATCCCGCATATGTAATCTATTACATGGGCTACAGATAGGTAGAGAACTGAGAACGGGTGATAAGTTTCATAAGATAGAAAACGGTACAAGTGTTGCAGCCAAGTCTGTTGGTCACTATCACCCTGTATTACCAGAATACATTGATTCTGAACAAATGTCATTAGATACTGAACATGATATACAACATCATATCAGTCTCTTTATTCGTAAAGAAGGATATAATTTTGTATTGTTGGATAATGTTTTGAACATTTCCTATATCAAGAGTTGATCGGTCCAGGCACGTTATCTAAAAGCATTGACGTTCTAAATCAAACTACAGTTCTTAGTATACAGAACACATACAAGAGAAAGAGTTCAGAAATGAACGAATCCTTCTTGAGGTATTGTAGACTAGATCATATCAATGCGACCCGACTAGCTAAAGTTACATATAGATGCATATTTAATTTAGTTTGAATTTACATCTTGTGAAACTTGCCGGTCATGTCACAGAGATAAGATGACCATAGCTCCATTTATTAGAAATAGAGAAAGAGTTAATGAACTCTTGGGATGATACATACTGATGTATGAAGGTCCCCTGTCTACACATACCAAGACTGGTCCTTTGTACTTCATTACATTCTCTGATAATCTCTGAAGATTCAGACATATGTTCCTGTTGAAACACAAGTCCGAACATTTTGAGATATTCACAGAATATAAGTCAGAAGTAGAGAACCAAAACGGGTATAAGTATTATGTCCTATGATGCGATCAAGGAGGAGAATACTTCAGCACGGAATTCCTGGATTATTCTAAAGGAGAATGAGATTCTCTCTCAGCATTATTCCTCCGTATACACCACAGCACGTCGGTGTATCGGGGCAGAGCAATCACACCCTATGTGATAAGGTGTGCTCTATGATGAGTACTACTGAGTTACCTATTTCCTTTTAGCTGGTTATGCACTTGTGAAGTTGCGTACCTATTGAATAGGGTTCCGATCGAATCAGTTGCCTACCACTTCATATGAGATATGGAAAGGGAAGAGCCCATATCTTAAGTTTGTTAAGATTTGGGGTTGTCCGGCCTATGTCTAAAAGGGAAATCCGGACAAGCTCGAGGCAAAATCAGTTCTGTAGAAGTTTGTTGGATATCCCAAGCATCCGCAAGGGAATATCTTCTACCAAACCGAGGAACAAAAGATGTTTTGTTTCTCAGCATGCCACCTTTGTGAAAGGGAATTTCTTGTGAAGAAATTAGTGGACATGAGGTAGAACTTGAAAGAGTTCCAGCTATACAAACTGCAGCTGATGATTTGGTAGAACCAAAGGATTCAATAGTTTCCAACGAATCTCAGCCTCTCCGCCGATCTAGCAGGGTTCCTTACCCACCTGAAAGATACTTTGGTTTCTCTATGACAGTGGGAACGAGGACTGCATCATGAGATGATGACCCAACTAGTTTCGAGCTGGCCATCAGGAGTGGGACTCTATAAGAATGGCTGGATGCTTAAAGATCTGAGATGGAATCCTTATACACCAACAAAGTATGGACTTTGGTTTCTTTATCTGAAGGGTTAAATCCCCATCAGGAGCAAGTATATCTTGAGAAGATTACTTGGTGTACATGGAATAGTTGAGACTTTCAAAGCAAGACTTGTTGAAGGTTTGCATCATTGACCAGGTATGGATTATGATGAAACCTTTTCTAAGTAGCTATGCTTAAGTCCATCCAGATCCTACTTGCCATGGCTACATACCATGACTACGATATCTGGCGGTTGGGTGTCATGACTGCTTTTCTAAATAATGTTTTAGAAGAGAGAGTCTATAAGTATACAGTCAGAGGGCTTCGTAGACAGTGGGAGCAGCGGAAACGTGTGCAAGATGTTTTATGTGATGAAGCAGGCATCGCGGAGTTGGAACGTCTGTTTTGATGTGGTATTCAAAGAGTTTGACTTCATCAAAATGGTAGATGAACCTTGTATATACAAAAATGTAGTAGGGAGTATGATAGTGATCCTTGCAGAGTACATGGATGACATACTCTTGATGGGGAAGGAGTTTCCTATGCTACGCTCGGTCAATCTCCGCTTATCACAATGATTCTCCATATAGGATCGAAGTGATACCTACTAAATCCTGGGATTAAGATCTATGAGATAGATCTAATTGGATGTTAGGATACTCACTAGTTGTAGTAAGATGGTATCAATTGATCCTGGGGAGAATCACTGGAAAGGTTCCAGGGTGATAAGGACGACTGAATGTCAGTGGCTGGCATTGTCTTTACCCTCAGAGGAGGGACGGTATGCTGGAAGAGTTCCAAGCTAGATACCGTGACATTCTAGACGATAAAGGCTAGATACATCGCTACCAAAGATGCTACCAAAGAGGAAGTCTGGGTGTATATTAGTTCATGAGATGAACTTCGTTCCTACCATTATGTGACAATGGAGTTGTGGCTTATGCCTAGGAACGCCCGTCCCATCAGTGATCCAGACATATTCTAAAGCAGTGTCACCTGATCATGGAGATGGTTGATCTCCAAGGGATCGAGGTTAGGAGAGTAGACTCGGAGGACAACTCGGCGGATCCACTCACAAAGGCCTTTTCCCAAAGAGAGACTAGTTATGGGATGGTTGAGTATGAGATACTTCAACCACTGTTATCAGATGGCCCTAGTGCAAGTGGGAGATTGTTAGTTATATGTATGCCCTAGAGGCCATTACTATACATGAGATGTATATTGTAGTGGATGCTTGGACATATATAGCGAGGACTTTCTTGCTCGACATGATAGTATGCTATCTGGTTACTCTTTACCTTAACGTGTATACTGATTGTCTCTCTGTTACATGTTGGTAAAGCCCTTAGGATGTGTACTTGACTACCTGGACTATGATGTGGATCATACTAGTGGGGACATGGCAGTCCATAAGTACATCCTTCAAGGTCCCTAGTCGTGGGTGTATCGAGACGGGGCATCGATATACCAGAGTAGACTAGCGTATAGCTTCTCGACCCATATTGATGGGGGATGGATGATCCCATATCCATTGGTGTTTGACATCAGAGATGATATACGGGTGCTCAGTAGAGACTGGGTACACTGGACGGACTCGCCGAGAACTCCCAGATGGTATTATACCTTACGTCATATGGCAGTTCTCTGGTGACACTGGTACGGGTTAGTCTGTAGACCCGAGATCGTCATAGAGTCTTGTGTGATTCCCACTGTGCATTGATTTCCACCTTACCACGTCCAAGAGGGCGTGCAAAACGGTGGTTTTTGGGTACAGTCCCGAGTCACATGGAGGCAATGAGCGATAGGAGTGGTTTCGTCTCTCCCGGTATTGGGGGTTGATGTTGCGCTATGCTCGATTGGCCATAACAGGGAAGTCCCTGGCCAGGGTTGGTTTAGAGATTTACCGGTAAGTGTTACCAGTAGTTTCTCGACCCGTTATGAGCCTTATATCGGCATGACTTATCGGTTATTTGGGTCTGACGTTTACCACCCCTAGACTTGATATGCGACATATCAGACGAGGAGACCGGACTGTACGGTAGTGTCACTGTTAGGCTTTTTCCAGGAGTTGGAGCGGGCTTGCTTGCTGATCAGTCGAAAATACTGCATTTTTAACACGGCAATTTCCCTATCATTTGCACTCAGCTAGAAGTGTTCGGCATTCATATAACACATATTAGCAAATCAGTCGTTAAATATCAGATTGCATGTGTTAGACTTTAAAACCGGCATTTCTAGGGAAATTGACTATATTTTATGGCATCGCATCATCCCTGTATTGCGCAACACTTGTGTCGAGATTTGTGCAGGAAATTCCAAAAGAAAAGCCCAAAAGAGCTGATCGAAAATACGCCAACTCAATGATTTCAGATCTGGTAGTGATACAGAATGCTAAACAAAATTAAACATATCAGAACAAGGCCCATGAGACAGCCCAAACAAGTACCAGAAGAACCAAGCCACAAAGTGTTAGTTGTATGTATGCCCTAGAGGCCAGTATTGTACAGATGATGTATATTATATTGGATGCTTGGACATATATAGAGATGACTTTCTTGCTCGATATGATAGTATGCTATCTGGTTGCTCTTTATCTTAACATGTATACTAGTTTCTTTAAAATGTCTTATAGTTACATGTTGGTAAAGCCCTTAGGATGAGTACTTGAGTACCTGGACTATGATGCAGATCATACTAGTGGGGACATGGTAGTCCATAAGTACATCCTTCAAGGTCCCTAGTCGTGGGTGTATCGAGACGGGGCATCGATACACCAGTGTAGATGTCACGACCCGAAAGTACGGAACATGACCGGCACTTAAACTACGAACGTCTCGAGGCGTACGTAATCTAAGTAAACCGAAAACCCAGAAATCCAAACCAAGAAAAGTAGTAGAGTGCAGGAAAAACCAACTTAAAGCAAGTAATTTCAATAGCATAAGCCGAATTATGCGGTTTTTAAAACATCAAAAATTTACTGAAAATTTCGGCAGAGTCTCCTTTGTAAATACTGGCCCCCAACGGGATACAACATGAATAGTATACGAAATCAAGAAAAAGGCATCCCCAAGCGGGAGCTAGCTCTTCGTCAATCGACGGTCACAACCACACAAGCAATAAATATACCACGCCAACGGCGAGGATCAAAAACTCAAAAGGGAACTCAAAACCACCAGAAATATAACGAGCGACTCTAAGGTCGAAAGAATAAACAACACTGGTCTCTATCTCAATAAATACATGTTTGGTTGATGGAACTTCTAGATACAACAGAATAATGATATACAAGATATAAGGATGGGTGAGATACAAATAACCCACCTACTAGCAAGCCACCCGGAATGGAAATAGTGCCAGCAAAGCCGTAATGAAACCTGTACGGCAAACCTGCAAGAAACTGGGGCACAACGGGGGTGAGTTGCCAACTCGTGAATAGAAAAACATCTACGCACAGAAATCGCATAAATAACGCAACCTAGGTTAATGATCATAATATATCCTCAAATATAAGTATAACAGGCAGCCTATAACAATGACTAGGGTAATATCTAACCCGAGTATAATTTCATGTGCCCGTGTCAGTGCCTCAGGTAGCAATATATCATATGAGTGAGGTATGAATGCATGAAACAGAATACATGTAAATGAAGAAACTGTTTTCATAAATTAGTGAGATTTCCTTCGTATTTTTAAACTGAGGTATCATAATGAAATCAGTATCAACAGTGTCTAGCATCGACACAAAACATAAATCTCACTGTCTCGAAATATCAATGTCTCAAGCTCAATATCTAGGCCGCCGTCAGTCCGGACCGGCCCCTACCATCCATCTCAAGACCACGACGGTATCCTCCGGATATCCGACGCGTCGGGTAATATCACCGGTAGGTAGTGCTCCCCAGCCAGGCTCAACGTCAACACCACATTCCTCTTGCCCCGGGGTACCATACCGGGCCCACCATGTACCCGTGACGGTTCCTCCACTCCTCGACACGGATCTCCAAAACCACATCAAACTCATGGTGGACGACACTTTACATCACTAGAAAACCGCAACATTTTATATTTTAAAAGATCATAAGTTGTAAATTTTGCGGCTTTCCCAGAAATCCAGAAATATCATAAATCTCAAGAAATCATCACAAGTGCATATGTCAATGATAATGAACTAGGCATGAACAACTGAATAACAGTATGCATGAAGTGGTAGGTAATAACTACAATGTCTAATATGGCATATAAGGGAAGTACACTAATATCGTGTCAAAACTACCAGCTAACAATCTAAGTCAAGCAATTATATTCTCTAAAGTGTACGTGACATGGCAATTACCGATGAAGATGTGTGTGAGCCGGCAAGTAGGTGTACGTGGTACATACGCATCATCGGTAATAGTGCTGGTGTCCTAACAGCATGATATCAATAATGGAATATGCAGCAAAATAAATATGCGAGGCGGAGCGAACAGCAATAATGTGCGGGAGCTGAATACTAGACACAACGATAACTAATCTGCAATAATCTAATATAAGTCCTACGAATGGTGCCTTTTGAAATAACACGAATCATGGGGTTTTGAAAATAGGGGCTACGGTGTTTTTATGAAAAGATACGTCGTTTTTGAAATATCCGTAGATTCCCTTGAGCTGTCTTTAAAAATGCCCACGATTCGTTAGTTTTTGAAATAGGTAAGAAGTCTAATCTAATCTAACAACTACACTAAACTATACGGCTGAACTAACAAGCTGAACTACAGGTAAGGAAACCGCCTATCATCTGAGTCGATACATATACATACCTGTATATGTATAGTCGGTGATCCGCCTCAATAATATCATATCCGATACCATATCTATAATCAGGCATCCCAAGTCAAGAGTGCGGATCAATCATCAATATAGCTCGTACGTAAATCCGTCGTACGGCATCCCAATCTGGGTACGGGTCAATATCACATTCATCATACTATTCACCTGGTATCCTCTTTATCAAATATCATGATCGGGGTACTGATCTACGTCTAGTACCATACTGATACCGCCTACGTAAGCATGGACGTGTGTGAAACACTACGTCAAGGACCCGCTACAACGTCATGTCGTATCTAAGATACGAACCCTGCTATATCACCGATCTCACGGCCTCGATCCAATCTCATCGACTCAGCTCAACCCCAAGTATCATCCTCAATCCGTATGTGAACACATAGTCCCATACCCATGTGAACACATAACTATAAAGAAGCCCATGAGCACATATCAATAGGAATGTATGCAAGTATGTATGTGTGTATGTGTGTGTAACACTACCCTAGGGTTCGCAACACTAAAGTAATCCAACACACCAATATCCATCCTAAGCATCGTTATAATTCCCAAATAACATATAAAAATTGTTGGTGTGTATACGCATCCGTATACACCACCACGGACTGCGGGGGTGCTATACGCCATCCACCCGACTTCTCCCCGTAGATATAAATCTACTCACCTGGTCCTCGCTAGCCGGTGCCGACGTCGCCACGCGCTTGCTTGTCGTCTCGAAGTCTACATGGGGGTACCTACATATCATAACGCACCATATCTCATTAAAATCCGACTCATGATCAAAACGACGCACGAATCCCACATAGGTCAAAACCTATGGTTGCTTTCACAAATCAACCCAAAAACCCTCGACGTCGGCGTACAAACGCCAAACCATCGAGAAAAACCCAAATACACTCATTTGCACATTCACGAACACTAATTTTAATATAAAATAGCTTAAAATTCCCAAAAACCCCAATTTCACTTAAAAGGTCGTTTTTCCGAAAATCTAGCAAGCACAATTCGCCGTTTGTACAAAACATGATGTTTAAATGAATGTAGCGGCCAATATACTTATCAAATATCTTAAATAAGTCATAGAAAAAAATTTCCGGAATTTAATCTCATTAAATTCCAAAAACCCTAATATTCTAGTTTACAAAATACCCTTTTTACAATTTCATAGCAAAAATGCACAAACTACAATTTAGGTTGGATTTCCATGAACTAAAGTGTTAAACTACACTTAATAAAGTTAATAATATGATAAAAACCCTAACCATATTTTAATTCTCAATTTAACACAATATTTACAAAAACTAGTTTGCAATTTTAACCAATTTCGACCATTTTAGATGCAACAATTTACAAATTATCTTTTAGATTAGGTTTAACATGTCTTAACATGCTAACTACACCATGCAACCTTAAACAAGTGACAACAACCCTATTGAATTTAAAACCCTAACTTTTCAATTCAAACTCCTTCTCTTTAGATTTCCAAACTTGCAATTAAACCACATTTAAGCACCTAATAAGATACATTAAGGAATTTAACCCAACAATTGAACAATAGGTTAGGATTTATACCTTAAAACCATCTTGAGATCAACATGTAACTAGACCTCCAAATTGAAATCTTTGCACCAAGATCCATGCTTAAAGAGATAAGATCAAATGGGTAGGGCTTTGATTTGCATTTTAGCTTTGATTTTTGATGGAAATGGGTGAATTTTTTGATGGAAAATGAGAGGAGAAGAGGGAGGGAGGGGCTGCTGTTTTGGGCTGAGAATTTTCGGCCAGAAATGGGTGAGGGGAGAGAGAGGGAGGTGAGGAAAATGCAAGGGAGGAAAGTCAAGGTCAAGGTAAGGTCAAAGTCTAACTACTTTATCTATTTTCTAATCTTTTCTTTTATTTCTTTTTCCTTTGCAAACCAAGTGGGGAAAAAGTGAGGGCTGCTGAATTTGGCTAAGGGGAGGGGTAAGTGGGGGTGTGTGGGTGTGGGCACGGGTGTGGGGTGATGAAAAATGATAAATACAATACCCCAAACATCCATTTACGCTAAAAAAAGCCTTTTTTCTTCAATAATTTCTAAACCGTTTTGGCAAATGATTTCGTTCCAAAAACCACATGATAAATTTTTATTTAATGTTTTATGATGCACAAAATTTGTTTCAACTCATTCCAATTCGTAATTTTCCCTAATTAAATGTATTAGTGACGGCTTAAAATAATAATAAAATAATATTTTTTTCAGAAAATTTGAAATTTCACCAGCGGCTCAATAAACACCAAATAATAGCAATTACATAGCTAGAATATGTATATTTAATTTTAATAATAAGATATTTGTATTTTGACTTTTTACAGAAAACCCTCTCATTCTACCGATTTTCCGAAATTTCACCGAAACGATTTTCAAAACGCTACAGTAGACTAGCGTATACGCTTCTCGACCCATGAGATGGGCGATGGATGATCCCATATCCATTGGTGTTTGACATCAGAGATGGTATACGGGTGCTCAGTGGAGACTGGGTACACTGGACGGACTCGCCGAGAACTCCCAGATGGTATTATACCTCACGTCAGATGACAGTTCTCAGGTGACACTTGTACAGGTTAGTCTGTAGACCCGAGATCGTTATAGAGTCTTGTGTGATTCCCACTGTGCTTTGATCTCCACCTTACCACGTCCATGAGGGCGTGCAAAACGGTGGTTTTTGGGTACAGTCCCGAGTCACATGGAGGCAATGAGCGATAGGAGGGGTTTCGTCTCTCCCGGTATTGGGGGTTGATGTTGTACTGTGCTCGATTGGCCATAACAGGGAAGTCCCTGGCCATGGCTGATTCAGAGATTTGCTGGTAAGTGTTACCAGTAGTTTCTCGACCCGTTATGAGCCTCACATCGGCACGACTTATCGGTTATTGTGGTCTGACGTTTACCACCCCTAGACTTGATATGCGATATATCAGACGAGGAGACCGGACTGTACGGGAAGTGTTGCCGATCGGCTCGACGGGAGTTGTAGCAGGTTCGCTTGTTCTCTTCTGATCGCTCAATACCTGGGTGGCCGTTACGTTTAGCTGACCGCTTGCGGCTTGGGGGTGCTTGATATGATCATCACCCACTGCCGGCGTATTGACGAGTCTCAGAGTCCCACAATGGAGTTTCCTAGTCCAGGCGAAACGTTGTGGTGCGCGTATGCGATATGCGCATGGACCCGATTAAAATGCGCGTATAGGATACCGTGTATTGATCGGGCGGCTTGCTTTTGGTGGGGTCATATGTGATATGGCCGGATTGATAAATCAAGTGTTGATTTATCATTTAACCATTAGATTTTCACTAGAAATCCTTTCTTGTTTTCATATGGATGTATGGATGCATGTATGCATTTCTTTTTGTTTCATGCACATATGGATGTGCATGCACACATACATACATACATCAACTATCATGGTTGATTATACATAGAAAATGGTGGATATATAAGACTCACACCATGGTTTATATTATGGATATTTATTTGTATTTTTACAAAATCAAAAGAAAAGAGAAAAAAAGGTGAATGATTGGTTTTCTTCTACACTCTTCTCTTGACCTAACCATTTTCACCTACCATTTAACCATGATTTATCTTCCTCTTCTCTTTTAACTAAGATGAAATAAATATCCATATCTATTAACCATGGTTGGAAATGAGAAAGGAAAATATATATACTTATGTTTTTCTTTTTCTTGAGGAGATTTATTTTCTTCTCTTCTTCATAATATCCATCATCTTCTTCAACCTTGAGCTTATGCTTTCTTGAATTTTCAAGTGAGCAAAATATTCATCAAAATAGGATTTTGAAGTGAGAAACAGAACCACAACACCATTCTACACAAGTCTAGCCCACTTGTATAAAGTGTTAGCTTCGATTTTCATTCTTGATCTTGCGAAGTTGTTATCTTGGACAAAGCGGACTCCGGGTGGATCATCGGTGACCTCGAGGAGTTCAAGCGGAGTCTTTTCAAACCCCAAGTAGCCGAGGAGTCTAGCGTAGGGAGCTACAAAGGTTGTACTCTCTAAACCCTAGCCTTTCTTTCATATGATGATGTGATATTTTTTGAAACCCTAATTTTCTAGGATCGATCCGATGTTTGTTAACTTAGCACCTTAAAGACTCCACCTTTAGTTCATTTCCAAATCCTTCATGTGGTGCTAGGCTAACCTTTCACTGGTATCAGAGCCGACCTAGAACATTAGGCGGCCTTTTTACGAAGTTAAAACTCCAATCGAATCGAAAATACGAAATTTTGGGTGCTCTCTGGACTTTTTTCAAAATCTGGTTATTTTCAGAATTAAAAATATGCAAAAAATTCAGCAGGTAAATATAAGAGTTACTGTAAAAAACGAGAGCATGAACAGTTAAAACGACCGCGGTACCGTGGCAATAGCCTTCTTAGGCCGCTTTTCCGCGGCCATTCTGTTGAGTCATGGTCTGGTTTTTCTACAGTAATTCATTACTCTGCTTGTTTGTGTTTTTGGAGTATTTTTAATCTGAATTTGGTACAATAAATTCTGGAGATGTTTTTGGACTCGTCGGTTCGATCGGAATTTTGATTTCGTGACTTTTCCGGGTAAATCTAGAGAGTATTGAAGTGTTCGAACGACTATCATTTGCTCACTTTTCACGGGGTTTAAAATCTTTCGGAAATACATGCAAGTTTGTTTGTGGTGGACCCTCTAGAAGACAACAAACCTTAACTCGATTATGTGACCGTCTTGAACTGCCTTTTGAACCTTAGGGTTTGGGGCAGTACGGCGTGCCACATGTGAGGCGTTGGCTTGACCCTTCTACGGCTGGACCGCTACCACCGTGTCACACTCCGGGTTTTTAAACTCCGCTCAAGTGTTGAGCTTTAGTGAATCTTGGGCATTTGATCGTTCGTTCGAAAACTTTAATACTGTCTAATTATCTGGAATGTGATGCAATGTCTGGAATTCATATTATAAGACATGAAATACGAGGTATGTGATACTTCACATTTACGATGTCTAAAGAGAATGTGGATTCCAGATATTGCAGTTTTACACTTTCTTTTCTGTGACCGTAAGTATAGTATGTCGATATCGCCGGTTTCGTTGCTATACGTCAACGACAATTGGGATACGCATACTTACTTACGTTGATGATATGTGATTTTATGTGTTGCTGAGATATGATGTGCAGGATTGTTGCGATTGAATAGCCGGGTTTTTTTTATGTGAGATGAGAGTTTTATATTTTCATTCATGTAAATTCAAATGTAATGTAATATTATTTAATTTGGGGCACTTCCGGGTTGAGGTTGTGTCACCTGTGTTGTATATTATTTACTTTTCCGCATTAGGATGGACCCAAGGAGGGGAGCACAGGTGACCGGGTTCAGGGGTTCAGTGGGAGGCCATCTCGAGGAGTCGAGACCGGGTCTCCTAAACTCCAGAATTGGTAGGGTCGCTTGCCGCTCTCATAGGGGTCCAGGGTGTGGGCTTGGCTATTTATCGCGACTGTGGAATCCGTATTTTCTATTTTGGCTAAATACTAAATACAGACGTCCTAGTATATCCCACATTATATCTATGTTTCTGCTGCGATATCTGTGATGTGATCATTTGATATGTTCTGATGGATACAGTATATAGTATATATGATATTTTATATAGGCGTTACTTATGTTTTACACCCGCACTAGCCCTGCCCTGCTCTGTCGTTAGTTACCTAACCTAACGGTGCACGAGGGGACATCGAGGCGAATGCGGATGGCATAAGTGTACGTCATATTTATCTGTGATGTTTAGGTGACTTAAATGATGGGACTTCATTAATGTGATTAATGAAAGAAAAGAAACCTAAAAGATGTTGTAGAATCAAAATTTTTAAAAAGGGTAGCTACAGTTTTGCTTTGCATAGAGGTATATATGATATACCCTGCACCTTATTCGATGAGGAAAGGGCCGAGATCCCTTCACCGGGAGTGACCCCTTTAGCAATAACTGGCAGATGCTACAACACTCGGTTTGTTTTTGATTGCTTTTGGAGTTTTGCTTTGCATAGCGGTATATATGATATACCCTACACCTCATTCGACGAGGAAAGGGCCGATGATCCCTTCACCGGGAGTGACCCCTTTAGCAAAACTAATAAAAGCCTCGAAATCACTCCATTTCAAAATTCACATGATTCTACGACGATATCAAGTTCATTACGCAATAGGTTTTCAGAAAAACCTGCCGTAGCCCTCCGTCATTTCAGATAAGAACTGTTTAGTATTCGTGCTGCGTTTGTTGGCCTTTGTCAAGGCGTAGTGTGCGGTAGCTGAATAGTGCTTATCTGCTTATGCATGTGATGCAGATTGTTTCAGGGTAGTCGTACGACCTTGTTGGCCTTTGTCAAGGGTCGTGCGGGTGGGTTTGATTCAATCAAGAAATGACGGGTTGAACTTGACTAGCATCCTATGATTTGTTGGCCTTTGTCAAGGTCATAGGACGCTAGGGGCAAAATATTATCGGGAATTTCAAGTGTTGAAATTTGCAATGAGATTGCATACCTTCTATGAGATAGTTGGATCCCGATACCTACTGCGAGTAAGAGTTACTCCTGGGAGAGTTTTACACATTACAATTAGCCGATCAAGTAGGTGTCTAGAAAGGTGTTAACGGGGTTACGCCTCTTGGAAAACGAGGTTTGCTTTAATTAGGTCCGTGCAAAAGCACGGGGAACCTCCCTCAAAGTACCGACACTGGCCTGGCTGAAAGATTGGCGAAGTTGTAGGGTGTAATTAATCCCGGCTAGTCTTTCCTTTTAGGGTTTGAAGGAAGATTTGATAAAAACCAGTGGGAGCCATCCTGATTAGATAAGATAATAACCAATCTGATCTTGCAAGAGCATACGCTAAAGTGTTTTCTTCTCTCTCTCTCCAGGTAGCGACCATGTCATGCCTTACACAAGATAATAAAATGGATGTATTGACCGAACCCGCATGTTATACTGTGCAGGGGAACGTTGGACCCGTTCTATCTTATAAGTGTTATAAGACTGAACAGGAAACAGGAGAATATCTGGATTCTCATGCCACCCGAATGAAGAAAGTACATGTTGATGCATTTTCTTCGGGTGTGTTCGTTACAGAGAACTGTTTCTCCATTTGCCCTACGTCCTGGGTATTAGATACCGGGTCAGGATCCCATATATGTAATCAGTTACATGGGCTTAGAAAAGGTAGAGAACTTGGAGAAGGTGATAAAGACATTAGAGTTGGAAATGGTGCAATTGTTGCAGCTAAGACTGTCGGGGAATATCACCTTGCATTACCAACTGGTAATACATTGGTTCCGAATGAATGCTATTACATGCCGAACCTGATATGCAACATTATATCGGTTTCTTTGTTGAGTAAAGAGAGATATAATTTTGTATTACAGGATAATGTTATGAACATATTCCGTAACCATGAGTTGGTTGGATCAGGCATGTTATGTAATGGCATTTATGTTCTAAATCAATCAACAGTTCTGAGCATAACAAACACACACAAGAGGAAGAGTTCAGAAATGAACGAATCCTTCTTGTGGCATTGTAGACTCGGTCATATAAATGCGACACGACTGGCTAAGTTGCATAAGGATGGATATTTGAATCCGTTTGAATTTTCATCTTATGACACTTGCCAGTCATGTCTCAAAGGTAAGATGACCAAAACTCCGTTTACGGGACACGGAGAAAGAGTTACTGAACTCTTGGGACTGATACATAGTGATGTATGCGGTCCCATGTCTACACATGCCAGGGATGGTTCATCGTACTTCATTACATTCACTGACGATCTCTCTAGATTCGGATATGTGTTCCTGATGAAACACAAATCAGAAGCTTTTGAGAAATTTAGAGAATACAAACAAGAAGTCAAAAACCAAACCGGAAAAAGTATTAAAATCCTTCGATCTGATCGAGGAGGTGAATACTTGAGCAATGAATTCCTGGACTTCCTAAAAGAGAATGGGATTCTCTCTCAGCTAACTCCTCCATATACACCACAGCACAACAGTGTATCGGAGCGGAGGAACCGCACCCTATTAAATATGGTGCGCTCTATGATGAGTATAGCTGAGTTACCTATTTCCTTCTGGGGATATGCGCTGGAAACAGCAGCATGCCTATTGAATCAAGTTCCAACTAAGTCTGTACCTACGACACCATATGAGATATGGAGTGGGAAGAGACTATGTCTTAAACGAGTTAAGATATGGGGTTGGCCGGCCTATGTCAAGAGGAAAAATCCGGGTAAACTCGAGGCGCGGTCTGTTCTATGCAAGTTTGTGGGATATCCCAAACATTCACATGGATATCTTTTCTACCATACAGAGGAACAAAAAGTGTTTGTTTCTCGACATGCCACCTTTTTGGAAAAGGAATTTCTTGCAAAAGAAATTAGTGGCGATAAGGTAGAACTGGAAGAAATTCCGGCTACACAAACTCAAACTGAAGATTTAGTGGAACCAGAGGATTCAGTAGCTCCCAACGAACTTCAGCCTCTCCGCTGATCTAGTAGGGTTCCTCGCCAACCTGAGAGATACTACAGTTTTCTCATGGATGGTGGGAGCGAGGATTGCATCATGGAGGATGATGACCCAACTAGCTTCGAGCAGGCCATCACGAGTAGGGACTCAGTGAAATGGCTGGATGCTATGCGATCCGAAATCGAATCCATGTACACCAATAAAGTATGGACTTTGGAAGTTGCTCCTGAAGGGGTAAAACCCATTGGGAGCAAATGGATTTTCAAGAAAAAACTTGGTGTAGATGGGAAAGTGGGGACTTTCAAAGCTAGACTTGTTGCAAAGGGTTTTCGTCAAAGACCAGGTGTGGACTATGACGAAACCTTTTCTCCAGTGGCTATGCTTAAATCCATCCGGATCATGCTTGCCATCGCTGCATATCATGACTACGAAATCTGGAAAATGGATGTTAAGACCGCCTTTCTAAACGGTGATTTAGAAGAGTGCGTGTACATGACTCAGCCAGAGGGCTTCATAGACAGTGGGAGTAGCGGGAAGGTGTGCAAGCTGCTTAAATCCATTTATGGATTAAAGCAAGCATCGCGGAGTTGGAACATCTGCTTTGACGTCGTTATCAAAGAGTTTGATTTCGTCAAAACCCCAGATGAACCTTGTATCTACAAGAAGGTAGCAGAGAGTAAGGTTGTCTTCCTCGTATTGTACGTGGACGACATACTCTTGATAGGAAATGATATTCCTATGCTGCAATCGGTCAAGCTCTTCTTATCACAAAGATTCTCAATGAAAGATCTTGGTGATGCCTCCTGCATATTGGGAATTAGGATCTATAGAGATAGATCCAAACGGATATTGGGATTGTCCCAATCGAGGTACATTGACTCCATACTAAAGAGGTTTAGTATGGAAGAATCCAAGCGTGGGAACTTGCCCACGATCTCTGGAGTCACTCTCTCCAAAGAGATGTCTCCCAAGACTGATTTGGAGAGAGCTCGCATGCAAGGGATACCCTATGCTTCGGCTGTAGGCTCTATCATGTACGCGATGCTATGTACCAGACCCGATGTAGCATACTCACTAAGTGTAGTGAGCAGGTATCAAGCTGATCCTGGAGAGAGTCACTGGACAGCTGTGAAGAGCATTCTCAAGTACTTACGAAGGACTAAAGAGATGCTCTTGGTGTATGGTAACGGAGAACTCCAAGTGGAGTCCTTTACCGATTCGAGCTTCCAGAGTGATAACAACGGCTCTAAGTCGCAGTCGGGATTTGTCTTTACCCTTTACGGAGGGGTGGTTAGCTGGAAGAGTTCCAAGCAGGAAACCGTGGCAGACTCGACGATGGAGGCTGAATACATCGCTGCCAACGATGCTGCCAAAGAAGCTGTCTGGATCAAGAAGTTCATTACTGAACTTGGAGTGGTTCCATCCATTGAGCATCCAATACCTTTGTATTGCGATAACAATGGAGCGGTGGCTTTGGCCAAGGAACCCAGGTCCCATCAGCGATCCAGGCATATTCTGAGGCGGTATCACCTGATCCGGGAGATAGTTGATCGCCGGGAGATCGAGGTCAGGAGGGTTGACATGAAGAACAACACGGCGGATCCACTCACGAAGGCCATTCCCCAGATACAGTTTGAGAGACTCTTCGGGATGCTTGGTATGCGATACTACAGCAGCTGGCCCTAGTGCAAGTGGGAGATTGTTAGTTGTATGTATGCCCTAGAGGCCAGTATTGTACAGATGATGTATATTATATTGGATGCTTGGACATATATAGAGATGACTTTTTTGCTCGATATGATAGTATGCTATCTGGTTGCTCTTTATCTTAACATGTATACTAGTCTCTTTAAACTGTCTTATAGTTACATGTTGGTAATGCCCTTAGGATGAGTACTTGAGTACCTGGACTATGATGCAGATCATACTAGTGGGGACATGGTAATGTAAGTCCATGTCACGCACCCCACTAACTTGCGGGGAGGCGGAATATATGAAAAACGATTATCAAAGCTTCGTAACACGGACTTTAGCGCATGAATCGTAATCTAAACCATTGCTAACGATATACTAGAGGTTTAACTACTCGGTACCGGAGTTATACCTCACGTTACATGTCCTTCGGGTCTTCATCGCTGTCCTCCACTCCTCGTAGGCTCCTTGGAACATCGGCAACTTCACGGCCTCCTCGAATCAAAGACGATCCACCCGAAAGCTTCTACGCCAAGCTTAATCTCAAACTTGAGATAACTAGGTTGCTTAAAGTGCTAATCTAAGCTACCTAGAGGATATAGAGTGAGGTTATGAATGTTTTAGTCTATCTAACCCTTGATCTCAACACATGAGAGGTTAGGGTTAGGGTTTCAAGAGAGAGTGAGCTTGAGGAGAGAGAAGGAGAAGATGAGAATGAGAACAAAAATCCTTCTCACTTGAATATATGATACATAATGAATTATCAAATAATATTAATTAATTGATTATTCACCTGTTTCATTTAATCAAGGAGAGTGATTCATCATGTGAGTCATTAGATCATTAATGAAGCATTAATGATATGATGAATCATATAAATGAGTCACACAAAGTAATCATGAAAAAGCCACCTCAACCCCTCATGTCACCACTCTTCTAGAACCTTCTCGACAAATTACGAGAACGCCCCTCCAATCCATGAAAACACGGAAAAACTTTAGACTGTATAAATCCAATAACCTTATACTAGAATCTGGCTTAAACCAAAGCCGGCTAGTATAAACTGTCCGAAAAGTCGTACGTGCGAAAACACACGTATACATCCGAACGCTCGTCGTAAAACCATACGACCTCTATATCGTTTCACCTGGAGCAGGGAAACTCTCTGTGTGGGACTCTAAAGACTCGAAACTACGCTGGCAGTGGGTTTAACCACAGACCGCAAGCGGCACTAGCTGTACGTAACAGTCCCCAGGTAGATGTCGATAAGAAGGCCGATGAGGTAAATCATCCGAACTCCCACTGAGCCTGATGCGACAATCTTCGTACAGTCCGGTCTGTTCGTCTAAGACTATCGCATATCAAGCCTAGGGGGTGGCAAGCGTCAGTCCCCTAATAGCTGTATAGGTCGTGTTGGAGCGAAGCCCATTACACCCTGAGAAGCTACTGGAACCTACCAGTATATCTCGTTTGCCCTGGCCAGGGACTTTGTGTAATGGCTCTCTGACACATCGCGATATCATCTCCCAATACCGGGAGAGACGAATCCTATCTAACCGCCACTGCCTCCAAGTGCTCGGGACTGCACCCAACTGCTACCTGTTTGCACGACTCCTTTGAGCCGTTGTAGGGTAGCAATCTAAAAACAGTGGGACACACTCGAGGCGAAGCAGCAGTGTCAAGTCTGCGGACTATGCTGTACTCATGTCACCTGGGAACTGACAACTGACGATGGGTATAATACCAACCAATCAGTTCCTCGGCGAGTCCTGTCCGGTGTACCCGTAACCTAACGAGCACCTGTATACTATCTCCAGTACGGCGTACTGATGGCTGTGGGACAGACCATTTCCCCAACTGGGATGAGAAGCGTATACACTTAGTCTACTCTGGAATATCGATGCCCTATCTCGATAATCCAACGACCAGGGACCTGTATAGGATGTTGCTTACAGACTACCCAGCCCCCACTAGTGTGACTGCCATCACGACGCTGGTAATCAAGCAAAGATCCTATAGGCTCTACTAATATGTATAAGTGATACGTTACAAGAAACATATGCACATATTAAAGTAGACTCAAACCAAGTAGCATACTACCATGTTTAGCAAGACTGTTATATACAACTGTGAATATCCCAAGCTTCCATTAAGTAATATACATGCTAGTATGATACAATAATGGCCCCTAGGGCATATACACTAACAATCTCCCACTTGCACTAGGTCCATGAGCTGGCATATCGTAGACCTATCATCTCGAATAGCCTCTCGAACTACGTCTGAGGAATGGCCTTTGTGAATGGATCAGCAATGTTATCCTCCGTCTTTACTCTCTTCACCTCGATCTCCCGGCGATCTATGATCTCCCTGATCAGGTGATACTGCCTTAAGATGTGTCTCGACTTCTGATGGGACCTGGGTTCCTTTGCTAAAGCAATAGCGCCGTTGTTGTCACAATACAGAGATATTGGATCAACACTGGTAGGAACCACCTGAAGTTCTGTGAGGAACTTCTTCATCCAGACTGCTTCTTTTGCGGCATCGCAAGCAGCTATGTACTCTGCTTCCATCGTTGAGTCTGCAACGGTCTCCTGCTTGGAACTCTTCCAACAGACCGCCCCTCCATTGAGGGTAAAGACATAACCCGACATGGACTTAGAGTCATCTTTGTCACTCTGGAAGCCGGAGTCGGCAAAGGCCTCCATCTGAAGGTCTTTTCCGCCATATACCAAGAACATCTCCTTAGTCCTCCTCAGGTACTTGAGAATGTTCTTTACTGCTATCCAGTGATTCTCTCCTGGGTTTGCTTGATACCGGCTTACTACACTTAATGCGCATGCTACATCTGGTCTGGTACATAACATTGCATACATTATAGAGCCAACCGCAGAAGCGTATGGTATAATCGACATGCGATCCCTTTCCAAATCAGTCTTGGGAGACATATCTTTTGAGAGGGTGATTCCGTGACAAACCGGTAGGTTACCGCGCTTAGAATCTTCCATACTGAATCTCTTCACTATGGTGTCTATGTACCTGGACTGTGAAAATCCCAATATCCTCTTTGATCTATCACGACAGATCCGGATCCCCAGAATGTAGGTGGCATCACCCAAGTCTTTCATGGAGAATTTATGTGACAAGAATCTTTTGACTGACTGTAATATAGGAATATCATTTCCTATTAGGAGAATGTCATCCACATACAAGACGAGGAATACTACAGCTCTCCCTACAATCTTACTGTATATGCATGGTTCATCTGGATTTTTGATAAAGTCAAATTCTTTGACAGCATCATCAAAACAGATGTTCCAACAACGCGATGCCTGCTTTAGTCCATAAATGGACTTAAGAAGCTTGCATACTTTACCGCTGCTCCCACTCTGAATGAATCCTTCTGGCTGATCCATATAGACGCTTTCTTCCAAATTACCATTTAGAAAGGCCGTCTTTATGTCCATCTGCCAGATTTCATAATCGTGGAAGGCAGCAATAGCAAGAAGGACCCGAATAGATTTAAGCATAGCCACTGGAGAAAAGGTTTCGTCGTAGTCCAAACCAGGTCTTTGACGGAAACCCTTTGCAACAAGACTAGCCTTATAGGTTTCAACCTGTCTATCTACACCAATCTTCTTTTTGAAGATCCATTTGCATCCTACGGGTTTTACCCCATCTGGAGCAATGTCCAAAGTCCATACTTTGTTGGTGTACATGGACTCCATTTCGGTCCGCATTGCATCCAGCCATTTTACTGAGTCACCGCTCTGAATGGCTTGCTGGAAGCTAGTAGGCTCATCATAGTCAATTGTGCAATCCTCTCTATCCCCGTCAATGAGAAAACCGTAGTATCTCTCGGGTGGATGAGATTGCCTACTACTCCTGCGGAGTGGCGTTGGGATGTCCCTTTCTTCTGAAACCTCTGGTTCTACCATACTTTCAGCAACAGTTTGTGGTTCTGGAATTTCTTCCAGTTCTATTGCGCTCCCACTTTTCTGATTTTCCAAAAATTCAGTTTCCAAGAAGCAGGCATGAAGAGAAACAAAGACCTTTTGTTCCTCTGCGTAATAGAAATAATATCCCTTAGAGTTCTTTGGATATCCCATAAATTTGCATTTTACTGAGCGTGCCTCGAGCTTGTCCGTATGCTGCTTCTTTACAAAAGCTGGACATCCCCATGTCTTAAGATACTTAAGACTAGATTTCTTCCCACTCCACATCTGATATGGTATGGTAGACACAGTCTTGGTTGGAACTCGGTTCAAAAGATATGCAGCTGATTCTAGTGCATATCCCCAGAATGATCGCGGTAACTCAGCGTCACTCATCATGGAACGAACCATATCCAATAGGGTTCGATTCCTCCTTTCTGATACACCGTTATGTTGTGGTGTGTATGGAGGAGTAAGCTGAGAGAGAATTCCATTCTCTTTTAAGTAACCCAGGAACTCGGCACTTAAGTATTCACCACCTCGATCAGATCTCAGTGTCTTTATACTTTTGTCTGTTTGTTTTTCCACTTCATTCTTGTATTCTTGGAATTTCTCAAAAGCCTCGGATTTATGCTTCATCAAGAAGACATGTCCATACCTAGAGAAATCATCTGTGAAAGTAATGAAGTAGGAATAACCACCTCGCGCATGTGTAGACATCGGACCGCACACGTCACTGTGTACGAGTCCTAAGAGCTCGCTTGCTCTTACTCCGTGTCCAGTGAACGGTGTTTTTGTCATCTTTCCCATGAGACAAGATTCACAAGTAGCATAAGATTGATATTCGAACGGATTCAAATATCCTTCTTTATGTAACTTAGTCAACCTCCTCTCATTGATGTGACCTAGTCTACAATGCCATAAGAAAGCCTGATTTGTTTCCGGAGACTTTCTTTTAAGTGTGTTCTGGACACTGAAAATCTGAGCTTGATTTAATACGTATATTCCGTTTTCTAATGTACCTGACCCAATCAAATCTTGATTTAGGTGGATGTGAACCACATCTCTTGTAAAAGCAAAATCATATCCTTCCTTAGAAAGTAAGGGTACGGATATGATATTACAAGTCGTACCTGGTACATAAAAACAGTTACGCAGAATCAATATCTGCCCAGTTGTCATTCCAAGATGATATTCCTCTACGGATTCAGCGTTCATGCTCATTCCGTTAGCAACTGTGAGGGTCATATCACCTATCCCGATAACCCTACGATTTCTCAGAGCCTGTAATGAATTACAGATGTGAGTTCCTGATCCGGTATCCAATACCCAGGAAGTAGGGTTAACTGACATACAGTTCTCAATCATAAACACACCCGAAGTCGAAGCCGCAACATGCTTCGTATCCTGGCTACTGGCTTCTAAAGCCCTGCAATCACTCTGCCAATGCCCAATCCCATAGCAATAGGAATGTCCCTCAATAGGGTGGTCCAGCTTGTCATAGGCAATGGACATCTGGACAGACTTTTGCCAGTCATATAAGTCAGATTCAGTCAAATTATTATCTAGATGTAACCTATGTGTGGTCACAGGGTCGCTGCAATTTAAGAGAGAGAGAAGAAGATACTATTAGCATGATGCTCTTGCAAGTTTAGAGTGGTTTAATTTATCTAAACAGGATGGCTCCCACTGTTTCTCGAATCCCTCCTCAAACCATAAAAGAAGAATTAGCCAGGACAATTCTCACCGTACAATACTTGCTTAACCGTTCAGCCAGGCCAGTGTCGATACTTCGAGGGAGGTTTTCCAACGCTTTCGCGAAGTTCCATAATTAAATAACCTCTTTTCTCTGGGGGCGTAACCCCGCTGACACCTTTCTTGGCACCTACTTGGTTTATAGCATTGATCGTTAAGTGACGAATCTCCTGATAAGTAGCATATACTCACAGTAGGATCGGGATCCAAAATATCATTGTAAGATAATGTTGAAGGAATCCTACCAACATTCATCAAACTCCAAAATGGTATGCTTCTTCCTGCAAATTTCAGTTTCTTTTGAAACTCCCGATATGGATTTTTGCCCCATGCTCTTATGACCTTGACTTTGGCCAACAAATCATAAGTCACATGTCAAGTTCTACCCGTCATTGTCCAGGTTAATTTGAACCCATCCGTACATACCCTTGACTTTGGCCAACAAAGCAGTACGACTGTCCCAAACCAACGCATCTATCTATGCTGCATATGAATATTCAATAGCTACCAAACACTGTGCCTTGACTTTGGCCAACAAACACAGCTTGAATACTATTGAATACCCAAATGAAATGACGGAGGGCTACGAATGGTTTTGGCAAAACCGTGAACGTAGTGAACTTGATATAATCGAAGGAACCTGATACTTTTTAAAAGGAGTGGTTAAAGCTCCGCAATTAAAAATCTGATTTCTTTTAAAATAACCGAGTGGTTTCCTTTTAAATTTGTTCCAACGATTAAACTTCGGTTTATTTTCTTTGCATTATAATAATGCATCCCATCAATTAATCTTATCATTGCAGAAAACAACGAAAATACCACGTCGTCTTATGCCATCCGCATTCGCCACGGGGTCCCGTCATCACCCGTTAGGTTACTTAACTAACGACAGAGCGGGGGCTGGGCTAGCGCGGGTATAAAACATAAGTGACGTCTAATAGCTATTTATATATAGATATTGTACATTCGTCAGACGCAATAATAAGCATTCCAGATCACAGATAAACTTTATTGGATATGCAAGTAATCCGCGTTTCTTTTGAGCCTGCAAGGAAAGACGGATTACACAGTTGTGATGAATAGCCATTACCCCACCCCAGACCCCTACGGGTACGGCAAACTACCCGCCAAATACCAGAAGTGAAGCGGTCTGCCTCGACACTTCAAAATACCCGGTAGTTTGTGCACCCCACCTTGGGTCTATCCTAGGAGCAAAAACAGTAAAAAGAAATAATAATACAACGGTGGCTACAACCGCAACCTGGATGTGCCCCGCAAAATAATATTACATCAAATTACATTTACATTGAATGAATATTAAATACATCTCAAACCCCCGGCTAATCATCACAACAGTCCAATACAATTCATATACACAAACAGTAAACATTTCAGAAATGTGCAACCCCCTGCCAACCGACATACTAGCAGTTAGGGAAGGTTTACGAACACATTAAACATTACAGATAAAGATCCAATTAGCAAATTGATTAGAACATCGATCGATTACCTATATCCGTGTCTACCCCAAAAGCAAATCATCACAGAGGCAACCTGGGCAGAAACAGTATATACAGGAAAACAAAAAACCCAAAATTATGAATTACTGTGAAACTCCGAGTCAACTCGGCGTTGACTCGGCGGCGGATCCGCGGCATAAGCTCTCTATTGCCGCGGATCCGCGGCCGTTTTGTCGAGTTGCCTCCTCGAATTTTCCCAGATTTCTTATAATTCCCTGCTGTGAATTTTAAGGTATGTCAAAAAAATTTTGCGACACTTTTAAAATTTACAGAAACTGTCAAGGATTAGGGTTTTGTTTTCCGTGTTTTTCCGTCGATCGAACTTCTAATCAGTTGCTAACAAGCTAGTAATGGTTTAGTTGGCTCTGATACCACTGTAAGTCCATGTCACGCACCCCACTAACTTGCGGGGAGGCGGAATATATGAAAAACGATTATCAAAGCTTCGTAACACGGACTTGAGCGCATGAATCGTAATCTAAACCATTGCTAACGATATACTAGAGGTTTAACTACTCGGTACCGGAGTTATACCTCACGTTACATGTCCTTCGGGTCTTCATCGCTGTCCTCCACTCCTCGTAGGCTCCTTGGAACATCGGCAACTTCACGGCCTCCTCGAATCAAAGACGATCCACCCGAAAGCTTCTACGCCAAGCTTAATCTCAAACTTGAGATAACTAGGTTGCTTAAAGTGCTAATCTAAGCTACCTAGAGGATATAGAGTGAGGTTATGAATGTTTTAGTCTATCTAACCCTTGATCTCAACACATGAGAGGTTAGGGTTAGGGTTTCAAGAGAGAGTGAGCTTGAGGAGAGAGAAGGAGAAGATGAGAATGAGAACAAAAATCCTTCTCACTTGAATATATGATACATAATGAATTATCAAATAATATCAATTAATTGATTATTCACCATGTTTCATTTAATCAAGGAGAGTGATTCATCATGTGAGTCATTAGATCATTAATGAAGCATTAATGATATGATGAATCATATAAATGAGTCACACAAAATAATCATGAAAAAGCCACCGCAACCCCTCATGTCACCACTCTTCAAAAACCTTCTCGACAAATTACGAGAACGCCCCTCCAATCCGTGAAAACACGGAAAAACTTTAGACTGTATAAATCCAATAACCTTATACTAGAATCTGGCTTAAACCTAAGCCGGCTAGTATAAACTGTCCGAAAAGTCGTACGTGCGAAAACACACGTATACATCCGAACGCTCGTCGAAAAACCATACGACCTCTATATCGTTTCGCCTGGAGCAGGGAAACTCTCTGTGTGGGACTCTAAAGACTCGACACTACGCTGGCAGTGGGTTTAACCACAGACCGCAAGCGGCACTAGCTGTACGTAACGGTCCCCAGGTAGATGTCGATAAGAAGGCCGATGAGGTAAATCATCCGAACTCCCACTGAGCCTGATGCGACAATCTTCGTACAGTCCGGTCTGTTCATCTAAGACTATCGCATATCAAGCCTAGGGGGTGGCAAGCGTCAGTCCCCTAATAGCTGTATAAGTCGTGTTGGAGCGAAGCCCATTACACCCTGAGAAGCTACTGGAACCTACCAGTATATCTCGTTTGCCCTGGCCAGGGACTTTGTGTAATGGCTCTCTGACACATCGCGATATCATCTCCCAATACCGGGAGAGACGAATCCTATCTAACCGCCACTGCCTCCAAGTGCTCGGGACTGCACCCAACTGCTACCTGTTTGCACGACTCCTTTGAGCCGTGGTAGGGTAGCAATCTAAGAACAGTGGGACACACTCGAGGCGAAGCAGCAGTGTCAAGTCTGCGGACTATGCTGTACTCATGTCACCTGGGAACTGACAACTGACTATGGGTATAATACCAACCAATCAGTTCCTCGGCGAGTCCTGTTCGGTGTACTCGTAACCTAACGAGCACCTGTATACTATCTCCAGTACGGCGTACTGATGGCTGTGGGACAGACCATTTCCCCAACTGGGATGAGAAGCGTATACACTTAGTCTACTCTGGAATATCGATGCCCTATCTCGATAATCCAACGACCAGGGACCTGTATAGGATGTTGCTTACAGACTACCCAGCCCCCACTAGTGTGACTGCCATCACGATGCTGGTAATCAAGCAAAGATCCTATGGGCTCTACTAATATGTATAAGTGATACGTTACAAGAAACATATGCACATATTAAAGTAGACTCAAACCAAGTAGCATACTACCATGTTTAGCAAGACTGTTATATACAACTGTGAATATCCCAAGCTTCCATTAAGTAATATACATGCTAGTATGATACAATAATGGCCCCTAGGGCATATACACTAACAGGTAGTCCATAAGTACATCCTTCAAGGTCCCTAGTCGTGGGTGTATCGAGACGGGGCATCGATACACCAGTGTAGACTAGCGTATACGCTTCTCGACCCATGAGATGGGCGATGGATGATCCCATATCCATTGGTGTTTGACATCAGAGATGGTATACGGGTGCTCAGTGGAGACTGGGTACACTGGACGGACTCGTCGAGAACTCCCAGATGGTATTATACCTCACGTCAGATGGCAGTTCTCAGGTGACACTTATACAGGTTAGTCTGTTGACCCGAGATCGTCATAGAGTCTTGTGTGATTCCCACTGTTCTTTGATCTCCACCTTACCACGTCCATGAGGGCGTGCAAAACGGTGGTTTTTGGGTACTGTCCCGAGTCACATGGAGGCAATGAGCGATAGGAGGGGTTTCGTCTCTCCCGGTATTAGGGGTTGATGTTGTACTGTGCTCGATTGGCCATAACAGGGAAGTCCCTGGCCAGGGCTGATTAAGAGATTTGCTGGTAAGTATTACCAGTAGTTTCTCGACCCGTTATGAGCCTCACATCGGCACGACTTATCGGTTATTGGGGTCTGACGTTTACCACCCCTAGACTTGATATGCGACATATCAGACGAAGAGACCGGACTGTACGAGAAGTGTTGCCGATCGGCTCGACGGGAGTTGTAGCAGGTTCGCTTGTTCTCTTCTGATCGCTCAATACCTGGGTGGCCGTTACGTTTAGCTGACCGCTTGCGGCTTGGGGGTGCTTGATATGATCATCACCCACTGCCGGCGTATTGACGAGTCTCAGAGTCCCACAATGGAGTTTCCTAGTCCAGGCGAAACGTTGTGGTGCGCGTATGCGATATGCGCATGGACCCGATTAAAATGCGCGTATAGGATACCGTGTATTGATCGGGCGGCTTGCTTTTGGTGGGGTCATATGTGATATGGCCGGATTGATAAATCAAGTGTTGATTTATCATTTAACCATTAGATTCTCACTAGAAATCCTTTCTTGTTTTCATATGGATGTATGGATGCATGTATGCATTTCTTTTTGTTTCATGCACATATGGATGTGCATGCACACATACATACATACATCAACTATCATGGTTGATTATACATAGAAAATGGTGGATATATAAGACTCACACCATGGTTTATATTATGGATATTTATTTGTATTTTTGCAAAATCAAAAGAAAAGAGAAAAAAAGGTGAATGATTGGTTTTCTTCTACACTCTTCTCTTGACCTAACCATTTTCACCTACCATTTAACCATGATTTATCTTCCTCTTCTCTTTTAACTAAGATGAAATAAATATCCATATCTATTAACCATGGTTGGAAATGAGAAAGGAAAATATATATGCTTATGTTTTTCTTTTTCTTGAGGAGATTTATTTTCTTCTCTTCTTCATAATATCCATCATCTTCTTCAACCTTGAGCTTATGCTTTCTTGAATTTTCAAGTGAGCAAAATATTCATCAAAATAGGATTTTGAAGTGAGAAAGAGAACCACAACACCATTCTACACAAGTCTAGCCCACTAGTATAGAGTGTTAGCTTCGATTTTCATTCTTGATCTTGCGAAGTTGCTAGCTTCGAGAAAGCGGACTCCGGGTGGATCATCGGTGACCTCAAGGAGTTCAAGCGGAGTCTTTTCAAACCCCAAGTAGCCGAGGAGTCTAGCGTAGGGAGCTACAAAGGTTGTACTCTCTAAACCCTAGCCTTTCTTTCATATGATGATGTGATATTTTTTGAAACCCTAATTTTCTATGATCGATCCGATGTTTGTTAACTTAGCACCTTAAAGACTCCACCTTTGGTTCATGTGATGCTTCCAAATCCTTCATGAGGTGCTAGGCTAACCTTTCACAAAGCCCACAGAGAGCCGCGGTTCCGCGGCGGGAGCGCGCTTGCGCCGCGGTTCCGCGGCGCTTTGATGACGTCATCGGCTCAAATTTCCTCCATGTGTCTCTCATAACGGTATAAGCTTCCAGAAGACTCCCGATTATCCACGTGGCACATCTAGAAAGCTCGGCTTAACAAACTTCATTTAGAAGCTTCTCCTCAACTAACTTTTGGAGGGAAATTCAAATCTCTTCAACAAACTTTTGGAGGGAAATTCAAAATTCAAATCCTAGATCTAGGGTTTGGATGGTCTATAAAAGAGTGCCTAGATCTAGGGTTAATTCTTCTTCCTCATTCTTCAACATCTATCTTCATCTTCTTCCACAAGTCTAGTGACAAGACTTGTGCGAAACCCTAACCCTAATTCCAATCCAAATTCAAGATCCCGAGTATCAAATCAAGCGAGAAGCCTTCAACCTTTTAGGAGCGGAGCAGATCTTCAATCGAGCAAGTGATCCAAGCCGATCCGCGACTCACGGAGACGAGCGAAGCCAAATCGACGATCAAGTTCTTCCTCTTGTAGTTCTTGAGCGATTGTAATGAAATTGTTGATATAAATAAAAGGTGAAATTCTTTAATCTCGTTTTCTTTTAATTCTTGCATCATGATTCGATCTCAATTTGTTATTGTAGTTCTTGTTGTGATGTTTGAGTAAAACTCCGCTCGTCGAGGAGTCGAGACGATCAATAGATTGATGATGTAACAAATCTTAAAACTATTCTTAAGTCCTACGAGTTTTGTAAACCCTAGCAAGTTTAAGAATCGATGACCTAGTTTCGTTGCGATGCTTTCTTGATTGTTATCGCTCGAAATTAGGGATCTACGATCGTTTCTTGAATTTACTAGAGGCTAGAATATGAATGATATCGACGAAGGAACAAGGGATAAATGATGAAACCCTAGTTTCACTAGAAATCCCTAATTCTCGTCGATCATCATCAATCTAGTATCAATTCATCGAAGGATAAGAATACGTCATCGTAAGATTGCATCACATCTATAGATCCGATCGATTCCTACGAGCCTCATTTAGATTCTTGATATTTGGTTGGAAAAATCATCACAAATTACCACTTCTTGATTTTAATGCTTTCTTAGATCTAGCTTTTTCTCTTTCTTGAATTGCAATTACAAATCATGAATTGTTTTCTTTTCTTTTCTTTAAAGTTTCAATTCATCTAATTTGAAATACGAACGATTACACTTTCCCTGTGGACGATCCGCACTCGCTAACGATCTACATCCGACACCGTAGTTGATTGCGGTCAAATAATTTTTGATTGTGATTTCTAAATACAATTTTCTAAAACCCAACACAATCGGGAATCAATTCGTATTCAATCAAAATGGCGCCGTTGCCGGGGATAGTGCGTTAATTGTTCGTATTTTGAAATTTGAGTTGAAAAATTTATTCCATTATAATTTTTAGATCTAAACTCGTACAAACCCTAATACGAGTGTTGTGATTTGATTGCGAGGAAATCTGGAATCATTGGAGCTGGAGAAAAAAATTTCTGAGCATTCCAGAGAGCTTGAGGAGTTAACAGAAGCTCACTGTTAATTTTCTGTGCAGTGATCCCTCCCTGTGACCGCGATTCCGCGGCATTAGGCAGCTTAAACCGTGGTTCCGCCGCGTTCTTGCATCCTCACTGTTCAAAAATTTCAGGTATACTTCTCTACTTTCTTATCTCTTACCTCCTTTGCTCCAAATAACAATTTCTGCAGGTTTCTTTGCAAATAATCGCAGCGCCGCAAAAGCAAAATTAAATTGTGCGTGTTTTTGATTCTTTGTGGTTGTTTGCATAATTAATACGGACATTAAGGGGTAAAGACCAAATCCAGATTAGGTGGGGAGTTCATTACCCTTCCTAAGCCCCGAAAATCGCAAAATTGCATCCGCATTTACCCTAATTAACTAAAAAATATCTAGAGATGACTCTAAGGACCATCGCGCTCACTTAGGATAGAAGAAGGCCGTGGGTAATTCATTGCTTATCCGCGTTTTCTTGTGGTGTCTAAAGCAAGTGTGTCGAAGGCTAGTGGTTATTAATTAGGCCCACTACTTACGTAGTGGAGTACCTTCCCACTTACCCGGCACTTACCAGGCCACAGGGGGACAAAGAGGTAGTGGAGGATTTTATCCTGCGACTTGTCTTTTGGCAGTTAGGAGCGGTCTAGAGTTTGACCTAGGGGACCACTAGATTCTAGGGTTTTTGTGTGTTGCATTTGTTGTGTTGCATCATATTTTCAAGAATCCGTCCAATTTTCAAAACAAACACCGCATTCATATCATTCCCCTAATTATAAATTCACGCTGCCACTTGTACTAACCCTGTTTAGTACAAGATAGGCTGGACATGGGATTCTAGTGCCCGTTAAGTCCGCGTTTCCCTCATCGACCCAAAAGTCGGTATTTCTACATTTACCCTTTCTTTTACCCACCACCACACCCACATCGATGGATCCACCTCCATCGACCTTCTTTTCCACTAATCTGCCGCCGTCCGTTGGTGCGCAGAATCCACCTCGCATCTCTCACCAAGAGAGGTGCTATCCAACACGAGGTCCCCTTTCCACATGTCTTTCTATTCCACCAGCAAATGGGGAAAATTTTCAAATAAAACCCCAATACATCAACTTTCTACCAAAATTTCACGGTCTCGAGTCTGAAGACGCATATGCATTTATCACGAAATTTGAAAATGTATACGCAATGATGGGTACTTCACAGCTTTCTGTGGATGCTATGCGTCTTCGTCTTCTCCCATTTACCTTGTGCGATTTAGCCGAGAAGTGGCTATATAACACTACCGCACATTCCATTTCAAATTGGGAAGAATTCGTCAAAGCATTCCTTAAGAAATTCTACCCACATCAAAAGACAACTCGAGTCCGTAGCGAAATCTATCAATTCACCTAGCTTCCAAATGAAACATTTTCAAAATGTCTTGAACGCTTCAAGGATCTGTTAGTTATATGTATGCCCTAGAGGCCATTACTGTACATAGGATGTATATTGTAGTGGATGCTGGGACATATATAGGGAGGACTTTCTTGCTCGACATGATAGTATGCTATCTGGTTACTCTTTACCCTAACGTGTATACTGATTGTCTCTCTGTTACATGTTGGTAAAGCCCTTAGGATGTGTACTTGACTACCTGGACTATGATGCGGATCATATTAGTGGGGACATGGTAGTCCATAAGTACATCCTTCAAGGTCCCTAGTCGTGGGTGTATCGAGACGGGGCATCGATATACCAGAGTAGACTAGTGTATACCTTCTCGACCCATACAGATGGGCGATAGATGATCCCATATCCATTGGTGTTTGACATCAGAGATGATATACGGGTGCTCAGTGGAAACTCGGTACACTAGACGGACTCGCCGAGAACTCCCAGATGGTATTATACCTTACGTCAGATGGCAGTTCTCTGGTGACACTGGTACAGGTTAGTCTGTAGACCCGAGATCGTCATAGAGTCTTGTGTGATTCCCACTATGCTTTGATTTCCACCTTACCATGACTAAGAGGGCGTGCAAAACGGTGGTTTTTGGGAACAGTCCCGAATCACATGGAGGCAATGAGCGATAGGAGGGGATTCGTCTCTCCCGGTATATGGAGTTGATGTTCCGCTGTGTTCGATTGGCTATAACCGGAAATCCCTAGCCAGGGTTGCTGAGATTTACTGGTAAGTGTTACCAGTAGTTTCTCGAACTGTTATAGACCTCATATCGACACGACTTACCGAGCTACTGGGTTCTGACGTTTACCACCCCTAGGCGAGATATGCGACATATCAGACGATCAGACCGGACTGTACGGTAAGTGTTACTGGTTGGATTCACAGGAGTGTGAGCGGGCTTGCTCGTTGATCTTCTGATCGCTCAATACCCGGATGGCCGTTACGTTTAGCAGACCGCTTGCGGCTTGTGGGTGTTTGATATGATCATCACCTGCTGCCGGCATATTGACGAGTCTTTAGAGTCCTACACAGAGGTTTCCTGACTCAAGTGAAACGAAATAGGAGCGCATATGAGATATGTGCGGGACCGAGAATAATACCAGCATGTGATACTGTATTCTATTCTCGCGATTTGTATCATCGACAGGTTATATGTGATATAGCCGGGTTACCGAATCAAGTGTTGATTCGATACATTGATACACTTGATATTAGTCGGTTATATGCGATATGACCAGATCATTAAATCAAGTGTTGATTTAAAGATTTAATGTATAATTATATATTTGATATATTACTTTATATTAACTAGTATTTGTTCACTTAAGATTAACTTTCTCACTTGATGTGCACAAGTTATATATGTGATATATTTTTGTGCACTTGATTGTATCATGTTTGATGATACATGCAAACTTGGGTGTATGTTTGCTTTATACCATCTTTAGGTTAATGGTTGGGTTTTCATTTGTTTTTATTTATTTTTCTTATTCATTTTGGCAAGAAATGAAATGGTGGCTTTCTTTGGATTTTGTTGAAGCTTCATGAAGCTTTGAAAGCTTGACCATTTTGTTTCTTTCCTTAACCCTAACCATTTACCTAAACCCTAGTTCATTCTCTACATGAGTTAGCCTCACCCATGGTTGCATTATGATAACCATCACTTCATTTTTCTTTTTTGAAAATAATTCATAATTCTTTTTCTTCTTCTTCATCTTCTTCTTCAAGTGAAGAAAAAGAAAAACTCTCTTGAAAAATGTCAAGTGATGATTCCAAGTGAGAAATCCAAATCCAAAGTGAACCCACTTCCTATTTCTTCATCCTCTACCACTTGCCAAGTAGTATAGGGTGTTTTCTTCACAAGTTTCATGACTTGGTGAAGTTGGAGTTCGAGTTAGAGTTACCTCGACGTAGATCATCTTCGGTATCGAAGTCAACGACCTAGCCCGATCTTTTCTCCGATGAAACCACCGCGAGAGTCCAAGATTCCGATGATCGCAGCGGAGGGACGTCATCACGGAGCTAAGGAAGTGGAGGACCGGATCTACAAAGGTTGTATTTTCATTCACTTAGCAATAAAGATGTTTAATTGCAAGTTTCGCCTTTGCCTCTAGTTAACGATCTTACATTAGGGTTTCTCGGCATAAGAAAATTTTGATTTTGGCATGGTTGATGCCTTGTGGAACCTCTTGAGTGTGCCTAGGAACCCTACAGTGGTATCAGAGCCTAGCTAGAGCCTTAGGCGGTGAGTAGACGAAGTTAGAAACCCGATCGAACCCGAAACCCTAATTCTAAATCACTCTCTGGAAATTTTCTGGAATTTTGGATTTTTGTGAATTAAAAATTACCATAAAATACAGCAGGGTTTTCTAGGAGCAACTGTAAAGCACGTGCACCTAACTAGACTAAAGCGCAGCGGAACCGCGGCCCCACCCTACCATGTGCGGCGGTTCCGCGGCCAAAAAGTTGCTTCTTGGCACGTGCTTTGCACAGTAATGTCCTATATTGATTGCTGTATTTTCTGGGAATTTTTAAAGTTTATTCAACAGTTGAGTTTTCTGGGTTGTATTGGGGACTCGGTGTTTCGATCGGGATGTTTAACTTCGTCTATTGGTTTTTCCAGGTAATTTTAGAATATGTTGAAAAGTTCGACCGGATAAAAATACCCACTTTTTCCCCTGCCGGGAAATTTCCAATTGTTGGATTTTTTCGTAGTTTAATGACGTTCCAAGTAGTGCAAGTAACGCGATGGTCCCTCTAGAAGACAACAAACCTTAACTCGATTATGTGATCGTCTTGAACTGCCCTTTGAACCTTCGGGTTTGGGGCAGTACGGCGTGCCACATGTGAGGCGTTGGCTTGACCCTTCTACGACTGGACCGTTGGTACTGAGGCATGAACTAGATGTTTTTAAACCTATTTCATGTGTTGAGCCGTATCGGGAAAACTTGGTTGTTTGATCGGAAAGTTTGACATTTTCTATTTATCTGGAATGGGATACAATACTTGGAATCCACAAGTAGTTATGAGATAACTGATTTGGATGTTATAAAAATAGCACTTTAGTCTCACTTGATCGGTTGCCACGGAATTTTGATGTGATCAAAAGTCCATCGCAATCACGTAGCGTACGCGGATACTCGCCGGATAAACTTAATAGACAGCTACACCCCATAGCCCCGACCAAGTGACTGTAGGAGAACCCCGTCGCCGAAAGCATCCGTTCGGGTGCTCGCGGCAGCGGTGTTCCGCCTTGGTGCACTTCGTCGACGGTATCGGGGGTGCGGCCGTCTACTAAAGTTTGCGACGAGCATTCGATCAGGATGTCGGGAATCTTGTTGAATTACTCGACTTGATATTGAAAAGAGTTTTCGATAAAGAGACTAAAATGCGGGGTTTATAATTGTTAGGCATGAGATGTCTAAGGAATTCATTTGATTAGGCATGCGATGTCTAAAGAGTTTGCGGATTCCAACTGTTGTAGTTTTACACTTTCTTTTCTGCGACCGTAAGTGTAATATGTGATATCGCCGGTTTCGTTGCTATATGTCAACGACAATTGGGATACGCATGTTTACTTACGTTGATGACATGTGATGTTATGTGTTGCTGGATATGTTATATTGGATCGTCGTGTTTGAATAGCCGGGGGTTTTTATGTGAGATGAGTGTTTTTCATTTTCATTCATGTAAAAACTTGTATGTAATATTCTTTTATTGGGGCACTTCCAGGTTGCGGAAGATGTCACCCATTGTATATTATTTACTTTTCTGCACTAGGATAGACCCAAGGAGGGGAGCACAAGTAATCGGGTTCTAGGGTCCAGAGGGAGACCAACTCGAGGAGTCGAGTCCGGGTCTCCTAACTCTAGAATTAGTAGGGTTGCTTGCCGCTCTCGTAGGGGTCTAGGGGTGTGGGTCTGGCTATTCATCGCGACCGTGGAATCCGTGTTTTATACTGGCTCGTATTAAAAACACGGACGTTCTAGTATATCCAATGTTTCATATGTTTCTTCTGCTGCGATATCTGTGATGTGATCATTTGATGTTCTGTGATAAATACTGTATATATAGTATATATGATATATTATATAGACGTTACTTATGTTTTACACCCGCGCTAGCCCTGCCCCGCTCTGTCGTTAGTTACCTAACCTAACAGTGCACGAGGGGACATCGAGGCGAATACGGATGGCATAAGTGTACTTCGTATTTATCTGTGATGTTTAGGTGCTTAAATGATGGGACTTCATTAATGAGATTAATGAAATAAAAGAAACCTAAGATGTTGTGGAATCGAATTTCAAAATAAAACAGGTAGCTACAGTTCTTGCTTTGCATCGCGGTGTTCCTTGTAGAACATCCTACACCTTATTCGATAAGGAAAGGACCGAGATTCCTTCACCGGGATTGACATCTTTAGCAATAACTGGCAGATGCTACAACCCTCGGTTTGTCTTTTGATTGCTTCTATAGTTTTTGCTTTGCACAGCGGTATATATGATATATCCTGCACCTTATTCGATGAGGAAAGGGCCGACGATCCCTTCACCAGGAGTGACCCCTTTAGCAAAACTAGAAAAGCCTAAAAAACACTCCATTTTAAAATCATTTGATTCTACAACGATATCAAGTTCATTACGCAATAGGTTTTCAGAAAAACCTGTCGTAGCCCTCTGTCATTTAAGATAAGTTGTATATAGTATTCGTGCTACATTTGTTGGCTTTCGTCAAGGGGTAGTGCGCGGTAGCTATATGCTGCTTATCTGCAGCATACGATGCGATTGGATTAGGGTAGTCGTACGGCTTTGTTGGCTTTCGTCAAGGGTCGTGCGGGTGGGTTTAATTCAATCAGGAAATGACGGGTTGAACTTGACTAGCGGGCTATGGTTTGTTGGCTTTCGTCAAGGTCATAGCACGTTAGGGGCAAAAAATTATCGGGAATTTCAAGTGTTGAAATTTGCAATGAGATTGCATACCTTCTATGAGATAGTTGGATCCCGATACCCACTGCAAGTAATTGTTACTCCTGGGAGAGTTTTACACATTACAATTAGCCGATCAAGTAGGTGTCTAGAAAGGTGTCAACGGGGTTACGCCTCTGGGAAAACGAGGTTTACTTTAATTAGGTCCGTGCGAAATCACAGGGAACCTCCCTCAAAGTACCGACACTGGCCTGGCTGAAAGATTGGCGAACTTGTAGCGTGTAATTAATCCCGGCCAGTCTTTCCTTTTAGGGTTTGAAGGAAGATTTGATAAAAACAGTGGGAGCCATCCTGATTAGATAAAATTATAACCAATCGGATCTTACAAGAGCATACGCTGAGTGTTTTCTTCTCTCTCTCTCCAAGTAGAGACCATGTCACGCCTTAATCAAGATAATAAAACGGAAATATTGACCGAACCCTCTTGTTATACTGAGCTGGGGAACGTTGGTCCCGCTCCAACTTATAATTGTTATAAGACAGAGCAGGAAATTGGGGAATACCAGATTTCCCGTGCCGCCCAAACGAAGAAAGTACATGATGATGCATCTTCTTCGGGTGTGTTCATTACAAAGAACTGTTTCTCAGTATCCTCTGCGTCCTGGGTATTTGATACCGGATCAGGATCCCAGATATGTAATCTGTTACATAGGGCTACAGAAAGGTAGAGAACTGAGAACGGGTGATAAGTTTCATGAGACAGAAAACGGTGCAAGTGTTGCAGCCAAGTCTGTTGGTCACTATCACCCTGTATTACCAATACATTGATTCTGAACAAATACTATTAGATACCGAACCTGATATACAAAATCATATCAGTCTCTTTATTAGTAAAGAAATGATAAAATTTTGTATTGTTGGATAATGTTTTGAACATTTCCCATATCAAAAGTTGATCGGTTCAGGCACGTTATCTAAAAGCATTAATGTTCTAAATCAAACTACAGTTCTTAGTATACGGAACACACACAAGAGGAAGAGTTCAGAGTTGAACGATTCCTTCTTGAGGTATTGTAGACTAGGTCAGATCAATGTGACCCAACTAGCTAAAGTTACATTTAGATGCATATTTAAATCAGTTTGAATTTACATCTTATGAAACTTGCCAGTCATGTCACAAAGATAAGATGACCATAGCTCTGTTTACTGGAAACAGAGAAAGAGTTAGTGAACTCTTGGGATTGATACATGTTGATGTATGTAAGCTCCCCTGTCTACACATGCCAAGACTGGTTCTTTATACTTCATTACATTCTCTGATGATCTCTCGATATTCAGACATATGTTCCTGTTGAAACACAAGTCCGAACCTTTTGAGATATTCACAGAATATAAGATAGAAGTAGAGAACTAAAAACGGGTATAAGCATTATGTCCTTTTATGTGATCAAGGAGGAGAATACTCGAGCACGGAATTCCTGGTTTATTCTAAAGGAGAATGAGATTCTCTCTCAACATTACTCCTCCGTACACACCATAGCACGATGGTATATCGGGACGGAGCAGATACACCCTATTTGATATGGTGTGCTCTATGATGAGTACTACTGAGTTACCTTTTTCCTTTTTGGGGGTTATGCACTTGGAAAGTTGCATACCTATTGAATAGGGTTCAAATCAAAACAGTTTCCTACCGCTTCATATGTGATATGGAAAGGGAAGAGCCCATATCTTAAGTTTGTTAAGATTTGGGGTTGTCCAGCCTATGTCTAAAAAGAAAAATCCGAACAAGCTCGAGGCAAGATCTGTTATGTAGAACTGGAAATGTTCCAGCTATACAAACTGCAGCTGATGATTTGGAAGAACCAAAGGATTCAATAGTTACCAACGAACCTCAGCCACTCCGCCGATCTAGTAGGGTTTCTCACCCACCTGAGAGATACTTCTGTTTGTCTATGACAGTGGGAGCGAGGATTGCATCATGTGATGTTGACCCAACTAGTTTCGAGCTGGCCATCAAGAGTGGGACTCTGTAAGAATGGCCGGATGCTTAGCGATCTGAGATGGAATCCTTATACACCAACAAAGTATGGACTTTGGTTGCTTAATCTGAAGGGTTAAATCCCCATCAGGAGCAAGTATATCTTGAGAAGATTACATGGTGTGCATGGAAAAGTTGAGACTTTCAAAGCCAGACTTGTTAAAGGTTTGCATCATAGACCAGTTGTGGCCAATAATGAAACCTTTTCTGGGGCCTATGCTTAAGTCCATCCAGATCCTACTTGCCACGGCTACATACCATGAGTACGATATCTGGTGGTTGGATGCCATGACTGCTTTTCTAAAACGGTGTTTTAGAAGAGAGCGTCTATAAGTACACAGCCAGAGGGCTTCGTAGACAGTGGGAGCAGTGGAAACGTGTGCAAGATGTTTTATGTGATGAAGCAGGCATCGCGGAGTTGGAACATCTGTTTTGATGAGTTAGTCAAACAGTTTGACATCATCAAAATGGGAGATGAACCTTGTATATACAAAAAGGTAGTAGGGAGTATGGTAGTGATCCTCGTAGAGTACGTGGATGACATACTCTTGATAGGGAAGGAGTTTCCTATGCTACGCTCGGTCAATCTCCGCTTATCACAATGATTCTCCATATAGGATCATAGTGATACCTCCTAAATCCTGGGTTTTGGATCTATGAGATAAATCTAATTGGATATTAGGATACTCACTAGTTGTAGTGAGATGGTATCAGTTGATCCTGGGGAGAATCACTGGAAAGGTTCCACGGTGATAAGGACGAATGAAAGTCAGTCACAGGCATTGTCTTTACCCTCAGTAAAGGGACGGTATGTTGGAAGAGTTCCAAGCTAGATACCGTAGCAAACTAGACGATAAAGGCTGGATACATCGCTACTTAAGATACTACCAAAAGAGGCAGTCTGGATGTATATTTGTTCATGAGATGAACTTAGTTCCTCCCATTGTGTGACAATGGAGTTGTGGCTTATGCCAAGGAACGTCCGTCCCATCAGTGATCCAGACATATTCTAAGGCAGTATCACCTGATCATGGAGATAGCTGATCTCCAAGGTGATCGAGGTTAGGAGAGTGGACTCAGAGGACAACACGGCGGATCCACTTACAAAGGCATTTTCCCAGAGAGAGACTTTTATGGGATGGTTGAGTATGAGATACTGCAACCACTGCTACAGATGGCCCTAGTGCAAGTGGGAGATTGTTAGTTATATGTATGCCCTAGAGGCCATTACTGTACAAAGGATGTATATTGTAGTGGATGCTGGGACATATATAGGGAGGACTTTCTTGCTCGACATGATAGAATGCTATCTGGTTACTCATTACCTTAACGTGTATACTGATTGTCTCTCTGTTACATGTTGGTAAAGCCCTTAGGATGTGTACTTGACTACCTGGACTATGATGCGGATCATACTAGTGGGGACATGGTAGTCCATAAGTACATCCTTCAAGGTCCCTAGTCGTGGGTGTATCGAGACAGGGCATCGATATACCAGAGTAGACTAGCGTATACCTTCTCGACCCATACAGATGGGCGATGGATGATCTCATATCCATTGGTGTTTGACATCAGAGATGATATACGGGTGCTCAGTGGAAACTGGGTACACTGGACGGACTCGCCGAGAACTCCCAGATGGTATTATACCTTACGTCAGATGGCAGTTCTCTGGTGACACTGGTACAGGTTAGTCTGTAGACCCGAGATCATCATAGAGTCTTGTGTGATTCCCACTGTGCTTTGATTTCCACCTAACAACGTCCAAGAGGGCGTGCAAAACGGTGGTTTTTGGGTACAGTCCCGAATCTCATGGAGGCAATGAGCGATTGGAGGGGATTCGTCTCTCCCAGTATAGGGAGTTGATGTTGCGCTGTGTTCGATTGGCTATAACCGGAAATCCCTGGCCAGGGTTGCTGAGATTTACTGGTAAGTGTTACCAGTAGTTTTTCGAACTGTTATAGACCTCATATCGACACGACTTATCAAGCTACTGGGGTCTGACGTTTACCACCGCTAGGCGAGATATGCGACATATCAGAAGATCAGACCGGACTGTACGGTAAGTGTTACTGGTTGGATTCACAGGAGTGTGAGCGGACTTTCTCGTTGATCTTCTGATCGCTCAATACCCGGGTGGCCGTTACGTTTAGCAGACCGCTTACGTCTTGTGGGTGTTTGATATGATCATCACCTGCTGCCGGCGTATTGACGAGTCTTTAGAGTCCTACACAGAGGTTTCCTGACTCAAGCGAAACGAAATAGGAGCGTATATGAGATATGTGCGGGACCGAGAATAATACCAGTATGTGATACTGTATTCTATTCTCGCGATTTGTATCATCGACAGGTTATATGTGATATAGTCGGGTTACCGAATCAAGTGTTTATTCGATACATTGATACACTTGATATTAGTCGGTTATATGCGATATGACCGGATCATTAAATCAAGTGTTGATTTAATGATTTAATATATAATTATATATTTGATATATTACTTTACATTAACTAGTATTTGTTCACTTAAGATTAACTTTCTCACTTGATGTGCACAAGTTATATATGTGATATATTTTTGTGCACTTCATTGTATCATGTTTGATGATACATGCAAACTTGGGTGTATGTTTGCTTTATACCATCTTTAGGTTAATGGTTGGGTTTTTCATTTGTTTTTATTTATTTTCCGTATTCATTTTGGCAAGAAATGAAATGGTGGCTTTCTTTGGATTTTGTTGAAGCTTCATGAAGCTTTGAAAGCTTGACCATTTTGTTTCTTTCCTTAACTCTAACCATTTACCTAAACCCTAGTTCATTCTCTACATGAGTTAGCCTCACCCATGGTTGCATTATGATAACTATCACTTCATTTTTCTTTTTTGAAAATAATTCATAATTCTTTTTCTTCTTCTTCATCTTCTTCTTCAAGTGAAGAAAAAGAAAAACTCTCTTGAAAAATGTCAAGTGATGATTCCAAGTGAGAAATCCAAATCCAAAGTGAACCCACTTCCTATTTCTTCATCCTCTACCACTTGCCAAGTAGTATAGGGTGTTTTCTTCACAAGTTTCATGACTTGGTGAAGTTGGAATTCGAGTTAGAGTTGCCTAGACGTAGATCATCTTCGGCATCGAAGTCAACGACCTAGCCCGATCTTTTCTCCGATGAAACCACCGCGAGAGTCCAGGATTCCGATGATCGCAGCGGAGGGACGTCATCACGGAGCTAAGGAAGTGGAGGACCAGATCTACAAAGGTTGTATTTCCATTCACTTAGCAATAAAGATGTTTAATTGCAAGTTTCGCCTTTGCCTCTAGTTAACGATCTTACATTAGGGTCTCTCGGCATAAGAAAAATTTGATTTTGGCATGGTTGATGCCTTGTGGAACCTCTTGAGTGTGCCTAGGAACCCTACAGGATCTGTTAGTCCAATGTCCACATCACAGCATCCCGAGATGGGAACTGTGTAGAATAATTTATGAGGGCATTAATCCTAACACAAGACAGACCCTTGAATCCATGTGTCAAGGCAACTTCATGACTAAAGATGATAGGGAAGCCTGGAATTTTCTAGAAAATTTCGCTGAAAAATCTTTACAGTGGGAGGGTGTGAGTCAATCGTCTAGGGATGGCAATGATATTTCTATAGGAATTAGAGCTGAAATTTCAGCTTTACACAAGAAATTCGATGCTATGGAAAACAAATTTTTAGCCGCCCTAAGTCAAATATCACTCTCCAAAACTGTGTGTGGATGCTGTTCTGATTCTTCTCACTTGACGGAAGAATGTCCGTTTCTAGGTCACGAGCATACAAATGCCGCATTTCAAGGACCTAGAAACGATCCATTTTCTTCCACATATAATCAGGGTTGGAGGAATCACCCAAATTTTGCTTGGAACCAATCACAATCTCAAAACACGGTTCCAACCCAAAATAATTTCCAAAGGCTCCCTCCACCACAACAGCAACCACAACTTCAATTGAGTCAGCACCCCTTTCAAGCACAAAATTTCCAAAATCCGGCCAACACTTTTGCACCTCATGAAAACTCTTTGCAATTGACCGGTACAGATAATACCTCTGCACTAGCACAAACTTTGGATACTTTCATGAAACAATCCATCCAAGGGACAGCAATTTTGCAATCTTCTGTCGAGAATGTGATGAAGATCATTATCTATCAAAATGAGAACATCAAATCGATGGAAGAATAAATTGCACAACTAAAAGCCGAAATGCGTGCAACAGAGAAAGGGAAACTTCCAGCTCAACCCTTACCCAATCCTGGCTATTCACATCATGTGGATGCAATCACGTTGAGATCTGGAAGAGAGCTTGACACTCACGTTGGGGAAGAGTTTGATGATACAGAAAAATCAATCAATAACACCCCGGCTGAGACCTTTCCTCACACACACACTTCTAGTTCTGATCCTTGTTCTTCTACCCGACCACCTTCTTCCGAGCCTATTCTTCGTTTCCCAAAAGGCTCGCCACTTCAGCCCACCTCTTTTACTCCTCCACAGACGATCCCCACTTCTATTTTGGGATCGGGTCCACACACACTTCCTTCTTCTATGATGGACCCGGCGCTTATTGCTAAAGCACCTTATCCTAATCGGTTAAGGGCTAACACATCAAGTCCACATATGGAGAAGATCATGGACATTTTTAAGCAAGTTAACATCAACATCCCTCTCCTAGATGCTATCCAACAAGTTCCGTCCTATGCGAAAACTCTTAAGAACTTGTGCACTAGGAAGAGGAAGACTCAAGTGCCCAAAAAGATATTCATGGCAAAAACAGTAGACACGACCTTCCCCCAACAATTACCGAGAAAACGTAAGGATCCTGGCTTTCCTACTATTTCCATTTCTATCGGGGAAAAACACATTAACCGTGCTCTACTAGACCTTGGCGCTAGTGTTAACTTGCTTCCATACTCGGTTTATGAGCAACTAGGTATCGGAGAGTTGAAGCCAACCCATTGCACTCTCCAGATGGCTGACCGATCAATCACCAAACCTAGGGGTGAACTGGAGGATGTGTTAATAAAAATCGGGGAATTTGTCTTCCCTGTGGATTTTATTGTAATTGATACACAGCCTGTAGCGAACCCACGGAACCAAATTCCGGTGATTTTAGGTCGCCCCTTTTTGGCCACTTCCAACGCTATCATCAACTGTCGTAATGGTTCTATGACCCTATTCTTCGGGAATAGGTCAATAGAGCTGAACATTTAGGGAAGTGTACCCTCCGAACCTACTGCTCAAGTATGTTCTGTCGACTTAATGAAGGTCGACAGCAATGAATTTGATGATCCTCCTGATATTGATCTAGACTCTTTTCATACGTTGTTGCTTGACCCAACTATGTATCTTACACATACGGACTCTTCCACCGAGATGTCCGGGTCAACAACTAACACCGATTATGAACTGTTTCTGGAGTCTGAAGATCACCCCGCACTTTGTGATGACATTATTCATCGGGGTATATATGGAACTGTTACGACCCGAAAGAGCACGTGACTGGCCCTTGAACCATATGAAGTCTATAAGACTCCATCTGATCCAAGTAAGCCAAAAGCCTAGAAATCTAAAACCATTTTTTTGGAATAAGTAAAGAAACTGGTTTAAAGAAGTGAAGAAAAACATGTTTGAAATCAAGGTTTTTAAATAACTAAGCCGAATGTACATTTTGAAAACAGTAAAGTCTTTTCTAAAAATTTCGGCAGAGTCTCTTTTGTAAAACTGGCCCCGAATGGGGTACAATAAGAATAACAATATATGCAATGAAAAAGGCATCCCCAAGCGGGAGCTAGCTCTTCGTCAATTGACGGCCATAACCACACAAGCAATAATAATATACAACGCCGAGGGGCGAGGATCAAACTCAAAAGAAAGCTCCAATAGCAAGAAAAACCCGCAATACTACTAAGCGCGACTCTAAGGTCAAATAATACAACACTGCTGACTAAGTCTGAAACAATATACAAGTTTTGGTTGATGGAAATTCTAGATACAATGAATAAAATAAATACAATGGTGGTTCTTGATGCAAAAGAATCCACCTACCAAAAGCAATTCACCCGCAAGGAAGTAGTGTGCCAGAAATGCCGCAAAGGAACCTGTACGGCAAAACCTGCAAGAACTGTGGCACAACGGGGGTGAGTTGCCAACTCGTGAATAGAAATATCTACAAGCAGAAACCGAATGCAAGACATAAACCTAGGTCAACAATCAGTAATATAACCACAAGAGTACATCTGAAGTAAGATAAGGTGGCAAGGTAACATCTAAATATGTATGTAGTGCCAGGTACTCAGGTAATAACATGTCATCAGTATAAAGTATGTATGCATGAGGTAAAAATGATGAAGTATCAATACACATATATTAGCGTCCCATACCACTAATATTGGTGTAAGGGTATATATAACAGCGCCCTCATACCCTGTTATATATACAAGTGAAGTGTGATCAATGTAGATCTAGTCTGTATATGATCCATGTCTGTATATGATCCATGTCTATATATGATCCATGTCTGTATATACGTGGAACCCGTCCACTCGTCACCCAATGACAATAACATCATGTATGCAAATATGAGGATATAATAAAATCATGGAAAACATCATGAAAACCGTGCCTAGCATCGACACGCAAATCCTCATCCATCGGGCTCCGTCAGTCCGGATCGGCCCGCGGGCTATGTCTGCGGAATCGGCCCTCGGCCCCGGCAGTATGCCCATCTCTCAACTCCGGTCGGTATCCTCTAGATATCCGCCGAGCTCAAATACAATCACCGGTAGGTAGTAGTCCCTCCGCCAGGCTCACCGTCTACTACACAGCGAAACCGTTCTCGCCCCGGGGTACCATACCGGGTCCACCATGTACCCGTAATCGGCCTCAACCAGCTCCTCGATTCGGGTTCACATATATCACTCTAGCCCCGAGAAAACACATGGTGGACGCACCGAAATATCATATCAAGGGAACCGGGTTTTTAAATGATTACATATTTGAAACAGCCACGGTTCCCAAATCCAGAGATCACATATAATCCAAACCAAAATGTAAGTCAATGATCCGATATGATATGTGCGTCAAATATAGATATCATGTCAAGTTACATAAAGATAAGCTATACCATAACGATCCGATGTGATATATGCATCAAGTATGAATATCAAGTCATATCACATATAAATGAGCTACAATATTATGATTCGATGTGATATATGTATCAGGTATGAATATCAAGTCATGTCACATATGAATAGTAATGTGCATATGTCGAGGGAAACCGCTTTTAGACTAAATCAGATTTTAAAGAATATCTTGCGGCCCTCAAATCTCTAATCAAGTCAAAATCATATATGTTTGTGTACAGGTATAAGTGTACAATATGCCATGCGAGAATCATATCATGAATGCAACAGTACTACAGTGTAGTGGCATGGCAATTATCGATGATGAAGTGTGTGAGCCGGCAAATAGTGTACGTGGAGCATATGCATCATCGATAATGGTGCTGGTGTCCTAATAGCATGATGGTAACATATGCAGGCAATATGAATAGCATGAGTATGCGGAAATTAATTAATCAACACCACAGTGAAGAAACTACATCAATATGTATATGTCATGCAGTTATCCCTTTTGAAATAAAACGAATCAGGGTTTTTAGTAAAATAAGGGCTACGGTGTTTTTAAGAAAAGGTACGCCTTTTAAAGTATCCGTAGAATCCCTTTGTTTGTCTTTAAGATATCCCTGATTCGTAGTTTTTGAAATAGGTATGACTCGGGTCTAGTCTAACATCTACTATGGGAACTACAGGCCCAACTATCAAGTCAACAGCAGGGGTATGGAAACCACCTAAATATGAGTCGATAAATATACATAGATATATATTCGGTGATCCCGCCTCGATAATATATCGTAGGACATCCTCGTGCTATAAGTGCGGATCTATCATCAATATCGGCTCGTACGGTAAATCATTGTACGGCATCCCAATAGCTGGGTACGGGTCAATCTAACATTTCCTCTCATCAGATATCAGGTATCACTATCATCATATCTTATAATCTGGGGTACTACTCTAAGTCTAGTACAACTGATACCATCAATAAGTATGAATGCGGGGGTAAACACACATCCTAAGCCCGCAAGAATCACATGTCATATCCCAAATATGAACCACAACCAATCACCAATCTTGCGGCACAAGGCCCAATATAATCGACTCATCACCAATGTCGTCCAATATCATCAAACACAGTGCAAGTATAATGAATATGCAAGGGTGTGCGTGTAGGTGTAAAACTATTCTAGGGTTCGCGGCTATGAACTACACTAGTCACTTCTAACCCTACACTATCTATAGTACACCTAACTATCATATATATGAATATAACAACTACGGACTGCGGGGGTGCTATACGCCATCCACCCGACTTCCCCCTGTAAATATAATCTACTCATCTTGCATCATCATTTGCGGACGTCACCATGCATTAGCTTGTCGTCCCGAAGTCTTCATGGTTACCTACATATCAAAGTATCGTATATGCGCATTAAAATCAAATCCAAGCTAAGACGGCACATGAAATCCAAAACGACACGATAAGGGGCCTATAGGTGAGAACCTATGGCACGCCTTCAAGACTATCAATCAATCCTCTATATCGTCGTATAAACGCCAAATAGTCGAGGCAAAACAAAATCCACAATTTCAGAATTAAAAATACGGAATACGGAAACACGAATCCAAAACAGCAACTTAGGAAATATGTCCCAGATTTCACCCTAGGTCACTTTATATAAATCTATATATACCAGGGGCCTAACATAAGCATGTAGGAGCTACAGAACCAACACGAGCCAAAATGGTGGGACCCAGGCCGCAAATTGCGGCCAATTGGGATTAATTGGCGGCCGGTTAAGGGAGTTAGGGGCTGGGGTCTTGGTGGTAGCTTCCTGGGTGCCTACACATGTCACTGTCCACTCAATATTATTTTCAGAGTCTTGGGGTAAAAGCAGATTCAATATACACTACACAGATTTCGTAAAATTCCCCGATATCGGTTTCTAAAATCCGTATTCTGTGTTTAAGTTTCAGGTTAGGGTCTCAATTCATATACTAAGGTGTTGGTATAACCTTAACTGAGCTCAATTTCATATTACAACCCATAATTCATCACAACCCTAACTAGGTTATCCACAAGTCCACAATATCACACAAAATCGATTCGATCTTAATATGAGGGTAAAGGAAATGCATAAACTAAGTTTAAGGTCCAGAAAATACCTCATTTGGCAACTCAAGAAAATTCTTGAGTTGCCTCTAGTGGCCAAAATCCAAACTTTCTTGGTCCGATGTGTTTGCCTCGAGTTCGTGCACCTTTTTAGTGAAATGAAGATAGGGTTTTGGAGTTGTTTTGGATGTGTTTAGAGGGGTTGAAGAGGGGAGGGAAGTGAGGGAGGAGCAGCAGCAGGAGGAGGGGAAGAGGGAGAGAGATGATGAGAGGAGAAAATGGCTAAGTGTTTTAGTCAATGGTGCCCCATGCCTCTCTTTCTCACCAACCCCCATTTTCTTTATTCTTTTCTCTTTTCTTTTTCTTTTAAAAACCCTTCTCACTTAAATAGTACCCAAAACAAACCATGGCAATAAAAATGTAACACAAGTGTGAAAAAGGTGATATGTGCATGTTTTGCACAAAATTGCCAAAAATCCGATTAGCGATTTTTAATCGCGATTAGCACTAATTAAGCATATAACTAATCAATTAAACTTAGAAATGACATAATTCTCTAATTTACCCTATTTTATAATTTTCCATAATTTTTCCTATTTATTTGTATTTAAAAATACCAAAATATTAAAATATTCAATAAAATAATATTAAATTATTAAAAATTCCCAAAAATAATATTTTATTATTTTGAAACGTTACAATCTACCCCCCTTAAAGAAATTCGGTCCCCGAATTTAAATTTAATCCCCCCAAATACCAAAACATTTCAGAAAAATCAAACTTGTCGGGGTTCCGAAACATCAATACATCACGAATATCATCAAAGAGTACTGCTCTACTAGAAATCAATCCACAAAACGTATATATAAAAATATCCTATGCGTCTGGTGCGCAAGGAATCAAAATCTATATATGTGTCATACAGGTGTATAAAACAACAACTAGGTACAACGGGTGTGCACGAAACATCTGCCATAGGCAACGTGTGTGCCTGACAGCAAAACAGGTGCATGTAACATGTACGAAGAATCCCGATTTAGTGCATCTGGCGTGCACCAAAATCGTATATCAAAACACTAAAGGTGCATGAAAACTATGCTGGAAGTGCAAATCAATCACTGCATACGGTAGGCATGAAATCTCAATCAATATCTCAAATGTAATAACTATGCGCAATAACATAAATATCCAGTGTGTGCATGAAACAAATATCATGAAACTCAGTCATCAAAACTGAATCATGCAAACAGAACGCCCAAAATACCGAAATCCAAAATGACGGATACGTGAAAATCGAATCACAAAATCACAAATCATAAATACCGTCATCTGTAGTTCCTCCTTCGAGGTCGAGAAGGAGTCGGTGCATCCAATGCTAGTAGCGCAAGTTATCTACTTGCCTCTTACTCACGGTCTGGCGTCCTCTGCCTCTGGGTCTTTATCTTCCTTATGGATTACTAATCTCACAATCAATCGGCTCATCGGCCCTGTCAGATGTGCTAACGGGGACGATTCCGTTCTGGCACTTCTTTGGTCATCTCTCAATCAACTCTCACGACCACTCGTAAAGCAGCATGTCACTGGCGTCGGCCTCTGGCTCTCTGAATGCACATCACACATCTGATCCTGGGTGCAAACATCATTGCAGCAATATCCTGGAAGGAATCCTGCTCAAGGTCTCTTCCGATCTTGAGTAAGCCGAACTGTACGGAGGCTAGCTTTCTTGCATAAACTCCTCTTGCTCGATAGACAGCTGTGTCCTCAGCACAACATTTTCTCGGAACTGGTCGCATCCCAACGCCTCTGTAAGCATATCTGACCTCTGGTCTCGACGGAAAGTAATGACAGCTCGTCAGTGTCTCGCACGAATCTCTAGTTCCACCTGTCTCTATCGTCGTCCACTATGACATCACGCCATGCTACCTACGCACTGCACTGTTCTCGGCCACGGTCAATCCGAAATCTCTCACACGGACTCGAAATCGCGTACTCTATACCTTCATCATTCCGTAGAAGATGTCTAGCCAAACAGGTCCTCGGGAATGCGTCCTAACCATCGGAGGAATACTCAATACTCGTCCGTCCTTGATCAATTCGCAACGCATCTGGGTAAGTTCCTTTATCCGAACCTGGTCAACTACCTCGTCGACGATGCCGAACTCTGGCCTGCTGGGTGTGCGTAACATGACTACTCCTGGGTCTAGGTCTCCTCGTATCGTATTCCAGAAGGATACTGTCGAGGTTTCTCTCTCAAGCCTCATTCCTGCCGAAATGCCCGGAAGTCATCATCTACTGCTGAAGCTAATTCTTATTCCGAAACGGCTGCATACTTATCGCGCTTCTTTCTGGAAGATATATCCATATACCACGCCTCTGGGTGCGCATCACATCTCTGATGTCAGCGGAGTAGAACGTCATCTCGTCGAAATATCTTGCGAACTCTTTCCTTCACTCTGCTTCACTGTCGACTGATTCGGACCCGTCTCATCATGGCTATATGGACTGTGCTCCAACGGCTATCCTCGTATCTGGAGTATCCCAAGCAATGCATCCCACCACATGATATCCGAATGATGTCGAATCATCCGATCGACTCGTCAGAACCTCATAATCCCCCAAGAGATCAACATCATGGGTACAGTTTAATAGTATCGAGTACATGCCACAGCGTCGGTGGTCCAGCCGTAGAAGGGCAAATCCAAGCCTCACTAATGGCGCCGCGGAACTGCCACAAACCCTAAGGTTCAAAGGCTTTCACACGGTCATTAAGTCGAGTTAGGGTTTCATTCTTCTAGAGGGTCCATAGAATCACCTGCATGTCTTTCCGTATACTTTAAACTTGGAAAAGGGGCTTCCGACATTCGATCGTCTCTATCGACTCTCAACGAATCTGCGTGAAGTCGTCTCTAGCTGGAAACAATCTATCTGATGACCTCGCATCGGTAAACGAACGAATCACATGTCCTAGTCATTTATCCTCAGGTGACTAGCGACCGTCCATCATATCTCTAAGTATATGCTCATGCTGCAGTAGCTCCAACCATCTGGGAGATATCTCGTCATTTGCAGTAACAACTGGCTCATTCGCCTGTAAGCCGAACAGCGCCTCAATCCTCCAGGAAAGGCAATACATAGGCGGTCACCTTTGAATCGGTCTGCTCTAGATCTGAGTAAGACTCTCCACACTGGAAATCTTCAACTCAACTGGGCCCGCTCCGACGCAAAAATCGAGCGAATCACCCTCATCTCTCAAATCGGGTAGACTAGCTATCATCTGTCTCATATCTGCCTGAAAGCTCCGGCAATCTCAGCTCGTAAGCTTCGGAAGCGACATCCTGTCAATCTCAGCAATAGCTGGTCCATCTGTCTGCACGGTAGGCGACATCATAATCTGTGAGGTATGCTGTACATCAACAGTCCTCTCTCTACTGGCAGCTCTAACAAAGACCCGATCATCCGGTGCAAGACCAAGCACTCGCCTCCACTAGAGGTCACAATCATCAATACTAACTCGAGACGTTCCCACGTCACCAGAAAACACAATGGTCAGTCCTCGTACCAGACGAGCTCGCCCTGACCGTAACCCTAGCAGCAGCCCAAACTGCGCTCAACATGGCGACAGGAACCTCAATCGAGTATCTAAGAGAGCAGATCAATGGCAAGAAAGAGAACAACAGATCCAGAGTGGATACATGATCATAAGAAGGAACAACATCAATAAAGGTATGATCATGAAACTAATAGAATCGGGGATCTCAAATGGATGTATAATCCTGGATATGAAGAGAATCACTGATCTCGAAAATATGCACATCCTAAGGTTCCTTAAGCGGAGTGGCGTGTCGTAAGTATGCCGCGGAACATACCAACGGTACGTCACTCTACTTTAGTCACCTATTCCATCAACCAAGGGTCATCCTACGCGAAGAAAGTTCGGGTCTAATACCCCCTCGACCAAGTCTAAGTTCCGTAAGGTCAAGCCTAAGTTCCGTATATATATAAACGCCCTAGGCTCCACATAGTCAAACTTAGACTCGAACCAAGGTCAACCTAGCGCTCTGATACCAAACTTTGTCACGACCCGAAAGAGCACGTGACTGGCCCTTGAACCATATGAAGTCTATAGGACTCCATCTGATCCAAGTAAGCCAAAAGCCCAGAAATATAAAACCATTTTTTTGGAATAAGTAAAGAAACTGGTTTAAAGAAGTGAAGAAAAACATGTTTGAAATCAAGGTTTTTAAATAACTAAGCCGAATGTACATTTTGAAAACAGTAAAGTCTTTTCTAAAAATTTCGGCAGAGTCTCTTTTGTAAAACTGGCCCCGAATGGGGTACAATAAGAATAATAATATATGCAATGAAAAAGGCATCCCCAAGCGGGAGCTAGCTCTTCGTCAATTGACGGCCATAACCACACAAGCAATAATAATATACAACGCCGAGTGGCGAGGATCAAACTCAAAAGAAAGCTCCAAAAGCAAGAAAAACCCGCAATACTACTAAGCGCGACTCTAAGGTCAAATAATACAACACTGCTGACTAAGTCTGAAACAATATACAAGTTTTGGTTGATGGAAATTCTAGATACAATGAATAAAATAAATACAATGGTGGTTCTTGATGCAAAAGAATCCACCTACCAAAAGCAATTCACCCGCAAGGAAGTAGTGTGCCAGAAATGCCGCAAAGGAACCTGTACGGCAAAACCTGCAAGAACTGTGGCACAACGGGGGTGAGTTGCCAACTCGTGAATAGAAATATCTACAAGCAGAAACCGAATGCAAGACATAAACCTAGGTCAACAATCAGTAATATAACCACAAGAGTACATCTGAAATAAGATAAGGTGGCAAGGTAACATCTAAATATGTATGTAGTGCCAGGTACTCAGGTAATAACATGTCATCAGTATAAGGTATGTCTGCATGAGGTAAAAATGATGAAGTATCAATACACATATATTAGCGTCCCATACCACTAATATTGGTGTAAGGGTATATATAACAGCGCCCTCATACCCTGTTATATATACAAGTGAAGTGTGATCAATGTAGATCTAGTCTGTATATGATCCATGTCTGTATATGATCCATGTCTGTATATACGTGGAACCCGTCCACTCGTCACCCAATGACAATAACATCATGTATGCAAATATGAGGATATAATAAAATCATGGAAAACATCATGAAAACCGTGCCTAGCATCGACACGCAAATCCTCATCCATCGGGCTCCGTCAGTTCGGATCGGCCCGCGGGCTATGTCTGCGGAATCGGCCCTCGGCCCCGGCAGTACGCCCATCTCTCAACTCCGGTCGGTATCCTCCAGATATCCGCCGAGCTCAAATACAATCACCGGTAGGTAGTAGTCCCTCCGCCAGGCTCACCATCTACTACACAGCGAAACCGTTCTCGCCCCGGGGTACCATACCGGGTCCACCATGTACCCGTAATCGGCCTCAACCAGCTCCTCGATTCGGGTTCACATATATCACTCTAGCCCCGAGAAAACACATGGTGGACGCACCGAAATATCATATCAAGGGAACCGGGTTTTTAAATGATTACATATTTGAAACAGCCACGGTTCCCAAATCCAGAGATCACATATAATCCAAACCAAAATGTAAGTCAATGATCCGATATGATATGTGCGTCAAATATAGATATCATGTCAAGTTACATAAAGATAAGCTATACCATAACGATCCGATGTGATATATGCATCAAGTATGAATATCAAGTCATATCACATATAAATGAGCTACAATATTATGATTCGATGTGATATATGTATCAGGTATGAATATCAAGTCATGTCACATATGAATAGTAATGTGCATATGTCGAGGGAAACCGCTTTTAGACTAAATCAGTTTTTAAAGAATATCTTGCGGCCCTCAAATCTCTAATCAAGTCAAAATCATATATGTTTGTGTACAGGTATAAGTGTACAATATGCCATGCGAGAATCATATCATGAATGCAACAGTACTACAGTGTAGTGGCATGGCAATTATCGATGATGAAGTGTGTGAGCCGGCAAATAGTGTACGTGGAGCATATGCATCATCGATAATGGTGCTGGTGTCCTAATAGCATGATGGTAACATATGCAGGCAATATGAATAGCATGAGTATGCGGAAATCAATTAATCAACACCACAGTGAAGAAACTACATCAATATGTATATGTCATGCAGTTATCCCTTTTGAAATAAAACGAATCAGGGTTTTTAGTAAAATAAGGGCTACGGTGTTTTTAAGAAAAGGTACGCCTTTTAAAGTATCCGTAGAATCCCTTTGTTTGTCTTTAAGATATCCCTGATTCGTAGTTTTTGAAATAGGTATGACTCGGGTCTAGTCTAACATCTACTATGGGAACTACAGGCCCAACTATCAAGTCAACAGCAGGGGTATGGAAACCACCTAAATATGAGTCGATAAATATACATAGATATATATTCGGTGATCCCGCCTCGATAATATATCGTAGGACATCCTCGTGCTATGAGTGCGGATCTATCATCAATATCGGCTCGTACGGTAAATCATCGTACGGCATCCCAATAGCTGGGTATGGGTCAATCTAACATTTCCTCTCATCAGATATCAGGTATCACTATCATCATATCTTATAATCTGGGGTACTACTCTAAGTCTAGTACAACTGATACCATCAATAAGTATGAATGCGGGGGTAAACACACATCCTAAGCCCGCAAGAATCACATGTCATATCCCAAATATGAACCACAACCAATCACCAATCTTGCGGCACAAGGCCCAATATAATCGACTCATCACCAATGTCGTCCAATATCATCAAACACAGTGCAAGTATAATGAATATGCAAGGGTGTGCGTGTAGGTGTAAAACTATTCTAGGGTTCGCGGCTATGAACTACACTAGTCACTTCTAACCCTACACTATCTATAGTACACCTAACTATCATATATATGAATATAACAACTACGGACTGCGGGGGTGCTATACGCCATCCACCCGACTTCCCCCTGTAAATATAATCTACTCACCTTGCATCATCATTTGCGGACGTCACCATGCATTAGCTTGTCGTCCCGAAGTCTTCATGGTTACCTACATATCAAAGTATCGTATATGCGCATTAAAATCAAATCCAAGCTAAGACGGCACATGAAATCCAAAACGACACGATAAGGGGCCTATAGGTGAGAACCTATGGCACGCCTTCAAGACTATCAATCAATCCTCTATATCGTCGTATAAACGCCAAATAGTCGAGGCAAAACAAAATCCACAATTTCAGAATTAAAAATACGGAATACGGAAACACGAATCCAAAACAGCAACTTAGGAAATATGTCCCAGATTTCACCCTAGGTCACTTTATATAAATCTATATATACCAGGGGCCTAACATAAGCATGTAGGAGCTACAGAACCAACACGAGCCAAAATGGTGGGACCCAGGCCGCAAATTGCGGCCAATTGGGATTAATTGGCGGCCGGTTAAGGGAGTTAGGGGCTGGGGTCTTGGTGGTAGCTTCCTGGGTGCCTACACATGTCACTGTCCACTCAATATTATTTTCAGAGTCTTGGGGTAAAAGCAGATTCAATATACACTACACAGATTTCGTAAAATTCCCCGATATCGGTTTCTAAAATCCGTATTCTGTGTTTAAGTTTCAGGTTAGGGTCTCAATTCATATACTAAGGTGTTGGTATAACCTTAACTGAGCTCAATTTCATATTACAACCCATAATTCATCACAACCCTAACTAGGTTATCCACAAGTCCACAATATCACACAAAATCGATTCGATCTTAATATGAGGGTAAAGGAAATGCATAAACTAAGTTTAAGGTCCAGAAAATACCTCATTTGGCAACTCAAGAAAATTCTTGAGTTGCCTCTAGTGGCCAAAATCCAAACTTTCTTGGTCCGATGTGTTTGCCTCGAGTTCGTGCACCTTTTTAGTGAAATGAAGATAGGGTTTTGGAGTTGTTTTGGATGTGTTTAGAGGGGTTGAAGAGGGGAGGGAAGTGAGGGAGGAGCAGCAGCAGGAGGAGGGGAAGAGGGAGAGAGATGATGAGAGGAGAAAATGGCTAAGTGTTTTAGTCAATGGTGCCCCATGCCTCTCTTTCTCACCAACCCCCATTTTCTTTATTCTTTTCTCTTTTCTTTTTCTTTTAAAAACCCTTCTCACTTAAATAGTACCCAAAACAAACCATGGCAATAAAAATGTAACACAAGTGTGAAAAAGGTGATATGTGCATGTTTTGCACAAAATTGCCAAAAATCCGATTAGCGATTTTTAATCGCGATTAGCACTAATTAAGCATATAACTAATCAATTAAACTTAGAAATGACATAATTCTCTAATTTACCCTATTTTATAATTTTCCATAATTTTTCCTATTTATTTGTATTTAAAAATACCAAAATATTAAAATATTCAATAAAATAATATTAAATTATTAAAAATTCCCAAAAATAATATTTTATTATTTTGAAACGTTACAATCTACCCCCCTTAAAGAAATTCGGTCCCCGAATTTAAATTTAATCCCCCCAAATACCAAAACATTTCAGAAAAATCAAACTTGTCGGGGTTCCGAAACATCAATACATCACGAATATCATCAAAGAGTACTGCTCTACTAGAAATCAATCCACAAAACGTATATATAAAAATATCCTATGCGTCTGGTGCGCAAGGAATCAAAATCTATATATGTGTCATACAGGTGTATAAAACAACAACTAGGTACAACGGGTGTGCACGAAACATCTGCCATAGGCAACGTGTGTGCCTGACAGCAAAACAGGTGCATGTAACATGTACGAAGAATCCCGATTTAGTGCATCTGGCGTGCACCAAAATCGTATATCAAAACACTAAAGGTGCATGAAAACTATGCTGGAAGTGCAAATCAATCACTGCATACGGTAGGCATGAAATCTCAATCAATATCTCAAATGTAATAACTATGCGCAATAACATAAATATCCAGTGTGTGCATGAAACAAATATCATGAAACTCAGTCATCAAAACTGAATCATGCAAACAGAACGCCCAAAATACCGAAATCCAAAATGACGGATACGTGAAAATCGAATCACAAAATCACAAATCATAAATACCGTCATCTGTAGTTCCTCCTTCGAGGTCGAGAAGGAGTCGGTGCATCCAATGCTAGTAGCGCAAGTTATCTACTTGCCTCTTACTCACGGTCTGGCGTCCTCTGCCTCTGGGTCTTTATCTTCCTTATGGATTACTAATCTCACAATCAATCGGCTCATCGGCCCTGTCAGATGTGCTAACGGGGACGATTCCGTTCTGGCACTTCTTTGGTCATCTCTCAATCAACTCTCACGACCACTCGTAAAGCAGCATGTCACTGGCGTCGGCCTCTGGCTCTCTGAATGCACATCACACATCTGATCCTGGGTGCAAACATCATTGCAGCAATATCCTGGAAGGAATCCTGCTCAAGGTCTCTTCCGATCTTGAGTAAGCCGAACTGTACGGAGGCTAGCTTTCTTGCATAAACTCCTCTTGCTCGATAGACAGCTGTGTCCTCAGCACAACATTTTCTCGGAACTGGTCGCATCCCAACGCCTCTGTAAGCATATCTGACCTCTGGTCTCGACGGAAAGTAATGACAGCTCGTCAGTGTCTCGCACGAATCTCTAGTTCCACCTGTCTCTATCGTCGTCCACTATGACATCACGCCATGCTACCTACGCACTGCACTGTTCTCGGCCACGGTCAATCCGAAATCTCTCACACGGACTCGAAATCGCGTACTCTATACCTTCATCATTCCGTAGAAGATGTCTAGCCAAACAGGTCCTCGGGAATGCGTCCTAACCATCGGAGGAATACTCAATACTCGTCCGTCCTTGATCAATTCGCAACGCATCTGGGTAAGTTCCTTTATCCGAACCTGGTCAACTACCTCGTCGACGATGCCGAACTCTGGCCTGCTGGGTGTGCGTAACATGACTACTCCTGGGTCTAGGTCTCCTCGTATCGTATTCCAGAAGGATACTGTCGAGGTTTCTCTCTCAAGCCTCATTCCTGCCGAAATGCCCGGAAGTCATCATCTACTGCTGAAGCTAATTCTTATTCCGAAACGGCTGCATACTTATCGCGCTTCTTTCTGGAAGATATATCCATATACCACGCCTCTGGGTGCGCATCACATCTCTGATGTCAGCGGAGTAGAACGTCATCTCGTCGAAATATCTTGCGAACTCTTTCCTTCACTCTGCTTCACTGTCGACTGATTCGGACCCGTCTCATCATGGCTATATGGACTGTGCTCCAACGGCTATCCTCGTATCTGGAGTATCCCAAGCAATGCATCCCACCACATGATATCCGAATGATGTCGAATCATCCGATCGACTCGTCAGAACCTCATAATCCCCCAAGAGATCAACATCATGGGTACAGTTTAATAGTATCGAGTACATGCCACAGCGTCGGTGGTCCAGCCGTAGAAGGGCAAATCCAAGCCTCACTAATGGCGCCGCGGAACTGCCACAAACCCTAAGGTTCAAAGGCTTTCACACGGTCATTAAGTCGAGTTAGGGTTTCATTCTTCTAGAGGGTCCATAGAATCACCTGCATGTCTTTCCGTATACTTTAAACTTGGAAAAGGGACTTCCGACATTCGATCGTCTCTATCGACTCTCAACGAATCTGCGTGAAGTCGTCTCTAGCTGGAAACAATCTATCTGATGACCTCGCATCGGTAAACGAACGAATCACATGTCCTAGTCATTTATCCTCAGGTGACTAGCGACCGTCCATCATATCTCTAAGTATATGCTCATGCTGCAGTAGCTCCAACCATCTGGGAGATATCTCGTCATTTGCAGTAACAACTGGCTCATTCGCCTGTAAGCCGAACAGCGCCTCAATCCTCCAGGAAAGGCAATACATAGGCGGTCACCTTTGAATCGGTCTGCTCTAGATCTGAGTAAGACTCTCCACACTGGAAATCTTCAACTCAACTGGGCCCGCTCCGACGCAAAAATCGAGCGAATCACCCTCATCTCTCAAATCGGGTAGACTAGCTATCATCTGTCTCATATCTGCCTGAAAGCTCCGGCAATCTCAGCTCGTAAGCTTCGGAAGCGACATCCTGTCAATCTCAGCAATAGCTGGTCCATCTGTCTGCACGGTAGGCGACATCATAATCTGTGAGGTATGCTGTACATCAACAGTCCTCTCTCTACTGGCAGCTCTAACAAAGACCCGATCATCTGGTGCAAGACCAAGCACTCGCCTCCACTAGAGGTCACAATCATCAATACTAACTCGAGACGTTCCCACGTCACCAGAAAACACAATGGTCAGTCCTCGTACCAGACGAGCTCGCCCTGACCGTAACCCTAGCAGCAGCCCAAACTGCGCTCAACATGGCGACAGGAACCTCAATCGAGTATCTAAGAGAGCAGATCAATGGCAAGAAAGAGAACAATAGATCCAGAGTGGATACATGATCATAAGAAGGAACAACATCAATAAAGGTATGATCATGAAACTAATAGAATCGGGGATCTCAAATGGATGTATAATCCTGGATATGAAGAGAATCACTGATCTCGAAAATATGCACATCCTAAGGTTCCTTAAGCGGAGTGGCGTGTCGTAAGTATGCCGCGGAACATACCAACGGTACGTCACTCTACTTTAGTCACCTATTCCATCAACCAAGGGTCATCCTACGCGAAGAAAGTTCGGGTCTAATACCCCCTCGACCAAGTCTAAGTTCCGTAAGGTCAAGCCTAAGTTCCGTATATATATAAACGCCCTAGGCTCCACATAGTCAAACTTAGACTCGAACCAAGGTCAACCTAGCGCTCTGATACCAAACTTTGTCACGACCCGAAAGAGCACGTGACTGGCCCTTGAACCATATGAAGTCTATAGGACTCCATCTGATCCAAGTAAGCCAAAAGCCCAGAAATATAAAACCATTTTTTTGGAATAAGTAAAGAAACTGGTTTAAAGAAGTGAAGAAAAACATGTTTGAAATCAAGGTTTTTAAATAACTAAGCCGAATGTACATTTTGAAAACAGTAAAGTCTTTTCTAAAAATTTCGGCAGAGTCTCTTTTGTAAAACTGGCCCCGAATGGGGTACAATAAGAATAATAATATATGCAATGAAAAAGGCATCCCCAAGCGGGAGCTAGCTCTTCGTCAATTGACGGCCATAACCACACAAGCAATAATAATATACAACGCCGAGTGGCGAGGATCAAACTCAAAAGAAAGCTCCAAAAGCAAGAAAAACCCGCAATACTACTAAGCGCGACTCTAAGGTCAAATAATACAACACTGCTGACTAAGTCTGAAACAATATACAAGTTTTGGTTGATGGAAATTCTAGATACAATGAATAAAATAAATACAATGATGGTTCTTGATGCAAAAGAATCCACCTACCAAAAGCAATTCACCCGCAAGGAAGTAGTGTGCCAGAAATGCCGCAAAGGAACCTGTACGGCAAAACCTGCAAGAACTGTGGCACAACGGGGGTGAGTTGCCAACTCGTGAATAGAAATATCTACAAGCAGAAACCGAATGCAAGACATAAACCTAGGTCAACAATCAGTAATATAACCACAAGAGTACATCTGAAATAAGATAAGGTGGCAAGGTAACATCTAAATATGTATGTAGTGCCAGGTACTCAGGTAATAACATGTCATCAGTATAAGGTATGTCTGCATGAGGTAAAAATGATGAAGTATCAATACACATATATTAGCGTCCCATACCACTAATATTGGTGTAAGGGTATATATAACAGCGCCCTCATACCCTGTTATATATACAAGTGAAGTGTGATCAATGTAGATCTAGTCTGTATATGATCCATGTCTGTATATGATCCATGTCTGTATATACGTGGAACCCGTCCACTCGTCACCCAATGACAATAACATCATGTATGCAAATATGAGGATATAATAAAATCATGGAAAACATCATGAAAACCGTGCCTAGCATCGACACGCAAATCCTCATCCATCGGGCTCCGTCAGTTCGGATCGGCCCGCGGGCTATGTCTGCGGAATCGGCCCTCGGCCCCGGCAGTACGCCCATCTCTCAACTCCGGTCGGTATCCTCCAGATATCCGCCGAGCTCAAATACAATCACCGGTAGGTAGTAGTCCCTCCGCCAGGCTCACCATCTACTACACAGCGAAACCGTTCTCGCCCCGGGGTACCATACCGGGTCCACCATGTACCCGTAATCGGCCTCAACCAGCTCCTCGATTCGGGTTCACATATATCACTCTAGCCCCGAGAAAACACATGGTGGACGCACCGAAATATCATATCAAGGGAACCGGGTTTTTAAATGATTACATATTTGAAACAGCCACGGTTCCCAAATCCAGAGATCACATATAATCCAAACCAAAATGTAAGTCAATGATCCGATATGATATGTGCGTCAAATATAGATATCATGTCAAGTTACATAAAGATAAGCTATACCATAACGATCCGATGTGATATATGCATCAAGTATGAATATCAAGTCATATCACATATAAATGAGCTACAATATTATGATTCGATGTGATATATGTATCAGGTATGAATATCAAGTCATGTCACATATGAATAGTAATGTGCATATGTCGAGGGAAACCGCTTTTAGACTAAATCAGTTTTTAAAGAATATCTTGCGGCCCTCAAATCTCTAATCAAGTCAAAATCATATATGTTTGTGTACAGGTATAAGTGTACAATATGCCATGCGAGAATCATATCATGAATGCAACAGTACTACAGTGTAGTGGCATGGCAATTATCGATGATGAAGTGTGTGAGCCGGCAAATAGTGTACGTGGAGCATATGCATCATCGATAATGGTGCTGGTGTCCTAATAGCATGATGGTAACATATGCAGGCAATATGAATAGCATGAGTATGCGGAAATCAATTAATCAACACCACAGTGAAGAAACTACATCAATATGTATATGTCATGCAGTTATCCCTTTTGAAATAAAACGAATCAGGGTTTTTAGTAAAATAAGGGCTACGGTGTTTTTAAGAAAAGGTACGCCTTTTAAAGTATCCGTAGAATCCCTTTGTTTGTCTTTAAGATATCCCTGATTCGTAGTTTTTGAAATAGGTATGACTCGGGTCTAGTCTAACATCTACTATGGGAACTACAGGCCCAACTATCAAGTCAACAGCAGGGGTATGGAAACCACCTAAATATGAGTCGATAAATATACATAGATATATATTCGGTGATCCCGCCTCGATAATATATCGTAGGACATCCTCGTGCTATGAGTGCGGATCTATCATCAATATCGGCTCGTACGGTAAATCATCGTACGGCATCCCAATAGCTGGGTATGGGTCAATCTAACATTTCCTCTCATCAGATATCAGGTATCACTATCATCATATCTTATAATCTGGGGTACTACTCTAAGTCTAGTACAACTGATACCATCAATAAGTATGAATGCGGGGGTAAACACACATCCTAAGCCCGCAAGAATCACATGTCATATCCCAAATATGAACCACAACCAATCACCAATCTTGCGGCACAAGGCCCAATATAATCGACTCATCACCAATGTCGTCCAATATCATCAAACACAGTGCAAGTATAATGAATATGCAAGGGTGTGCGTGTAGGTGTAAAACTATTCTAGGGTTCGCGGCTATGAACTACACTAGTCACTTCTAACCCTACACTATCTATAGTACACCTAACTATCATATATATGAATATAACAACTACGGACTGCGGGGGTGCTATACGCCATCCACCCGACTTCCCCCTGTAAATATAATCTACTCACCTTGCATCATCATTTGCGGACGTCACCATGCATTAGCTTGTCGTCCCGAAGTCTTCATGGTTACCTACATATCAATGTATCGTATATGCGCATTAAAATCAAATCCAAGCTAAGACGGCACATGAAATCCAAAACGACACGATAAGGGGCCTATAGGTGAGAACCTATGGCACGCCTTCAAGACTATCAATCAATCCTCTATATCGTCGTATAAACGCCAAATAGTCGAGGCAAAACAAAATCCACAATTTCAGAATTAAAAATACGGAATACGGAAACACGAATCCAAAACAGCAACTTAGGAAATATGTCCCAGATTTCACCCTAGGTCACTTTATATAAATCTATATATACCAGGGGCCTAACATAAGCATGTAGGAGCTACAGAACCAACACGAGCCAAAATGGTGGGACCCAGGCCGCAAATTGCGGCCAATTGGGATTAATTGGCGGCCGGTTAAGGGAGTTAGGGGCTGGGGTCTTGGTGGTAGCTTCCTGGGTGCCTACACATGTCACTGTCCACTCAATATTATTTTCAGAGTCTTGGGGTAAAAGCAGATTCAATATACACTACACAGATTTCGTAAAATTCCCCGATATCGGTTTCTAAAATCCGTATTCTGTGTTTAAGTTTCAGGTTAGGGTCTCAATTCATATACTAAAGTGTTGGTATAACCTTAACTGAGCTCAATTTCATATTACAACCCATAATTCATCACAACCCTAACTAGTTTATCCACAAGTCCACAATATCACACAAAATCGATTCGATCTTAATATGAGGGTAAAGGAAATGCATAAACTAAGTTTAAGGTCCAGAAAATACCTCATTTGGCAACTCAAGAAAATTCTTGAGTTGCCTCTAGTGGCCAAAATCCAAACTTTCTTGGTCCGATGTGTTTGCCTCGAGTTCGTGCACCTTTTTAGTGAAATGAAGATAGGGTTTTGGAGTTGTTTTGGATGTGTTTAAAGGGGTTGAAGAGGGGAGGGAAGTGAGGGAGGAGCAGCAGCAGGAGGAGGGGAAGAGGGAGAGAGATGATGAGAGGAGAAAATGGCTAAGTGTTTTAGTCAATGGTGCCTCATGCCTCTCTTTCTCACCAACCCCCATTTTCTTTATTCTTTTCTCTTTTCTTTTTCTTTTAAAAACCCTTCTCACTTAAATAGTACCCAAAACAAACCATGGCAATAAAAATGCAACACAAGTGTGAAAAAGGTGATATGTGCATGTTTTGCACAAAATTACCAAAAATCCGATTAGCGATTTTTAATCGCTATTAGCACTAATTAAGCATATAACTAATCAATTAAACTTAGAAATGACATAATTCTCTAATTTACCCTATTTTATAATTTTCCATAATTTTTCCTATTTATTTGTATTTAAAAATACCAAAATATTAAAATATTCAATAAAATAATATTAAATTATTAAAAATTCCCAAAAATAATATTTTATTATTTTGAAACGTTACAGGAACTTTTGAGGAAATCTTCGCTGATGAACTCGCATTTTTGAATGACACGGGTGTTGAGATGAATCATCTCCCAATCAATGAAAGTGAACCTCCACCCCTTCTTCTGAATTGTAAAAAGAATGCAAGTAATCCATCACATACACTGCATCGTCTCTCCAAAACGAGACGCTCACACACTCTGTTCCACCACTTAACCTTTCCCCACTTCTTCTTCCACCAACCAGAGCACTGCATTGATAAAAATTTTGAATGGTTGGTGTTAACATTCGGTCTTTGCAAAGCTTGGCATCGACCATTGATTCTTGACCCCCTCATGTGATTTTCAAAGATTAACATTGCATAACTCAAGTTTGGGGGGGTATATTTTCTGGCTCTTGAAAAGAAAATTTTTACAAAATGATGAGCCAAGAATAAGTTTGGGGGAGGATCTTCACTTAAATATTTTCCCCACACTAATAAATTCCTCCCTAGCTTACAGGTTTTTCAAGATTTAGCAGAAGACAACAGTGAGGACACTGTTGAAAACAAGTTTGGGGGAGGTTTGTGCTTATTTTTCGCATCATTTGCATCATACTTTGCATAAGCACAAAACATTTTTGAAAACCTATAAAAATTTAAAAAATTTCAAAAGATAAAAATATTTTTTTTTACATAAATAAGATAACGAAAGTTTAGATAGTGAAAAATTACATCCATGAGATTAGAAAAATTTAAGAAAACCAAGAAAATTAGAAGTTTTCTTATACGAACTAGTAATAAGTAGTTATGAGCCGTTGTCCCTAGGGTTAGTAAGATGAAGGACGTCACTAATCTGAGGATAAAAATAAATCTGAAAAATAGTTTCTATTCTGGAAGCCAAACATTTTGAACGTTGATACCCTGCTATTCGCACTTACACACGTCTTAAAGCCTGGGATAGTAGAGGATACCTTGAAATGCTCTTGTCTTTAAGCCAAAAGTATGAAGGAAATAAAAAATGAAGAAAATATAAAGTGGTGAGAAAAATGGACACTGGTTTTGTTATCACCAAGGGCAATAAAAAAAATATATATATATATATCTATATATATAGCGAGGGTGCTTCTTCACCTAGTGTCCTAAGGCCAACTGGTCTGGGAGTCACTGCTATGCCTGAGATAGTGCAAGACGAGGAAAATACACCAAGTAAGCAAGCACAGGAGTAATCGGTCGGTTAGTACCTCAAGAAGTATTAACGGTCGCATGAAAGTGTGTGAGCAATCTCATCTAAATATTCAGTACTGAGGCTGATGGGCAAGAGTTTGATAGCTTGAATTGAATTCTCCGGGTGTAGCGATGTCTTTACACACACGCAGGGTTATATGATCGATGTTTGGAAGAAAGATAGGAATGAAGAACAAAGAAGATGTTTTATTGAGGGAGGACGTGATTTCCGACATCTTTTCATGACCATTAAGATAGGGCTCATGACAACCGAAAAGCTAGCTTAGTTGGAAACCCTAATTTTCAAAGTTTTTCTTTTACAATTCTTGTCTTTAAATGTAATATTCATGATCTTTCTTTATTGGATTTTGCGGGAGCAATCCGCTGAAAACCCTCAGGAGACAACACTCCTCCTACTAGCGACACCTAGAGGTTTAAAGGCTTGTTGCACGTGCTCAGTGCAATCGTGTTGCCTACGAAAGTGTGCTAGTTAGTTTTTCTCTTTCTTTGTTTTCTCCTTTCTTTTTAATAAAGTTCGCTCGAGACGATCGAAAATAAGTTTAGGGGAATTTGATCAGTCGAAAATACTGCAATTTTAACACGGCAATTTCCCTATCATTTGCACTCATCTAGAAGTGTTCGGCATTTATATAACGCATATTAGCAAATCAGTCGTTAAATATCAGATTGCAAGTGTTAGACTTTAAAACCAGCATTTCTAGGGAAATTGACTATATTTTATGACATCGCATCATCCCTGTATTGCGCAACACTTGTGTCGAGATTTGTGCAGGAAATTCCAGAAGAAAAGCCCAAAAGAGCTGATCAAAAATACGCCAACTCAATGATTTCAGATCTGGTAGTGATACAGAATGCCAAACAAAATTAAACATATCAAAACAAGGCCCATGAGACAGCCCAAACAAGTACCAGAAGAACCAAGCCACAAAGCCCACAAAGCGCCGCGGTTCCGCGGCGGGAGCGCGCTTGCGCCACGGTTCCGCGGCGCTTTGATGACGTCATCGGATCAAATTTCCTCCACGTGTCTCTCATAACGGTATAAGCTTCCAGAAGACTCCCGATTATCCACGTGGCACATCTAGAAGGCACGGCTTAACAAACTTCATCTAGAAGCTTCTCCTCAACTAACTTTTGGAGGGAAATTCAAATCTCCTCAACAAACTTTTGGAGGGAAATTCAAAATTCAAATCCTAGATCTAGGGTTTGGATGGTCTATAAAAGAGAGCCTAGATCTAGGGTTAATTCTTCTTCCTCATTCTTCAACATCTATCTTCATCTTCTTCCACAAGTCTAGTGACAAGACTTGTGCGAAACCCTAACCCTAATTCCAATCCAAATTCAAGATCCCGAGTACCAAATCAAGCGAGAAGCCTTCAACCTTTTAGGAGCGGAGCCGATCTTCAATCGAGCAAGTGATCCAAGCCGATCCGCGACTCACGGAGACGAGCGAAGCCAAATCGACGATCAAGTTCTTCCTCTTGTAGTTCTTCAGCGATTGTAATGAAATTGTTGATATAAATAAAAGGTGAAATTCTTTAATCTCGCTTTCTTTAAATTCTTGCATCATGATTCAATCTCAATTTGTTATAGTAGTTCTTGTTGTGATGTTTGTGTAAAACTATGCTCGTCGAGGAGTCGAGACGATCAATAGAATGATGATGTAACAAATCTTAAAACGATTCTTAAGTCCTACGAGTTTTGTAAACCCTAGCAAGTTCAAGAATCGATGACCTAGTTTCGTTGCGATACTTTCTTGATTGTTATCGCTCGAAATTAGGGATCTACAATCGTTTCTTGAATTTTCTAGAGGCTAGAATGTGAATGATATCGACGAAGGAACAAGGGATAAATGATGAAACCCTAGTTTCACTAGAAATCCCTAATTCTCGTCGATCATCATCAATCTAGTATCAATTCATCGAAGGATAAGAATTCGTCATCGTAAGATTGCATCACATCTATAGATCTGATCGATTCCTACGGGCCTCATTTAGATTCTTGATATTTGGTTGGAAAAATCATCACAAATTACCACTTCTTGATTTTAATGATTTCTTAGATCTAGATTTTTCTCTTTCTTGAATTGCAATTACAAATCATGAATTGTTTTCTTTTCTTTTCTTTAAAGTTTCAATCCATCTAATTCGAAACACGAACGATTACATTTTCCCTGTGGGCACTCGCTAACGATCTACATCCGACACCTTGTTGAGTTCCTAGGCACTCTCAAGAGGTCTCACAAGGCATCAACCATGCCAATTTGAAAAATTGCGGTGCCGAGAAACCCTAAACTACGGATCGTTGGCTAGATTTTAGGCGACAAAACAAACTAGTTAACACTTAACTACAAGAATACGGAAATACAACCTTTGTAGATCCGGTCCTCCACCTCCATAGCTCCATGATGAAGTCCTCTCCGCTGTCCAAATCGAACCATGACTCTTGCATCGGCTTCATCGGAGAAAAACCGGGCTAGGTCATCGACGACGATGCCGAAGATGATCTACGTCGAGGCATCACTAGATCAAGCTCCACCTTCACCAAGCCTTGAAAAATTATGAAGGAAACACCCTATACTACTTGGCAAGAGGTAGAGGATGAAGAAATAGGAAGTGGGTTCACTTTAGAATTGGATTTCTCACATGATTTCATCACTTGCCATTGATGAGGCAAGCTTTTCTTCTTTGAAGATGAAGAAGAAGAAGATGATAATATTATGATGAGTTAATTAGAAAAGAAAAGAAAAAGAATACTTATCATAATACAACCATGGTTAGGTGTAGAGAATTAACTAGGGTTAGGTCAATGGTTAGGGTTAAGAAAGAAGACAAAAATGGTGACTTAGTCAAAGCTTCATGAAGCTTCAACATTCATCCATAGAAAGCCACCATTTTTCTTTTCTTTAGCCAAAAAGAAATAAATAAATAAATGAATAAATAGGTATGAAAAACAAAACCCTAACCATTTAAATAACCATGGTTTATTCTTTACACTTAACCAAGTAAACATGCATCATCAAACATGATACAATCATTTGCACAAAAAGTATATCACATATACAACTTGTACATCCAAGTGAGAAAATCCATTTAAAGTGAACCAATACTAGTTAATGCAAAGTAATATATCAAATATATAATTATACATTAAATCATTAAATCAACACTTGATTTAACGATCTGGTCATATCGCATATAACCGACTAGTATCAATGTATCGGCTTATCGAATCAACCCTCGATTCGATAACTAGGTTACATCGCATATAACCATTCGATACATTCATCGTGAGAATAGAATACGGTATCACATACACGCATTATTCTCGGTCCCGCACATATCTCATATGCGCTCCTATTTCGTTTCGCTTGAGCCAGGAAACCTCTGTGTAGGACTCTAAAGACTCGTCAATACGCCGGCAGCAGGTGATGATCATATCAAACACCCACAAGCCGCAAGCGGTCTGCTAAACGTAACGGCCACCCGGGTATTGAGCGATCAGAAGATCGACGAGCAAGCCCGCTCACAGTCCTGTGAATCCAACCAGTAACACTTACCGTACAGTCCGGTCTCGTCGTCTGATATGTCGCATATCTCGCCTAGGGGTGGTAAACGTCAGACCCCAATAGCTCGATAAGTCGTGTCGATATGAGGTATAACAATTCGAGAAACTACTGGTAACACTTACCAGTAAATCTCAGCAACCCTGGCCAGGGATTTCCGGTTATAGCCAATCGAATACAGCGCAACATCAACTCCCTATACCGGGAGAGACGAATCCCCTCCTATCGCTCATTGCCTCCATGTGACTCGGGACTGTACCCAAAAACCACCGTTTTGCACGCCCTCTTGGACGTGGTAAGGTGGAAATCAAAGCACACTGGGAACCACACAAGACTCTATGACGATCTCGGGTCAACAGACTACTCTGTACCAGTGTCACCAGAGAACTGCCATCTGACGTAAGGTATAATACCATCTGGGAGTTCTCGGCGAGTCCGTCCAGTGTACCCAGTCTCCACTGAGCACCCGTATATCATCTCTGATGTCAAACACCAATGGATATGGGATCATCCATCGCCCATCTGTATGGGTCGAGAAGGTACACGCTAGTCTACTCTGGTATATCGATGCCCCGTCTCGATACACCCACGACTAGGGACTTTGAAGGATGTACTTATGGACTACCATGTCCCCACTAGTATGATCCGCATCATAGTCCAGGTAGTCAAGTACAAATCCTAAGGGCTTTACCAACATGTAACAGAGAGACAATCAGTGTACACGTTAAGGTGAAGAGTAGCCAGATAGCATACTATCATGTCGAGCAAGAAAGTCCTCCCTATATATGTCCCAGCATCCACTACAATATACATCCAATGTACAGTAATGGCCTCTAGGGCATACATGTAACTAACAATCTCCCACTTGCACTAGGGCCATCTGATAGCAGTGGTTGTAGTATCTCATACTCAACCATCCCATAAAGGTCTCTCTCTGGGAATAGGCCTTCGTGAGTGGATCCGCCGTGTCGTCCTCTGAGTCTACTCTCCTAACCTTGATCCCTTAGAGATCATCCATCTCCATGATCAGGTGATACTGCCTTAGAATATGTCTGGATCACTGACGGGACCTGCGTTCCTTGGCATAAGCCACAACTCCATTGTCACACAATGGGAGGAACATAGTTCATCTCATGAACCAATATACACCCAAACAGCCTCTTTGGTAGCATCTTAAGTAGCGATGTATCCTGCCTTTATCGTCTAGTATGCCACGGTATTTAGCTTGGAACTCTTCCAACATACCGTCCCTTTACTGAGGGTAAAGACAATGCCTGTGACTGACATTCAGTCGTCTTTATCACCCTGGAACACTTCCAGTGGTTCTCCCCAGGATCGATTGATACCATCTCACTTCAACTAGTGAGAATCCTAACATCCATTTAGATCTATCTCATAGATCCAAAACCCAGGATTTAGGAGGTATCACTTTGATCCTTTAAGGAGAATCATTGTGATAAGCGGAGATTGATCGAGCGTAGCATAGGAAACTCTTTCCCTATCTAGAGTATGTCATCCACGTACTGTACGAGAATCGCCTCCATACTCCCTACTACCTTTTTGTTTATACAAGGTTCATCTACCATTTTGATGATGTCAAACTCTTTGACCACTTCATCAAAACAGACGTTCCAACTCCGCGATGCCTGCTTTATCTTATAAAGCATCTTGTACACGTTTCCGCTGCTCCCACTGTCTACGAAGCCCTCTGGCCGTGTACTTACAGACGTTCTCTTCTAAAACATCATTTAGAAAAGCAGTCATGACACCCAACCATCAGATATCGTAGTCATGGTATGTAGCCGTGGTAAGTAGGATCTGGATAGACTTAAGCCAAGGCACTGGAAAAGGTTTCATCATTATCCACGCCTGGTCAATGACGAAAACCTTTAACAAGTCTAGCTTTGAAAGTCTCAACTTTTCCATCTACACCAAGTAATCTTCTCAAGATATACTTGCTCCTGATGGGGATTTAACCCTTCAGATATAGCAACCAAAGTCCATACTTTGTTGGTGTATAAGGTTTCCATCTCAGATCGCTAAGCATCCAGCCATTCTTATAGAGTCTTACTCCTGATGGCCAGCTCGAAACTAGTCGGGTCATCATCTCATGACGCAATCCTCGCTCCCACTGTCATAGAGCAACCGAAGTATCTCTCAGGTGGGTGAGGAACCCTACTAGATCGGCGGAGAGGCTGAGGTTCGTTAGAATCTACTGAATCCTTTGGTTCGGCCAAATCATCTGCTGTTGTTTGTATTGCTGGAACATTTCCAGTTTTACATAACAGACCTTGCCTCGAGCTTGTCCGGATTATGCTTTTAGACATAGTCCGGACAACCCCAAATCTTAACCAACTTAAGATATGGGCTCTTCCCTTTCCATATCACATATGAAGTGGTAGGCATTGATTTGATTCGAACCTAATTCAATAGGCATGCATCTTCTCAAGTGCATAACTCCCAAAAGGAAAATAGGAAACTCAGTAGTACTCATCATAGAGCACACCTTATCATATAGGGTGTGATTGCTCCACCCCGATATACCATCTTGCTATGGTGTATACGGAGGAGTAATGCTGAGAGAGAATCTCATTCTCCTTTAGAATAGTCCAGGATTTCCATGCTCAAGTATTTTTCTACTTGATCTCATCATAGTACATAATACTTATACCCGTATTTTGGTTCTCTACTTCTAACTTATATTCTGTGAATATCTCAAAAGGTTCAGACTTGTGTTTCAACAGGAACATATGTCTGAATCTTGAGAGATTATCAGAGAACGTAATGAAGTATAAAGAACCGGTCCTGGCATGTGTAGACAGGGGACCTTACATACATCAACATGTATCAATCCCAAGAGTTCACTAACTCTATCTCTGTTTCCATTAAACAGAGCTCTGGTCATCTTATCTTTTTGACATGACTGGCAAGTTTCACAAGATGTAAATTCAAACTGATTTAAATATGCATCTATATGTAACTTCAGCTAGTCGGATCGCAGTGATATGACCTAGTCTACAATGCCTCAAGAAGGATTCGTTCATTTCTGAACTCTTCCTCTTGTGTGTGTTCCGTATACTAAGAACTGTAGTTTGATTTAGAACATCAACGCTTTTAGATAACGTGCCTGAACCGATCAACTTTTGATATAGGAAATGTTCAAAACATTATCCTACAATACAAAATTTTACCGTTTCTTTTCTAATAAAGAGACAGATATGATTTTGTATATCAGGTTCGGTATCTAATAACATTCGTTCAGAATCAATGTATTGGTAATACAGGGTGACAGTGACCAACAGACTTGGCTGCAACACTTGCCCCGTTTTCTGCCTCATGAAACTTATCACCCGTTCTCAGTTCTCTACCTTTCTGTAGCCCTATGTAACAGATTACAAATCTGGAATCCTGATCTGGTATCACATACCCAGGACGTAAAGGAACTGAGAAACAGTTCTCTGTAATGAACACACCCGAAGATGATGCATCAGCATGCACTCTCTTCGTTTGGGCGGCACGGGAATTCTGGTAATCCCCTATTTCCTGCTCTATCTTATAACAATTATAAGTTGGAGCGGGACCAACGTTCCCCAGCTCAGTATAACAAGCGGGTTCGGTCAATAATCCATATTATTATCTTGATTAAGGCGTGATATGGTCGCTACCAGGAGAGAGAGAGAGAAGAAAACACTCAGCGTGCGCTCTTGCAAGAATAGATTGGTTATTATTTTATCTAATCAGGATGGCTCCCACTGCTTTTTATCAAATCTTCCTTCATACCCTAAAAGGAAAGACTAGCCGGGATTAATTACACACTACAAGTTCGCCAATCTTTCAGCCAGGCCAGTGTCGGTACTTTGAGGGAGGTGCCCCGTGCTTTCGCACGGACCTAATTAATGTAAACCTCGTTTTCCCAGAGGCGTAACCCCGTTGACACCTTTCTAGACACCTACTTGATCGGCTAATTGTAATGTATAAAACTCTCCCAGGAGTAACTCTTACTCGCAGTGGGTATCGGGATCCAACAATCTCATAGAAGGTATGCAATCTCATTGCAAATTTCAACACTTGAAATTCCCGATAATATTTTGCCCCTAACGTGCTATGACCTTGACGAAAGCCAATAAATCATAGCCCACTAGTCAAGTTTAACACGTACATTTCTTGATTGAATTAAACCCACCCGCACGACCCTTGACGAAAGCCAACAAAGCCGCATGACTACCCTAATCCAATTGCATCGTATGCAGCAGATAAGCAGCATATAGCTACCGCACACTGCACCTTGACGAAAGCCAACAAATGCAGCACGAATACTATATACAACTTATCTGAAATGACGGAGGGCTACGACAGGTTTTTCTGAAAACCTATTGCGTAATGAACTTGATATCGTTGTAGAATCAAATGATTTTAAAATGGAGTGCTTTTGAGGCTTTTCTAGTTTTGCTAAAGGAGTCACTCCCGGTGAAGGGATCGTCGGTCCTTTCCTCTTCGAATGAGGTGCGGGATATATCATAAATATCACTGTGCAAAGCAGAACTCTTAAAAGCTATCAAAAGACAAACCGAGTGTGTAGCATCTGCCAGTTATTGCTAAAGGAGTCACTCCCGGTGAAGGGATCTCGGTCCTTTCCTCATCGAATAAGGTGCAGGATATATCATATATATCGCTGTGCAAAGCAAGAACTGTAGCTACCTGTTTTATTTTTGAAATTCAATTCTATAACATCTTAGGTTTCTTTTATTTCATTAATCTCATTAATGAAGTGTAGGGTTCCTAGGCACCCTAATGAGGTCACACAAGGCATCAACCATGCCAATTTCTAATTTTAACGGTGCCGAGAAACCCGACTACGAATCGTTGGCTAGAAAACTAGGCGAAACAAAACTAGTTAACAACTTAACTAAAGTTTAAACGGAAATACAACCTTTGTAGATCCGGTGCTCCACCTCCATAGCTCCGCAACGAAGTCCCCTCGCTGTCCAAATGAATTCCCGGGCTCTAGCGTCGGCTTCGTCGGAGAAATGACGAGCTAGGTCGTCGATGTCCATGCCGAAGATGATCTACGTCGAGGCATCGCTAGATCAAGCTCCACCTTCACCAAGCCATGAAAACTTGTGAAGGAAACACACTCTACTACTTGGCAAGAGGTAGAGGATGAAGAAATAGGAAGTGGGTAGACTTTAGTTTTGGATTTCTCACTCTTTTTCTCACTTTGCCATTAAAGCTTTCAAGCTTTTTCTTGAAGTGAAGAAGAAGAAGAAGATGATGAATATCATAAGTGTTTTTTTTAAAAAGGAAAAGAAAATCAAACCTTATCATATTCAAACCATGGTTTAGTGTAGAGAATGAATTATGGTTAAATGGAATGGTTAGGTTTAAGGATGAGACAAAAATGGTGACTTGGTCAAAGTATTCATGAAGCTTCATGAAAGAACAAAGAATGCCACCATTTTATCATTTCCTTTTCTTTTTCCAAAAGAATAAATAAATGAATAAAATGAATAAGCAAATAATAAACCCTAACCATTTCATTAACCAAGGTTTAATTCTTTATACTTAACCAATTTTACATGCACCATCAAACATGATACAAGCATGTGCACAAAATCATATCACATATATAATGCGCACATCCGAGCGAGAAAATCCATTTAAAGTGAACCGATACTAGTTAATGCAAAGTAATATATCAAATATATAATTATGCATTAAATCATTAAATCGACACTTGATTTAACGATCCGGTCATATCGCACATAACCGACTAGTATACAATGTATCGGCTTATCGAATCAATCCTTGATTCGATAACTAGGTTATATCGCATACAACCATTCGACACACTCATCGCGAGAATGAAATACGGTATCACATACACGCATTATTCTCGGTCCCGCACAAATCTCATATGCGCTCCTATTTCGTTTCGCTTGAGCCAGGAAACCTCTGTGTAGGACTCTAAAGACTCGTCAATACGCCGGCAGCAGGTGATGATCATATCAAACACCCACAAGCCGCAAGCGGTCTGCTAAACGTAACGGCCACCCGGGTATTGAGCGATCAGAAGATCGACGAGCAAGCCCGCTCACACTCCTGTGAATCCAACCAGTAACACTACCGTACAGTCCGGTCTGATCGTCTGATATGTCGCATATCTCGCCTAGGGGTGGTAAACGTCAGACCCCAATAGCTTGATAAGTCGTGTTGATATGAGGTCTATAACAATTCGAGAAACTACTGGTAACACTTACCAGTAAATCTCAGCAACCCTGGCCAGGGATTTCCTGTTATAGCCAATCGAACACAGCGCAACATCAACCCCCCTATACCGGGAGAGACGAATCCCCTCCTATCGCTCATTGCCTCCATGTGACTCGGGACTGTACCCAAAAACCACCGTTTTGCACGCCCTCTTGGACGTGGTAAGATGGAAATCAAAGCACAGTGGGAACCACACAAGACTCTATGACAATCTCGGGTCAACAGACTACTCTGTACCAGTGTCACCAGAGAACTGCCTTCTGACGTGAGGTATAATACCATCTGGGAGTTCTCGGCGAGTCTGTCCAGTGTACCCAGTCTCTACTGAGCACCCGTATATCATCTCTGATGTCAAACACCAATGGATATGGGATCATCCATCGCCCATCTGTATAGGTCGAGAAGGTACACGCTAGTCTACTCTGGTATATCGATGCCCCGTCTCGATACACCCTCGACTAGGGACTTTGAAGGATGTACTTATGGACTACCATGTCCCCACTAGTATGATCCGCATCATAGTCCAGGTAGTTAAGTACACATCCTAAGGGCTTTACCAACATGTAATAGAGAGACAATCAGTGTACACGTTAAGGTAAAGATCAACCAGATAGCATACTATCATGTCGAGCAAGAAAGTCCTCACTATATATGTCCCAGCATCCACTACAATATACATCCTATGTATAGTAATGGCCTCTAGGGCATACATATAACTAATAATCTCCCACTTGCACTAGGGCCATCTGTAGCAGTGGTTTGAAGTATCTCATACTCAACCATCCCATAAAAGTCTCTCTCTGGGAACAGGCCTTTGTGAGTGGATCCGCTGTGTTGTCCTCTGAGTCTACTCTCCTGACCTCGATCCCCTAGAGATCAACCATCTCCATGATCAGGTGATATTGCCTTAGAATATGTCTGGATCACTGATGGGACCGGCGTTCCTCGGCATAAGCCACAACTCCATTGTCTCACAATGGTAGGAACGTAGTTCATCTCATGAACCAATATACACCGAAACAGCCTCTTCGGTAGCATCTTAAGTAGCGATGTATCCTGCCTTTATCGTCTAGTATGCCACGGTATCTAGCTTGGAACTCTTCCAACATACCGTCCTTTTACTGAGGGTATAGACAATGCCTGTGACTGACATTCAGTCTTCTTTATCACCCTGGAACACTTCCAGTGATTTTCCTCAGGATCAATTGATACCATCTCACTACAACTAGTGAGAATACTAACATCCATTTAGATCTATCTCATAGATCCAAAATCCAGGATTTAGGAGGTATCACTTTGATCCTATATGGAGAATCATTATGATAAGCGGACATTGATCGAGCGTAGCATAGGAAACTCTTTTCCTATCAAGAGTATGTCATCCACGTACTCTACGAGGATCATCACCATACTCCCTACTACCTTTTTGTTTATACAAGGTTCATCTACTATTTTGATGATGTCAACTTCTTTGACTAATCCATCAAAATAGATGTTCCAACTCCGCGATGCCTGCTTTATCCTATAAAACATCTTGCACACGTTTCCGTTGCTCCCACTGTCTACGAAGCCCTCGGGTTGTGTACTTATAGACGCTTTCTTCCAAATCATCATTTAGAAAAGCAGTCATGACACCCAACCACCAGATATCGTAATCATGGTATGTAGCCGTGGCAAGTAGTATCTGGATGGACTTAAGCATAGGTACTGGAAAAGGTTTCATCATTATCCACTCCTGGTCGATGACGAAAACCTTTAACAAGTCTAGCTTTGAAAGTTTCAACCTTTCCATCTACACCAAGTTATCTTCTCAAGATATACTTGCTCCTGATGGGGATTTAACCCTTCAGATATAGCAACCAAAGTCCATACTTTGTTGGTGTATAAGGATTCCATCTCAGATCACTAAGCATCCAGCCATTCTTACAGAGTCTTCACTCTCGATGGCCTACTCGAAACTAGTTGGGTCATCATCTCATGATGCAATCCTCGCTCCCACTGTTATAGAGAAACCGAAGTATCTCTCAGGTGGGTGAGGAACCCTACTAGATCGGCGGAGAGGCTGAGGTTCGTTGGAATCTACTGAATCCTTTGGTTCTACCAAATCATCTGCTGTTGTTTGTATAGCTGGAACCTTTCCAGTTGTACATAACAGATCTTGCCTCGAGCTTGTCCGGATTTTGCTTTTCAGACATAGGTTGGACAACCCCAAATCTCAACTAACTTTAGAGATGGGCTCTTCCCTTATCATATCAAATATGAAGTGGTAGGCAACTGATTTGATTCGAACCCTATTCAATAGGTATGCAGCTTCTCAAGCGCATAACTCCCTAAAGGAAATAGGTGACTCAGTAGTACTCATCATAGAGCACACCTTATCATATAGGGTGTATCTGCTCCGCCCCGATATACCATCGTGCTATGGTGTATACAGAGGAGTAATGCTGAGAGAGAATCTCATTCTCCTTTAGAATAGTCCATGAATTCCATGTACAAGTATTCTCCTCCTTGATCTCATCATAGGACATAATACTTATACCCGTATTGGTTCTCTACTTCTAACTTATATTCTGTGAATATCTCAAAAGGTTCGGACTTGTGTTTCAACAAGAACATATGTCTGAATCTAAAGAGATTATCAGAGAATGTAATGAAGTATAAAGAACCAGTCCTGGCATGTGTAGACAGGAGACCTTACATACATCATCATGTATCAGTTCAAGAGTTCATTAACTCTTTCTCTGTTTCCAGTAAACGGAGCTATGGTCATCTTATCTCTTTGACATGACTGGCAAGTTTCACAAGATGTAAATTCAAACTAATTTAAATATACATCTAAATGTAACTTCAGCTAGTCGGGTCACATTGATCTGACCTAGTCTACAATACCTCAAGAAGAATCCGTTCATTTCTGAACTCTTCCTCTTGTGTGTGTTCCATATACTAAGAACTGTAGTTTGATTTAGAACATCAACGCTTTTAGATAACGTGCCTGAACCGATCAACTTTTGATATAGGAAATGTTCAAAACATTATCCAGCAATACAAAATTTTACCGTTTCTTTACTAATAAAGAGACAGATATGATTTTGTATATCAGGTTCGGTATCTAATAACATTCGTTCAGAATCAATGTAATGTAATACAGGGTGACAGTGACCAACAGACTTGGCTGCAACTCTTGCCCCGTTTTCTGCCTCATGAAACTTATCACCCGTTCTCAGTTCTCTACCTATCTGTAGCCCTATGTAACAGATTACATATCTGGGATCCTGATCCAGTATCATATACCCAGGACGTAAAGGATACTGAGAAACAGTTCTGTATAATGAACAAACCCGAAGTTGATGCATCAGCATGCACTCTCTTCGTTTGGGCGGCACGGGAAATCTGGTATTCCCCTTATTTCCTGCTCTGTCTTATAACAATTATAAGTTGGAGCGGGACCAACGTTCCCCAGCTCAGAATAACAAGCGGGTTCGGTCAATAATCCGTATTATTATCTTGATTAAGGCGTGATATGGTCGCTACCAGGAGAGAGAGAGAAGAAAACACTTAGCGTGCGCTCTGCAAGAATAGATTGGTTATTATTTTATCTAATCATGATGGTTCCCACTGCTTTTTATCAAATCTTCCTTCAAACCCTAAAAGGAAAGACTAGCCGGGATTAATTATACACTACAAGTTCGCCAATCTTTCAGCCAGGCCAGTGTCGGTACTTTGAGGGAGGTCCCCCGTGCTTTCGCACGAACCTAATTAATGTAAACCTCGTTTTCCCAGAGGCGTAACCTCGTTAACACCTTTCTAGACACCTACTTGATCGGCTAATTGTAATGTATAAAACTCTCCCAGGAGTAACTCTTACTCGCAGCGGGTATCGGGATCCAACTATCTCATAGAAGGTATGCAATCTCATTGCAAATTTCAACACTTGAAATTCCCGATAATATTTTACCCCTAGCGTCCTATGACCTTGACGGAGGCCAAACAACCCATAGTCCGCTAGTCAAGTTCAACCCGTCATTTCCTGATTGAATTAAACCCACCCGCACGACCCTTGACGGAGGCCAAACAACGCCGTATGAATACCCTAATCCAATCACATCATATGCTAGCAGATAAGCACTAGTTAGCAACCGTACACTACGCCTTGACGGAGGCCAAACAACCGCAGCACGAATACTAACTAGTACGTATCTGAAATGACGGAGGGCTACGACAGGTTTTTCTGAAAACCTATTTCGTAATGAACTTGATATCGTTGTAGAATCAAATGATTTTAAAATGGAGTGTTTTTGAGGCTTTTCTAGTTTTGCTAAAGGAGTCACTCCCGGTGAAGGGATCGTCGGTCCTTTCCTCGTCGAATGAGGTGCGGGATATATCATATATATCACTGTGCAAAGCAAAAACACTTAAAAGCAATCAAAAAACAAACCGAGTGTGTAGCATCTGCCAGTTATTGCTAAAGGAGTCACTCCCGGTGAAGGGATCTCGGTCCTTTCCTCATCGAATAAGGTACAGGATATATCACATATACCTCTGTGCAAAGCAAGAACTGTAGCTACCTGTTTTATTTTGAAATTCGATTCTACAACATCTTAGGTTTCTTTTATTTCATTAATCACATTAATGAAGTCCCATCATTTAAGTACCTAAACATCACAGATAAATACGACGTACACTTATGCCATCCGCATTCGCCTCGATGTCCCCTCGTGCACCGTTAGGTTAGGTAACTAACGGCAGAGCGGGGCAGGGCTAGCGCGGGTGTAAAACATAAGTAACGTCTATATAATATATCATATATACTATATACAGTATCTATCAAAGAACATCACATGATCACATCACAGATATCGCAGCAGAAGAATCATATGAAATATTGGATATACTAGAACGTCCGTGTTTTCAATACGAGCCAGTATAAAACACGGATTTCACGGTCGTGATGAATAGCCAAACCCACACCCCTAGACCCCTACGAGAGCGGCAAGCAACCCTACCAATTCTGGAGTTAGGAGACCCGGACTCGACTCCTCGAGTTGGTCTCCCACTGGACCCCAGAACCCGGTTACTTGTGCTCTCCTCCTTGGGTCTATCCTAGTGCAGAAAAGTAAATAATATACAAAAGGTGACACTTCCGCAACCTGGAAGTGCCCCAATAAAAGAATATTACATACAAGTTTTACATGAATGAAAATGAAAAACACTCATCTCACATAAAACCCCCGGCTATTCAAACACGACGATCCAATATAACATATCCAGCAAACACATAACATCACATGTCATCAATGTAAGTAAACATGCGTATCCCAATTGTCGTTGACATATAGCAACGAAACCGGCGATATCACATATTACACTTACGGTCACAGAAAAGAAAGTGTAAAACTACAACAGTTGGAATCCGCAACCACCTCAGATATCGCATGCCTGACCAAATGAATTACTTAGACATCGCATGCCTAACAATTATAAACCCCGCATTTTAGTCTCATTATCGAAAACACTTTTCAATATCAAGTCGGGCAATTCAACAAGATTCCCGAAAAACTGATCGAATGCTCGTCGCAAACTTTAGTAGGCGGCCGCACCCCTGATACCGTCGACGAAGTGCACCAAGGCGGAACACCGCTACCGCGAGCACCCAAACGGATGCTTTCGGCGACGGGGTTCTCCTACAGTCACTTGGTCGGGGCTATGGAGTGAGGCTGTCTATTAAGTTTACCCGGCGAGTATCCGCGTACGCTACGTGATTGCGACGGACTTTTGATCACATCAAAATTCCGTGGCAACCGATCAAGTGAGACTAAACTGCTATGTTTATAACATTCATTCAGATCTCTCATAACTTTTGTGAATTCCAATTGTTGTATCACATTCCGGATAAACAGAAAATGTTAAACTTTCCGATTGAACATTCGAACACCCAAGTTTTCCCGATACAGATCAACACATGAAACAAGTCTAAAAACATTCAGTTTGTGCCTCAGTACCAACAGTCCAGCTGTAGAAGGGTCAAGCCAACGCCTCACATGTGGCACGCTGTACTGCCCCAAACCCTAAGGTTCAAAGGGCAGTTCAAGACGGTCACATAATCGAGTTAAGGTTTGTTGTCTTCTAGAGGGTCCATCGCGTTACTTGCACTACTTAGAACGTCGTTAAACTACGGAAAAATCCAACACTTGGAAATTTCCCGACAGGGGAAAAATTGGGTATTTTTATCCGGTCGAACTTTTTTAACATATTCTAAAATTACCCGGAAAAGCACACCGACAAAAATTAGACAGTCCGATCGAATACACCGAGTCCCCAATACAACCCAGAAAATACAACTCTGGAATAAATAATAAAACATCCAGAACACACAAGAAACACCAACAGAAACAACTGAAGAAAACACACATCCTAATCATCACAGACGGCCGCGGAACCGCCGCAAAAGGGGGGTCAACGCCGCGGTTCCGCGGCCGTACTGTTGAATTAGGTTGTCGTTTTCTCCAGTTTTTCTTAGAATTTCCTGCACATTTCTCTGCATATTTTTAATTCCAAAAAATCCACATTTTACAGAAATGTCCAGAGAGCATGTTAAGGGTTTGGGTTTCGGGGTCGATCGGACTTCAAATTCCGTCGGGACTTCGCCTAAGGCTCTAGCTAGTCTCTGATACCACTGTAGGGTTCCTAGGCACCCAAATGAGGTCACACAAGGCATCAACCATGCCAATTTCTAATTTTAACGGTGCCGAGAAACCCGACTACGGATCGTTGGCTAGAAAACTAGGCGAAACAAAACTAGTTAACAACTTAACTAAAGTTTAAACGGAAATACAACCTTTGTAGATCCGGTGCTCCACCTCCATAGCTCCGCAACGAAGTCCCCTCGCTGTCCAAATGAATTCCCGGGCTCTAGCGTCGGCTTCGTCGGAGAAATGGCGAGCTAGGTCGTCAATGTCCATGCCGAAGATGATCTACGTCGAGGCATCGCTAGATCAAGCTCCACCTTCACCAAGCCATGAAAACTTGTGAAGGAAACACACTCTACTACTTGGCAAGAGGTAGAGGATGAAGAAATAGGAAGTGGGTAGACTTTAGTTTTGGATTTCTCACTCTTTTTCTCACTTTGCCATTAAAGCTTTCAAGCTATTTCTTGAAGTGAAGAAGAAGAAGAAGATGATGAATATCATAAGTGTTTTTTTTAAAAGGAAAAGAAAATCAAACCTTATCATATTCAAACCATGGTTTAGTATAGAGAATGAATCATGGTTAAATGGAATGGTTAGGTTTAAGGATGAGACAAAAATGGTGACTTGGTCAAAGTATTCATGAAGCTTCATGAAAGAACAAAGAATGCCACCATTTTATCATTTCCTTTTCTTTTTCCAAAGAATAAATAAATGAATAAAATGAATAAGCAAATAATAAACCCTAACCATTTCATTAACCAAGGTTTAATTCTTTATACTTAACCAATTTTACATGCACCATCAAACATGATACAAGCATGTGCACAAAATCATATCACATATATAATGCGCACATCCGAGCGAGAAAATCCATTTAAAGTGAACCGATACTAGTTAATGCAAAGTAATATATCAAATATATAATTATGCATTAAATCATTAAATCGACACTTGATTTAATGATCCGGTCATATCGCACACAACCGACTAGTATACAATGTATCGGCTTATCGAATCAATCCTTGATTCGATAACTAGGTTATATCGCATACAACCATCCGACACACTCATCGCGAGAATGAAATACGGTATCACATACACGCATTATTCTCGGTCCCGCACATATCTCATATGCGCTCCTATTTCGTTTCGCTTGAGCCAGGAAACCTCTGTGTAGGACTCTAAAGACTCGTCAATACGCCGGCAGCAGGTGATGATCATATCAAACACCCACAAGCCGCAAGCGGTCTGCTAAACGTAACGGCCACCCGGGTATTGAGCGATCAGAAGATCGACGAGCAAGCCCGCTCACACTCCTATGAATCCAACCAGTAACACTACCGTACAGTCCGGTCTGATCGTCTGATATGTCGCATATCTCGCCTAGGGGTGGTAAACGTCAGACCCCAATAGCTCGATAAGTCGTGTTGATATGAGGTCTATAACAATTCGAGAAACTACTGGTAACACTTACCAGTAAATCTCAGCAACCCTGGCCAGGGATTTCCTGTTATAGCCAGTCGAACACAGCGCAACATCAACCCCCCTATACCGGGAGAGACGAATCCCCTCCTATCGCTCATTGCCTCCATGTGACTCGGGACTGTACCCAAAAACCACCATTTTTCACGCCCTCTTGGACGTGGTAAGATGGAAATCAAAGCACAGTGGGAACCACATAAGACTCTATGACGTTCTCGGGTCAACAGACTACTCTGTACCAGTGTCACCAGAGAACTGCCATCTGACGTGAGGTATAATACCATCTGGGAGTTCTCGGCGAGTCCGTCCAGTATACCCAGTCTCTACTGAGCACCCGTATATCATCTCTGATGTCAAACACCAATGGATATGGGATCATCCATCGCCCATCTGTATGGGTCGAGAAGGTACACGCTAGTCTACTCTGGTATATCGATGCCCCGTCTCGATACACCCTCGACTAGGGGCTTTAAAGGATGTACTTATAGACTACCATGTCCCCACTAGTATGATCCGCATCATAGTCCAGGTAGTTAAGTACACATCCTAAGGGCTTTACCAACATGTAATAGAGAGACAATCAGTGTACACGTTAAGGTAAAGATCAACCAGATAGCATACTATCATGTCGAGCAAGAAAGTCCTCACTATATATGTCCCAGCATCCACTACAATATACATCCTATGTATAGTAATGGCCTCTAGGGCATACATATAACTAACATGAAGTCCCATCATTTAAGTACCTAAACATCACAGATAAATACGACGTACACTTATGCCATCCGCATTCGCCTCGATGTCCCCTCGTGCACCGTTAGGTTAGGTAACTAACGGCAGAATGGGACAGGGCTAGCGCGGGTGTAAAACATAAGTAACATCTATATAATATATCATATATACTATATACTGTATCTATCACAGAACATCACATGATCACATCACAGATATCGCAGCAGAAGAATCATATGAAATATTGGATATACTAGGACGTCCGTGTTTTCAATACGAGCCAGTATAAAACACGGATTCCACGGTCGCGATGAATAGCCAAACCCACACCCCTAGACCCCTACGAGAGCGGCAAGCTACCCTACCAATTCTAGAGTTAGGAGACCGGGACTCGACTCCTCGAGTTGGTCTCCTACTGGACTCCAGAACCCGGTTACTTGTGCTCCCCTCCTTGGGTCTATCCTAGTGCAGAAAAGTAAATAATATACAAACGGTGACATCTTCCGCAACCTGGAAGTGCCCCAATAAAAGAATATTACATACAAGTTTTTACATGAATGAAAATAAAAAACACTCATCTCACATAAAAACCCCCGGGCTATTCAAACACGACGATCCAATATAACATATCCAGCAACACATAACATCACATGTCATCAACGTAAGTAAATATGCGCATCCCAATTGTCGTTGACATATAGCAACGAAACCGGCGATATCACATATTACACTTACGGTCACAGAAAAGAAAGTGTAAAACTACAACAGTTGGAATCCGCAACCACCTCAGACATCGCATGCCTGATCAAATGAAATACTTAGACATCACATGCCTAACAATTATAAACCCCGCATTTTAGTCTCAAAATCGAAAACTCTTTTCAATATCAAGTCGGGCAATTCAACAAGATTCCCGACATCCTGATCGAATGCTCGTCACAAACTTTAGTGGACGGCCGTACCCCCGACGCCGTCGACAAAATGCACCAAGGCGGAACACCGCTGCCGCGAGCACCCAAACGGATGCTTTCGGCGACGGGGTTCTCCTACAGTCACTTGGTCGGGGCTATGGGGCGAGGCTGTCTATTAAGTTTACCCGGGGAGTATCCGCGTACGCTACGTGATTGCGACGGACTTTTGATCGCATCAAAATTCCGTGGCAACTGATCAAGTGAGACTAAACTGCTATGTTTGTAACATTCATTCAGTTATCTCATAACTTATTGTGAATTCCAATTATTGTATCCCATTCCGGATAAATAGAAAATGTTAAACTTTCCGATCGAACAATCGAACACCCAAGTTTTCCCGATATAGATCAACACATGAAATAAGTCTAACAACATTCAGTTCGTGCCTCAGTACCAATGGTCCAGCCGTAGAAGGGTCAAGCCAACGCCTCACATGTGGCACGCCGTACTGCCCCAAACCCGAAGGTTCAAAGGGCAGTTCAAGACGGTCACATAATCGAGTTAAGGTTTGTTGTCTTCTAGAGGGACCATCGCGTTACTTGCACTACTTAGAACGTCGTTAAACTACGGAAAAATCCAACACTTGGAAATTTCCCGACAGGGGAAAAATTGGGTATTTATATCCGGTCGAACTTTTTAACATATTCAGAAATTTATCCGGAAAGCCACATAGACAAAATCTGATACTCGGATCGAAACACCGAATCCCCAAAACAACCCCAGAAAATTCAACTCTTGAATAAATATTAAAAATTCCTAGAAAATCCAACTCCAGAAAAGAGGAATTACTGTGAAAAAATGGGAAGCTGACGTCATCATACGGCCGCGGAACCGCCGCAGAAGCCAGGCTTCTGCCGCGGTTCCGCCGCACTTTGGTGGAATCATGGGTACGGGCTTCACAGTAATTCTTACAATTCCCTGCTGATTTTTCTGCATATTTTTAATTTCGAAAAACTCCAGATTTTAGAAAAAGTCCAGAGAGCATGTTTGGTTTAGGGTTTCGGGTTCGTTCGGGTTTCAAACTTCGTCTACGCATCGCCTAAGGCTCTAGCTAGTCTGTGATACCACTGTTGGGTTTCTAGGCACTCTCAAGAGGTCTCACAAGGCATCAACCATGCCAATTTGAAAAATTGCGGTGCCGAGAAACCCTAAACTACGGATCGTTGGCTAGATTTTAGGCGACAAAACAAACTAGTTAACACTTAACTACAAGAATACGGAAATACAACCTTTGTAGATCCGGTCCTCCACCTCCATAGCTCAATGATGAATTCCTCTCCGCTGTCCAAATCGAACCATGACTCTTGCATCGGCTTCATCGGAGAAAAAGCGGGCTAGGTCATCGACGACGATACCGAAGATGATCTACGTTGAGGCATCACTAGATCAAGCTCCACCTTCACCAAGCCTTGAAAACTTATGAAGGAAACACCCTATACTACTTGGCAAGAGATAGAGGATGAAGAAATAGGAAGTGGGTTCACTTTAGAATTGGATTTCTCATATGATTTCATCACTTGCCATTGATGAGGCAAGCTTTTCTTCTTTGAAGATGAAGAAGAAGAAGATGATAATATTATGATGAGTTAATTAGAAAAGAAAAGAAAAAGAATACTTATCATAATACAACCATGGTTAGGTGTAGAGAATTAACTAGGGTTAGGTCAATGGTTACGGTTAAGAAAGAAGACAAAAATGGTGACTTAGTCAAAGCTTCATGAAGCTTCAACATTCATCCATAGAAAGCCACCATTTTTCTTTTCTTTAGCCAAAAAGAAAGAAATAAATAAATGAATAAATAGATATGAAAAAAAAACCCTAACCATTTAAATAACCATGGTTTATTCTTTACACTTAACCAAGTAAACATGCATCATCAAACATGATACAATCATTTGCACAAAAAGTATATCACATATACAACTTGTACATCCAAGTGAGAAAATCCATTTAAAGTGAACCAATACTAGTTAATGCAAAGTAATATATCAAATATATAATTATACATTAAATCATTAAATCAACACTTGATTTAACGATCTGGTCATATCGCATATAACCGACTAGTATGCAATGTATCGGCTTATCGAATCAACCCTCGATTCGATAACTAGGTTACATCGCATATAACCATTCGATACATTCATCGTGAGAATAGAATACGGTATCACATACACGCATTATTCTTGGTCCCGCACATATCTCATATGCGCTCCTATTTCGTTTCGCTTGAGCCAGGAAACCTCTGTGTAGGACTCTAAAGACTCGTCAATACGCCGGCAGCAGGTGATGATCATATCAAACACCCACAAGCCGCAAGCGGTCTGCTAAACGTAACGGCCACCCGGGTATTGAGCGATCAGAATATCGACGATCAAGCCCGCTCACACTCCTGTGAATCCAACCAGTAACACTTACCGTACAGTCCGGTCTCGTTGTCTGATATGTCGCATATCTCGCCTAGGGGTGGTAAACGTCAGACCCCAATAGCTCGATAAGTCGTGTCGATATGAGGTCTATAACAATTCGAGAAACTACTGGTAACACTTACCAGTAAATCTCAGCAACCCTGGCCAGGGATTTCCGGTTATAGCCAATCGAATACAGCGCAACATCAACTCCCTATACCGGGAGAGACGAATCCCCTCCTATCGCTCATTGCCTCCATGTGACTCGGGACTGTACCCAAAAACCACCGTTTTGCATGCCCTCTTGGATGTGGTAAGGTGGAAATCAAAGCACAGTGGGAACCACACAAGACTCTATAACGATCTCGGGTTAACAGACTACTCTGTACCAGTGTCACCAGAGAACTGCCATCTGACGTAAGGTATAATACCATCTGGGAGTTCTCGGCGAGTCCGTCCAGTGTACCCAGTCTCCACTGAGCACCCGTATATCATCTCTGATGTCAAACACCAATGGATATGGGATCATCCATTGCCCATCTATATGGGTCGAGAAGGTACACGCTAGTCTACTCTGGTATATCGATGCCCCATCTCGATACACCCACGACTAGGGACTTTGAAGGATGTACTTATGGACTACTATGTCCCCACTAGTATGATCCGCATCATAGTCCAGGTAGTCAAGTACACATCCTAAGGGCTTTACCAACATGTAACAGAGAGACAATCAGTGTACACGTTCAGGTGAAGAGTAGCCAGATAGCATACTATCATGTCGAGCAAGAAAGTCCTCCCTATATATGTCCCAGCATCCACTACAATATACATCCAATGTACAGTAATGGCCTCTAGGGCATACATGTAACTAACACACCTTAGTTGATTGCGGTCAAATAATTTTTGGTTATGATTTCTAAATACAATTTTCTAAAAACCAACACAATCGGGAATCAATTCGTATTCAATCACTTGCTGATCTTCTGATCGCTCAATACCCGGGTAGCCGTTACGTCCAGCTAGTACCGCTGACGGCTTGTGGGTGCTTGATATGATCATCACCTACTGTCGGTGTATTGACGAGTCTTTAGAGTCATACATAGAGGTTGTACTGGCTCAGGCAAAACGAAATAGGAGCGCATATGCGATATTTGCGGGACCAAGAATAATGCGTGTATGCGATACCGTATTCTATTCTCGTGAGTATGTGTCGATCGGTTATATGCGATATAACCAAGTTATCGAATCAAGGGTTGATTCGATAAGTCGATACATTGGATGTTAGTCGGTTATATGTGATATAACCGGATTATTAAGTCAAGTGTTGATTTAATGATTTAGTGTATAATTGTATATGTGATATACTAATTTACATTAACTAACATTGGTTCACTTAAGCATTTATTTTTTTCTCACTTGTGTACAAGTTAATATATATATGATATATATTTATTAGTGTGCAAATTGTATCATGGTTGTTGATACAACTATCATGGGTGTAGAAGACTTATACCATACTAATTATATGTGTTAGGTTTTTATATTTAAAGTAATTCTAAAACAAATGGATAATGAGCACAAATGCATGAAGCTTCATGAAGCTTATGCTGCATTGATTTAGTCCACTAGTTTTGTTTTACTTAAGATATTAGTTAACCTAACCACTATGATTACCCTTGGTAATGTCTCTACATGAGTTAGTATATGATACTCACTCACCATGGTTAGCTTCACTCTCTCTCTTGATCATTCTTCATTCTCATTTTTGAGCTCATCTTCTTCCTCCTTGATTTTCTTTCTAGGGTTTGAAAAAGAAAGAGAACCAAAGTGAGAAAAGAAATTCTAAAGTGTACCCATTTCCTATCTCACCATCCTCTACTAGACTAGCTTTTTAGTTTAGGGTGTTTGCTTCACTAATTCTTAAGTTGGTGAAGTAGAAACTTGAGTCCGTATTCCCTCGACGTAGATCATCTTCGGCCTCGAAGACTTCAAGCAATACCGTTGCAACTTTCTCATGGAGCCGTCCGAGAGTCCGGGAGCACGTGATCGCAGCGAAGGGACTACAACAAGTTGCTTTAGAAGTGAAGGACCGATCTACAAAGGTTGTATTTCGTATTCACTTAGTGTAAATGTGATTTACTTGCATGTGAAACCATAATTTTCTAGCAACGATCTTGTTTAGAGTTATTCGGCACGGCTAAAATTTTAATCCGGCATGGTTGATGCCTTGTAGAACCTCATTAAAGTGCCTAGTAACCCTACAGGTTTTGCATATACTAAAGTATTAAACCACAATTTATAATGTTAATAATGTCATGAAACCCTAATTAGAATTTTATCTTACCAATATATATATATATTTTTAAAACCTAGTTTGCAATTTATATAATTATCACAAATTTAAATTAACAAAAATGCAAACTAGCAACTAGATTTGATTTAGCATAACATTAATATGTCAAATACATCACACAACCATTATCTCACAACACAAAACCCCAATTTGAATTCAAACCCGTCTCTTGAATTTTAAATCATGCAATTAGAACCAATTAAAAACCTAATTAAACATTTAATTAAGCTAACCTAAAGCAATTAACAACAAATTAAGCAAAAAGGTTAGAATTTATACCCAATTAATTTGAAGATCCCACAAGCACACTTAGCCTCCCAAATTGAAATCTTGTTCCCTAGATCCATACATGTTTAGCTAATGAGAAATGGGTAGGGATTAGATTTGGAGTTTTTGGAATTGTTTTATGGATTTTGAGGCAATTTTGGTGAATTTTTTTTCAAGAGAATGAGAAGAAGATTTGGGGAGGGGGTGGCTGCTGTTGTGGAGGATGGGTCTCGGCCAGAATTTGTGAGGGAGTGAGAGAGAGAGAGGTGGGTTTCAAGTCAACACAAGTCCAAGTCAACAAAGCCCATGCCTCATTCTTTTTCTTTTCTTTTCAATTCTTTGTTTTCTTTTCTTTTCTTTTGGCAAAAAAAGTGGGGAAATAAGGGGGGAAAACTTGGGCTGCTGATTTGGGGAGAGGAGAGAGGGTGTGGGTGAGTGTGGGTGAGGGAAAAATGGTAAATGATATACCCCAACATCTATTTACACTAATTTCACTATTTAAGCATTTTTCTTCGATATTTTCTAAAACCGTTTGACAGCTTCATTTTATTTCAAAACAACATGCTAAAATTTTGTTTAATGTGTTATGATGCACAAAATTTGTTTCAACCTATTCCAATTTGTAATTTTCCCTAATTAAATGTATTAGTGGCGGCTTAAAATAATATTAAAATAATTAATTTCGGAAATTTTTTCAGAAAATTAGAAATTTTACCAGTGGCTCAATAAACACCAAATACTAGCAATTACATAGCTAGAATATGTATATTTAATTTTATATTAATGATATTTATATTTTTACTTTTTACAGAATCCCCCTTATTTTACCGATTTTCCTAAATTTCACCGAAACGATTTTCAAAACGTTACAATCTCCCCCCTTAAAGAAATTCGGTCCCCGAATTTAATTTAAAACTCCCCCTAAATACTAAAACATTTCAGCAAAACCATCAAGTCGTCGGGGCTCCGAAATCACAAATATATAAAACATATATCGTAGCGCAATGCATGCTCATGAAAAAGAGTGTATAACTCAATATCAAACCTCCGTCAAGAATCCCGCAATCATCGGAATCATGGAGAAGACATCAATGTCCAAATCCAATACGAAAACCAATATGATATACATCATTAAAGCATCTGGAAGCAATGCATGCCAAACCTTTTTTTTCCAAATCGCTGTGCGATGTGTGTATCACTGCACAGTGGCGGACGTCCATTGTAAGAAAATAACTATATATATATATATATATCTTTTGTTTAACATACACGTCCCGCCATTTTGAAAACAATTTAGAAGGGTTTCCCTTTTTAAACAGTTTCGTGTCATCACTAACACGTAGGTAAAAACTGAGACTATAACTCCTCCTTGGAAATCCCTTCGATAACTATCAATGCATGCAAAATATACTCAGGTACTGTCCTTTGACTAGTCCTACTCAGTACTAAACCAAATAGCAAACATCATAAAATATACTGCTCCAAAAGAAATCAATCCCAAATATATATATGAATGCCATGTGCGTCTGGTGCGCACAGAAAATAAAATCCATGAATGTGCCATACATATGCACAGAAACAACATCTAAGTGCAGCGGGTGTGCACGAAACACCTGTCAAAGGCAATGTGTGTGCCTGACAGCAAAACCAGGTGCATCTGATATGCATGAAGAATCTCGATTTAGTGCATCTGGTGTGCACCTAAATCGCATCAAGTGCTTTAAGTATGAGCAAATTCCAAATCAAGTGCACAATGTGCATGAAAACGAATATCGAATATCACACTCGAAATCGACGGTATATGATACATTTCAATCAAAATCCCAATCAGGTATACCGTGGTATAAAATCTCACCATCCTGTGCATCGGCGTGCACAAAAGCAAATCGAATACTAGAAGTGCATGAAAACTATGCCGAAAGCATAAGTCAAATCATATTCATGCCCTAGGCATGAAATCAAATATCATGAAACTCGATCATCAAAACCCAGTCATGAAATAAATCACCCAAAAATACTGAAATCCAAAGTGACGGATACGTGATAGTCAATTACAAAATCACAACTCATAAATATTGTCGTCGATACGTCCGTCCTTCAAAGTCGAGAAGGTGTCGGTGCATCCAATGCTAGCAGAGCAAGATATCTACTTGCCTTCTGATCATGGCATGTCGCCTAGTGCCCTTAGGCTCTCATCTCTCACTACTGATTGCTATGTACATCGCTCCTCGGCTCAACGGTCCAATATGGAAACGATAACGGAAGCAGTCCCCTCTGACACATCCTCTAAAGATCTCTGGCCAACTCTCATGGTTACTCATAACATGTCTCCTCGATGATGCCGAACTCTGGCCTACTGGGTGTGCACAATATGACTGATCCTGGGTCCAAGTCTTCTTGTATAGTATCCCAGAAAGGTCCTATCGAAGTCTCTCCCAAATCTCGTTTCTGCCGAACTGTCCGGAAGTTATCATCCTCTTACTATATCTATATCTGGTTCCGAAACGGCTGCATACTCATCACGACTCCTCCTGGAATATATATCCATAGTCAACGCTTCTTCTTGTGTATCATATCTCTGATGTCGGCGGAGTGGAACGTCATCTCGTCAAGATCTCGTACGAACCTCTTACTCCACTCTTCTCAAATGTCGACTGCTTCGGACTCGTCTTTTCGTGGCTGCATGGACTGCGCTCCAACGGCTACACTCGTATCTGGAGCCTCCCAAGCAATGCATCCCATCACCTGATATCCGAATGAAGTCGAACTATCCGATCGATTTATCAAAACCTCATAATCCCCCAAGAGCTCAACATCTTGGTTACAGTTTAATAGTATCGAATATATGCCACAGAACCTATGGACTAACCGTAGAAGGGCAGACCCAAGCCTCACTAATGGCACCGCTAAACTGCCGCAAACCCTAAGGTTCACCGGCATTCTACGGTCATTAAATCGAGTTAGGGTTTCATTCTTCTAGATGTTCCGTAGAATTGCTTGCATTGTTTTCCGAATACATTAAACTTGGAAAATGGGTTCCTGATATTCGATCGTCTCTATCGACTCTCAACGTGTCAGCGTGAAGTCGCCTCTAGCTGGAATTAATCCATATGATGACCTCGCATCGGGGTAGGCAATGAATCACATGTCCTGGTCTTTTATCCTTGCTGACTAGTGACCTTCTATCATATCTCGAAGTATAACTCGTGCGGCATAGCTCCAAACTTCTGGGGCGATATCTCGTCAGTCGCAGCAACATCTGAATCTTCTGTCCGCACGCTGAACAGTGCCTCAAACATCAAAATATGGTGCATTAACGGTCATCACATCCTGGCTGGCCTCTATGAGTAGCTTAATCCTCTGGTGCTGATATGTACGTCCGAGAAATCTCATAAAAGCGATCCATCAAACGCTCATAGCGCGAAAACATAATAAAACGACGCCTCTATCCAATCGTATGCCCATGGAATCATGCCCCGGTCCGTCCTCGTTCATGACGAGCTCGTTGTTAGTTATATGTATGCCCTAGAGGCCATTACTGTACATACGATGTATATTGTAATGGATGCTTGGACATATATAGGGAGGACTTTCTTGCTCGACATGATAGTATGCTATCTGGTTGTACTTTATCTTAACATGTACTCTGATTGTCTCTATATTACATGTTGATAAAGCCCTTAGGATATGTACTCGACTACTGGGACTATGATGAGATCGCACTAGTGGGGCCACGGTAGTCGACGAGTACATCCTATAACTGTTCCTAGTCGAGGGTGTATCGAGACAGGGCATCGATACACCAGAGTAGACTAGCGTATACGCATCTTGACCCATATGACGAGCGATGGATGATCCCATATCCATCGGTGTTTGACATCAAGGATGGTGTATGGGTGCTCAATGGAGACTGGGTACACTGGACGGACTCGCCGAGAACTCCCAGATGGTATTATACCTCACGTCAGATGGCAGTTCTCCGGTGACACTGGTACAGAGTAGTCTGTTGACCCGAGATCGTCATAGAGTCTTGTGTGATTCCCACTGTGCTTTGATTTCCATCATACCACGTCCAAGAGGGCGTGCAAAAAGGTGGCTTTTGGGTACAGTCCCGAATCACATGGAGGCAATGAGCGATAGGAGGGGATTCGTCTCTCCCGGTATAGGGAGTTGATGTTGTGCTGTGTTCGATTGGCTATAACCGGAAATCCCTGGCCAGAGTTGCTGAGATTTACTGGTAAGTGTTATCAGTAGTTTCTCGAACTGTTATAGACCTCATATCGACATGACTTATCAAGCTACTGGGGTCTGACGTTTACCACCCCTAGGCGAGATATGCGACATATCAGACGACGAGACCGGACTGTACGGGAGTGTTACTGTTTGGATTCACATGAGAATATACAGGCTTGCTTGTTGATCTTCTGAGCGCTCAATACCTGGGTAGCTATTACATTTAGCTGACCACTTGCAGCTTGTGAGTGTTTGATATGATCATCACCTACTGCCGGCGTATTGACGATTCTTTAGAGTCCTACACAGAGGTTTCTTGGCTCAGGAAAAATGGAGTAGGGGCACATATGTGATATGTGCGGGACCGAGGATAATACGATATGAGATACCGTATTCTATTCTCGTGATATTTGATATCAACCGGGTCATCGGATCAAGTGTTGATTCGATAAATCGGTACAGATAAATATTAGTCGGATATATGCGATATAGCCGGATTGTCGGATCAAGTGTTGATTCGATAATTTAATGTATAATAATATATATGATATATTAAATTACATTAACTAATATTAGCTCACTAAAAGATTCTTTTTCTCACTCGGGTAATATATTGATATATATGCGATATATGTTAATTGTATTATTTTATTTGGTTACAATAAATAATATATATGTAATATATAATATTGTAACATGATATGATAACTAATGCAACATGTTTAGTAAAGATTAATCAAGATTAGGGTTTGATTTGGGTTAATGACTTCTAGTAGATTCTAGAAAGTTTTCTATTTTGTTTTGGAAAAGATATTTTCAAGTGACTCATTCTTAACTCAACCGAAACCCTAACCCTTGGTTAATTCTCTACAATGGTTAAGTCAACCATGGTTGCATTATTCATCATATTAATCCTTTCATTATTCATCACAAAAGAAAATGGATCACTATTCTTCTTCTTCCTTGAGTTCTTCATGCAAAGCTTTCTTGCTTTGATATTTGTGATGAAAATATATGAGAAAAAGATAAATAAAGAGAGCAAAAATCCTACTTCATCATCCTCATCTTCCCTTACCCTTTAGATGAGAGTGTTCACTCAATTTTAGTGAGTGTTAGCTTGTGTTAATGAAACTTCAAGGTAGATCATCTTTGTATCGAAGATCGGAAGCAAGACTGTACCTTTCTCTTCGTGGAGCCTCTCGAGAGTCCGGAGCATGATGATCGCAGCGAAGGGACTTCAACACGGAGCATATGAAGTGAAGGACCGGATCTACAAAGGTTGTAATCTCTCTCACTTAGTGTTAAAGTGTTTAGCATTCTAGTTTTCGCCTAATCTCTAGTTTAAAGATCCGTATTCGGGTTGTTCGGCACGGCTAAAATTTTAATCGGGCATGGTTGATGCCTCGTAGACCCTTGTGCGTGTGCCTAGCAACCCTACAGTGGTATCAGAGCCAAGCAAAAGCTTTAGGCGAAGTCTAGACGAAGTTTAAATTCCGATCGAAACCCGAAACATCGATGTTTACCCTTCTCTGTACATTTTTCAAAAATGTGGTTTTTTATTAATTAAAAATTCTCAGAAAAACAAGCAGGAAAAACTAAGAATTACTGTGAAGTACGGACTTCTAATTCGCTAAAATGACCGCGGAACCGCGGCCAAACCATGGGTTTTGCGGCGGTTCCGCGGCCAAAATTTCGAGTTAGTCCCTGGAATTTCTTGTATTTATTCTTAGGTCCTTTATTGGCAATTTTTTCTGTGAATATTTTAATTCCACTCAAGTGTTGAGTTTTTAAGGGTTGTATTGGGGACTCGATGTTTCGATCGAATAATTTAACTTCGTTTAGTTTTGTCCGGATAATTTTTAGAAACTGTTAAAAAGTTCGAACGGATATCAATAACTCACTTTTTCCCCTGTCGGAAAATTTTTCAAAAGTTGGATTTTTTCTCGTGCTTAAGAACGTTCTAAGTCATGCAAGTAACGCGGTGGACCCTTTAGAAGACAACAAACCTTAACTCGATTATGTGACCGTCTTGAACTGCCTTTTGAACCTTAGGGTTTGGGGCAGTACGGCGTGCCACATGTGAGGCGTTGGCTTGACCCATCTACGTCTGGACCATTGGTACTGTGGCATGTGATGGATGTTTTTAAACTGATTTTAAGTGTTGAGATATATTGGGGAAATCTTGGGTGTTTGATTATTCGATCGGAAAGTTTAACATTGTCTATTTATCTGGAATGTGATACAATATTTGGAATCCACAAGTAGTTATGAGATAACTAATTTGAATGTTATAAATCTAGCACTTCAGTCTCAAATGATCGATTGCCACGGAATTTTGATGTTATCAAAAGTCTGTCGCAATCACGTAGCGTACGTGGATACTCGCCGGGTAAACTTAATAGACAGTTATGCCCCATAGCCCCGACCAAGTGACTGTAGGAGAACCCCGTCGCCGAAAGCATCCGTTCGGGTGCTCGCGGCAGCGGTGTTCCGCCTTAGTGCACTTCGTCGACGGCATCTGGGGGTGCGGCCGTCTACTAAAGTTTGCGACGAGCATTCGATCAGAATATCGGAAATCTTGTTGAATTCCACGACTTGACATTGAAAAGTGTTTTCGATAAATGAGACTAAAATGTGGGGTTTATAATTGTTAGGCATGCGATGTCTAAGGAATTCATTTGGTTAGGCATACGATGTCTAAGGAGGTTGCGGATTCCAACTGTTGTAGTTTTACACTTTCTTTTCTGTGACCGTAAGCGTAGTATGTGGTGTATCGCCGGCTTCGTTGCTATACATCAACGACAATCGGGATACGCATACTTGCTTACATTGATGATATGAGATATTATGTGTTGCTGTGATATGTTATATTGGATCGTCGCGTTCTGAATAGCCGGGGGTTTTATGTGAGATGAGTGTTTTTCATTTTCATTCATGTAAAATTCATTTGTATGTAATATTCTTTTATTGGGGCAATTCCAGGTTGCGGAAGATGTCACTGTTGATGTATATTATTTACTTTTCCGCATTAGGTAGACCCAAGGCGGGGAGCACAAGTAACCGGGTTCTAGGGTCCAGTGGGAGACCATCTCGAGGAGTCGAGACCGGGTCTCCTAACCCTAGAATTGGCAGTGTTACTTGCCGCTCTCGTAGGGGTCTAGGGATGTGGGTTTGGCTATTCATCGCGACCGTGGAATCCATGTTTTATACAGGCTCGTATTGAAAACACGGACATCCTAGTATATCCAATATTTCATATATGTTCTTCTGCTGCAATGTTCTGTGATGAGATCATATTACTGCCTGTGACGAATGTTTATATTATATATATGAGATATATGTTATATTGCAGATTTCGTTTCAAAAGAGATGCTTGTGAAGCATAATAAAATGGGACTTCATTAATGAGATTAATGAAATAAAAGAAACCTAAGATGTTGTAGAAACTTGTTTATAAAAACTGGTAGCTCTAGTTCTTGCTTTGCATAGCGGTGTTCCTTATAGAACATCCTGCACCTTATTCGATAAGGAAAGGACCGAGATCCCTTCACCGGGAGTGACTCCTTTAGCAATGACTGGTAGATGCTACAACCCTCGGTTTGTCTTTTGATTGCTTCTATAGTTTCTGCTTTGCATAGTGATATTTGCGAAATATCCTGCACCTTATTCGATGAGGAAAGGGCCGACGATCCCTTCACCGGGAGTGACCCCTTTTGCAAAACTAGAAAGGCCTCAAAAACATTCCATTTTAAATCACTCGATTCTACAACGATATAAAGTTCATTACCCAAAGGGTTTTCTTAAAAACCTGTCGTAGCCCTCCGTCATTTCAGATAAGTAATAGTTAGTATTCGTGCTGCGTTTGTTGACTCAGTCAAGGCGTAGTGTGCGGTAGCTGATTAGTGCTTATCTGCAAAGCATATGATGCGATTGGATTAGGGTAGTCGTGCGGCCTAGTTGACTCAGTCAAGGGTCGTGCGGGTGGGTTTAATTCAATCAGGAAATGACGGGTTGAACTTTACTTGCGGTCTATGGTTTGTTGACTCAGTCAAGGTCATAGATCGCTTGGGGCAAAATATTATTGGGAATTTCAAGTGTTGAAATTTGCAATGAGATTGCATACCTTCTATGAGATAGTTGGATCCCGATACCCGCTGCGAGTAAGAGTTACTCCTGGGAGAGTTTTACACATTACAATTAGCCGATCAAGTAGGTGTCTAAAAAGGTGTTAACGGGGTTACGCCTCTGGGAAAACGAGGTTTACTTTAATTAGGTTCGTGCGAAAGCACGGGGGACCTCCCTCAAAGTACCGACACTGGCCTGGCTGAAAGATTGGCGAACTTATAGCGTGTAATTAATCCCGGCTAGTCTTTCCTTTTAGGGTTTGAAGGAAGATTTGATTAAAACAGTGGGAGACATCCTGATTAGATATATTAGATAACCAATCTAATCTTGTAAGAGCATACGCTGAGTGTTTTCTTCTCTCTCTCTCCAGGTAGCGACCATATCACGTCTTAATCAAGATAATAAAACGGATATATTGACCGAACCCGCTTGTTATACTGAGCTGGGGAACGTTGGTCCTGCTCCAACTTATAATTGTTATAAGACAGAGCAGGAAATTGGGGAATACCAGATTTCCCGTGCCGCCCAAACGAAGAAAGTGCATGCTGATGCATCATCTTCGGGTGTGTTCATTACAGAGAACTGTTTCTCAGTATCCTTTACGTCCTGGGTATGAGATACCAGATTAGGATCCCGCATATGCAATCTGTTACATGGGCTAAAGATAGGTAGAGAACTGAGAACGGGTGATAAGTTTCATGAGACAGAAAACGGTGCAAGTGTTGCAGCCAAGTCTGTTGGTCACTATCACCCTGTATTACCAGAATACATTGATTCTGAGCAAATGTTATTAGATACCGAACCTGATATACAACATCATATCAATCTCTTTATTTAATAAAGAAAGGATATAATTTTGTATAGTTGGATAATGTTTTGAACATTTCCTATATCAAGAGTTGATCGGTTCAGGCACGTTATCTAAAAGCATTGACGTTCTAAATCAAACTACAGTTTTTAGTATACAGAACACACACAAGAGGAAGAGTTCAGAAATGAACGAATCCTTCTTGAGGTATTGTAGACTAGGTCATATCAATGCAACCTGACTAGCTGAAGTTACATATAGATGCATATTTAAATTAGTTTGAATTTACATCTTGTGAAAATTGCTGGTCATGTCACAAAGATAAGATGACCATAGCTCTGTTTATTGGAAACAGAGAAAGAGTTAGTGAACTCTTGGGATTGATACATGCTGATGTATGTAAGTCCCCTGTCTACACATGCCAAGACCGGTTCTTTGTACATCATTGCATTCTCTGATGATCTCTCAAGATTCAGACATATGTTCCTGTTGAAACACAAGTCCGAAGCTTTTGAAATATTCACAGAATATAAGTTAGAAGTAGAGAACCAAAATATGGGTATAAGTATTATGTCCTTTGATGAGATCAAGGAAGAGAATACTTGAGCATGGAAATCCTGGACTATTCTAAAGGAGAATGAGATTCTCTCTCAGCATTACTCCTCCGTATACACCATAACACGATGGTATATCGGGGCGGAGCAATAAGCACCCTATGTGATATGGTGTGCTCTATGATGAGTACTACTGAGTTTCCTATTTCCTTTTGGGACTTATGCACTTGAGAAGCTGCATACTTATTGAATAGGGTTCAAATCAAATCAGTTGCCTACCACTTCATATGTGATATGGAAAGGGAAGAGCCCATATCTTAAGCTTGTTAAGATTTGGGGTTCTCCGGCCTATGTCTAAAAGCAAAATCCGGACAAGCTCGAGACAAGGTCTGTTATGTAGAACTGGAAAGGTTCCAGCTATACAAACTGCAGCTAATGATTTGGTAGAACCAAAGGATTCAATAGTTTCCAACGAACCTCAGCCTCTCCGCCGATTTAGTAGGGTTCCTCACCCACCTGAGAGATACTTCGGTTTCTCTATGACAGTGGGAGCGAGGATTGCATCATGAGATGATGACCCAACTAGTTTCGAGCGTCCATCAGGAGTGGGACTCTGTAAGAATGGCTGGATGCTTAGCGATCTAAGATGGAATCCTTATACACAAACAAAGTATGTACTTTGGTTGCTTTATCTGAAGGGATAAATCCCCATCCGGAGCGAGTATATCTTGAGAAGATTACTTGGTGTACATGGAAAAGTTGAGACTTTCAAAGCTATGCTTAGGTTCATCCAGATCCTACTTGCCACAGCTACATATCATGACTACGATATATGGTGGTTGGGTGTCATGACTGCTTTTATAAATGATGTTTTAGAAAAGAGCGTCTATAAGTACACAGCCAGAGGGCTTCGTAGACAGTGGGAGCAGCGGAAACATGTACAAGATGTTTTCGCAGAGTTGGAACATCTGTTTTGATGTGGTAGTCAAAGAGTTTGACTTGATCAAAATGGTAGATGAACCTTGTATATACAAAAAGGTAGTAGGGAGTATGGTGGTGATCCTCGTAGAGTGCGTGGATGACATACTCTTGATAGGGAAGGAGTTTCCTATGCTACGATCGGTCAATCTCCGCTTATCACAAGGATTCTCCATTTAGGATCAAAATGATACCTCCTAAATCCTGGGTTTTGGATCTATGAGATAGTTCTAATTGGATGTTAGGATACTCACTAGTTGTAGTGAGATGGTATCAATCGATCCTGGGGAGAATCACTGGAAAGGTTATAGGGTGATAAGGACGACTGAATATCAGTCGCAGGCATTGTCTTTACCCTCAGTGGAGGGACGGTATGTTGGAAGAGTTCCAAGCTAGATACCGTGACTTACTAGACGATTAAAGGCAAGATACATCGTTACCAAGGATGCTACCAAAGAGGCAGTCTGGATATATAAGTTCATGAGATGAACTTCGTTCCTACCATTGTGTGACAATGGAGTTGTGGCTTATGCCAAGGAACCCCCGTCCCATCAGAAATCCAGATATAATTCTTAGGCAGTATCACCTGATCATAGAGATGGTTGATCTCCAGGGAGATCAAGGTTAGGAGAGTAGACACAGAGGTCAACAGCACGGATCCACTCACAAAGGCCTTTTTCCCAGAAGACACTTTTATGGGATGCTTGAGTATGAGATACTTCAACCGCAGCTAATTGTTGGGTATGTGATACCACAACAGATGGCCCTAGTGCAAGTAGGAGATTGTTAGTTATATGTATGCCCTAGAGGCCATTACTGTACATACGATGTACATTGTAATGGATGCTTGGACATATATAGGGAGGAATTTCTTGCTCGACATGATAGTATGCTATCTGGTTGTACTTTATCTTAACATGTACTCTGATTGTCTCTATATTACATGTTGATAAAGCCCTTAGGATATGTACTCGACTACTGGGACTATGATGAGATCGTACTAGTGGGCCCACGGTAGTCGACGAGTACATCATATAACTGTTCCTAGTCGAGGGTGTATCGAGACAGAGCATCGATACACCAGAGTAGACTAGCGTATACGCATCTTGACCCATATGATGGGCGATGGATGATCACATATCCATCGGTGTTTAACATCAAGGATGGTGTACGGGTGCTCAGTGGAGACTGGGTACACTGGACGGACTCGCCGAGAACTCCCAGATGGTATTATACCTCACGTCAGATGGCAGTTCTCCGGTGACACTGGTACAGAGTAGTCTGTTGACCCGAGATCGTCATAGAGTCTTGCGTGATTCCCACTGTGCTTTGATTTCCATCATACCATGTCTAAGAGGGCGTGCAAAAAGTTGCCTTTGGGGTACAGTCCCGAATCACATGGAGGCAATGAGCGATAGGAGGGGATTCGTCTCTCCCAGTATAGGGAGTTGATGTTGTGCTGTGTTCGATAGGCTATAACCGGAAATCCCTGGCCAGGGTTGCTGAGATTTACTGGTAAGTGTTATCAGTAGTTTCTCGAACTGTTATAGACCTCATATCGACACGACTTATCAATCTACTGGGGTCTGACGTTTACCACCCCTAGGCGAGATATGCGACATATCAGACGACGAGACCGGACTGTACTGGAGTGTTACTGTTTGGATTCACAGGAGAATATACAGGCTTTCTTGTTGATCTTCTGAGCGCTCAATACCTGGGTAGCTATTACGTTTAGCTGACCACTTGCAGCTTATGGGTGTTTGATATGATCATCACCTACTTCCGGCGTATTGACGATTCTTTAGAGTCCTACACAGAGGTTTCTTGGCTCAGGCAAAACGGGGTAGGGGCACATATGTGATATGTGCGGGACCGAGGATAATACGATATGAGATACAGTATTCTATTCTCGCGATATTTGATATCAACCGGGTCATCGGATCAAGTGTTGATTCGATGAATCGGTACAGATAAATATTAGTCGGATATATGCGATATAGCCGGATTGTCGGATCAAGTGTTGATTCGATAATTTAATGTATAATAATATATATGATATATTAAATTACATTAACTAATATTAGCTCACTAAAAGATTCTTTTTCTCACTCGGATAATACATTGATATATATGCGATATATGTTAATTGTATTATTTTATTTGGTTACAATAAATATTATATATGTAATATATAATATTGTAACATGATATGATAACTAATGCAACATGTTTAGTAAAGATTAATCAAGATTAGGGTTTGATTTGGGTTAATGACTTCTAGTAGATTCTAGAAGGTTTTCTATTTTGTTTTGGAAAAGATATTTTCAAGTGACTCATTCTTAACTCAACCCAAACCCTAACCCTTGGTTAATTCACTATAATGGTTAAGTCAACCATGGTTGCATTATTCATCATATTAATCCTTTCATTATTCATCACAAAAGAAAATGGATCACTATTCTTCTTCTTCCTTGAGTTCTTCATGCAAAGCTTTCTTGCTTTGATATTTGTGATGAAAATATGTGAGAAAAAGATAAATAAAGAGAGCAAAAATACTACTTCATCATCCTCATCTTTCCTTGCCCTTTAGATGAGAGTGTTCACTCAATTTTAGTGAGTGTTAGCTTGTGTTAATGAAACTTCAAGGTAGATCATCTTTGTATCGAAGATCGGAAGCAAGACTGTACCTTTCTCTTCGTGGAGCCTCTCGAGAGTCCGGAGCATGATGATCGCAGCGAAGGGACTTCAACACGGAGCATATGAAGTGAAGGACCGGATCTACAAAGGTTGTAATCCCTCTCACTTAGTGTTAAAGTGTTTAGCATTCTAGTTTTCGCCTAATCTCTAGTTTAAAGATCCGTATTCGGGTTGTTCGGCACGGCTAAAATTTTAATCGGGCATGGTTGATGCCTCGTAGACCCTTGTGCGCGTGCCTAGCAACCCTACACTTGTGCTGACCGCAACTCTAGCCGCAGCTCTCTGCCTGTGTAACCATGGTAACAAAACCATAACTGGAACTGATGAGGCTAGATCATAGGAATGAATATAATGTTGTGCAAAGAAATGTACATCCTAAGTCTTCTTAAGCGGAGTATCGTATCGTAAGTATGCCGCGGAATATACACACGGTACGTCACTCTACATGAGTCACCTACTCCATCAACCAAGGGTCATCCTACACTCCGAAGGTAAAACCTAACGCTCTGATACCAACTTTGTCACGACCCGAAAAGTACGGAACATGATCGGCACTTGTATTACGAAACGTCTCGAGGCGTATGTAATCTAAGTAAGCCAAAACCCAGAAAATCAAAACCAAAGAAGAGTAGAGTGAAGGAAAAACCAATTTAAAGCAAGTAATTTTAATCAACATAGGCCGAAGTATGTATTTTAAAAATCTCAAGTATTTTCTGAAAATTTCGGCAGTCTCCTTTGTAAATACTGGCCCCCAACGGGATACAACATGAATAGTATACGAAATGAGTAAAAAGGCATCCCCAAGCGGGAGCTAGCCCTTCGTCAATCGACGGTCATAACCACGCAAGCAATATAATATACAACGCCGAAGGGAGAGGATCAAAACTCAAAAGAAAACTCAAATCGGCATAAAAACATTAATAATACAAAGCGCGACTCTAAGGTCAAAAGAATAACATGCCTGGTTTTCTATCTCTCTCAAATATACAATCTGGTTGATGGAGTTTCTAGATACAACTGAAATAGTAAATAAACAACGGTGGTCCTGATGCAAATAACCCACCCACCAAGGCAATCACCTAGAAGGAACAGTGTGCCAGCAAAGCCGCAACGAAACCTGTACGGCAAAACCTACAGGAACTGTGGCACAACGGGGGTGAGTCGCCAACTCGTAAATAGAAAACATCTACGAGTAGAAATCGCATGCATAACGCTATCCTAGGTCATATCAGGTAATATCCTTAATAAAATCCTGGTCCAGCTATGTATAGTGTAATACTACATGCTCGTGTCAGTGCCTCAGATAGCAACATATCAGATATATGATGTATGAATGCATTACCAATTTAAACAGAATATATCATGAGTGAGTCAACTGTTTTCTTTAATCAATGAGATTTCTATATGTATATCAATCACGTATCATCAATGAACGCAACAGAGAAATCAGTGTCAAGCATCGACACAAAACATAAGTCTCAGTATCTCAAAATCAAATCATCAATATATCAAATCTCAAATCTCAATCTCAATTTTCAATATCTCAGGCATCCGTATCATCTGCGGTATGGGCCCTCGGGCTCCGGCAGAACGGATCAGCTCATAACATCAATCTCATGTCCACGAACGGCATCCTCCGGATATCCACCGCGCCAGGTAAAATCACCGGTAGGTAGTGCTCCCCTGCCAGGCTCATCGAATACAACTTGAGCTTCTTGCCCCGAGGTACCATACCGGGCCCACCATATACCCAAGACGGTTCATCCAACTCCTCGAATCAGGTCTCGAAATCCAACAGCAATCATGAAAACTCTTGGTGGAAGACTCATACATCATGAGAAAACCGCAATTTGCATTTTAAAATGATGATACTAAGCTTTTAATAAATTCTTACGGTTTTCCTCCAAATCCAGAAATCTCATGTAAATCCGAAATCATCAAAATCATGATACCAATAAACGGTGAATACCGGCATAAATCTCCATAATACTGCATAACCAATGAATATATGAATGCACCTAATATTATGCAATGAATGCAATATTTAAACTAGCATATGGAAGCTATAACATATTGCGACTATCAGTAATCCAGCTATGACAATGAAAAGGTATTTTCTAAAGTGTACGTGACATGGCAATTACCGATGATGATGTGTGTGAGCCGGCAAGTAAGTGTACATGGAACATACGCACCATCGGTAATGGTGCTGGTGTCCTGAGAGCATGATATCTATAATGGTATATGAAATCACAATATAAGCATCTGATGCGAAGCGAACATCAATAATGTGCGGGAGCTGAATGATAAACACAATGATAACTAATCTGCATTTAATATAAATATAAGTCATATAGTAGTGCCATTTGAAATAACACGAATCGTGATGTTTTGAAAATAAGGGCTACGGTGTTTTTAAGAAAAGATACGTCCTTTGAAATATCCGTAGAATCCCTCGTCCTGTCTTTTAAAATACCCACGATTCCTTAGTTTTTGAAATAGGTAGGAATCGAGTCTAGTCTAACAACTACACTAAACTATAGGGCTGGGCTAACATGCTAAACGAAAGGTAAGGAAACCGCCTAACATCTGAGTCGATATATATATATATATATATATATATATATATATATTTATATATATATAATAGTCGGTGATCCCGCCTCAATAGTATCACATACGATACAATATCTATAATATGACATCCTCAAGTCAAGAGTGCGGATCTATCATCAATATATAGCTTGTACGTAAATCCGTTGTACGACATCCCAAATCTGGGTACGGGTCAAATATCACATTCATCACATTATTCATCTGGTATCCTCTTTATCAAAGATCATAATCCGGGGTACTGATCTACGTCTAGTACAATACTGATACCAATCTAAGTAAATGCATGTGTGTGTATGAAAACACCATGTTAAAGGACCCGCTAAAATATCATGTCGTGCCTCAAATACGAACCCTGTCATATCACCGATCTCACAGTCTCAAATCCAATCTCATCGACTCATCTCCAATCCCAAGTACTATTCTCATAATCCAGTATATGTACACATAGTCCCATACCCATGTGAATACATATAAACATATCCCCATATACGCACATGTAAAAGAATGAATGTAAGCAAGTGTGTGTATGTGTGTTGGTGCAAAAACTACTCTAGGGTTTCGCAAGTAACACTACAAATCCATGAACACATAACCATATCCTGAATATCATAAACCACACACATATATATATATATATATCCATTATATAAGCTATATTACGAACTGCGGGGGTGCTATACGCCATCCACCCGACTTCTCCCTGTAGATATAAATCTACTCACCTGGTCCTCGCTCGTCGGTGCCGACGTCGCCACGCGCTTGCTTGTCGTCTCGAAGTCCACATGGGGGTACCTATATATCTTAACGCACCGTATCGTATTAAAACCCAATTCGAAATCGAAACGGCATACGAAAACCAAATCGGCACGCGTATCATGCATAGGTCAAACCTATCGCCCACACATGCAAGAATAGCCAAATCGACTCTCGATGTCGATGTACAAACATCAAACCATCGAGAGAAACCCAAACAAACCCATTTACACATTCACAAACACTAATTATAATATGAAATAGGTTGCAATTCACAAAAACCTCAAACTCACTTTAAAAGTTGTTTTTCCGAAAATCTAGCAAGCAAAATTAACCGTTTTAGTACAAAACTCGATGTTTAAACAAATCTAGCGGCCACAATATCCACTAAATATCATAACTAAGTCATATAAACCATTTCTATAATTTATTCTCATCAATTTGCATAAATTCCAAATTCCTAGTTTGCAAAAATATCGATTTTAACTCTTTTTAAAGTAAAATTCACAATTTTACAATTAAGCTTGGTTTTGCATATACTAAAGTATTAAACCACAATTTATAATGTTAATAATGTAATGAAATCCTAATTAGAATTTAATCTCACCAATATATATATATATATATATATATATATATATATATATATTTAAAACCTAGTTTGCAATTTATATAATTATCACAAATTTAAATTAACAAAAATGCAAACTAGCAACTAGATTTGATTTAGCATAACATTAATATGTCAAATACATCACACAACCATAATCTCACAACACAAAACCCCAATTTGAATTCAAACCCGTCTCTTGAATTTTAAATCATGCAATTAGAACCAATTAAAAACCTAATTAAACATTTAATTAAGCCAACCTAAAGCAATTAACAACAAATTAAGCAAAAAAGTTAGAATTTATACCCAATTAATTTGAAGATCCCACAAGCACACTTAGGGTCCCAAATTGAAATCTTGTTCCCTAGATCCAAGCAAGTTTGGCTAATGAGAAATGGGTAGGGATTAGATTTGGAGTTTTTGGAATTTTTTGATGGATTTTGAAGCAATTTTGGTGATTTTTTTTCAAGAGAATGAGAAGAAGATTTGGGGAGGGTGGGGGGCTGCTGTTGTGGAGGATGGGGCTCGGCCAGAATTTGTGAGGGAGTGAGAGAGAGAGGTGGGTTTCAAGTAAACACATGTCCAAGTCAACAAAGCCCATGCCTCATTCTTTTTCTTATCTTTTCAATTCTTTGTTTTCTTTTCTCTTCTTTTGGCAAAACAAGTGGGGAAATGAAGGGGGAAAAACTTGGTCTGCTAATTTGGGGAGAGGAGTGAGGGTGTGGGTGAGTGTGGGTGAGGGAAAAATGGTAAATGATATACCCGAACATCTATTTACACTAATTTCACTATTTAAGCCTTTTTGTTCGATATTTTCTAAAACCGTTTGACAACTTCATTTTATTTCAAAAACAACATGCTAAAATTTTGTTTAATGTGTTATGATGCACAAAATTTGTTTCAATCCATTCCAATTTGTAATTTTCCCTAATTAAATGTATTAGTGACGGCTTAAAATAATATTAAAAAAATTAAATTCGGAAAATTTTTCAGAAAATTAAAATTTTTACCAGTGGTTCAATAAACACCAAATACTAGCAATTGCATATCTAGAATATGTATATTTAATTTTATATTAAAGATATTTATATTTTGACTTTTTACAGAAAACCCCCTTATCTTACCGATTTTCCGAAATTTCACCGAAATAATTTTCAAAACATTACAATTAATCTCATTAATGAAGTCTCATTATCTATGCCTCTAAGCATTATAAAATAAACGAATGTATAACGTATGCTTATGACATCCACATTCGCCACAGTGTCCCATTATGCACCGTTGGCATAGAGGTACGGGACTAGCGCGGGTGCAAAACATAAGCAATGTTTATTATATATCATATATATAATAACAACATTCATCTCATCATATAAAGTGATCACATCACAGAATATCAGCAGAAGAAGTCCACATATGAAATATTGGATATACTAGGAATTCCGTGTTTTAAATCAAGCCAGTAAAAAACACGGATTCCACGGTCGTGCTGAATAGCCAAACCCACATCCCTAGACCCTCTACGAATGCGGCAAGCGACCCTACCAATTCTAGAGTTAGGAGACCCGATCTTGACTCCTCGAGATGGTCTCCCACTGGACTCTAGAACCTGGTTACTTGTGCTCCCCACCTTGGGACGATCCTAACGCGGAAAAGTAAATAATGTACATCAATAGTGACATCATCCTCAACCTGAAAGTGCCCCAATAAAAGAATATTACATACAAGTTTTTACATGAATGAAAATGAAAAACTCTCATCTCACATAAAAAAAAACCGCCTATTCAAACACGGCGATCCAATATAACATATCACAGCAACACATAACATCACATGTCATCAACGTAAGTAAATATGCGTATCCCTATTGTCATTGACATATAGCAATGAAAACGGCGATGCACCACATATTACACTTACGGCCGCAGAAAAGAAAGTGAAAAACTACAACAATTGGAATCCGCAAACACCTTAGACATCATAAACCCAATGTATCACATACTTTGGATTTCATGCCTAACCAAATGAATTCCTTAGACATCACATGCCTAACAATTATAAACCCCGCATTTTAGTTTCGATATTGAAAACACTTTCCAATAACCAGCCGGGTAATTGAACAAGATTCCCGACATCCTGATCGAATGCTCGTCGGAAACTTTAATAGACGCCCGCAACCCCGATGCCGTCGACGAAGTGCACTTAGGCGGAACACCACGGCCACGAGCACCCAAATGGATGCTTTTGGCGATGGGGTTCTCCTACAGTCAATTGGTCAGGGCTATGGGGCGTGTCTATCTAGTTAGGTTGCCCAGCAAGTATCCGCGTACGCTACGTGATTGCGATGGACTTTTGATCCACATCAAAATTTCGTGGCAACTGATCAAATGAGACTGAATTGCTAGATTTATAAAATTCAAATTAGTTTTCACAAAACTAAATATTGTGGATTCCAAGTAATGTATCATAATCATAGATAGTTAGACGATGTTTAACTTTTCGATCGAATCAACAAACACCCAAAATTTCCCAAAGAGCTCAACACTTAAGAGCAGTTTAAAAAACACCCAGAACATGCTATAACACCTATGGACCAACCGTAGAAGGTTCAATCCTTGCCTCACATATGGTGTCATGACCCAAAAGTTTGGCACGTGACCGGCACTTAAACCAAGTTACGTCTATAGGCGTAACACAATTTAAGTAAGCCGAAAACCAAGAAATCTAAACCATCCAAAGAAGTAAGTGATAAAACATTGTTAAAAACATTTGGAAATATTAAGTAAAAATCCTTAAGGTTTAAATTTATTTTCTTAAAAATTTTGGCAGCACTTCCTTTGTAAACGCTGTTGGAGATAGTGCCCTCAGAGTCAATTATTAGGTCACAGGTACGTGATTGTAATGATTGAGGGAGGACCTATCCCGGTAGGACAGTCTTACTCAAGATGATAGTATGCTATCTGGTTTACCTTTATCATCGTGTACTGTTTTAAGTGACATGACACGTCGCTATTACACGTTGATAGAGCCCCTAGGATTCTTGCTTGACCACCAGCAGTATGAGGGCGATCATATAAGTGGGAGCTGGGGTCTACAAGCATATCCTTAAAAAGTCCCTAGTCGTGGGAGTTTCGAGACCGGGCATCGATACTCCATTAGTAGACTAGTGTATACAGTCGAGACCCCGACGAGGGGCGGTGGCCGGTCTCACAAGCCACTGGTGTCAGTTGGATTACCTAAGATGTATACAGGTGCTCATTGGGTTATGAGTACACCGGACAGGACTCGCCGGGAACATGCTAGTTGGTCATATACCAGACGTCAGATGGCAGTTCCCTGGTGACATGTGTGCAGGTTAGTTCATCGACCTGGGGATCGTCATTTGTCTCGTGTGAGTTCCCACTGTACTTTGATTACTACCCTACCACGGCTCAAAGGAGTCGTGCAAACAGGTTTTAGTTGGGTACAGTCCCGAGCCACATGGAGGTAGTGAGCGTATCTTCGGGGGTTCGTCTCTCCCGGTATTGGGGGTGAGGTCGTGCTGTGTCTAGGAGAGCCATTACACAAAGACCTTGGCCAAGGCAAGGAGATTTACTGGTAGGTATTCCAGTAGTATCTCAGGGTGTTCTGGGCTACACTCCGACACGACTTGTACCGCTTTTGGGGGTCTGACTTTTACCAACCCCCTAGGCCCGCCATGCGATACTCATAGACGAACGGACCGGACTGCACGGATATTGTCACTGTCAGGCTCAGTAGGGTGTCAGGATGAGTTCGCTCATCGACGTCCCTTTTAGTCAATAGCTGGTGGCCCGTCACGTATTGGCTTATACCTCTGACGTGCTAGTGGTTAAATTCACAGCCATAGTATTGACGAGTCTTTAGAGTCCACCATACTTTCAGTTACTCAAGCTTTCGGGCGAAACGCTGTAGAGGCCGTATGGAGATATGGCAGGGTCCGATCAGATACGTGCGGTATTGCACGGATCAGGATCGGACGGTTTTGTACTAGTGGCCGTATAGTTATATGGCAGCGTTCGATCAGATACGTGCGGTATTGCACGGATCAGGATCGGACGGATATTACTAGCCGGCTTTGGTTTAAGCCGGATCCTAGTATAGTACAGTGTAGATTTTGTCTCATTGCATTTGTATCCGGACGGAATACAGATGCGGGTGTGTATGCACAGTATGGGGGTTTTCCTGTAATTTATTACGGGACCAGTTTTCTGGAGTTGCCAGTTTGCATTCCGTTCCGGCCGGTTTTCCTTTGTTCTTTCCCGGCCGGACTTTTCAGATGGAGGGTGTTATTTGCAATTGTGCAAATAACATTTGTGGAGGGGGTATCTTGCATATTGGTGGCATCATGATGGCTTTTCATGATGAGATCCTTTTTCTTTCTTTTCTTTGCTTTATGAGATTAGAAATGAAAAGAGGTTTGATGTTGATTTAGTGATGATTATGTTTTAGGTTGTGGTCACCATTTTTTGCATCCTACACTCACCTCCCTCTTGTTATCATATTGTTCTTTCTCCACCATTTCTAAGTTGATTAAGTTTTTCATAAGAAGGAGAAGTTTTTTCTTTCCATGGTTGAGTGAGAAGAAAATGAGAGCTTCATGTTTGAGAGGAGAAAAATGAGAGTGATTCATTTTGTGTATATCATTCTTCATCTCATTCCATTGCTAGAAAATTGAAAGCACCAATTTTCTATACACCATTCCTCCATCTATGGCAACCAACCCCAAAAGTGAGACATACACTCTACACTACACTTCCTACAGCAAATCTTGGACGCGTCGATTCGCCAGCTTCGCGCCCGAGTTGCCTCGGTATTGAGGTGGGAGCCCGTAAAAGATGCAGGCGACGTGGTGCCCTTCCGGCGAGGAGGCGAAGACCGGAGATCCCGTGAGGAGATCGGAGTGGAGATGAAGACCGGAGGACTCGGATCGTATGGTATACATCTCTTCTCATCTTGTAGTTAGCTAGATATAGTTTAATGGCACGATCCGGGGTTTAGTGCGCGGTGGTGCCGGTTTGCTAAGTCCGCAAAATTAAAGTTTATCACCGTTTCCGCGTTTGGCCGTCGGTTTGACGGCCGGGGCGCCGCCGTGCACTTACAGTGGTATCAGAGCCTCGCCATTAACTTAGTCTAGCTTTGTGTAATGTGTTTGCATTTCCGATCGATCAAAAAGTTCCAAAACTGCATTTTAGTTCGCATCAGTTTCTGTTGAAAATTTTTGGTCTCGAAAAATTTTTCAGGTTGTAAAATATTGATGTACTGGAAAATCTAAGAGTTCTGTAAAAATTTGACGAAGTAACTCCACAGTTGGAGCGCGGAACCGCCGCGAAAACCCCATTTGTGCGGCCCTTCCGCCGCGCACTATTCACATCACTTCACCATTTTTTTACAGAGGCCTTCTGGGCTTAAAATATGGGCTTTGGAATATTAAAGTTGGGCCAATTGTTTCTGTGAGTGCTACAGTTTTCTTTGGGGCCCACTTGTTAATTGTTTGATCAATCGGAAATTTTTTAAACACATTTTTCACAGTATTTACATTATATCTGCGACCGTGAATGTCACTCGATCGGTAAATCCGGTCTAACTGCTATAGCCCGGTTAGACGGATTTGCGAACGTGACTTTCACGTTGATGTTCTATGTATTTGCTGTGATGTTGCGGATCGGTCGTGGGGATAGCCTGGATGCAATGCTAGTACAGTTTTGTTGTATTATGTACATTTGATATTGCGGGGCGAGCGTCCGACATGTGGACTGCCGTCACTGCCTGTTTGTATTATTCTTTTTGGGGCACGACCTGGTTGCGGTCGATGTACCCGGTGTATGTATATTTTACTTTCTGTACTAGGGTTACCCCGTGGAGGGGTGCACGGATAGCCGGGTTCTAGAGGGCAACGGGCCCGCATCTCAGGGCATTGAGACGGAGGGGCTTCAGTCTGGAATTGGCGGGCTATTCGCCGCACTCGTAGGGGGTACAGGTTGACCCAGGAGGGGTGCCTAAGTTACCGGATTCCGTGAAGTGCTGGGTGGTCCATTCACGGTGCTGAAGGGGGCTGCCTCGCTTCAGGTTTTGGCGGGTGACTTGCCGCGCCCGTAGGGGTCTAGGATTTCATTGCACAGGCTATCCACACGACCAGGGGAACGTCGGGTTTCAGTAGTGGCTCTGTGAAACCCGGGGATCCCAGATATCTGTATTGTTCTGTGATGCTGTACATTTCTGTAATGTTGCATTTCTTTTCACGCCTAGAGCGAAATATAATATATTGGTATATATATTAGTAGATGTTGTATATGTTTTTCATCCGCGCTAGTCCAGTCCCCGCTCTGCCGTTAGTAAGCTAACCTAACGGGTGATGACGGGACCCAGTGGCGAATGCGAATGGCATATACGTACGTCAGTATATTTTCGTTCTTTGTGGTGTGATCAATTGGTGGGACTGCATTGATTCGAATCAATGCAAGTTAACACAAACCTAATCTGATATTGTTGGAACACTTTTCAAAAAGCTGTTATTGCAAGGACGTTTACTTTTGTTTTGCATCGTGGTATTCATTGGAATATCCTGCTCCTCAGTCGACGAGGCAAGGGCCGAGATCCCTTCACCGGGAGTGACCCCTTGGACAGAAGTTTGCGTCAGGGCATTAACTTCACTATAGCCGATTACTTTTACTTTGCACCGTGGTATTCAGTTGGAATATCCTGCACCCCATTCTACGGGGAAAGAGCCGAGATCCCTTCACCGGGAGTGACCTCTTTAGCAAAGGTTTTCGTCACTATATTTTTAAAAGCTATCCGTTCCTTCAACGATATCAAGTTCACTACGTTAAAGGTTTTCGCCAGAAACCATTCGTAGCCCTCCGTCGTTTCATATGGGTAGTCAATAGTATTCAAGCTGTGTTTGTTGGCCATAGTCAAGGCACAGTGTTTGGTAGCTGTTGGTTATTCATATGCAGCATAGATAGATGCGTTGGTTTGGGACAGTCGTATAGCCTTGTTGGCCTTAGTCAAGGGCTTGTACGGGTGGGTTCAAATCAACCTGGACAATGACGGGTAGAACTTGACATGTGACTTATGATTTGTTGGCCTTAGTCAAGGTCATAAGAGCATGGGGCAGAAATCACATCGGGAGTTTCAAAAGAACTGAAACTTGCCAGATATGCGCATACCTTCTGGAGTGTGATACCGTGAGCGGATTCCGTCACGTTATCATGCGATGAGAGTTGGATCCCGATTCCCACTGATGAGTTGGTTTACTCCTCGGGTGACCCCGACTAATTCTTCTTTCAGGTTTGGAGGAGAATTTGAGGTACAGTGGGAGGATTCCAGATTAGATAAATTGGTGACCATTCTGATCTAAGTTAGAGTGCACGCTGAGTGTTTCTTTTCTCTCTCTCTTTGGCAGCGACCATTGACCCGACCCTAAGACTTTGACTCAATGACCAAGTTGACCGAACCTTCTTTAACACCGGCTATTGAATTGTCAGAGTTGCAAACCTCATTGCCACTCCTACTTTTACCCTTTTCTCCAGGACACCCCGTTTTACTACGAACGTCCACTTCCATTGGACAAAACCATCGTATGGTTAGATACGAACTCGAAAGAATTTATTCGAGGATGGTTTCAGGTTCTGGAGAAAACGGATAGGATTATTCAGTTGTCTTTTCCTTTTACCCTCTCTCAGGTTACGAGTACTCCTTGGTTTAGGGGTAGTACACCTATTACGCAAATTGGATTGTCTTCTTCCAAACCTTAGGCTGGTGCCGACCGGTAGGGAATGAAGAAAACCAATTAGCATAACGATGGTGTGCAGAAGGTATTAAGTTCAGACAAAGCAAGGGATTAGTAAGAGGGCAAAGTAAATTGCAACAGATATTCACGACCAAACCAAATATTTCGTTACCACTCCCACATCACCTTTGTATTTCTCCAGGACACTCCGTATCACTACGAAGATCCACAGTTTATTTGGATACTCCATCGTATGGTTATATACGAACTCGAATGGAACTGGTTCCAGTTCGGGGATGGATTCTGGTTCAGGAGAAATAGGAATAAGGTTCATTCGGTTGTCTTTTATCCTCACCTTCTCTCGCATTGCGAGTGTTCCTAGGATTAGGACAGTACACCCATTATGCTTATTGGATAGTCTTCTTCCAAACCATAGGCTGGTGCCGAACGGTAGGGAAGGAAGAAAACCATTTGGCCTAAAGGGGTGTGCAGAAGGTAATGACTAAAGACATATGAAGGGATTTGGAGAGGTGGCAAAGAATTATACGGTTGCAATCGTGAATCTGGAAGAGGCATTACTAGGAATACCAGGATACCCTATCGAAACGTTTCGATATTTCAGTCTCACTGTGTACTGTTAAAGGAAAACTGATTTCCCGATTAGATACTTACTCCAGGGTATGTATTTACCAGGTATGATTCTCACATCTGTATGGTTTTACAGATGATGAGTGGGAGTAAGTTATTGGAAATTGGGTGATCATCCTCATTATATCGGGATTCGTTGTAATCGGTGATATTTGAAGAGATCACCTGGGCTGTTTGCCGGTCGGCAAATGTTTGGTTTTGAATATCCGCTGTTGTGCACCAATTTCAAATTGATATATCTGTACGTCTATTTTCATAGAGTGAGATATACCTTTTGATATTATGTCGATGACATTTACCTATATCAGTGGATGGTTAGGTAAGGAGCATTAAACAGCGGTGTAATTCTTCTTAACCATAAGTACAGTTTTCAACCTACGACACACAGTGAAAGAGTTGTTAGACTCAGCGGACTTATACAGAGTATTGTATGTTGTCCAGTGTCCATTAGGACAAAGGGGTTGGTCCTCATACTATATTCTGTTTACTTTTAACTTCTCTAGTTCTTAGACATGTGTTTCGTAGAAACACAGGGTCTAAGTTTTGAGGAGTTATAGGTATTTGAATAGAGTAGAGAACCAGGTGTAGCAAGTATCGGGATTCTTCAAGGTGATCGAAGATGTAGATACTTGTGTATGGTATTCAGTTGATAAAGAGATCTTGCTTCTCTTTCAGGTTACTCATAATTAGAAGTATTCCTAAGTTGAGTAACGCTGATCGGCCTTCTTCCATTTAGTTGACATGCACTAGAGACAGCTGCATGATTTGAATCTGGTTCAATTAAATCAGTGCCTCTGTTTCTATATTGGATATAGAACAGTTCATATCTTAACGATGTTAAGGTACGGGGAGTTGTCCGGTTTATGATTAAAACCAGACACTGGACAACTCAAGGCACGTTTCTGTAATGGCTGTTTGTGGGTTGACCCAGGCTATGACGAGGGTTGACTTTCTACCATCTGGATGAACAATAGCGATATTGTTCTAGACTCGCCACAGTTTTATTAAAAATGGATTTTTTTCAGAAAACAGTAGTGGGAGAATGGTAGAACTGGAAGTGATTCCAGAACCACAAACGATTACTGAAGATTTGATAAGGAACCTAAAGATTCAATCTGGATTAACATTCCATTGGCCACTCCGCAGATACGGTGGGTAACCTCAGGCACCCGAGAGGTACTCCGGTAGCCTCAAGGACGGTGACAGGGAGGTTCTTGTTTACCCAGACTTGCCATTGCTGTTGTTCCAGACTGTGAGACCCGGCAGGAGGATGAGTATAGCGTCATTCTAAACTTGCTTTAGAAGTGCACGTGTATATGACTCTGCCAGAGGGTTGTCATAGTCAGTGGGAGCAGCGGAAGCATTGGTGGACAGGTAGCTTATGTCTATTTATAGACTAAAGCAGATGTAGCGGAGATAGATCATCTATTTCTGACGTGACAGTCATGGGTTTGACTTCATCAGAATAGGGGGTGGATCTGTTGAGAAGGTAGTAGGGTGTGATGTCATGGTATTTGGATGACATACACAAAGTAGGAAAAGAAACTCCTATACTACGATCGGTTATACTTTGGTCGTCACACAGTTGTTTCTCCACAAAGGAAATGGATTTTATATCAGACATACTGGTTACTAGATCTATGGTCTTAGATCTAGATTTGGGTGGTTTCCCAATCAGGGTACTTGACAGCATTCTAAGAGTATTTAGGATGGACGACTCCTGGCACGGTAGTGTACCTGCAGGTAATGGAGTCATCCTCTCCAAAGGTGTCTTACAGACTAAAGGGGAGAGGGACGGGCATGATTGGCAGATCACTTGCTTAGGCAATTGAGTCAATCGTGAGATGTCAAGTACCACACCAGATGTTGTTCTTGCACTAGATGCAATAAGTTGACATTAATCCAATCCTGGAGAAACAGTCGGAAGCAGTTTTAGAACATAAGTGGATGTTCTAGGGATATGATAACGACAGCCTCATTCAGGAGACAGTTATCATTCCAGGCTTCCAAGGTGACATGGACGACAAGGAGGTTGTCAGAGTTATAGTTTTCCTTCTGATGAGGGGCAGTATTTTGGACAGGTGGTCCAAGGCAATACTGAGGGAGGCATGGCGCGCAGCATACTGATTAAGTTCAGTTGACGATACAGTCTAAGAAGTTTGGATTTGGAGTTCATTTATGAGCTTGGTCCCATCAGACATCCAGACATATTCTGAGACAGGTATTGCTCTTTTCGGGAGATGGCTTTCTCTGCGAACTTGAGATATAGAGAGAGACATAGAAAGAAACAACTAAGCGGATCCACTCACTGAGGCTATTCCTCGAACGCAATAGTTCCGCAAACGAGCTTTGTGAGACTGACTAGTAGAGGAGTTGGATGTTCGGTATCACACGGGCTGTGAGTATGCAACATCGCAATAATTAGCCTTGAGTGCAAGTAGGAGATTGTTGGAGATAGTGCCCTCAGAGTCAATTATTAGGTCACAGGTACGTGATTGTAATGATTGAGGGAGGACCTATCCCGGTAGGACAGTCTTACTCGAGATGATAGTATGCTATCTGGTTTACCTTTATCATCGTGTACTGTTTTAAGTGACATGACACGTCGCTATTACACGTTGATAGAGCCCCTAGGATTCTTGCTTGACCACCAGCAGTATGAGGGCGATCATATAAGTGGGAGCTGGGGTCTACAAGCATATCCTTAAAAAGTCCCTAGTCGTGGGAGTTTCGAGACCGGGCATCGATACTCCATTAGTAGACTAGTGTATACAGTCGAGACCCCGACGAGGGGCGGTGGCCGGTCTCACAAGCCACTGGTGTCAGTTGGATTACCTAAGATGTATACAGGTGCTCATTGGGTTATGAGTACACCGGACAGGACTCGCCGGGAACATGCTAGTTGGTCATATACCAGACGTCAGATGGCAGTTCCCTGGTGACATGTGTGCAGGTTAGTTCATCGACCTGGGGATCGTCATTTGTCTCGTGTGAGTTCCCACTGTACTTTGATTACTACCCTACCACGGCTCAAAGGAGTCGTGCAAACAGGTTTTAGTTGGGTACAGTCCCGAGCCACATGGAGGTAGTGAGCGTATCTTCGGGGGTTCGTCTCTCCCGGTATTGGGGGTGAGGTCGTGCTGTGTCTAGGAGAGCCATTACACAAAGACCTTGGCCAAGGCAAGGAGATTTACTGGTAGGTATTCCAGTAGTATCTCAGGGTGTTCTGGGCTACACTCCGACACGACTTGTACCGCTTTTGGGGGTCTGACTTTTACCAACCCCTAGGCCCGCCATGCGATACTCATAGACGAACGGACCGGACTGCACGGATATTGTCACTGTCAGGCTCAGTAGGGTGTCAGGATGAGTTCGCTCATCGACGTCCCTTTTAGTCAATAGCTGGTGGCCCGTCACGTATTGGCTTATACCTCTGACGTGCTAGTGGTTAAATCCACAGCCATAGTATTGACGAGTCTTTAGAGTCCACCACACTTTCAGTTACTCAAGCTTTCGGGCGAAACGCTGTAGAGGCCGTATGGAGATATGGCAGGGTCCGATCAGATACGTGCGGTATTGCACGGATCAGGATCGGACGGTTTTGTACTAGTGGCCGTATAGTTATATGGCAGCGTTCGATCAGATACGTGCGGTATTGCACGGATCAGGATCGGACGGATATTACTAGCCGGCTTTGGTTTAAGCCGGATCCTAGTATAGTACAGTGTAGATTTTGTCTCATTGCATTTGTATCCGGACGGAATACAGATGCGGGTGTGTATGCACAGTATGGGGGTTTTCCTGTAATTTATTACGGGACCAGTTTTCTGGAGTTGCCAGTTTGCATTCCGTTCCGGCCGGTTTTCCTTTGTTCTTTCCCGGCCGGACTTTTCAGATGGAGGGTGTTATTTGCAATTGTGCAAATAACATTTGTGGAGGGGGTATCTTGCATATTGGTGGCATCATGATGGCTTTTCATGATGAGATCCTTTTTCTTTCTTTTCTTTGCTTTATGAGATTAGAAATGAAAAGAGGTTTGATGTTGATTTAGTGATGATTATGTTTTAGGTTGTGGTCACCATTTTTTGCATCCTACACTCACCTCCCTCTTGTTATCATATTGTTCTTTCTCCACCATTTCTAAGTTGATTAAGTTTTTCATAAGAAGGAGAAGTTTTTTCTTTCCATGGTTGAGTGAGAAGAAAATGAGAGCTTCATGTTTGAGAGGAGAAAAATGAGAGTGATTCATTTTGTGTATATCATTCTTCATCTCATTCCATTGCTAGAAAATTGAAAGCACCAATTTTCTATACACCATTCCTCCATCTATGGCAACCAACCCCAAAAGTGAGACATACACTCTACACTACACTTCCTACAGCAAATCTTGGACGCGTCGATTCGCCAGCTTCACGTCCGAGTTGCCTCGGTATTGAGGTGGGAGCCCGTAAAAGATGCAGGCGACGTGGTGCCCTTCCGGCGAGGAGGCGAAGACCGGAGATCCCGTGAGGAGATCGGAGTGGAGATGAAGACCGGAGGACTCGGATCGTATGGTATACATCTCTTCTCATCTTGTAGTTAGCTAGATATAGTTTAATGGCACGATCCGGGGTTTAGTGCGCGGTGGTGCCGGTTTGCTAAGTCCGCAAAATTAAAGTTTATCACCGTTTCCGCGTTTGGCCGTCGGTTTGACGGCCGGGGCGCCGCCGTGCACTTACAAACGCTAGCCCCGAAACGGGTACAAACATATAACATAAGTAAAGCATCATAAGATATAAATAAAGCATCTCCAAACGGGAGCAATCACGCCCAAAGGTGGAAACAACCACCATAAGCATATATACGATGTCGTAGAGAAGAAATAGACAGTATAAGTGAAAACAGCATAAAGAGATAAAACTGCCTAATAAAAGACGGCTCACACGATCACGACACCCAGAGTCACAAAATATACAATTATCGTCCTTATAACTCGTCGCTAAGTCAATATATGAAAAGGTAGATAGAGAGTACTAGATACAATGAGAGATATACAATAAATATAATCGAATAAGATTCGGAGTCGTGAGGCACAGCCCGCCGATGCTCGTTTGTCTGAGATTCTGAGCATGTTCGGCTGGGTAAAGATTCAGAGTTTTGATTTATGACCAAGTTGTGCTACGTTTAGGGAAGCGTTTGTGGGTACCTGTTACTAATAAGTAAAGACGTGAGAGATCCCTGAGCAGGCACAATAGTCAGCTTTCTGTGTTCATCCAGGTGCTACCAAGATGTAACGTGACTTGAGAGTTAGTTACGGTGGGGAGGGATGATGAGTCAAGTTTCAGGTTTTGTTTCGAGGTGTCTGACTTGTTGCGTGCTAAGGTTGAGCATTGAGGGACCGGCTGGAGAGTTGCAGCCTTTAACCGTTCCAGAGTGGGGATGGGAGCAGATCTCCATGAATTTCGTTGTGATGTCTACCCAGGCCTAGTCAGGGTATGACTCCTTTTGTGTGTTATTTCCTGGTTATACTTAGGTTGCTCTGTTGTTATTCGGTGAGTTGTACGTTTGCACAGAGTTCCTTCATGCGCTGTATCCAATAGAGGCACCCGTTCACTAGCCATCTTTGGCTGAAGCTTCAGGAAGCCTTGGGTTCTGGTTGAGATTTAGCTCCGCTTTTCCATCTGTAGGATGATGGTTGGACATGGCGGACTACACAGACTCAGGAGTTTATTCTTGTGCATACGTTCTAATTGGTTGTTGGCTGTTGGGATCATCACTGACCATTGTTAGGGTTCTCCTTCGATAGCTGTTATCAGGAGACTTTCCAATTGGCAACCTTTCTGGCCTTGTGTGGTTGGTTGTGTCAATCGCCAGTCTGTTGTACTGACTCCGCGAGAGCAGGATTTTGGGCCCCAGCTAGTCCAGAGACATCGGAGAAGATCCAATTGGTTCAGCTCAGGATGAGAGTAGCCCAGTGCAGACAGAAGTTTTATGCCGACCGTGGTGGTCGCAGACTTGAGTTCGCAGTGGGAGATCATATATTCCTACGGATTTTTCCGGTGAAATGGCGTGTTGAGTTTTGGGAAGCTTAGTCCCGAAATTTTAGGTCCTTTTGAGATCCTTGAAGCGAGTTAGTCCCGTTGCCTATAATTTGGCACTTCCGCCCAGATTTTTGAGTATTCACCTCGTATTCCTTGTGTCGATACTTCATAATTACCTTCATGAACTTTTTCACATGATTCAGCATCAGACCATTTAACTTGGACGCGATCTTTCGTTCACCAGCACCCGATGGTTATAGTGGATTGGCAGGTGGAGGAACTTCGGTCAAAGGTCTTGCCATTTGTAAGGGTTCTTTGGCATAGCCGTTTGGTGAGGTGATTACTTGGGAGGCTGCCAGCGAGATTTTGGGTTTTTGTACTCATCTCTTTGAAGGTGCGATTAGTGAGAATTTTAAATTCGGGGACCGAATTTCTTTAAGGGGGAAAATTATAACCTTTTAGAAATCATTTTGCGAATTTTCCGTTTTTAGGGTTAAATAGTCAGTATTTTCCTTTTTAACCCGATTGTGATCAAACTTCAATATAGATTTGCCGGCACCTAGTTTAGCTAGAATAAATCTAGTGCGTGAACTTTAGGGCTCAATGGGATGTTTTGGTTCACATAGAATTTTTTCCCTAATAAAATATTATTTTAATACATTATTTGTGCACTTTATTAGTGGTAATTACTTTTTTTTGTGGGTTAATTACTACTAATGTGGTTTTATGCTAAACTAATCACTATAATTATGTTTAGAACCTTCTCTCCAAAATATCTTGTTAATTGTAATTAAAATGAATTATTAAAGAAAAGAAAATGGTGACATAATGATATTTTGTTTTATTAAGAAATAATTGAAGTTTCTTCTAGATTTTTCTATAAATTTCCACAAACCTCCACCTCCTTTCCTTTGGCCGGCCACATGAAATCCTTGTTGCCCCCATCTCCTTCTCATCTCATTTCTTCACTTTTTGCTTCAAAATAATCATGAAAAATCCAAAATAATTCATAGAAAATCAAGTATAATCATTTCCCTTCATTTCCTTAATCCTAATCTAGCTTGGATCTTCATGGAAGTGTTCTTTTGGAGGCTAAACTTTGAGTTTTTTCTAGTTTCAAGTTGTGTTCTTTGAAGGTATGAAACCTTAATTCTAATCTCTTTTTGTAGTTTAATATTTTAATTAGCTTATTTAGATTTTTAATTTAAGCTTTTAAATTCATGTTTTGAAATTCAAGATATCATTTTGATAATCAAATTAGGGTTTTGATTAGTGGAATGGTTAAGTGTTAAGCTAAGACAAATGAAAATTAAACCAAGTTGCTAATTTGTTAAATGATATTTTCCTAATTGGATAATTAAGCTAATTAGCAAACTAAGTTTTTACTAATCCTAATTAGTGAGATTTAAAATTATAGTAAAAGTTTAAATGGTTTAACCTTGCTATTTTGTGATGTTTGCAAATTCTTGTTTTTGGTAAAAGTTGTAGTTTTGTGCTAAAATGATAAAGGCTGCTTACTAGATTTACGGATATTTTAGGCATGGGTTTCTTTTGACGTTGCGACGTTATGTATATTGATTCCACGCTATATCTTTTGTTGTGAATATGCGATCGGTACGATCAGGGTCTAGACTTGGTAGTTGTGTCGGTTTGCGTTCCTAGCTAGGGCCGTGCGATGTCGTTCGTGTCTTTGTGTAGCTTTTGCTCTTGAGTTCGTTTCGTAATGTCACTACGCGCGTTAGCCACTAAAACGAACACTTGGGAGTATGTTTGGAGTTGGTGTGTCGGTTAAACGCAGTTGTACGTATTTTGGTCGATTGCTTATATACACTTGCTTCATTGTTATATGTGTTCAGGATCACAGGCGGGGACATCGGACGCTGCGAAGAGGGGAAAGCAGGTGGTTGGCTTTACTTAGTCAGGATCGTTGGTGAGTAGATTTAACATCTACAGGGGAATCACCCACATGGAGTTATGCGTCTGGGCTTGATTAAGTGACTTGGCCTTTAGGGTTTAGTATATGGACTCGTTTGTGCATGTGTATCTTAGTTGCGGATCTCATTTACCTATTGCATTCAGACATAGTATTAATAAGACACAACACTATTATTGACGTTTCATGTTGCACGAGCACTGATTGTATGCCACTCACACCATCAATAATTGCCATGACACGCACAACACCTATACATATGTAATATTGGATTGCTTAGGGACATTGAGACATGATCCTTATTTTCATTGTGCATATGACATATAGCATACCTGTATACCAACATGTTTACACATATGCCCTGACATGCTTACATGCTAGTTACCTATATACCTATATGGTAGTGTACCATTAGTGATAGGTATATACACATATGAGACATAGCTACATGTACATATGGCATACATACATACATATACCTGGAGGGTATTATGGATAGGTATAAAGACATACATTGCTACAGATACTTTTAAATCATACATACTTACATATGGACACACATATCTTGCTATACCGACATGGTTACGCATACCTTATTATAGCTACATGTTCACCTGTATATGATGTTGCATCTGATTTCGGAGAAATCAGGAACCACATGATATATTTAATAACTTGTTGCAGTTAAATAGCGGTTTTTTCTTTATATGTTCATATTACGGTTTCATTCTGCATATATTATATTTCTTGGATTCCACATGGTTATATGATTTTCATACGATGTTCTCTGATGTTTATTTCCTAAGTATATATAACAGTGGAATGGGACGCTGTTATATACGCATATATATATATATATATATATATATATATATATATATATATTAGTGGAGTGGGATGCTAATATATATGTATACAGGTCTTTATAATATATCATCATATTTCATGCAAGTATTTTATTCCTTACTTGATGTTTTCTGGATTTGAGGATCGTGGTAGTTTCATGAAAATATGCATTATTTGAAAAACCCGGTTTCTCTTGATATGATATTTCTACAGCCACCATGAGATTTCTCGGTTCTGAGCATATATATATACCCCATGCGAGGAGGCGTAGTGGGCCGTATGAGGGTACATGGTGGGGCCCGAAGGTACCCCGGGGCAAGAGTCGATGTAACATGCCCATGAGCCTGACTGGGGAACCATACCTACCGGTGACAGTACTTCTGACACAGCGGTTATCGTGGGGATACCGACCGGGGTCATGTGCATACAGATATGTCGAATTTCGAGGGTCAGAGCTAGGCACTCGAGTTTTCGTATAGCGTATGATACGTACCTATCAGGGCCAGTCTTGGTGACAGCACCTGATAGATCAGTATTTCAGTGTCGATGCTTGACACATATTTCATGCTGTTTTGGGTGTCGATGTTAGACACACACCTTATATGAAACTTACTTGATACTGATATTGTACATACAGGATATGTGGGATATACTGATATTGTACATACATGATATATGAGATCTACTTGATATTGTACAATCGGGATATATGAGATATACTTGATATTGGACACTCAGTATTTATGAGATTTACTTGATATTTGACATTCAGGATATATATAAGACTTACAGGATATGAGAGCCAATTTGGGGGCTGATCGAGAAAATTGGGATTTAGATTGTCTTGATGGACTTTGGTCCTACCACGATGTCAGGATTCCGTGGAGATGACATATTTTATTCCATACTCCTCATTTATTTTATATGCATTGCTTCATGTATTAGTAGTACCTGCTAGAGTACTTTTCATGACTGTTGCATATACATATTGTTGGGATACGGCGGCGCCCCGGGGGTCAAACCGACGCCAAATGCGAAACAAAAATTTTTTACGAAACCGGCGCTACCGCAACCCAAATACCCGGATCGTTCCATTAACCGTGAACTAGCAATCTATAAAAGGAGTTAAAAGATTATACCGATCGATCTGTGTCCTTCGGTCTTTAATCTCCGCACCAAACTCCCCGCTGCTGCGCCGACGAAGTCCGCTCCCCGATCTCGCTCGTCAAAGTGGCACCACGTCATCAAATCTTTATACGGGCTCCCGTTTCAAACCGAAGCAACTCGGATATGAAGTTTGCTAGCCGACATGTCCAAGAATGAAGTAGAGAGAGTGTAAGACCTTTTGTCTTAAGGCACCCAAACGATTGGATGGAGGTAAATTGGAGTTGGCAAGATAGAGATGAACTTGTGAGCGAAGAAAATTTGTTTAGGGTCGGCTGAGATTTTGGCTCTCTGTGGATTGGCTAAAAGGAAATGGTGAGCAAAACAACAAAAGAAAACTCTCCTCACAAAAACAACAGCGGCCGCCCAAAAAACAATCAACCCCAAAGCATTTTCAATCACCACAGAAAAGCCCATGCAAGAAGGGACATGCGAAATTGCAGGGAGCCCCCTGGACAGAAAACAAGCAGGGGAAAAGGAAAAAGAGGGCTAGCCAAAAATTCATAAAACCCCTTGGACCAAAATCCAGCCAACTCCCAAGCACCATGCTGCCCACTCACACCCTCACTCACCATGCCCATTAAATGCTCGAAATGGGCAGCCCTCGCTACAGTGCAAGAACAGTGCAATCAAGGAATCGTCAGGAATGGTCAGGGTCAAATGCAAATTGCTCACAACAAATAAACATAGACATAGATCAAGATGTTTAAATTGGGAAAAGGAAACTGGCAGCTCTGAAAGTAATCCCGTAACGAATTATGAGATTACCCCTCGACAGTAAATACATACCCGCATTTATATTCCGACCGAATAGGAAATGCAACGAGACAAAAATATACCTACACAATATAATACTAGGATCCGGCTTAAACCAAAGCCCACTAGTATTATCTGTCCGAACCATGACACGTGCACAAGTGAACGTGCATGTTCGAACCCTGCCATAAAACCATACGGCCTCTACAACGTTACGCCCGAACTTGGGAAACTGTCTGTGGGGGTCTCTAATGACTCATTAATACACTGGCATTAGGTATAACCAGTAGCACATCAGAGGTATTACTTGTACGTAACAGTTGCCTATGTATTGAAAGAAGGGGAAGCTGATGAGCGAACTTATCCAGAAAACACTACTGAGCCTGATAGTGACAATATCCGTACAGTACGGTCTGTTCGTCTATGAGTATCGCATATAGGGCCTAGGGGGCTGGTGAACGTCAAACCCCCAATAGCGGTATAAGTCGTGTCGGAGTGAAGCCCAGAACACCTTGAGATACTATTGGAATACCTACCAGTAAATCTTGATTACCCTGGCCAGGGATTTCGTATAATGGCTCTCCTAAACACAGCGCGATCTCACCCCCAATACCGGGAGAGACGAATCCCTGACGATCCGCTCACTGCCTCCATGTGGCTCGGGACTGTACCCAACTAAAACCTGTTTGCACGCCTCGTTTGAGCCATGGTAGGGTAGTAATCAAAGCACAATGGGAACTCACACGAGAAAAATGACGATCTCAGGTCGACAGATTAACCTGTACACATGTCACTAGGAAACTGCCATCTGACGATATGTATAATACCAACTAGTATGTTCCCCGCGAGTCCTGTCCGGTGTACTCATAACCTAATGAGCACCTGTATACATCTTAGGTGAACCAACTGACACCAATGGCTTGTGAGACCGGCCACCGCCCCTCGTCGGGGTCTCGACTGTATACACTAGTCTACTCTGGAGTATCGATGCCCAGTCTCGAAACTCCCATGACTAGGGACACTTTAAGGATGTGCTTATAGACCCCAGCTTCCACGTATATGATCGCCATCATACTGCTGGCAGTCAAGCAAGAATCCTATGTACTCTATCAACATGCAATAGTGAACTAAAGCATATACACGATGATAAAGACAAACCAGATAACATACTATCATCTCGAGAAAGACTGTACTACCTGTATAGGTCCTCCCTCAATCATTGTAATCACGTACCTGGGATCCAATAATTTACTTTGAGGGAACTATATCCAACAATCTCCCACTTGCACTTAAGGCTAATTATTGCGATGTCGCGTGCTCACAGCTCGAGTGATACCGAACATCCAACTCCTCTACTAATCGGTTTCACAAAGCTCGTTTGTAAAACTATTGTGTTCGAGAAATCGCCTCAGTGAGTGGATCCGCCCTGATGTTTCTTTCTATGTCTCTCTTTGCCTCAAGTTCGCTGAGAAAGCCATCTCCCGAAATGAGCAATACCTGTCTTAGAATATGTCTGGATATCTGATGGGATCCAGTTCACAAGTGAACTCCAAATCAAACAAACTTCTTAGACTGTATCATCAACTGAGCTTAATTAGTATCCTGCACCATGCCTCCCACAGTATTCGCTTGGACCACCTGGCCAAACTACCGCCCCTCATAGAGGGAAAACTATAACTCTGACAGTCATTCTGTCATCCGGGTCACCTTAGAAGCTTGAAATGATAACTGTCTCCCGAAGGAGGCTGCCGTTATCAAATCCCTAGAACAACCACTTATGTTCTAAAAGTGTTTCCGAACGTTTCTCTAGGATTGTATTAATATCAACTTATTGCATCTAGTGCAAGAACAACATCTGGTGCGGCACTTGACATCTTATGATCAACTTAATTGCCTAAGCAAGTGATATGTCAATCACGCACATCCCTCTCCCCTTTAGTCTGTAAGACACCTTCAGAGAGGGTGACTCCTTCACCTGCAGGTACACCACCGTGCCAGGAGTCGTCCAATCTAAAATATCTTTAGAATACTGTCTAAGTATCCAGATTGGGAAACTACCCAAATCTAGATCTAAAACCATAGATTTGGTAACCAGAATGCCTGATATTATATCCATATCCTATGTGGAGAATCTACTGTGTGACAACTACAGTATGACCGATCGTAGTATAGGAATTTCACTTCCTACAATGTGTATGTCATCCAAGTACCAGGACATCACATCCTACTACCTTCTTAACAGATCCATCTTCTATTCTGATGGAGTCAAAGCCCATTACTGTCACACCAGAAATAGATGATCTATCTCCGCTATATCTTTTTTATTCTATAAATAGGCATAAGCTACTTGTCCACTATGCTTCCGCTGCTCCTACTGACCATAACAACCCTCTGGCAGAATAATATATACGTGCACTTTTAAAGCTAGTTTAGAATGACGCTATACTCATCCTCCTGCCGGGTCTCATAGTCTGGAACAACAGTAGTGTAGGGTTCCTAGGCACACTAATGAGGTCTCACAAGGCATCAACCATGCCAATTTCAAATTTTACAAGTGCCGAGAAACCCTAATACGGATCGTTAACTAGAATTCTAGGCGAAACAATGAAACTAGTTTACAACTAAACTAAAAGAACGGAAATACTACCTTTGTAGATCCGGTCCTCCACCTCCACAGCTCCGTGATGAAGTCCTCTCCGCTGTCCAAATCAAATCCCGGGCTCTAGCGTCGACTTCATCGGAGAAAGAGCGGGCTAGGTCATCGACGACGTGCCGAAGATGATCTACGTCGAGGCATCGCTAGATCAAGCTCCAACTTCACCAAGTCCAGAAAACTTGTGAAGGAAACACACTCTACTACTTGGCAAGAGGTAGAGGATGAAGAAATAGGAAGTGGGTTCACTTTAGAATTGGATTTCTCACTCATTTTCATCAATCACCATTGATGAAGTGAAGCTTTCTTCATTGAAGAAGATGAAGAAGAAGAAGAAGAAAGTGTTATGATAAGTTAATTAATATTGAAAAGAAAATCAATACTTATCATATAATGAACCATGGTCAAGTGTAGAGATTTAATCATGGTTGAAAGGAATGGTTAGGGTTAAGCATGAGACAAAAATGGTCACTTGGTCAAAGCTTCATGAAGCTTCAATATGAAACAAAATTAGCCACCATTTTCTCTTTATGCCTTTTTATTTATTTCCAAAATGAATAAATAGATAAATAAATGAGAAAAGGAAATAAAACCCTAATCATAAGTTTAACCATGGTTTAATTCTATACACTTAACCAAGTAAACATGTATCATCAAACATGATACAATCAAGTGCACAAAAGTATATCACATATACAACTTGTGCAATCCAAGTGAGAAAATCCATATAAAGTGAACCAATACTAGTTAATGCAAAGTAATATATCAAATATATAATTATACATTAAATCATTAAATCAACACTTGATTCAATGATCCGGTCATGTCGCACATAACCGACTAGTATCCAATGTATCGGCTTATCGAATCATTCCTTGATTCGATATCTAGGTTATATCGAATATAACCAATCGATACATTCATCGCGAGAATGGAATACGGTATCACATACACGCATTATTCTCGGTCCCGCACATATCTCATATGCGCTCCTATTTCGTTTCGCTTGAGCCAGGAAACCTCTGTGTAGGACTCTAAAGACTCGTCAATACGCCGGCAGCGGATGATGATCATATCAAACATCCACAAGCCGCAAGCGGTCTGCTAAATGTAACGGCCACCCGGGTATTGAGCGATCAGAAGATCGACGAGCAAGCCCGCTCATACTCCAGTGAATCCAACCAGTAACACTACCGTACAGTCCGGTCTGATCGTCTGATATGTCGCATATCTCGCCTAGGGGTGGTAAACGTCAGACCCTAATAGCTCGATAAGTCGTGTCGATATGAGGTCTATAACAATTCGAGAAACTACAGGTAACACTTACCAGTAAATCTCAGCAACCCTGGCCAGGGATTTCCGGTTATAGCCAATCGAACACAGCGCAACATCAACTCCCTATACCGGGAGAGACGAATCCCCTCCTATCGCTCATTGCCTCCATGTGACTCGGGACTGTACCCAAAAACCACCGTTTTGCATGCCCTCTTGGACGTGGTAAGATGGAAATCAAAGCACAGTGGGAACCACACAAGACTCTATGACGATCTCGGGTCAACAGACTACTCTTTACCAGTGTCACTAGAGAACTGCCATCTGACGTAAGGTATAATACCATCTGGGAGTTCTCAGCGAGTCCGTCCAGTGTACCCAGTCTCCACTGAGCACCCGTATATCATCTCTGATGTCAAACACCGATGGATATGGGATCATCCATCGCCCATCTGTATGGGTCGAGAAGGTATACGCTAGTCTACTCTGGTATATCGATGCCCCATCTCGATACACCCACGACTAGGGACTTTCAAGGATGTACTTATGGACTACCATGTCCCCACTAGTATGATCCGCATCATAGTCCAGGTAGTCAAGTACACATCCTAAGGGCTTTACCAATATGTAATAGAGAGACAATCTGTGTACACGTTAAGGTAAAGAGCAACCAGATAGCATACTATCATGTCGAGCAAGAAAGTCCTCCCTATATATGTCCCAGCATCCACTACAATATACATCCATTGTACAGTAATGGCCTCTAGGGCATACATATAACTAATAATCTCCCACTTGCACTAGGGCCATCTGTAGCAGTGGTTGTAGTATCTCATACTCAACCATCCCATAAAAGTCTCTCTCTGGGAACAGGCCTTTGTGAGTGGATCCGCTGTGTTGTCCTCTGAGTTTACTCTCCTAACCTCGATCCCCTGGAGATCAACCATCTCCATGATCAGGTGATACTGCCTTAGAATATGTATGGATCACTGATGGGACCTGCGTTCCTTGGCATAAGCCACAACTCCATTGTCTCACAATGGTAGGAACGTAGTTCATCTCATGAACCAATATACACCCAAACAGCCTCTTTGGTAGCATCTTTAGTAGCGATGTATCCAGCCTTTATCGTCTAGTATGTCACGGTATCTAGTTTGGAACTCTTCCAACATACCGTCCCTTTACTGAGGATAAAGACAATGCCTGTGACTGACACTCAGTCGTCTTTATCACCCTGGAACACTTCCAGTGATTCTCCCCAGGATCGATTGATACCATCTCACAACAACTAGTGAGAATCCTAACATCCATTTAGATCTATCTCATAGATCCAAAACCCAGGATTTAGGAGGTATCACTTTGATCCTATGTGGAGAATCATTGTGATAAGCGGAGATTGATCGAGCGTAGCATAGGAAACTCTTTCCTTATCATGAGTATGTCATCCATGTACTCTACGAGGATCGTCACCATACTCCCTACCACCTCTTTGTTTATACAAGGTTCATCTACCATTTTGATGATGTCAAACTCTTTGACCACTTCATCAAAACAGACGTTCCAACTCCGCGATGCCTGCTTTATCCTATAAAGCATCTTGCACACGTTTCCGCTGCTCCCACTGTCTACGAGGCCCTCTGGCTGTGTACTTATAGACGTTCTCTTCTAAAACATCATTTAGAAAAGCAGTCATGGCACCCAACCGCCAGATATCGTAGTCATGGTATGTAGCCGTGGCAAGTAGGATCTGGATGGACTTAAGCATAGGTACTTGAAAAGGTTTCATCATTATCCACAGCTGGTCAATGATGCAAACTTTTAACAAGTCTAGCTTTGAAAGTCTCAACTTTTCGATGTACACCAAGTAATCTTCTCAAGATATACTTGCTCCTGATGGGGATTTAACCCTTCAGATATAGCAACCAAAGTCCATACTTTGTTGGTGTATAAGGATTCCATCTCAGATCGCTAAGCATCCAGCCATTCTTATAGAGTCCCTACTCTCGATGGCCAGCTCGAAACTAGTTGGGTCATCATCTCATGATGCAATCCTCGCTCCCACTGTCATAGAGTAACCGAAGTATCTCTCAGACGGGTAAGGAACCCTACTAGATCGGCGGAGAGGCTGAGGTTCGTTGGAATCTACTGAATCCTTTGGTTCTATCAAATCATCAGCTGTAGTTTGTATAGCTGGAACCTTTCCAGTTTTACATAACTTACCTTGCCTCAAGCTTGTCCGGATTATGCTTTTAGACATAGCCCGGACAACTCCAAATCTTAACCAACTTAAGATATGGGCTCTTCCCTTATCATATCAAATATGAAGTGGTAGGCAACTGATTCGATTTGAACCCTATTCAATAGGTATGCAGCTTCTCAAGTGCATAACTCCCAAAAAGGAAATAGGTAACTCAGTAGTACTCATCATAGAGCACACCATATCAAATAGGGTGTATCTGCTCCGCCCCGATATACCATCGTGCTATGGTGTATACGGAGGAGTAATGCTGAGAGAGAATCTCATTCTCCTTTTGAATAGTCCAGGAATTCCGTGCTCAAGTATTCTCCTCCCTAATCACATCATAGGACATAATACTTATACCCGTATTTTGGTTCTCTACTTCTATTTTATATTCTGTGAATATCTCAAAAGGTTCGGACTCATGTTTCAACAGAAACATATGACTGAGTCTAAAGAGATTATCAGAGAATGTAATGAAGTACAAAGAACCATTCCTGGCATGTGTAGACAGGAGACCTTACATACATCATCATGTATCAGTCCCAAGAGTTCACTAACTCTTTCTCTGTTTCCAGTAAACGGAGCTATGGTCATCTTATCTTTGTGACATGACTGGCAAGTTTCACAAGATGTAAATTCAAACTGATTTAAATATGCATCTATATGTAACTTCAGCTAGTCGGGTCGCATTGATATGACCTAGTCTACAATACCTCAAGAAGGATCCGTTCATTTCTGAACTCTTCCTCTTGTCTGTGTTCCATATACTAAGAACTGTAGTTTGATTTAGAACATTAATGCTTTTAGATAACGTACCTGAACCGATCAACTTTTGATATAGGAAATGTTCAAAACATTATCCAACTATACAAAATTTTATCATTTCTTTACTAATAAAGAGATAGATATGATTTTTTATATCAGGTTCGGTATCTAATAACATTCGTTCAGAATCAATGTATTTGGAATACAGGGTGAGAGTGACCAACAGACTTGGCTGCAACACTTGCCCCATTTTCTGCCTCATGAAACTTATCACCCGTTCTCAGTTCTCTACCTTTCTGTAGCCCTATGTAACAGATTACATATCTGGGATCCTGATCTGGTATCAAATACCCAGGACGCAGAGGATACTGAGAAACAGTTCTTTGTAATGAACACACCCGAAGATGATGCATCAGCATGCACTCTCTTCGTTTGGGCGGCACGGGAAATCTGGTATTCCCCAATTTCCTGCTCTGTCTTATAACAATTATAAGTTGGAGCGGGACCAACGTTCCCCAGCTCAGTATAACAAGCGGGTTCGGTCAATATTCCGTATTATTATCTTGATTAAGGCGTGATATGGTCGCTACCTGGAGAGAGAGAAGAAAACACTCAGCGTGCGCTGTTGCAAGAATAGATTGGTTATTATTTTATCTAATCAGGATGGCTCCCACTGCTTTTTATCAAATCTTCCTTCAAACCCTAAAAGGAAAGACTAGCCGGGATTAATTACACACTACAAGTTCGCCAATCTTTCAGCCAGGCCAGTGTCGGTACTTTGAGGGAGGTGCCCCGTGCTTTCGCACGGACCTAATTAATGTAAACCTCATTTTCCCAGAGGCGTAACCTCGTTAACACCTTTCTAGACACCTACTTGATCGGCTAATTGTAATGTATAAAACTCTCCCAGGAGTAACTCTTACTCACAGCGGGTATCGGGATCCAACTATCTCATAGAAGGTATGCAATCTCATTGCAAATTTCAACACTTGAAATTCCCGATAATATTTTGCCCCGAACGATCTATGACCTTGACAAGGTCAACAAACCATAGACCGCAAGTCAAGTTCAACCCGTCATTTCTTGATTGAATCAAACCCACCCGCACGACCCTTGACAAGGTCAACAAGGTCGCACGACTACCCTAACCCAATCTGCATCATATGCATAAGTAGATAAATACTGGTTAGCTACCGCAAACTGCGCCTTGACAAGGTCAACAAACGCAGCACGAATACTAAACAAGACTTATCTGAAATGAAAGGAGGGCTACGATAGGTTTTTCTGAAAACCTATTGCGTAATGAACTTGATATCGTTGTAGAATCAAATGATTTTAAAATGGAGTGCTTTTGAGGCTTTTTCTAGTTTTGCTAAAGGAGTCACTCCCGGTGAAGGGATCGTCGGTCCTTTCCTCATCGAATGAGGTGCGGGATATATCACATATATCACTGTGCAAAGCAAAAACTCTTAAAAGCAATCAAAAGACAAACCGAGTGTGTAGCATCTGCCAGTTATTGCTAAAGGAGTCACTCCCGGTGAAGGGATCTCGGTCCTTTCCTCATCGAATAAGGTGCAGGATATATCATATATACCTCTGTGCAAAGCAAGAACTGTAGCTACCTGTTTTATTTTGAAATTCGATTCTACAACATCTTAGGTTTCTTTTATTTCATTAATCTCATTAATGAAGTCCCATCAATTATGTACCTAAACATTACAGATAAATACGACGTACACTTATGCCATCCGCATTCGCCTCGATGTCCCCTCGTGCACCGTTAGGTTAGGTAACTAACGGCAGAGCGGGGCAGGGCTAGCGCGGGTGTAAAACATAAGTAACGTCTATATAATATATCATATATACTATATACAGTATCTATCACAGAACATCACATGATCACATCACAGATATCGCAGCAGAAGAATCATATGAAATATTAGATATACTAGGACGTCCGTGTTTTCAATACGAGCCAGTATAAAACACGGATTCCACGGTCGCGATGAATAGCCAAACCCACACCCCTAGACCCCTACGAGAGCGGCAAGCAACCCTACCAATTCTAGAGTTAGGAGACCCGGACTCGACTCCTCGAGTTGGTCTCCCACTGGACTCCAAAACCCGGTTACTTGTGCTCCCCTCCTTGGGTCTATCCTAGTGCGGAAAAGGAAATAATATACAAAGGGTGACATCTTCCGCAACCTGGAAGTGCCCCAAATAAAAGAATATTACATACAAGTTTTTACATGAATGAAAATGAAAAACACTCATCTCACATAAAAACCCCCGGCTATTCAAACACGACGATCCAATATAACATATCCAGCAACACATAACATCACATGTCATCAACGTAAGTAAGTATGCCCATCCCAATTGTCGTTGACATATAGCAACGAAACCGGCGATATCACATATTACACTTACGGTCACAGAAAAGAAAGTGTAAAACTACAACAGTTGGAATCCGCAATCTGCATAGACATCGCATGCCTAATCAAATGAATTCTTTAGACATCGCATGCCTAACAATTATAAACCCCGCATTTTAGTCTCAAAATCGAAAACACTTTTCAATACCTAGTCGGGTAATTCAACAAGATTCCCGACATCCTGATCGAATGCTCGTCGAAAACTTCAGTAGACGGCTGCACCCCTGATACCGTCGACGAAGTGCACCAAGGCGGAACAACGCTACCGCGAGCACCCGAACGGATGCTTTCGGCGACGGGGTTCTCCTACAGTCACTTGGTCGGGGCTATGTGTTAGTGTATATGCCCTAGAGGCCATTACTGTATCATACTAGTTTGTATATTACTTAATGGAAGCTTGGGATATTCACAGTTGTATATACAATCTTGCTCGAAATGGTAGTATGCTACTTGGTTTGTCTCTGCTTTAATATGTGCATGTGTTTTTTTTTTAGCATATTGCTGGTATACATATTAGTAGAGCCCTTAGGATCTTTGCTTGATTACCAGCGTTGTGATGGCGCTCGCACTCGTGGGAGCTGGGTGATCTATAAGCACATCCTTATACAGGTCCCTAGTCGTTGGACTATCGAGACAGGGAATCGATACTCCGGAGTAGACTGGCGTATGCGCTTCTCATCCCAGTGAGGGAGACGGTCTGTCCCACAGCCGTCAGTACGTCGTACTTGAGATAGTATACGGGTGCTCGTTAGGTTACGAGTACACTGGACAGGACTCGTCGGGAACTGTTGGTTGGTATTATACCTATCGTCAGTTATCAGTTCCCAGGTGACATGAGTACAGCTTAGTCCGCTGACTTGACACTGTCACTTCGCCTCGAGTGTGTTCCCACTGCACTTTGATTACTACCCTACCACGACTCAAAGGAGTCGTGCAAACAGGTAGTTTTTGGGTGCAGTCCCAAAGCACTTGGAGGCAGTGACGGTTAGACAGGATTCGTCTCTCCCGGTATTGGGGGTTGACATCGCGCTGTGTCCAGGAGAGCCATTACACGAGTAGTCCCTGGCCCGGGCAAGCGAGATATACTGGTAGGTTTCCAGTGTTATCTCAGGGTGTTCTGGGCTACACTCCGACATGACTTGTACCGCTATTAGGGGACTGACGTTCACCGCCCCCCTAGGCCCGCCATGCGATGTATCAGACGAACAGACCGGACTGTACGGAGACTGTCACATACAGGCTCAGTAGGAGTGCAGATGGGGTTCACCTCGTCAGTCTTCTTATCGACATCTACCTGGGGACCGTTACGTACAGCTAGTGCCGCTTACGGTCTGTGTTAAACCCACTGCCAGCGTAGTGTCGAGTCTTTAGAGTCCCACACAGAGAGCTATTCGCCTTTAGGCAAAATGAGTAGAGGTCGCATGGTTTTGCGACAGGGTTCGTTCGCATCCGCGCACTTGTGCACGTTTGCTGTCCTGACAGTTTATACTAGCGGGCTTTGGTTTAAGCCGGATCCTAGTATATGATTTGAGATTGGTTTTTCTCAGTGTATTCGTGTTCCTCGGATCACGAATGCGGGTGCGTATGCACAGTTGCTTGAGATTGGGGGAGAGGACCTTGTTTAGGGTTAATGGCTATTGTCATTTTATTAACCCTATTGCTTATGTGTGTATTATAGTTAATTGATAATTAGCTTAATAATTGTGCATGGTTGTTGTTGTTGACCTTTTGACTTCATTGACTTGTTGACCTAGGTTGACACTTTGACCATCATCATTTGTTTTGGAAGATGCTCTTTGATCTTTGCAAAATTGAAATGATAATGGTCATGTCATGATTTACCATGACAATTTTCAAGCTAATTATTCAATTAAAATTATTCACACATATTAGTGAGAATGGCTCAATTATTTCTCATTCTCTCATATCATTTCTCTCTCTTGCTCATCCTCTCCCTCAAGCTCTCTCCCTCTCATGTGTTGAGAAACAAAAAGCTTGAGAAAAACCCTCACTTGATCTTCTCTACTCTCTTCTAGGGTTCAAGTCTTAGCATTTCTTGCACTCTAGTTACTCCTAGCTTGGAGTTGAAGCTAAAGGTCGAGGCTTTCAGGTGGATTCTTCTTTGACGGGAGAAGACAAGCAAGGTGACCTCTTTCTACCATTCCAAGGAGCAAGGAGAGAAGGACTTTGAGCTCAAGGTATAACCTTTCCATCACTTAGCTACTTTGTAGTTTGCTTTAGCAAGTTTATGTTTAGCAAAGATCCTTAAAGCTTGGTCCATGTTGCCTATAGTTGATAAAAATCCAATTTTTATTATGTTTTCCGCCTCCCCGTAAGCACCAGGGTGGGCAACGTGGACTTACTGTGGTATCAGAGCCTAACTAAACATAAACTAGCTAAGTAGTTAAGTGTAACGATGTTTCGAAACCGGAAAATCGAAAAACCAAACTCGCAAAACCCTAAGTTTCTGTTAATTTTTTTTCTGGTCAAAATAAAATTTGTTATATACTAAAAATTATCTCAGGGTTTTGTTAAGAACACCACCAAAAACGAGACAGAGAGTCGACCAAATTGCCGCGGATCCGCGGCAATAGGAAGCTATTACGCCGCGCATCCGCGGCCGTCTTGTCTCCTCTCTGCCTCGATTTTGGTGCAGTGTATTTCTGTGTTGGTTTTGTGATTTTTAGGATATGTTATATGTGCCCAGATTTTCCAGAACTAAAATTTACTTTTGGGGGCCTATAAATCCGTATTTTTCCGGAACTTCACTACACTTTAACTATATCGGTTATATCTGTGATGCTTGCATGTATTGAACGTCGGCTAATCGTTATAAGTCGATTAGTCGGGGTTATACATCTCTGTGATCTGTGATTGTTGTTGGTTTGTGGATATGAATGGATTGGATTGTCGCGGGTGAATAGCCGGGGTGGATGTGAGATGAGCGTTATTTTTCTTTCATTCATTTGTAACATGTAAATTGATGTAATAATATTATTTGTATGGCCGCACAACCGGGTCGGGGTTGTAGCCGTCATTGTATAATTCTTTTTACTGTTTTTGCTCCTAGGATAGACCCATGGAGGGGGTCCACAAACTACCGGGTATCTCGAAGTGCCGAGTGGCCTACTCACGGTGGTGAGGGAGGTTGCTTCGCTTCGGGTGCTTGGCGGGTAGTTTGCCGCGCCCGTAGGGGTCTTGGGTGGGGTATTGGCTATTCACCGCGACCGTGTAATCCTCTTTACGTTGCAGGCTCGAACGCATTGCGGATTCCTAGTATATCCAATGTATTCATCTGTGATCTGTAATGTCTATCATTGCTATATATTTATATATAATAACTATTTAGGCGTTGCTTATGTTTTACAGCCGCGCTAGCCCAGCCCCCGCTCTGTCGTTAGTTAAGTAACCTAACGGGTGATGACGGGGCCCCGTGGCGAATGCGAATGGCATAAGCGTACGTCATATTTTGGTTGTTTTCTGCAATGGTAGGATTAAATGATGGGATGCATTAAAAGAACTAATGCAAGAAAATAAATCAAGTAAAAGTCGATTGGAACACTTTGAAAACCACTCGGTTCTTTTCAAAACTAAAACTTTTAAACGCGGAGCTTGAACCACTCCTTTTAAAAGCTATCTCGTTCCATCGATTATATCAAGTTCACTACGTTCACGGTTTCGCCAAAACCATCCGTAGCCCTCCATCATTTCAGTTAAATACACGGTAGTATTCAAGCTATGTATTTTGACCTCACGCCAAGGCATAGTGATTGGTAGCTGCCGGATATTTATCTGTTGCATAGATAGAATGCGTTGGTTTGAGACGGTCGTACTGCCATTTTGGCCTACGTCAAGGGTAGGTACGGGTGGGTTCAAATTAACCGGGATAATGATGGGAAGAACTTGACATGTGACTTATGACATTTTGACCTCACGCCAAGGTCATAAGAGAATGGGGCAAAAATTCACATCGGGAGTTTCATAAGTACTGAAACTTGCTAGCTTTGCATACCATTTGGAGTGTGATGATTCTGGTAGGATTCCTTCGGTTTTATCACGCGATGATATTTGGATCCCGATCCTACTGTGAGTATATGCTACTCCTCGGGAAAACTCTCACTTAACGATCAATGCTATAAACTTAGTAGGTGTCTAGAAAGGTGTTAGCGGGGCTACGCCCACAGGGAAAAGAGGTTACTTAATTAAGGAACTTCGCGAAAGCGTTGGAAAACCTCCCTCGAAGTACCGACACTTGCCTGGCTGAACGGTTAAGCAAGTATTGTACGGTGAGAGTAATCCTGACTAATCCTTTCTTTACGGTTTGAGAAGGGATTCGAGAGACAGTGGGAGCCATCCAGTTTAGACAAATTAAAAACCACTCTAAACTTGCAAGAGCATCATGCTAAAGTGTTTCTTTTCTCTCTCCTAATTGCAGCGACCATTCAAGATGACCGGACTTAAGTTATTATTAGATAAAAATAAACTGACAGGGCCAAACTACAAAGATTGGCTCAGGAATGTCAAGATGGCTATCACTTATGACAAGTTGGGGTATGTACTTACCACCAAAGCTCCCCCTGTCCCAGGTCCCACCTCCAGCGTCACGGATGTAGAAATCCGTAAGACATGGGAGATAGATTGCCCGAGGGTCAGATGCCTCGTACTAGCCTCGATGGACAACGAACATCAGAGGAGGCACGAGAATATGGACCTAGAGTCCATATTTCTCCATACAAAAGAACTGTATGGAGAGCAGTCTCGTATCGCAAGATACGAAGTGTCGAAGAAGCTTTTTTCGGCAAGGTTGGCCGTCGGATCATCGGTAGTGGACCACGTGCTTAAGATGATCGGCTACATAGAGGAGCTCGCGGACCTTGGGACCACGTTGGAGAATGAACTCTATGCTGATTTGATTCTCCAGTCCCTTCCTTCCACTTACGCCCAGTTCATTCTTAACTTCAACATGCAAGGAAAGGAGGTTGAACTTGCCGAACTTCTGAACATGTTGAGGACTGCTGAGGGCACCCTACAGAAGGGTAGGGAGACATCCACTTTGTTTGTAGGAGGATCTTCCTCTTCTAGGTCCAGGGCGAAAGCCAAGGGCAAGAAGAAGAAAGCCCCCGCCAAACCAAGAGGCGGTGTCGGTAAAGTGGATACGAAGGGAAAGGGTAAAGCAACAAAAGTAGCGGGGAAGCTGGTGGGGAAGGAAGAATGCTTCTATTGTCACAAAAGTGGTCACTGGAAACAGGATTGCAAGGCTTGGAAAGCCAGAACACAGGATTTGAAGCGAGTTGCAGCTTCAGCTTCAGGTGTGTATGTTATTGAAAACTGTCTATCAATAAACTCTACATCCTGGGTATTGGATACCGGATCAGGATCTCATATCTGTAATTCTTTGCAGGCGTTGAGAAAGCGTAGAGTTTTGAAGGCAGGTGACATGACCCTCAGAGTTGCGAACGGTGCTAGCATGGATGCTGAGGCCGTGGGGGACTATCACCTGGGATTATCAGATGGACACTTTTTGGTTTTGCGTAGTTGTTATTATGTACCAAATGCAACCTGTAATATCATTTCTGTATCTTTATTATCTAAAGAAGGTTATGAATTTGCATTTGTAAGTAATGTAGTGAACATTCACCTTAATCAAGTTTTGATTGGGTCAGGTACATTGAACAACGGTATATACATTTTAAACCAACCACAGGTTTTCAATATCCAGAATACACACAAAAAAAAGTCTCCAGAAATTAATAAAACTTTCTTATGGCATTGTAGGCTGGGTCACATCAATAAGAGAAGATTGACTAAGTTACATACTGAAGGATATTTAGATCCGTTCGAATATCAATCGTATGCAACTTGTCAATCCTGTCTCAAAGGAAAGATGACAAAGGCTCCGTTTTCTGGACACGGAGAAAGAGCGAGCGAGCTCTTGGGACTCGTACACAGCGACGTGTGCGGTCCAATGTCTACACATGCGCGAAGCGTTTTTTCTTACTTCATTACTTTTACGGATGATTTCTCAAGATTCGGACATGTCTTCTTAATGAAGCATAAATCCGAAGCTTTTGATAAGTTCCAGGAATATAAGAATGAAGTAGAAAAACAAACAGGCAAAAGTATCAAGATCCTAAGATCGGATCGAGGAGGAGAATACTTAAGTGCCGAATTCCTGAATTACTTAAAAGAGAATGGAATTCTCTCTCAGCTTACTCCTCCATACACTCCGCAACATAACGGTGTATCGGAGAGACGGAACCGAACCCTATTGGATATGGTACGGTCCATGATGAGTAACGCTGAGTTACCGCGATCGTTCTGGGGATATGCGCTAGAAACAGCTGCATATCTTTTGAACCGTGTTCCCACTAAGACTGTGCCTACCACACCATATGAGTTATGGAGTGGGAAGAAACCCTATCTTCAATACTTGAAGATTTGGGGATGTCCAGCTTATGTCAAAAAGCAGCATACGGACAAGCTCGAGGCACGCTCAGTACTGTGCAAGTTTGTGGGATACCCAAAGAACTCCAGGGGGTATCTTTTCTATTACGCAGAGGAACAAAAAGTCCTTGTTTCACGTAATGCCCATTTTCTGGAACATCAGTTTTTAGAAAAAGAAATAAGTGGGAGCGCAATAGAACTGGAAGAAATTCCAGAACCACAAACTATTACTGAAAGCTTAGTGGAACCAGAAAGTTCAAAAGAACAGGACATTCCTACGCCACTCCGCAGGAGTAGTAGGCAGTCTCATCCGCCCGAGAGGTACTACGGTTTTCTCATTGACGGGGATAGAGAGGACTGCATCATAGATTGTGATGAGCCTACTAGCTTCCAGCAAGCCATTCAGAGCGTCGACTCGGTAAAATGGCTGGATGCAATGCGGACCGAGATGGAGTCCATGTACACCAACAAAGTATGGACGTTGGACATTGCTCCAGACGGGGTAAAACCCGCAGGATGCAAGTGGATCTTCAAAAGGAAGATTGGTGTAGATGGACTGGTTGAGACCTAAAAGCTAGACTGGTAGCAAAGGGTTTTCGTCAGCGACCTGGTTTGGACTATGACGAAACCTTTTCTCCAGTAGCTATGCTAAAATCCATTCGGATCCTTCTTGCCATCGCTGCTTTCCACGATTATGAGATTTGGCAGATGGACGTAAAGACAGCTTTTCTAAATGGTCATTTAGAGGAGTGTGTCTATATGGACCAGCCAGAGGGTTTCATTCAGGGTGGGAGCAGCGGAAAGGTGTGCAAGTTGCTCAAGTCCATTTATGGACTCAAGCAGGCATCGCGGAGTTGGAACATCTGTTTTGATGAGACGGTCAAAGAATTTGGCTTTATCAAAAATCCAGATGAACCATGCATCTATTGTAGATTTGTAGCGAGAACTGTAGTATTCCTCGTTTTATACGTGGATGACATTCTCTTAATAGGAAATGACATTCCTATGCTACAATCTGTCAAGGGGTTCTTGTCACACAGGTTCTCCATGAAAGACCTGGGTGATGCCTCATACATTCTGGGTATCCGGATCTACCGTGACAGATCCAAGAGGATATTAGGACTCTCGCAGTCCAGGTACATCGACACCATACTGAAGAGATTCAGTATGGAAGATTCCAAGCGCGGTAATCTACCGGCTTGTCACGGGATCACCCTCTCTAAAGAGATGTCTCCCAAGACTGATTTGGAGAGGGATCGCATGTCTATTATACCCTACGCTTCTGCGGTAGGCTCTATAATGTATGCGATGTTGTGTACCAGACCAGATGTGGCTTATGCACTGAGTGTGGTAAGCAGGTATCAGTCAAACCCTGGGGAGAAACATTGGATAGCAGTAAAGAACATTCTCAAGTACCTGAGAAGGACTAAGGAGATGTTCTTGGTGTATGGCGGAAAAGACCTGCAGATTGAGGCCTTTGCTGACTCCAGCTTCCAGAGTGACAAGGATGATTCCAAGTCCATGTCGGGTTTTGTCTTTACCCTCAATGGAGGGGCGGTGTGTTGGAAGAGCTCCAAACAGGAAACCGTTGCAGACTCGACGATGGAAGCGGAATACATCGCTGCATCTGATGCCGCAAAAGAAGCTGTCTGGATGAGGAAGTTCTTGAGAGAACTTCATGTGGTTCCGTCCATTGTTAACCCAATACCTTTGTATTGCGACAAAAACGGGGCTATAGCTTTAGCGAAGGAACCCAGGTCCCATCAGAAATCCAGACACATCTTAAGGCGGTATCACCTGATCAGGGAGATCGTGGATCGCCAGGAGATCGAGGTCCGGAGAGTTGCATCAGAGGATAACACAGCAGATCCATTCACCAAGGCCTTGCCCCAGACTTAGTTCGAGCGGCTGATCGAGATGATAGGTCTTCGATACGCCAGTACATGGCCTTAGTGCAAGTGGGAGATTGTTAGTGTATATGCCCTAGAGGCCATTACTGTATCATACTAGTTTGTATATTACTTAATGGAAGCTTGGGATATTCACAGTTGTATATACAATCTTGCTCGAAATGGTAGTATGCTACTTGGTTTGTCTCTGCTTTAATATGTGCATGTGTTTTTTTTTTAGCATATTGCTGGTATACATATTAGTAGAGCCCTTAGGATCTTTGCTTGATTACCAGCGTTGTGATGGCGCTCGCACTCGTGGGAGCTGGGTGATCTATAAGCACATCCTTATACAGGTCCCTAGTCGTTGGACTATCGAGACAGGGCATCGATACTCCGGAGTAGACTGGCGTATGCGCTTCTCATCCCAGTGAGGGAGACGGTCTGTCCCACAGCCGTCAGTACGTCGTACTTGAGATAGTATACGGGTGCTCGTTAGGTTACGAGTACACTGGACAGGACTCGTCGGGAACTGTTGATTGGTATTATACCTATCATTAGTTATCAGTTCCCAGGTGACATGAGTACAGCTTAGTCCGCTGACTTGACACTGTCACTTCGCCTCGAGTGTGTTCCCACTGTACTTTGATTACTACCCTACCACGACTCAAAGGAGTCGTGCAAACAGGTAGTTTTTGGGTGCAGTCCCGAAGCACTTGGAGGCAGTGACGGTTAGACAGGATTCGTCTCTCCCGGTATTGGGGGTTGACATCGCGCTGTGTCCAGGAGAGCCATTACACGAGTAGTCCCTGGCCAGGGCAAGCGAGATATACTGGTAGGTTTCCAGTGTTATCTCAGGGTGTTCTGGGCTACACTCCGACACGACTTGTACCGCTATTAGGGGACTGACGTTCACCGCCCCCTAGGCCCGCCATGCGATGTATCAGACGAACAGACCGGACTGTACGGAGACTGTCACATACAGGCTCAGTAGGAGTGCAGATGGGGTTCACCTCGTCAGTCTTCTTATCGACATCTACCTGGGGACCGTTACGTACAGCTAGTGCCGCTTGCGGTCTGTGGTTAAACCCACTGCCAGCGTAGTGTCGAGTCTTTAGAGTCCCACACAGAGAGCTATTCGTCTTTAGGCAAAATGAGTAGAGGTCGCATGGTTTTGCGACAGGGTTCGTTCGCATCCGCGCACTTGTGCACGTTTGCTGTCCGGACAGTTTATACTAGCGGGCTTTGGTTTAAGCCGGATCCTAGTATATGATTTGAGATTGGTTTTTCTCAGTGTATTCGTGTTCCTCGGATCACGAATGCGGGTGCGTATGCACAGTTGCTTGAGATTGGGGGAGAGGACCTTGTTTAGGGTTAATGGCTATTGTCATTTTATTAACCCTATTGCTTATGTGTGTATTATAGTTAATTGATAATTAGCTTAATAATTGTGCATGGTTGTTGTTGTTGACCTTTTGACTTCATTGACTTGTTGACCTAGGTTGACACTTTGACCATCATCATTTGTTTTGGAAGATGCTCTTTGATCTTTGCAAAATTGAAATGATAATGGTCATGTCATGATTTACCATGACAATTTTCAAGCTAATTATTCAATTAAAATTATTCACACATATTAGTGAGAATGGCTCAATTATTTCTCATTCTCTCATATCATTTCTCTCTCTTGCTCATCCTCTCCCTCAAGCTCTCTCCCTCTCATGTGTTGAGAAACAAAAAGCTTGAGAAAAACCCTCACTTGATCTTCTCTACTCTCTTATAGGGTTCAAGTCTTAGCATTTCTTGCACTCTAGTTACTCCTAGCTTGGAGTTGAAGCTAAAGGTCGAGGCTTTCGGGTGGATCCTTCTTTGACGGGAGAAGACAAGCAAGGTGACCTCTTTCTACCATTCCAAGGAGCAAGGAGAGAAGGACTTTGAGCTCAAGGTATAACCTTTCCATCACTTAGCTACTTTGTAGTTTGCTTTAGCAAGTTTATGTTTAGCAAAGATCCTTAAAGCTTGGTCCATGTTGCCTATAGTTGATAAAAATCCAATTTTTATTATGTTTTCCGCCTCCCGTAAGCACCGGGGTGGGCAACGTGGACTTACACTATGGAGTGAGGCTGTCTATTAAGTTTTCCCGGCGAGTATCCGCGTACGCTACGTGATTGCGACGGACTTTTGATCACATCAAAATTCCGTGGCAACCGATCAAGTGGGACTAAAGTGCTGTGTTTATAACATTCATTCAGTTATCTCATAACTCATTGTGAATTCCAATTATTGTATCACATTCCAGATAATTAGAAAATGTTAAACTTTCCGATCGAACATTCAAACACCCAAGTTTTCCCGATACTGATCAACGCATGAAACAAGTCTAAAAACATTCAGTTCGTGCCTCAGTACCAACGGTCCAGCCGTAGAAGGGTCAAGCCAACGCCTCACATGTGGCACGCTGTACTGCCCCAAACCCGAAGGTTCAAAGGGCAGTTCAAGACGGTCACATAATCGAGTTAAGGTTTGTTGTCTTCTAGAGGGACCATCGCGTTACTTGCACTACTTAGAACGTCTTTAAACCACAGAAAAATCCAATACTTGGAAATTTCCCGACAGGGGAAAAGTTGGGTATTTTTATCCGGTCGAACTTTTTAACATATTCTAAAATATCCGGAAAGCCACATAGACAAAATTAGACAATCCGATCGAAACACCGAGTCCCCAATACAACCCAGAAAACTCAACTCTTGAGTTCAGAAAAAAAATAACCCAGGAAAACCAGCACTGCAAAATAGGAATTACTGTGCAAAATTCAATGGGAGAAGAGACAAAATGGCCGCGGAACAGCCGCATTAGCTCGCTAATGCCGCGGTTCCGCCGCACTTTAGAAAGATCATTAGGTAATTTTTGCACCGTAATTCTTAGAATTTCCTGCTGAATTTTCTGCATATTTTTAATCTGGAAAAAACCCAATTTTTGGAAAAAGTCCAGAGAGCAAATTTGTGTTAGGGTTTCGGTTTAATCGGACTTCAAACTCCGTCTACGCATCGCCTAAGGCTCTAGCTAGGCTCTGATACCACTGTAGGGTTCCTAGGAACACTAATGAGGTCTCACAAGGCATCAACCATGCCAATTTCAAATTTTACAAGTGCCGAGAAACCCTAATACGGATCGTTAGCTAGAATTCTAGGCGAAACAATGAAACTAGTTTACAACTAAACTAAAAGAACGGAAATACTACCTTTGTAGATCCGGTCCTCCACCTCCACAGTCCGTGATGAAGTCCTCTCCGCTGTCCAAATCAAATCCCGGGCTCTAGCGTTGAATAAGTTTGGAGAAAGAGCGGGCTAGGTCATTGACGACGTGCCGAAGATGATCTACGTCGAGGCATCGCTAGATCAAGCTCCAACTTCACCAAGTCCAGAAAACTTGTGAAGGAAACACACTCTACTACTTGGCAAGAGGTAGAGGATGAAGAAATAGGAAGTGGGTTCACTTTAGAATTGGATTTCTCACTCATTTTCATCAATCACCATTGATGAAGTGAAGCTTTCTTCATTGAAGAAGATGAAGAAGAAGAAGAAAGTGTTATGATAAGTTAATTAATATTGAAAAGAAAATCAATACTTATCATATAATGAACCATGGTCAAGTGTAGAGATTTAATCATGGTTGAAAGGAATGGTTAGGGTTAAGCATGAGACAAAAATGGTCACTTGGTCAAAGCTTCATGAAGCTTCAATATGAAACAAAATTAGCCACCATTTTCTCTTTATGCCTTTTTATTTATTTCCAAAATGAATAAATAGATAAATAAATGAGAAAAGGAAATAAAACCCTAATCATAAGTTTAACCATGGTTTAATTCTATACACTTAACCAAGTAAATATGTATCATCAAACATGATACAATCAAGTGCACAAAAGTATATCACATATACAACTTGTGCAATCCAAGTGAGAAAATCCATATAAAGTGAACCAATACTAGTTAATGCTAAGTAATATATCAAATATATAATTATACATTAAATCATTAAATCAACACTTGATTCAATGATCCGGTCATGTCGCACATAACCGAGTAGTATCCAATGTATCGGCTTATCGAATCAATCCTTGATTCGATATCTAGGTTATATCGAATATAACCAATCGATACATTCATCGCGAGAATGGAATACGGTATCACATACATGCATTATTCTCGGTCCCGCACATATCTCATATGCGCTCCTATTTTGTTTCGCTTGAGCCAGGAAACCTCTGTGTAGGACTCTAAAGACTCGTCAATACGCCGGCAGCGGATGATGATCATATCAAACATCCACAAGCCGCAAGCGGTCTGCTAAACGTAACGGCCACCCGGGTATTGAGCGATCAGAAGATCGACGAGCAAGCCCGCTCATACTCCAGTGAATCCAACCAGTAACACTACCGTACAGTCCGGTCTGATCGTCTGATATGTCATATATTTCGCCTAGGGGTGGTAAACGTCAGACCCCAATAGCTCGATAAGTCGTGTCGATATGAGGTCTATAACAATTCGAGAAACTACAGGTAACACTTACCAGTAAATCTCAGCAACCCTGGCCAGGGATTTCCGGTTATAGCCAATCGAACACAGCGCAACATCAACTCCCTATACCGGGAGAGACGAATCCCCTCCTATCGCTCATTGCCTCCATGTGACTCGGGACTGTACCCAAAAACCATCGTTTTGCACGCCTTCTTGGACGTGGTAAGATGGAAATCAAAGCACAGTGGGAACCACACAAGACTCTATGACGATCTCGGGTCAACAGACTACTCTGTACCAGTGTCACCAGAGAACTGCCATCTGACGTAAGGTATAATACCATCTGGGAGTTCTCGGCGAGTCCGTCCAGTGTACCCAGTCTCCACTGAGCACCCGTATATCATCTCTGATGTCAAACACCGATGGATATGGGATCATCCATCGCCCATCTGTATGGGTCGAGAAGGTATACGCTAGTCTACTCTGGTATATCGATGCCCCATCTCGATACACCCACGACTAGGGACTTTCAAGGATGTACTTATGGACTACCATGTCCCCACTAGTATGATCCGCATCATAGTCCAGGTAGTCAAGTACACATCCTAAGAGCTTTACCAACATGTAATAGAGAGACAATCTGTGTACACGTTAAGGTAAAGAGCAACCAGATAGCATACTATCATGTCGAGCAAGAAAGTCCTCCCTATATATGTCCCAGCATCCACTACAATATACATCCAATGTACAGTAATGGCCTCTAGGGCATACATATAACTAACAAGTAGTGTCAAGTCTGGGTAAGCAAGAACCTCCCTATCACCGTCCTTGAGGCTACCAGAGTACTTCTCGGGTGCCTGAGGTTTCCCACCATATCTGCAGAGTGGCTAATGGAATGTCAATCCTGATTGAATCTTTAGGTCCTATTAAATTTTCCGTAATCATTTGTGGTTCTGGAATCACTTCCAGTTCTACCATACTCCCACTATTGTTTTCTGAAAAAATCCATTTTACTAAAACTGTGGCGAGTCTAGAATAATATCACTATTGATCTTCCAGATGGTAGAAAGCCAACCCTCGTCAATGCCCGGGTTAACCCACAAACTGCCATTACAGAAACGTGCCTTGAGTTATCCATCAGGTTTTAAGCATAAGCCGGACAACTCCCCGTACATTAACATCGTTAAGATACGAACCATTCTATATACGATATAGAGATAGAGGCACTGATTTAATTGGAACCGGATTCAAATCATGCATCTGTCTCCAATGCATGTCAACTAAATAAAAAGAGGCCGATCAGCATTACTCAACTTAGGAGTGTATCCAATTATGAGTAACCTGAAAGAGAAAAAAGTTTCTCAAAACCACTACTATCAACTGAATACCATACACAAGTATCTACATCTTCGATCACCTTGAAAAATCCTGATACTCGCGACACCTGGTTCTCTATTTTAGTCTTGTACCTATAACTTCTCAAACTTAGACATTGTATTTCAACGAAACACTTGTCCAAAAACTTAAGAAGTCATAAGTAAACAGAATATATTACGAGGACCAATCCTTTTGTCCTAATGGACACTGGACAATATACAATACTTTGTATAAGTCCCCTGAGTTGAATAACTCAAACCCTATGCATCGTAGGTTGAAAACTGTACCCAGGCGATTTCCTCAAATATCACCAATTGCAACGAATTCCGATATAATGAGGATGATCACCTAATTCCCAAAAACTTACTCCCACTCATCATCTGTAAAACCATACAGATGTGAGAATCATGCCTAGTAAATACATACCCTGGAGCAAGGGTCTAATTGGGAAATCAATTTTCTATTAACAATACACAATGAAAATAAAACATGAATATGTTTCGAAGGGGTATCCGGGTATTCCTAGTAATTCCTCTTCCATTATCAGATTCATGACTGTAACCGTATATTTCCTTGCCATCTCTCCAATTCCCTTTATTTGTCTTTACTCATTACCTTCTGTACACCATCGTTAGGATAAGTGGTTTTCTTCCTTCCCTACCGTTCAGCACCAGCCTATGGTTTGGAAGAAGACTATCCAATAAGCATAAGGTGTACTCTCCTAATCCTAGGAGCTCTCGCAACCTGAGAGAATGTAAAGATAAAAGCCAACTGAATAAACCTTATTCCTATTTCTCTTAAACCAGAATCCATCCTCGAAAAAGTTCCTTCAAGTTCGTATATAACCATACGATGGATTTATCCAATGGAATTGGATGTTCGTAGTGATACGGGGTGTTCTGGAGAAACTGCAAAGGGTAAGAGAAGGAGCGGCAATGATGTATGGAACTCAGACAATCCAAAAGCCAGTGTTTTAAGAAAGTTCGTTTAACTTGGTCACTAAGTTATAGTCTAGGGTCGGGCCATGGTCGCAGCCAAAGAGAAAGAGAATAGAAACACTCTGCGTGCACTCTAACTTAGATCAGAATGGTTAATCACTTTATCTAATCAGGATGTCTCCCACTGTAATCTCAAATTCTCCTCCAAACCTGAAAGAAGAATTAGTCGGAATCACCCGAGGAGTAAATCAACTCAACAGTGGGAATCGGGATCCAACTATCATCGCATGATAACTTGATGGAATCCACTCAAGTTACCACAGTCCAGAAGGTATGCGCATGCCTGGCAAGTTTCCTGTATGTTTGAAACTCCCGATATGATTTTTTACCCCAAGCAGTTTATGATCTTGACAAAGGCCAACAAATTATAAACCACAAGTCAAGTTCAACCCGTCATTATCCTGGATTACACTAGACCCACCCATACAAACCCTTGACAAAGGCCAACAAGGTTATACGACTGTCCTAGATAATTGCAACTCAATGCAACTGACAAGTTATACCCAGCTACCGCACACTACGCCTTGACAAAGGCCAACAAACGCAGCACGAATACAAGGTACTACTTGAAAGAAATGACGATGGGCTACGGCTGGTTTTTGGCGAAAAACCTTTAGCGTAATGAACTTGATATCGTTGAAGGAATCCAAGTGGTTTTATAAAAATATAGTGGCGAAAACCTTTGCTAAAGAGGTCACTCCCGGTGAAGGGATCTCGGCTCTTTCCCCGTCGAATGAGGTGCAAGATATTCCAAACTGAATACCACGATGCAAAGAAAAAAGTGATCGACTATAGTGAAGTTATTACCTTGACGCAAACCTCTGTCCAAGGGGGTCACTCCCGATGAAGGGATCTCGGCCCTTACCTCGTCGAATGAGGTGCTGGATATTCATAACCGAATACCACTGTGCAAAACAAAAGAGAACGCCCTTGTAATAACAGCTTTTGAAAAAATTGGTTCCAACATCATATATATAGGTTTGTTTTTCTTGCATTGATAAGAATCAATGCAGTCCCATCAATTAATCACACCAGAAAAGAACGAAAATAAAATGTACGTATATGCCATCCGCATTCGCCACTGGGTCCCATCATCACCCGTTAGGTTACTTAACTAACGACAGAGCGGGAATTGGACTAGTGCGGGTGCAAAACATATACAACATCTACTAATATATATATCAATATATAATAATCGCTCCAGGTATGATAAATGCAACATCACAGAAAAGTAATTAGCATCAAAGAACAATACAGATAATCTGGGATCCCCGGGTTTCATAGAGCCGCAAATGAAACCCGACGTTCCCCCGGTCGTTTGGATAGCCTGTGCAATGAAAACCTAGACCCCTACGAGTGCGTCAAGTTACCCACCAAAACCTGAAGCGAGGCAGCCCCCTTCAGCAAAATGAATGGACCACCCAGCACTTCACGGAATCCGATAACTTGAACACCCCTCCTTGGGTCAACCTATACCTCCTACGAATGCGGCGAATAGCCCGCCAATTCTAGAGTGAAGCCCCCTCCGTCTTAACGCAATGAGATGCGGGCCCGTTTCCCTCTAGAACCCGGCTGTCTGTGCACCCCACCGCAGGGTAATCCTAGTACAGAATAGAAAATATATATACAACGGTGACATCGACCTCAACCCGGTCGACCCCAAAAGAATAATATACAAACAGGCAGTGACGGCAGTCCACATGTCGGACGCTCGCCCCGCAATATCAAATGTACAAATAAAACTAAAAAATCACTAATATTGCACCAAGTTATCTACCACGACAAATCCGCAATAACACAACACAATACAAAACATCAACGTGAATGTCACGTTCGCAAACCCGTCTAAAAGAGCTATAGCGATTAGACAAGATTTACCGATCAAATGACATTCACGGTCGCAGATAGAAATGTAAGCATTGTGAACTAACTTGTTTAAATTTTCGATCGACAAAAATTTCCCGAAGTAGGCCCCAATACAAATCCAGTACTCAAAATAATCTGGGCCAAAAATAAAAATTCCAGAAACCCCAATTCCATGGTGAAGACCCCCAGAAGAAACTTGGTGCATTGAATCCCCATAACGGCCGGCGGCGGAACCGCGGCCAATACGTGGGTATGGCAGCGGTTTCGCGGCGTTCTTGAGGGAACAACTTCCCAATTTTCTACAGTGGTCTTACAAAAGCCTGCCTGATTTTCTGAAACACTCAAAATAATTTTTCGACGACAAAAAAAATTCGACAGAAACTTTAGAACTGAAATTGCGGTTTTGGAAATTTTGTTCGATCGAGCTTTTAAACATGTTAGAACAAGCTACTATAGGTTAATGGCATGGCTCTGATACCATGTTGGGATGTGGAGGCGCCCCGGGCGTCAAACCGACACCAAATGCGAAACAAAAACTTTTTACGAAACCTGCGCTAGCGCAACCCAAATATCCGGATCGTTCCATTAACCGTAAACTAGCAATCTATAAAAGGAGTTAAAAGATTATACCGATCGATCCGTGTTCTTCTTTCTTTAATCTCCGCACCAAACTCTCCGCTGCTGCGCCGACGAAGTCCGCTCCCCGATCTCGCTCGTCAAAGTGGCACCACGTCATCGAATCTTTATACGGGCTCCCGCTTCGAACCGAAGCAACTCGGACATGAAGTTTGCTAGCCGACATGTCCAAGAATGAAGTAGAGAGAGTGTACGACCTTTTGTCTTAAGGCGCCCAAACTATTTGATGGAGGTAAATTGGAGTTGCCAAGATAGAGATGAACTTGTGAGCGAAGAAAATTTGTATGGGGTCGGCTGAGATTTTGGCTCTCTGTGGATTGGCTAAAAGGAAGTGGTGAGCAAAACAACAAAAGAAAACTCTCCTCATAAAAACAACAGCAGCCGCACAAAAAACAATTAACCCAAAGCATTTTCAATCACCACAGAAAAGCCCCTGCAAGAAGGGACATGTGAAATTGCAGGGAGCCCCATGGCCAGAAAACAAGCAGGGGAAAAGGAAAAAGAGGGCTAGCCAAAAATGCATAAAACCCCTTGGACTAAAATCCAGCCAACTCCTAAGCACCATGCTGCCCACTCACACCCTCACTCACCATGCCCATTAAATGCTCGAAATGGGAAGCCCTCGCTACAGTGCAAGAACAGTGCAATCAAGGAATGGTCATGGTCAAATGCAAATTGCTCACAACAAATAAACATAGACATAGATCAAGATGTTTAAATCGGGAAAAGGAAACTGGCAACTCCGAAAGTAATCCCGTAACGAATTACGAGATTACCCCTCGACTGTAAATACATACCCGTATTTGTATTCCGACCGAATAGGAAATGCAACGAGACAAAAATATACCTACACAATATAATACTAGGATCCGGCTTTAACCAAAGCCCACTAGTATTATCTGTCCGAATCATGACACGTGCACAGGTGCACGTGTCATGTTCGAACCCTGCCATAAAACCATACGGCCTCTACAACGTTTCGCCCGAACTTGGGAAACTGTCTGTGGGGGACTCTAATGACTCATCAATACACTGGCACTGGGTATAACCACTGGCACGTCAGAGGTATTAGCTGTACGTAACGGTTGCTTATGTATTGAAAGAAGGGGAAGATGATGAACGAACTCATCCAGAAAACCCTACTGAGCCTGACAGTGACAATATCCGTACACTCCGGTTTGTTCGTCTATGAGTATCGCATATAGGGCCTAGGGGCTGGTGAACGTCTGACCCCCAATAGCGGTATAAGTCGTGTCGGAGTGAAGCCCAGAACTTCCTGGGATACTACTGGAATACCTACCAGTAAATCTCGATTACCCTGGCTATGGATTTCGTGTAATGGCTCTCCTAAACACAACGTGATCTCAACCCCAATACTGGGAGAGACGAATCCCTGACGATCCGCTCACTGCCTCCATGTGGCTTGGGACTGTACCCAACTAAAACCTGTTTGCACGACTCCTTTGAGCCGTTGTAGGGTTGTAATCAAAGCACAGTGGGAACTTACACGAGAAAAATGACGATCTCAGGTCGACAGACTAACCTATACACATGTCACCAGGGAACTGCTATCTGACGATATGTATAATACCAACTAGCATGTTCCCGGCGAGTCCTGTCCGGTGTACTCATAACCCAATGAGCATCTGTATACATCTTAGGTGAACCAACTGACACCAATGGCTTGTGAGACCGGCCACCGCCCCTCGTCGTGGTCTCTACTGTATACACTAGTCTACTCTGAAGTATCGATGCCCAGTCTCGAAACTCCCACGACTAGGGACACTTTAAGGATGTGCTTATAGACCCCAGCTCCCACGTATATGATCGCCATCATACTGCTGGCGGTCAAGCAAGAATCCTATGGGCTCTATCAACATGCAATAGTGAACTAAAGCATGTACACGATGATAAAGACAAACCAGATAGCATACTATCATCTCGAGCAAGACTGTACTACTGGTATAGGTCCTCCCTCAATCATTGTAATCACGTACCTGCGATCCAATAATTGGCTTTGAGGGCACTATATCCAACACATATTGTCATTTATTGCTTCATGTATTGTAGTACCTGCTAGAGTACTTTTCTTGACTATTGCACATACATACTGCCATCTTATTGCTATCAGCTTGCATGTTTTAGATTAGCGCTATACGTGCATACTTGGGATTACCTGCATATGTATTTACTATTCACGAGTTGGCAACTCACCCCCGTTGTGACACAGTGTTTGCAGGTGTTTTCCCTCGGGCAGTCACGGCAGGATTTCCATCTTAGTATCATCTTTTGCTGCAGATACCGCTTCGGCTGACTGTGCACGGTTTTGCTACAGGTGGGTTTTGCATCTATCTGTTGTTGTTTATTGTTATCTTGTACCTTGTACTCTCCATCTACCATTATCATGTATTTGCTTAAAGACGAGATGTGAGAACGATATTGTATATATTTTTGACTCTGTCGGTGTTTTATATACAGTTTTATTTTTATCGTCTTTTTCTTTGCTACGGCGTCGTATATTTGCTTGTGGTGGGTTTTTTCCACCGTTTGGCGTGGATTTGCTCACATTGGGGATGCTTTACTTTTATCTTTGTATGTACCCATTTTTGGGGCTAGTTTTTATGAAGGAGGTGCTGCCAAAATTTTCAAGAAAGTAAATTGGACTTAAATAATTTATACTTGAGATTTTCAAAAGTTTAAACAATGTTTCTTATCTTTTACTGCTTTTGATGGTTTAGATTTCTGGGTTTTTCGCCTTCTTAAATTGCGTTACGCCTGTAGACGTTGTGTAGTTTAAGGGCCGTCACGTGCCAATTTCGGGTCGTAACATACAAATACATGAAGCTATGCATAACAATGAATGCTAAGTTTGGAGTATAACATGTCATCATCATCGTGGAAAAAAAAACTGTGTCCATCAAATACGGCGAAAATCCCAATACCTCAGGCACCGTCACTCTGATCGGCTTTCATATCCTGTAAATCTCATGAAACCTGAGTGCCCAACACCGGCACTCGAAAACATCATGAAATACTCGTGTCCAGCATCGACATGCAAATACTCATCTTTCAAGGGCCGCATCCTAGATCGGCCCTCAATATAGCTCATGTCATAACTCCCAAACGGTATCCTCCGGATATCCGTCGGGTTCTATACAATCATCGGCAGGTAGTAGTCCCTTCGCTAGGCTCACTGCCTATCTATGCGAGTCTTCTTGCCCCGGGATACCATACCGGATCCACCATGTACCCGCAGACGGTGCCTACCTCTCCTCGAATCGGGTATACTCACATAAGCTCTCAGAACCGAGAAAACTCATGGTGGACGCACTGAAATATCATATCAAGAGAAACTGGGTTTTCAAAACAATGCATACTTTCTTGAAATAATATCACAGTTCTCAAATCCATAAATCACATGAAATCCATATCCAAATGCGTAAATCCATGAATATGATATATGCAACATAAAACAGTAATATGAGCACATCAAAGGAAAAACCGTGCTTTTAAGTGAATCCAGTTTTAAAATATATACCATGCAGTTTCCAATTTTTCCAACATCGAATCCAACATCATCTAAGGATGCATATGTAACTATAACAAGTATGGGTGTACGCAAGTATGTATGTACAAGTATGTATGTATGCAAGTATGTATGTACTGTTGGAGATAGTGCCCTCAGAGTCAATTATTAGGTCACAGGTACGTGATTGTAATGATTGAGGGAGGACCTATCCCGGTAGGACAGTCTTACTCGAGATGATAGTATGCTATCTGGTTTACCTTTATCATCGTGTACTGCTTTAGGTGACCTGACACGTCGCTATTACACGTTGATAGAGCCCCTAGGATTCTTGCTTGACCACCAGCAGTATGAGGGCGATCATATAAGTGGGAGCTAGGGTCTATAAGCTTATCCTTAAAAGGTCCCTAGTCGTGGGAGTTTCGAGACTGGGCATCGATACTCCATTAGTAGACTAGTGTATGCAGTCGAGACCCCGACGAGGGGCGGTGGCCGGTCTCACAAGCCACTGGTGTCAGTTGGATCACCTAAGATGTATACAGGTGCTCATTGGGTTATGAGTACACCGGACAGGACTCGCCGGGAACATGCTAGTTGGTCATATACCAGACGTCAGATGGCAGTTCCCTGGTGACATGTGTGCAGGTTAGTTCATCGACCTGGGGATCGTCATTTGTCTCGTGTGAGTTCCCACTGTACTTTGATTACTACCCTACCACGGCTCAAAGGAGTCGTGCAAACAGGTTTTAGTTGGGTACAGTCCCGAGCCACATGGAGGCAGTGAGCGTATCTTCAGGGGTTCGTCTCTCCCGGTATTGGGGGTGAGGTCGTGCTGTGTCTAGGAGAGCCATTACACAAAGTCCTTGGCCAAGGCAAGGAGATTTACTGGTAGGTATTCCAGTAGTATCTCAGGGTGTTCTGGGCTACACTCCGACACGACTTGTACCGCTTTTGGGGGTCTGACTTTTACCAACCCTCTAGGCCCGCCATGCGATACTCATAGACGAACGGACCGGACTGTACGGATATTGTCACTGACAGGCTCAGTAGGGTTATCAGGCTGAGTTCACTCACAGACGTCCCTTTTAGTCAATACTTGGTAGCCCGTTACGTATTGGCTTATACCTCTGACGTGCTAGTGGTTAAATCCACAACCGAGGTGTTGACGAGTCTTTAGAGTCCCCCACATTCAGTTACTCAGCTTTCGGGCGAAAAGCTGTAGAGGCCGTATGGAGATATGGCAGGGTCCGACCAGATACGTGCGGTATTGCACGGATCAGGATCGGACAGTTTGTACTAGAGGCTGTATGGTTATATGGCAGGGTTCGATCAGATACGTGCGGTATTACACGGATCAGGATCGAACGGATATTACTAGCCGGTTTTGGTTTAAGCCGGATCCTAGTATAGTACAGTGTAGATTTTGTCTCATTGCATTTGTATTTCGGTCGGAATACAAATGCGGGTGTGTATGCACAGTATCGGGGTTTTCCTGTAATTTATTACGGGACCAGTTTTCTGGAGTTGCCAGTTTGCTTTCCGTTTCGGCCAATTTTCCTTTGTATCGTTCATTGGCCGATGTTTGGTGGAGGAGGGCTTATTTGCATTGTTGCAAATAGGCATTTGTGGAGGGGGTCTTTGCTTATGTTGGTATCATGATGGTTTTCATGATGAGCACCATCACTTGACTTCTTCTTCTCATGATGGCTTGACTTTTTGAAGCCATCATGCATGAGATGATGGTTGCTTTGAGTGTTGGGATTGTTTTAGTGATGATGGTTGATTTTGATAGCCATTCCTCTTTCTCTCTCTTGCAAGATAGAGTTTTCCCACTCATTCTTTTGGCTTCAATCTCATTCTCTCCATTCCTCTAGTGCATGGCCGGCCAAGCATTTTGGGTGGGCTGTCCAAATATTTTGGGGAGGTATTTTTGTTCATATCATGCTCCAAAATACCCCAAGCTCCTCCACATTTTGTTCTTGTTTCATCTCTCCACCAAATGGCACCTTCTTAACCCCAAAATGAGACATGGATCTCTACACCACTCATTCTACAGTAAATCTTGGGCACGTCGAGTAGCCGGCTTCGTGCCCGAGTTGCCTCGGCATTGAGGTGGGAGCCCGTAAAAGAAGTAGGCGATGTGGTGCACTCCCGGCGACGAGGAGGAGACGGGACATTCCGCAGGAGATTGGGACGACGACGAGAAGACCGGAGGACTTGGATCGTCGGTATATCTCTTTCCCATCTTGTAGTTAGCTAGGACTAGTTAGTGGTTCGATCCGGGTTTTAGTGCGCGGCGGTTTGCCAGTTCAAGAAAAATTAAAGTTTATCACCGCTTCCGCATTTGGCCGTCGGATTGACGGCCGGGGCGCCGCCGTGCACTTACATTGGTATCAGAGCCTCGCCATTAACTTAGTCTAGCTTGGTGTAATGTGTTTTTGAGTTCCGATCGACCGAAATTCCAAAAACCCGTATTTGCTCACGACAGTTTTCTGTTGAAATTTTTTGGTCCCCAAAATTTTTTCAGGTTGTATAAAAGTACTGTACAGGATGACATAAGACTTCTGGGAAAATTCGAGCCATTGACTTTTCAGTCAGAGCGCGGAACCGCGTCCAATACCCACCTGGGGCCGCGGTTCCGCCGCAGAATGAAAGGTTCAATGGGTCGGGTTTTTTCCAGTGGGCCTCTGGGCTTATTTTAGGGGTTTTGGAACATTAATTTTGGGCCCATAATTTCTTTAACTGCTACAGTATTATTTTGGGGCCCACTTGTTAAATTTTGATCGGTCGGATATTTTAAATACATTTTTCACAGTATTTACATTATATCTGCGACCGTGAATGTCACTTGATCGGTAAATCCGGTCTAACTGCTATAGCCCGGTTAGACGGATTTGCGAACGTGACTTTCACGTTGATGTTTTGTTTTTGCTGTGATGTTGCGGATCAGTCGTGGGGGATAGCCTGGATGCAATGCTAGTACTGTGTTGTTGTATTATGTACATTTGATATTGCGGGGCGAGCGTCCGACATGTGGACTGCCGTCACTGCCTGTTTGTATTATTATTTTGGGGCACGACCTGGTTGCGGTCGATGTACCCGTTGTATGTATTTTTTACTTTCTGTACTAGGATTGCCCCGCGGAGGGGTGCACGGATAGCCGGGTTCTGGAGGGCAACAAGCCCGCATCTCATGGCATTGAGACGGAGGGGGCTTCACTCTAGGATTGGCGGGCTATTCGCCGCACTCGTAGGGGGTACAGGTTGACCCAGGAGGGGTGCCCCAGTTACCGGATTCCGTGAAGCGCTGGGTGGTCCATTCACGTTGCTGAAGGGGGCTGCCTCGCTTCAGGTTTTGGCGGGTAACTTGCCGCGCCCGTAGGGGTCTAGGATTTCATTGCACAGGCTATCCACACGACTAGGGGAACGTCGGGTTTCAGCGGCTCTGTGAAACCCGGGGATCCCAGATATCTGTATTGTTTTTGTGATGCCGTACATTTCTGTGATGTTGCATTTTATTCACGCCTTGTGCGAATATAATATATTTGTATATATATTAGTAGATGTTGTATATGTTTTGCATCCGCGCTAGTCCAGTCTCCGCTCTGTCGTTAGTTAGCTAACCTAACGGGTAATGACGGGACCCAGTGGCGAATGCGGATGGCATATACGTACATCAGTATATTTTCGTTCTTTTTGGTGTGATCAATTGATGGGACTGCATTGATTCGGATCAATGCAAGTTAAAAACAAACCTAATCTGATGTTGTTGGAACACTTTTCAAAAAGCTGTTATTGCAAGGACGTTCACTTTTGTTTTGCATCGTGGTATTCAGTTGGAATATCCTGCTCCTCAGTCGACGAGGCAAGGGCCGAGATCCCTTCACCGGGAGTGACCCCTTGGACAAAAAGTTTGCGTCAGGGAATTAACTTCACTATAGCCGATTGCTTTTGCTTTGCATCGCGGTATTCATTTAGAATATCCTGCACCCCATTCTACGGGGAAAGAGCCGAGATCCCTTCACCGGGAGTGACCTCTTTAGCAACGGTTTTCGTCACTATATTTTCAAAAAGCTATCCGTTCCTTCGACGATATCAAGTTCTTTACGTTAAAGGTTTTCGCCAGAAACCATTCGTAGCCCTCCGTCGTTTCATATGGGTGGTCAATAGTATTCAAGCTGTGTATGTTGGCCAAAGTCAAGGCACAGTGTTTGGTAGCTATTGGGTATTCATATGCAGCATTGATAGATGCGTTGGTTTGGAACAGTCGTACTGCCATGTTGGCCAAAGTCAAGGGTATGTACGGGTGGATTCAAATTAACCTGGAGAATGACGGGTAGAACTTGACATGTGACTTATGATATGTTGGCCAAAGTCAAGGTCATAAGAGCATAGGGCAAAAATCACATCGGGAGTTTCAAAAGAACTGAAACTTGCCAGATATACGCATACCTTCTGGAGTGTGTTGACGTGAGCGGATTCCGTCACGTTATCATGCGATGATAGTTGGATCCCGATTCCCACTGATGAGTTAGTTTACTCCTCGGGTAACCCCGACTAATTCTTCTTTCAGGTTTGGAGGAGAATTTGAGGTACAGTGGGAGGTTTCCAGATTAGATAAATTGGTGACCATTCTGATCTAGGTTAGAGTGCACGCTGAGTGTTTCTTTTCTCTCTCTCTTTGGCAGCGACCATTGACCCGACCCTAAGACTTTGACTCAGTGACCAAGTTGACCGAACCTTCTTAAACACCGGCTTTTGGATTGTCAGAGTTGCAAACCTCATTGCCACTCCTACTTTTACCCTTTTCTCCAGGACACCCCGTTTTACTACGAACGTCCACTTCCATTGGACAAAACCATCGTATGGTTAGATACGAACTCGAAAGAATTTATTCGAGGATGGTTTCCGGTTCTGGAGAAAACGGATAGGATTATTCAGTTGTCTTTTCCTTTTACCCTCTCTCAGGTTACGAGTACTCCTTGGTTTAGGGGTAGTACACCTATTACGCAAATTGGATTGTCTTCTTCCAAACCTTAGGCTGGTGCCGACCGGTAGGGAATGAAGAAAACCAATTAGCATAACGATGGTGTGCAGAAGGTATTAAGTTCAGACAAAGCAAGGGATTAGTAAGAGGGCAAAGTAAATTGCAACAGATATTCACGACCAAACCAAATATTTCGTTACCACTCCCACATCACCTTTGTATTTCTCCAGGACACTCCGTATCACTACGAAGATCCACAGTTTATTTGGATACTCCATCGTATGGTTATATACGAACTCGAATGGAACTTGTTCCAGTTCGGGGATGGATTCTGGTTCAGGAGAAATAGGAATAAGGTTTATTCGGTTGTCTTTTATCTTCACCCTCTCTCATTGCGAGTGTTCCTAGGATTGGGACAGTACACCCATTATGCTTATTGGATAGTCTTCTTCCAAACCATAGGCTGGTGCCGAACGGTAGGGAAGGAAGAAAACCATTTGGCCTAAAAGGGTGTGCAGAAGGTAAAGACTAAAGACATATGAAGGGATTTGGAGAGGTGGCAAAGAACTATACGGTTACAGTCGTGAATCTGGAAGAGGCATTACTAGGAATACCAGAATACCCCATCGGAACATTTCAATGTTTCAGTTTCACTGTGTAATGTTAAAGGAAAACTGATTTCCCGATTAGATACTTACTCCAGGGTATGTATTTACCAGGTACGATTCTCACATCTGTATGGTTTTACAGATGATGAGTGGGAGTAAGTTATTGGGAATTGGGTGATTATCCTCATTATATCGGGATTCGTTGTAATCGGTGATATTTGAGGAAATCACCTGGGCTGTTTGCCGGTCGGCAAATATTTGGTTTTGAATATCCGCTGTTATGCACCAATTTCAAATTGATATATCTGTACGTCTATTTTCATAGAGTGAGATATACCTTTCTGAAATTATGTCTACGACATTTACCTATATCAGTGGATGGTTAGGTAAGGAGCATTAAACAGCGGTGTAATTCTTCTTAACCATAAGTACAGTTTTCAACCTACGATACACAGTGAATGAGTTATCAGACTCAAGGGACTTATACAAAGGATTGTATGTTGTCCAGGGTCCATCAGGACAGAGGGCTTGGTCCTCGTACTATATTCGGTTTACTTATGACTTCTCTAGTTTTTAGACAGGTATTTCGCGGAAACACAGGGTCCAAATTTTGAGAAGTTATAGGTATTTGAATAGAGTAGAGAACCAGGTATAGCAAGTATCGGGATTCTTCAAAGAGATCGAAGATGTAGATACTTGTGTATGGTATTCAGTTAATAGTAATGATAAAGAGATCTTGCTTCTCTTTCAGGTTACTCATAATTGGAAGTATTCCTAAGTTGAGTAACGCTGATCGGCCTCCTTCCATTTAGTTGACATGCGCTGGGGACAGCTGCATGATTTGAATCTGGTTCAATTAAATCAGTGCCTCTGTTTCTATATTGGATATAGAACAGTTCATATCTTAACGATGTTAAGGTACGGGGAGTTGTCCGGTTTATGATTAAAACCAGACACTGGACAACTCAAGGCACGTTTCTGTAATGGCTGTTTGTGGGTTGACCCAGGCTATGATGAGGGTTGACTTTCTACCATCTGGATGAACAATAGCGATATTGTTCTAGACTCGCCACAGTTTTATTAAAGATGGATTTTTTCAGAAAACAGTAGTGGGAGTATGGTAGAACTGGAAGTGATTCCAGAACCACAAACGATTACTGAAGATTTGATAAGGAACCTAAAGATTCAATCTGGATTGACATTCCATTGGCCACTCCGCAGATAAGGTGGGTAACTTCAGGCACCCGAGAGGCACTACGGTAGCCTCAAGGACGGTGACAGGGAAGTTCTTGTTTACCTACAATTGCCATTGCTGTTGTTCCAGGTTACGAGACCCGGCGGGAGGATGAGTATAGCGTCGTTCTAAACCAGTTTTAGAAGTGTACGTCTATATGACTCTGCCAGAGGGTTGTCGTAGTCAGTGGGAGCAGCGGAAGCATTGGTGGACAGGTTGCTTATGTCTATTTATAGACTAGAGCAGATGTAGCGGAGATAGATCATCTATTTCTGACGTGACAGTCATGGGTTTGACTTCATCAGAATAGGGGATGGATCTGTTGAGAAGGTAGTAGGGTGTGATATCCTGGTATTTGGATGATATACACAGAGTAGGAAAAGAAACTCCTACACTACGATCGGTTATACTTTGGTCGTCACACAGTTGTTTCTCCACAAAGGAAATGGATTTTATATCAGACATACTGGTTACTAGATCTATGGTCTTAGATCTAGATTTGGGTGGTTTCCCAATCAGGGTACTTGACAGCATTCTAAGAGTATTTAGGATGGACGATTCCTGGCACGGTAGTGTACCTGCAGGTAATGGAGTCACCCTCTCCAAAGGTGTCTTACAGACTAAAGGGGAGAGGGACGGGCATGATTGGCAGATCACTTGCTCAGGCAATTGAGTCAATCGTGAGATGTCAAGTACCACACCAGATGTTGTTCTTGCACTAGATGCAATAAGTTGACATTAATCCAATCCTGGAGAAACAGTCGGAAGCAGTTTTAGAACATAAGTGGATGTTCTAGGGAGATGATAACGACAGCCTCATTCAGGAGACAGTTATCATTCCAGGCTTCCAAGGTGACATGGACGACATGGAGGTTGTCAGAGTTATAGTTTTCCTTCTGATGAGGGGCAGTATTTTGGACAGGTGGTCCAAGGCAATACTGAAGGTGGCATGGCGCAGGATACTGATTAAGTTCAGTTGACGATACAGTCTAAGAAGTTTGGATTTGGTGTTCATTTATGAGCTAAGTCCCATCAGACATCCAAACATATTCTAAGACAGGTATTGCTCATTTCGGGAGATGGGTTTCTCCGCGAACTTGAGATATAGAGAGACATGGAAAGAAACAACTAAGCGGATCCACTCACTGAGGCTATTCCTCGAACGCAATAGTTCCGCAAACGAGCTTTGTGAGACTGACTAGTAGAGGAGTTGGATGTTCGGTATCACACGGGCTGTGAGTATGCGACATCGCAATAATTAGCCTTGAGTGCAAGTGGGAGATTGTTGGAGATAGTGCCCTCAGAGTCAATTATTAGGTCACAGGTACGTGATTGTAATGATTGAGGGAGGACCTATCCCGGTAGGACAGTCTTACTCGAGATGATAGTATGCTATCTGGTTTACCTTTATCATCGTGTACTGCTTTAGGTGACCTGACACGTCGCTATTACACGTTGATAGAGCCCCTAGGATTCTTGCTTGACCACCAGCAGTATGAGGGCGATCATATAAGTGGGAGCTGGGGTCTATAAGCTTATCCTTAAAAGGTCCCTAGTCGTGGGAGTTTCGAGACTGGGCATCGATACTCCATTAGTAGACTAGTGTATGCAGTCGAGACCCCGACGAGGGGCGGTGGCCGGTCTCACAAGCCACTGGTGTCAGTTGGATCACCTAAAATGTATACAGGTGCTCATTGGGTTATGAGTACACCGGACAGGACTCGCCGGGAACATGCTAGTTGGTCATATACCAGACGTCAGATGGCAGTTCCCTGGTGACATGTGTGCAAGTTAGTTCATCGACCTGGGGATCGTCATTTGTCTCGTGTGAGTTCCCACTGTACTTTGATTACTACCCTACCACGGCTCAAAGGAGTCGTGCAAACAGGTTTTAGTTGGGTACAGTCCCGAGCCACATGGAGGCAGTGAGCGTATCTTCAGGGGTTCGTCTCTCCCGGTATTGGGGGTGAGGTCGTGCTGTGTCTAGGAGAGCCATTACACAAAGTCCTTGGCCAAGGCAAGGAGATTTACTGGTAGGTATTCCAGTAGTATCTCAGGGTGTTCTGGGCTACACTCCGACACGACTTGTACCGCTTTTGGGGGTCTGACTTTTACCAACCCCCTAGGCCCGCCATGCGATACTCATAGACGAACGGACCGGACTGTACGGATATTGTCACTGACAGGCTCAGTAGGGTTGTCAGGCTGAGTTCACTCACAGACGTCCCTTTTAGTCAATACTTGGTAGCCCGTTACGTATTGGCTTATACCTCTGACGTGCTAGTGGTTAAATCCACAACCGAGGTGTTGACGAGTCTTTAGAGTCCCCCACATTCAGTTACTCAGCTTTCGGGCGAAAAGCTGTAGAGGCCGTATGGAGATATGGCAGGGTCCGACCAGATACGTGCGGTATTGCACGGATCAGGATCGGACAGTTTGTACTAGAGGCCGTATGGTTATATGGCAGGGTTCGATCAGATACGTGCGGTATTGCACGGATCAGGATCGAACGGATATTACTAGCCGGTTTTGGTTTAAGCCGGATCCTAGTATAGTACAGTGTAGATTTTGTCTCATTGCATTTGTATTTCGGTCGGAATACAAATGCGGGTGTGTATGCACAGTATCGGGGTTTTCCTGTAATTTATTACGGGACCAGTTTTCTGGAGTTGCCAGTTTGCTTTCCGTTTCGGCCAATTTTCCTTTGTATCGTTCATTGGCCGATGTTTGGTGGAGGAGGGCTTATTTGCATTGTTGCAAATAGGCATTTGTGGAGGGGGTCTTTGCTTATGTTGGTATCATGATGGTTTTCATGATGAGCACCATCACTTGACTTCTTCTTCTCATGATGGCTTGACTTTTTGAAGCCATCATGCATGAGATGATGGTTGCTTTGAGTGTTGGGATTGTTTTAGTGATGATGGTTGATTTTGATAGCCATTCCTCTTTCTCTCTCTTGCAAGATAGAGTTTTCCCACTCATTCTTTTGGCTTCAATCTCATTCTCTCCATTCCTCTAGTACATGGCCGGCCAAGCATTTTGGGTGGGCTGTCCAAATATTTTGGGGAGGTATTTTTGTTCATATCATGCTCCAAAATACCCCAAGCTCCTCCACATTTTGTTCTTGTTTCATCTCTCCACCAAATGGCACCTTCTTAACCCCAAAATGAGACATGGATCTCTACACCACTCATTCTACAGTAAATCTTGGGCACGTCGAGTAGCCGGCTTCGTGCCCGAGTTGCCTCGGCATTGAGGTGGGAGCCCGTAAAAGAAGTAGGCGATGTGGTGCACTCCCGGCGACGAGGAGGAGACGGGACATTCCGCAGGAGATTGGGACGACGACGAGAAGACCGGAGGACTTGGATCGTCGGTATATCTCTTTCCCATCTTGTAGTTAGCTAGGACTAGTTAGTGGTTCGATCCGGGTTTTAGTGCGCGGCGGTTTGCCAGTTCAAGAAAAATTAAAGTTTATCACCGCTTCCGCATTTGGCCGTCGGATTGACGGCCGGGGCGCCGCCGTGCACTTACATGTACAAGTATGTATGTACGCAAGTAGGTATGTACAAGTATGTATGTACAAGTACGTATGTACGCAAGTAGGTATCTACAAGTAAGTATGTACGCAAGTATGTAGGTACAAGTATGTATGTATGCAAGTATGTATGTACGCAAGTATGTATGTACAAGTATGTATTTCATATGCGCGATAGAACAAGAATGGCGTCTAATCATCAATGATAAGGTATGCTAAACAATGTATTATCTATGGCAATTCTATAGTGTGAGTGTCATGGTAATTACTAACGGTGTGTGTGTGGCATACGGTTAGTGCTCGTGCAACATGAACCGTTAGTAACAGTGTTGTGTCTCATTAATAATATGTTTATATGCAACAGGAAATGGGGTATGCAACAATGGTACACATGCAGAATCATTGAATATGAATATAAACATGCGACTACAATATCCTATCAAGCCCTGACGCATAACTCCATATGGGCGATTTCACCGTAGATGTTAAATCTACTCACAGTGATCTCGAGCTAGGTGTATCCAACCACTTGCTTTCCCTTCTTCCGGCGTCCAAAGTCCCTTCCTGCGATCCTATTAACACATAAAACATAGCAAGGAAAACTTAGGAACTTTCAAATAATACATACAAACTACGTTTAAATCGATGCACCGACTCCAACACCCTCTAAAGTGTTCTCTTAGCGACTAATGTGTGTGATGACACTCTAAAACAACCCTAAGTGCAGAAATATCACAAAGCACAGCACTGAGTCGGACACCGTGTCGGATATCATAACGCGCGTCGTCGAAACACTAAAACTAGCTAATCGATTCCAGATTTTACCCACTGTCACAACTTAAAAATCTAGCAGTACTAAATACTCTAAAACCACTGCAGACAGCTACCCACAAAATTACAACTTCCCAGGCCACCGTACGGCCGAGCTTGCCGGAAAAGTCCTTCATGTCGCCGGCCAAAACCGGTGGGATGGGGTCGGGGTCTCAGGTAAATACTTAGGGTCTCTGGCACTATGCTACTACACTGCTTGTTTTCACAGTGAACACTCGGGGTCACAGCAGGTTACAGATATCCTAAAACGACACTAAAACTACGATACGTGCACAAAACTATATCTTTCTCGTTCTAAATGAAACTACAAAGCAACACAACAACTAATAAACTCCTAATTAACAGTTTAGAGGTTATACATATCCACACTTGCTAAAAATCCAAGCTTTCCAAGCTCCAAGTGATCTCTAGTTGCTTTGGATCAAGTTTGATGAACGGTGTAGTGAGTTTTGTGAGGATTTATGAGGGTTTATGAGGATTTGAGTTAGGGTTTGTGATGAAAAAGGTGAGGGTTCAGTTTGGGCTATGTGAAGGAGATATGAGGTGAAGAAAGTGATGAGTGAATAAGAGAGTGAGGGATTATGTGAGTGTGTATGTGTGAGTGTGGGTGAGGGAAATGAGAGGTGAGTTTAACATAAGCCATGCCTCCCTCTCTCTTCATTAAATGCATGGCATGCTTGACCCATGCCTCATGATGCCCCCCCTCTGTCTCCTCAAGTCAACAATTCAAATCTATTACTATTTTTAAAACTAAATAATTACATATACTTAATTAAAATGGGCTTAAGGTGTCATGGCTACTTAAGCATGGTTACCATTAATTTAACCCTAAGTTAACATGCACATGTGTGTGCAAGCCCAAAATAAATACTAATAAAATATTCATTAATTTTTATAAAATATTTGAAAACTATTTTGGTAAACATTTTATTAAAAACCCGCATTATCGCTTAATTAACACTAATCACAAATCTAAGGTGTTACTATCTTCCCCCCTAAAAGAAATTCGTCCCCGAATTTAAAAAAAAATCTTACTATGTGAACTTTCAGAGAGATGAGGGAATTTCTTCCGCATCTCGCTCTCGGCCTCCCAAGTGATCTCTTCATTATTCGGGATACACCAAAGATCATTCACAGATGGCAAGACCTTCCACCGAAGTTTCTTCACCTGCCGATCCAATATTACTACTGGCTGCTCGGTGAACGAAAGATCGCGCTCTTGCTGAAGGGTCTGGTGCTGAATCATGTGAGAAGGATCATGAAGGTAGTTGCGAAGTATCGACACATGGAATACGGGGTGAACATCCGGAAATCAGGGTGGAAGTTCTAACGATAGGTAACTGTACCAACTTGCTCAAGGATCTCGAAAGGACCTACAAATCTGGGGCTAAGCATCCCAAATCCTATCACGCCCTTCATCGGAGAAATCCGTAGGAATACATGATCCCCCACTTCGAACTTGAGTGTGCGACGACGACGGTCGGCATAAGACATCTGTCTGCACTGGGCTGCTCTCACCCTATCGTGGATCAACTAAATTTTCTCCGTAGTCTCTTGAACTAGCTAGGGTCCCAAAAATCCAGCTCTCGCTGGGTTCGGTCCAACAGACTGGAGATCGACACTATATACCATACAAAGCCTAAAAAGGTGCCATCTGAATCGTCTCTTGATAAATGTTATTGTAGGAGAACTCTATCAATGGCAAGTGACGATCCCAACTTCCACCAAAATTAAGCACGCACGCACGAAGCATATCCTCCAAAATCTGTATAGTCCGCTCTGACTGACCATCGGTCTGCAAATGGAAAGCGGTGCTAAATCTCAAACATGTACCTAAGGCTTCCTGAAGCTTCTGCCAAAGATGTCTAGTGAACTGGGTGTCTCTATCGGGTACAATGCATAAAGGAACTCCGTGCAAACGCACAAACTCATCAAGGTACAACTGAGCATACTGGGCATAACCGAAAGTGGTCTTCACTGGAAGGAAGTGAGCCGCTTTCGTTAACCGGTCGACAATTGTTGGATATAGTGCCCTCAAAGTCAATTATTAGATCGCAGGAATGTGATTGCAATGATTGAGGGATGACCTATACCGGTAGGACAATTTTACTCAAGATGATAGTATGCTATCTGGTTTGTCTTTATCATCATGTACATGCTTCAGGTGACATTAAAGATCACTATTACATGTTGATAGAGCCCATAGGATTCTTTCTTGACTGCCAGTAGTATGATGGCGATCATATACGTGAGAGTTGGGTAGTCTATAAGCATATCCTTAAAGTGTCCCTAGTCGAGGGAGTTTCGAGACGGGGCATCGATACTCTAGAGTAGACTAGTGTATACAGATCGAGACTCCGACGAGGGGCGGTGGCCGGTCTCACAAGCCATTGGTGTCAGTTGGTTCACCTAAGATGTATACAGGTGCTCATTGGGTTATGAGTACACCGGACGGACTCGCCGGAAACTTGCTAGTTGGTATTATACCTGTCGTCAGATAGCAGCTCCCTGGTGACATATGTACAGGTTAGTCTATCGACCTGAGATCGTCATTTGTCTCGTGTGAGTTCCTACTATGCTTTGACTACTACACTACAAAGGATCAAAGGAGTCATACAAACAGGTTTTAGTTGGGTACAGTCCCTAGCCACATAGAGGCAGTGAGCGGATCGTCAGGGGATTCGTCTCTCCCGGTTTTGGGGGTTGATATCGCGCTGTGTTTGGAGAGCCATTACACAAAGTCCTTGTAGGGTTCTTAGGCACAACCACAAGGTTCTACAAGGCATCTAACATACCGTATTTAAAAATTTAGTGTGCCAAACAACCCTAACCTAGGATCTAACTAGAGTTTTAGGAGCAAAACTAGAAAGTTAGTTACTTTACTTCTAAGTGATAACGGAATACAACCTTTGTAGACCGGTCCTTCACTTCAATAACTCCTTGTAGTGGTCCCTTCGCTACGATCATGGTACTCCCGGACTCTTGCATGGTTTCTTAAGGTGAAAAGAATGATCTTGCTTAAAGTCTTCGAGGCCGAAGATGATCTACGTCGAGGAGACACTAACTCAAGTTACTACTTCACTAATTGAGAGATTAGTGAAGCTAACACCCTATACTAAATTGCTAATCTAGTAGAGGATGATGAAATAGGAAGTGGGCTCACTTTAGTTTTATTTTTCTCACAATATTTTCTCACTTTGCAAAAAGCTAGTGAGCTTTTTCTCAAGGATGAAGAAGATGAAGCAAAGAAATGAGAATGAACTAATGAGGTGAGAGAGTGAACCATGGGTGAGTTTTTATCATATAGCTAACTCATGTAGAGACATAACCATGGCTAAATTAAAATGGTTAGGTAAATAAATATCTTAAGTAAAACAAAATTAGTGGACTAAGTCAATACATCCACAAGCTTCTACAAGCTTCATGCATGTGGCTAATTATCCACTAATTTGGAATTACTTTAAATACTTAAAACCCTACATTATAATTAGTATGGTGTATGTCTCATACACCCATGTAGTGTGTATCAACAACCATGACACAAAATAATGTATATTAATATATATCACATGCACACAAGTGAGAAAAATAAATGCTTAAGTGGGCTTATATTAGTTAATGTAATCTGGTATATCATATATACAATTATACATTAAATTATCAAATCAACTCTTGATTTAATAATCCGGATATATCCCATACAACCGACTAATATAATATGTACCAACTTATCGAATCAACACTTGATTCGATAACCCGGCTATATCACATATAACCGACCGATACAAAAGTTGCGTGAATACAACACGGTATCACATACTCATATTATTCTCGGTCCCGCACATATCACATATGTGCTCTTACTTCGTTTTGCTTGAGCCAGTAAAACCTCTATGTAGGACTCTAAAGACTCGTCAATACGCCGGCAGTAGGTGATGATCACATCAAGCACCCAAAAGCCGTCAGCGGTACTAGCTGGACGTAATGGCTACCCGGGTATTGAGCGATCAGAAGATCAATAAGCAAGCCCGCTTTAGCTCCTGTAAAGCCTTTCAGTAACACTACCGTACAGTCCGGTCTCTTCATCTGATATGTCGCATATCCAGTCTAGGGGTGGTAAACGTCAGACCCCAATAACCGATAAGTCATGCCGATATGAGACTCATAACGGGTCGAGAAACTACTGATAACACTTACCAGTAAATTTCTAAATCATCCCGGACCAGGGACTTCCCTGTTATGGCCAATCGAGCACAGCTCAACATCAACCCCCAATACCGGGAGAGACGGAACCCCTCCTATCGCTCATTGCCTCCATGTGACTCGGGATCGTATCCAAAAACCACCATTTTGCACGTCCTCTTGAACGTGGTAAGGTGGAAATCAAAGCACAGTGGGAATCACACAAGACTCTATGACGATCTCGGGTCTACAGACTAAGCTGTACCAGTGTCACTTGAGAACTGCTATCTGACGAAAGGTATAATACCAACTAGGAGTTGTCGGCGAGTCCGTCCAGTGTACCCAGTCTCCACTGAGCACCCGATCTCTGATGTCAAACAAAAATGGATATGGGATCATCCATCGCCCATCACATGGGTCAAGAAGCGTATACGCTAGTCTACTCTGGTATATCGATGTCCCATCTCGATACACACATGACTAAGAACATTAAAGGATGAACTTATGGACTACCATGGCCCCACTAGTATGATCTCCATCATAATCCTAGTAGTCAAGTACACATCCTAAGGGCTTTACCAACATGCAACCATAAGACAGTAAGAGACAAGTAAACATGTTAAGATAAAGAACAACTAGATAGCATACTATCATGTCGAGTAAGAAAATCCTCTCTATATATGTCCAAGCATCCACTATAATATATATCATATATACAATAATGGCCTCTAGGGCATATATACAATAAACAATCTTCCACTTGCACTAGGGCCAGCTGCTGTAGTATCGCATACCCAGCATCCCGAAGAGTCTCTCGAACTGTATCTTAGGAATGGCCTACGTGAGTGGATCAGCAGTGTTGTTCTTCATGTAAACTCTCCTGACCTCGATCTCCCGGCGATCAACTATTGTAACGTTTCAAAATAATAAAATATTAATTTTGGGAATTTTTATAATTTAATATTATTTTAATGAATATTTTGATATTCTGGTATAATTAAATACAAATAAATGGGGAAAAATTATGGAAAATTCTAAAATAGCGTATTTTATGGGATTATGCCATTTTTAAGTCTTTGTGATTAGTTTGACACTAATTTAGTGCTAATCGCGATTAAAAATCGCTAATCGGATTTTTTGCTTTTTGTGCAAAACATGCACATATCATTTTTTGTACGCTTGTGTTTCATTTTCTACCTTGTTGTTCGGAGTTACTATTTGAGTAAGAGGGACTTTGGAGAGAAAAGAAAAGGAAAAGAAAAGAAAAGGGTTTGGATTAGAATATTAAGCATGGTGAGAGAGAGAAGGGGTAGGTGAGAGTCACATTTGACTTAGCCATCCAATAATCTCATAACCTTCATCATATTTTCCCCTTCCCTCCCTCTTCTTCAGCTGATGCTCCTGCCCTCTTTCCTCCCCTCCACAAAACACCCTACTTCACTTCCAAAACAAACTCAAAACACCAATTCCCTTTCACAAAAAAGGTGCACGAGCTCAAGAGGAACGCATTGGACTAAGGAAGAGTGGATCTTGAGGACTTTGAGCAACTCAAGAAAATTCTTGAGTTGCCAAAGGAGGTAAATTTTGCACCCTTAGAGTAATACTTCAATTCCTTGTGCATCTATACTTGTTCATGTCGATATTGTGTAGTTTTGAGGAACTTTGGGGAATTCAAGTTAGGGTTTAGGGTGGATCTGAAATCAAGAGTGAAATTGAGACTTGTTGTGACCTTAGAATCCTGTTAGTGATGTTACTTTGGACCAGACCTGAGATTTTAACCCAGAATACGGATTTAGTGAATCGATATCGGGGAAAACTGTATTTCTGCGAGTGTGTTTTGGAATCTGCTATCACCCCGGGACCCCTAAAATAAAATTGAGTTAACAATGAGATGTGCAGGCACCCTGGAACCACCACACCAAACCCTAGCCCCCAACTCCAATTCCCGGCCGCAAATTGCGGCCAGAGCAGGTTGGTTTTGCCTCGTTTTTGGTGCATGGCCCTATTTCCAGTTAACTTGACCCTCGGTATGTGCAATTTTGTCTGGTTCCAATCAGGGTAAAATCTGGGTTGATTTTCATGAGTTGGCGCATGATTTACGACTTGTTTTAGCATGGATTTTGGTATTTGGTGATTCGTTTCTGTCGGGTAGCGTTTGGACGTCAACGACAAGTGGATATTGATCGTGTTTACATGCGAGACGATAGGTTTTTACCTATGCGAGTAGCGTGTGCTATTTTGGTTTCCGATGTGATTTTCATGTGCTTTAGCATTGTGATAGACTTGTAGGTACCCTACGTGATGTTGAGGCGAAGAAGATGAAGATGGCGATATCGGCATCGGCACATGAGAAGCAATGTGAGTAGATTTATATCTACGGGGAGAAGTCGGGTGGATGGCGTATAGCACCCCCGCAGTCCGTGGTGATGTATACGAATACGTATACATAAGTATATTTATTATGTGTTGTTTAAGTTTATTGATGATAAGAATGTATTGGTTTAGTATAGTGCGAAATCCTAGAGTAGGGATTGCGCCCCCACACATATACGTACACATATACTTGCATGCATTCTTTCTTTTATCTGTGCGCATTTAGAGGTGTGTATATCTACACATGGGTATGGGACTATGTGTTCATATACGGGCTTTGAGGATGATACGTGGGATTGAGATGAGTCGATGAGGTTTGATTGAGGCCGTGAGATTCGGCGATATGACAGAGTTCGTATTTGAGATGCGACATGATGGTTTTAGCGGGCCTTTGGGCATGTGTTTTACCCCGCATTCATATTTATATAGATGGTATCGATGGTACTAGACTTAGACTTGTACCCTAGACTATGTGATATGATGGCAGTGACACCTGATATGTGATGAGATGAATGTGATATTGACCCGTACCCAGCTATTGGGATGCCGTACGACGATTTACCGTACGAGCTTTATATTGATGTTAGATCAGCACTCATGACTCGAGGATGTTGTAAGATATACTGTATCGTACGTGATAGTATTGAGGCGGGATCACCGACTATTGTATATATATGTGTATATCGACTCAGATTTAGGTGGTTTTCATACCCCTCCCGATTGGCTTGATAGTTGGGTCCGTAGTTCGCATAGTAGGCATAGACTAGACCCGAGTCATACTTATTTCAAAACTAACGAATCGGGGATATTTTAAAGATAGGAAAAAGGGATTCTACGGATTTTTTCAAACGTAGCATCTGTTCTTAAAACACCGTGGCCCTTATTTTCCAAAAACCCCGATTCGTCTTATTTCAAAAGGCAAGGCTGCATGATATAGTTTTTGAGGTAGATTCTTTACTGTTGCGTTGATTATTTGATTCCGCATATTCATGCTTTTTACGTTGCATCGCTTGTGTTGTTGATATATTACAGTCATGCTGTTAGGACACCAACACCATTATCGATGATGCGTATGTTCTACGTACACTGTTTGCCGGCTCACACACTTCATCATCGATAATTGCCATGTCACTACTCTGTAGTACTATTGCATTCAGGGTATGATTCTTGCATGACAGACTGATATGCTTACATTTCCTTTACATGTCACATACATCATGCTTACTGATTATACGCATTAATAGTTGCTGTTTCCATGATATTTCTGGATTTTAGGAATCACGGGTATTTCAAAAGAGAATATGTCATTGCTTTAAAAACCCGGTTACCCTTGATATGATATTTCAGTGCGTCCACCATGTGTTTTCTCGGTGCTGAGAACAACATGTGAAACCCGATTCGAGGAGCGGACGAGCCGATTGCGGGTACATGGTGGACCCGGTATGGTTCCCCTCGGCAAGATGATCGAAGGACTTTGCCGATTGAGCCTGGAGGCGGGCCAGTACCTATCGGTGATTTGTTGGACCGGGCGGTTATCTGGAGGATACCGACCAGAGTCGATAGATGGATATGGGCGTACTGCTAGGGCCGAGGGCCAATTCCGCAGACGGAGCCCGTGGGCTGGTCCGGACTGACGGAGCCCGTTATATGAGGATTTATGTGCCGATGCTGGGCACAGTTTTCATGATGTTTTCGAGTGTCGATGCTGGACACTCCGGTTCCATGATTTTGACGTGTCGCGAGGGACAAGGTGGTTATATCCTCATATTTCCATGCATATGCTGATGCTATTTACATGCATGATGGTTTTTGTCATTGGGTGACGAGTGGACGGGATCCACGTACATGCAGATTTGATTACATTGATCATACCTCACATTTATGATATGCTATTACCTGAGGCTTTGGCACGAGCACTTGGCACTACACTCATGTATAGAGATTACATTGCCAGTTTAGCATGCTTCAAACTTATTCATATTGAGGTTTATATATATCTGATTGTATTGGCCTAGGATGGGTCATACATTCGATCTCTGCTTGTAGATATTTTCTATTCACGAGTTGGTAACTCACCCCCGTTGTGCCACAGTTCTTGCAGGTTTTTGCCGTATAGATTCCATAGCGGCATTTCTGGCACACTGCTTCCATATAGGTGACTTGCGTTGGTAGGTGGGTTCTTTTGCATCAGAACCATCCTTGTACATGTACTTTCAGTTGTATCTAGTCATTCCATCAACCAAAACTTGTATATTGTTTCAGACTTAGAGACAGTGATGTATTATTTCGACCTTAGAGTCGCGCTTGTAGTATTATGGTTTTCTGGCTGTTTTGAGTTTTTTCTTGGGTTTTGATCCTCGCCCTTTGGCGTTGTATATTATTATTGCTTGCGTGGTTGTGACCGTCGATTGACGAAGAGCTAGCTCCCGCTTGGGGATGCCTTTTATCATTTCATATATATTATTCTTGTTGTACCCAATTTGGGGCTAGTTTTTATAAAGGGAACTCTGCCGAAATTTTCAGAAAAGACTACACATTTTTAAAATGCATTTCGGCTTAGTTATTTGAAAACTTTGATTTCAAATATGCTTTCTTTACTTATTAAAAACCAGTTCCTTTATTTACTCCTTAAATGGTTTTAGATTTATGGGCTTTTGGCTTACTTGTATCAGATGGAGTCCTATAGACTTCATAGGATTCAAGGGCCAGTCACGTGCTCTTTCGGGTCGTGACAAAGTTGGTATCACAGCGCTAGGTTAACCTTGGTTCGAGTCTAAGTTTGACTATGTGGAGCCTAGGGCGTTTATATATACGGAACTTAGGCTTGACCTTACGGAACTTAGACTTTGTCGAGGGGGTATTATACCCGAACTTTCGTCGCATAGGATGACCCTTGGTTGATGGAGTAGGTAGCTTGAGTAGAGTGACGTACCGTACGTATGTTCCGCGGCATATTTACGACACGCCACTCCGCTTAAGAAACCTTAGGATGTACATTTCCTTGCACAGTATTATATTCATTCCTATGATCTATCCTCATCGATATTGGTTGTGGTTTTGCTGCCACGATTGCACGGGCAGAGTGAGCTACGGTTCGAGTTGCGTCAGCATGAGCTCGTCGTGGACGAGGACTGACCAGGGCGTGATTCCAGAGACATAAGATTGCATATAGAGGCGTCGTCTTATTGTGCTTTTGCGCCATGAGCGTTTGACAGATCGCTTTTATGAGATTTCTCGGACGTACCGATCGGTACCAGAGGATTGAGCTACTGATAGAGGTCAGCCAGGATGTGATGACCATTGATATATCGCTTATCCAGGACGATTGAGGCACTGTTTAGCGTATAGACGAATGAGCCAGTTATTGCTGCGAATGATGAGATATCGCCCAGATGATTGGAGCTACTGCAGCATGAGCATATACTTAGAGATATGATGGTGAGTCGCTAGTCACCGAGGATGAATGACTAGGACATGTGGTTCGTTCTCTTACCCCGATGCGAGGTCATCAGGTAGATTGATTCCAGCTAAAGACGACTTCACGCAGATTCGTTGAGAGTCGATTGAGACGATCAAATGTCAGGAAACCATTTTCCAAGTTTAAAGTATTCGGAAAGACATGCAATCGATTCTATGGACCCTCTAGAAGAATGAAACCCTAACTCGACATAATGACCGTGTAAAAGCTTTTGAACCTTAGGGTTTGCGGCAGTTCTGCAGCGCCATTAGTGAGGCTTGGGTTTGCCCTTCTACGGCTGGACCACTGATGCTATGGTATGTACTCGATACTATTAAACTGTACTCAAGATGTTGATCTCTTGGGGGATTATGAGGTTCTGATGAGTCGATCGGATGGTTCGATATCTTTCGGATATTGTGATGGGACACTGCTTGGGAGACTCCAGATATGAGTATAGCCATTGGAGCGCAGTCCGTGTAGCCACGATGAGATAAGTCCGAATCAGTCAACCTTGAAGCAGAGTGGAGTAAAGAGTTCGCATGAGATTTCGACGAGATGACGTTCCACTCCGCTGATATCAGAGATGCGATATGCACGCTGAGGACGTGTTTGGCTAGATATCTTCTACTAAGTGATGAAAATACCGAGTTCGTGATTTCGAGTCCGTTTGAGGGACGTCAGATGGACCGTAACCGAGGACATTGCAGTGCGCAGATAGAGACGCGACGTCGAAATGGAAGATGATACAGACAAGCGGGACAAGAAGTTCGTGCGAGATGCAGACGAGCTGTTACTACTCCCCGTCAAGATTAAAGGTCGGATATGCATACAGAGGCGCAGGGATGCGACCAGCTTCCGAGTAGATGTTGTACTAAGGACGCAGATGTCCAGAGAGCAAGAAAAGATTACGCCAGAGTACCAGCCTCCGTACAGTTTGGCTTAGGCGAGATCAGAAGAGACCTTGAGCAGGATTCCTTCCAGTACACTGCCGCAATAAGATTTGCACCAGGAGCAGATGTGTGATGTGCATTCAGAGGACCAGAGGTCGGCGCCAGAGATATACTGCCTTACGAGTGGTCGTGATGATTGACCGAGAGATGACCAGAGAAGTGCCAGAACGGAATCGTTCCCGTTAGCACACCTAACAGGCCGATGAGCCGATGGATTGCGAGATTGGTAATCCACAGGGAAGATAAGGAACCAGAGGCAGAGGACGCCAGCCGCGAGCAAGAGGCAAGTAGATATCTTGCGCCGCTAGCATTGGATGTAGCATCACCTTCTCGACTTTGAAGGAGGATATACCGACGACGGTATTTGTGATTTATGATTTGTGATTTTGTGATTTGACTATCATGTATCCGTCACTTTGGATTTCAGTATTTTGGGCGATCTATTTGCATGATTTAGTCTTGATGACTCGGTTCCTTGATATTTGATTTTGTGCACCATGGTTGCACTTACTGGGTATTTATACCTTGCGCATAGTTATTATTTTTGAGGTATTGATTGTGATTTCATGCCTACTTTATGCCGGTGATTTGATCTACGCTTCCAGCATAGTTTTCATGCATTTTTAGTGTTTTGATTTGATTTGTGCACGCTGATGCATGCGGTTGTGAGATTTTCCATCGCGGTACACCTGATTTTGATTGAGCCGCATTATATCGTCGATTTTGACCCTGATATTGATGATTGATTCTTGCACTCCGTGCTTTTGATTGGACTTACGCATGTTCGGCGTTTACTATTGGATTTCTTGATTCCGTGCATGTTGAGTGCGCAGGGTTTAGATTTTTATTCGTGCACGATGGATGCACCGATTTGGATTTTCGCGCATGTTGGGCGCATGTTTTGAGATACGATTTTGGGTGCACACCAGATGCACTAAATCGAGATTCTTTGTGCATGTCAGATGCACCTAGTTTTGCTGTCATGCACACCCGTTGCCTATGACAGATACTTCGTGCACACCCGTTGCACCTAGATGTTGTGTTGTGCACCTGTATGGCACATATATGGATTTTGATTTCCGTGCGCACCAGACGCACAGGGTGGTGTTATGTGCATTTTTGGGATTTATTCCTTTTGGAGCAGTACATTTTTATGATATTTGATATTCGTTTTGTACTGAGCAGGACTAGTCAGAGGACATTACCTGGATATATTTTTGCATGCATTGATAGTTATCGAAGGGATTTCCAAAAAGCGAGCTATAGTCTCAGTATATATATACCTACGTGTCCGATATGACACGAAACATTTTAAAAACAAGGAAACCCTTCTAAATTGTTTTCAAAACGGCGACTTAAAAAGATTTGGCATGCATTTACATCAGCTGTTCACATGTATAGATTGGATGTCTACATGTATAGTTCTGATCTATATCATATTAGTTTTGTATTGGATTTGACATTTGTGTCTTTACCATGACTCTGATGATTGCGGGATGCTTGATGAAGTTTTTCTTTTGAGTTATCTACTCAGTACTTATGCGCAAGCATTGCGCTATGATGTTTTATGTATTGATAATTTCGAAGCCCCGACGACTTGGATTTGTATCGAAATGCTTTAGTATTTGGGGGTTTAAATTTAAATTCGGCGACCAAATTTCTTTAAGGAGGGTAGATTGTAACGTTTCAAAATAATAAAATATTAATTTTGGCAATTTTTATAATTTAATGAATATTTTAATATTCCGGTATAATTAAATACAAATAAATAGGGAAAAATTATGGAAAATTCTAAAATAGGGTATTTTATGGGATTATGCCATTTTTAAGTCTTTGTGATTAGTTTGACACTAATTTAGTGCTAATCGCGATTAAAAATCGCTAATTGGATTTTTGGCTTTTTGTGCAAAACATGCACATATCATTTTTTGTACACTTGTGTTTCATTTTCTACCTTGTTGTTTGGAGTTACTATTTGAGCAAGAGGGACTTTGGAGAGAAAAGAAAAGGAAAACAAAAGAAAAGGGTTTGGATTAGAATATTAAGCATGGTGAGAGAGAGAGAAGGGGTAGGTGAGAGTCACAATTGACTTAGCCATCCAATAATCTCATAACCTTCATCATATTTTCCCCTCCCCTCCCTCTTCTTCAGCTGATGCTCCTGCACTCTTTCCTCCCCTCCACAAAACACCCCACTTCATCTCCAAAACAAACTCAAAACACCAATTCCCTTTCACAAAAAAGGTGCACGAGCTCAAGAGGAACGCATTGGACTAAGGAAGAGTGGATCTTGAGGACTTTGAGCAACTCAAGAAAATTCTTGGGTTGCCAAAGGAGGTAAATTCTACACCCTTACAGTAATACTTCAATTCCTTGTGCATATATACTCGTTCATGTCGATATTGTGTAGTTTTGAGGAACTTTGGGGAATTCAAGTTAGGGTTTAGGGTGGATCTGAAATCAAGAGTGAAATTGAGACTTGTTGTGACCTTAGAATCCTGTTAGTGATGTTAATTTGGACCAGACCTGAGAGTTTAACCCAGAATATAGATTTAGTGAATCGATATCGGGGAAAACTGTATTTCTGCGAGTGTGTTTTGGAATCTGCTATCACCCCGGGACCCCTAAAATAAAATTAAGTTAACAGTGAGATGTGCAGGAACCCGGAACCACCACACCAAACCCTAGCCCCCAACTCCAATTCCCGGCCGCAAATAAATCCAATCTGGCCGCAAATTGCGGCCAGAGCAGGGTGGTTTTGCCTCGTTTTTGGTGCATGGCCCTATTTCCAGTTAACTTGACCTCGGTATGTGCAATTTTGTCTGGTTCCAATCAGGGTAAAATCTGGGTTGATTTTCATGAGTTGGCGCATGATTTACGACTTGTTTTAGCATGGATTTTGGTATTTGGTGATTCGTTTCTGTCGGGTGCCATTTGGACGTCAACGACAAGTGGATATTGATCGTGCTTACATGAGAGACGATAGGTTTTTACCTATGCGAGTAGCGTGTGCTATTTTGGTTTCCGATGTGATTTTCATGTGCTTTAGCGTTGTGATATACTTGTAGGTACCCTACGTGATGTTGAGGCGAAGAAGATGAAGATGGCGACATCGGCATCGGCACAAGAGAAGCAATGTGAGTAGATTTATATCTACGGGGAGAAGTCGGATGGATGGCGTATAGCACCCCCGCAGTCCGTGGTGATGTATACGAATACGTATACACACGTATATTTATTATGTGTTGTTTAAGTTTATTGATGATAAGAATGTATTGGTTTAGTATAGTGCGAAACCCTAGAGTAGGGGTTGCGCCCCCACACATACACGTACACATATACTTGCATACATTCTTTCTTTTATCTATGCGCATTTGGAGGTGTGTATATCTACACATGGGTATGGGACTATGTGTTCATATACGGGCTTTGAGGATGATACGTGGGATTGAGATGAGTCGATGAGGTTTGATTGAGGCCGTGAGATTCAGCGATATGCCAGAGTTCGTATTTGAGATGCGACATGATGGTTTTAGCGGGCCTTTGGGCATGTGTTTTACCCCGCATTCATATTTATATAGATGGTATCGATGGTACTAGACTTAGACTTGTACCCTAGACTATGTGATATGATGGTAGTGACACCTGATATATGATGAGATGAATGTGATATTGACCCGTACCCAGCTATTGGGATGTCGTACGACGATTTACCGTACGAGCTTTATATTGATGTTTGATCCGCACTCATGACTCGAGGATGTTATAAGATATACTGTATCGTACGTGTTACTATTGAGGCGGGATCACCGACTATTGTATATATATGTGTATATCGACTCAGATTTAGGTGGTTTTCATACCCCTCCCGATTAATTTGATAGTTGGGTCCGTAGTTCGCATAGTAGGCGTAGACTAGACCCGAGTCATACCTATTTCAAAACTAACGAATCGGTGATATTTTAAAGATAGGAAAAAGGGATTCTACGGATATTTTCAAACGTAGCATCTGTTCTTAAAACACCGTGGCCCGTATTTTACCAAAAACCCCGATTCGTCTTATTTCAAAAGGCAAGGCTGCATGATATAGTTTTTGAGATAGATTCTTTACTGTTGCGTTGATTATTCGATTCCGCATATTCATGCTTTTTATGTTGCATCGCTTGTGTTGTTGATATATTACAGTCATGCTGTTAGGACACCAGCATCATTATCGATGATGCGTATGTTCAACGTACACTGTTTGCCGGCTCACACACTTCATCATCGATAATTGCCATGTCACTACTCTGTAGTACTGTTGCATTCAGGGTATGATTCTTGCATGACAGACTGAAATGCGTACATTTCCTTTACATGTCACATACATCATGCTTACTGATTATACGCATGGAGAGTTGCTGTTTCCATGATATTTCTGGATTTTGGGAACCACGGGTATTTCAAAAGAGAATATGTCATTGCTTTAAAAACCCGGTTACCCTTGATATGATATTTCAGTGCGTCCACCATGTGTTTTCTCGGTGCTGAGAGCAACATGTGAAACCCGATTCGAAGAGCGGACGAGCCGATTGCGGGTACATGGTGGGCCCGGTATGGTTCCCCTCGGCAAGATGATCGAAGGACTTTGCCGATTGAGCCTTGATGCGGGCGAGTACCTACCGATGATTGGTTGGACCTGGCGGTTATCCGGAGGATACCGACCAGAGTCGATAGATGGATATGGGCGTACTGCTGGGGCCGAGGGCCGATTCCGCAGACGGAACCCGTGGGCTGGTCCGGACTGACGGAGCCCGTTATATGAGGATTTACGTGCCGATGCTGGGCACAGTTTTCATGTTGTTTTCGAGTGTCGATGCTGGACACTCCGGTTCAATGATTTTGACGTGTCGCGAGGGACACAGGTGGTTATATCCTCATATTTCCATGCATATGCTGATGATATTTACATGCATGATGGTTTTTGTCATTGGGTGACGAGTGGACGGGATCTACGTACATGCAGATTTGATTACATTGATCATACCTCACATTTATGATATGCTATTACCTGAGGCTTTGGCACCAGCACTTGGCACTACACTCATGTATAGAGATTACATTGCCAGTTTAGCATGCTTCAGACTTATTCATATTGAGGTTTATATATATATGATTGTTTTGACCTAGGATGGGTCATACATTCGATCTTTGCTTGTAGATATTTTCTATTCACGAGTTGGCAACTCACCCCCGTTGTGCCACAGTTCTTACAGGTTTTTGCCGTGCAGATTCCATAGCGGCATTTCTGGCACACTGCTTCCATATGGGTGACTTGCGTTGGTAGGTGGGTTCTTTTGCATCAGAACCACCCTTGTACATATACTTTCAGTTGTATCTAGTCATTCCATCAACCAAAACTTGTATATTGTTTCAGACTTAGAGACAGTAATGTATTATTTCGAACTTAGAGTCACGCTTGTAGTATTATGGTTTTCTGGCTGTTTTGAGTTTCTTCTTGGGTTTTGATCCTCGTCCTTTGGCGTTGTATATTATTATTGCTTGCGTGGATGTGACCGACGATTGACGAAGAGCTAGCTCCCGCTTGGGGATGCCTTTTATCATTTCATATATATTATTCTTGTTGTACCCCGTTTGGGGCTCGTTTTTACAAAGGAAACTCTGCCGAAATTTTCAGAAAAGACTACACATTTTAAAAATGCATTTCGGCTTAGTTATTTGAAAACTTTGATTTCAAACATGCTTTCTTTACTTATTAAAAACCAGTTCCATTATTTACTCCTTAAATGGTTTTAGATTTCTGGGCTTTTGGCTTACTTGTATCAGATGGAGTCCTATAGACTTCATAGGATTCAAGGGCCAGTCACGTGCTCTTTCGGGTCATGGCAACTATCTCCCGAATCAGGTGATACCGCCTCAGAATATGCCTGGATCGCTGATGGGACCTGGGTTCCTTTGCCAAAGCCACCGCTCCATTGTTATCACAATACAAAGGTATTGGATGCTCAATGGATGGAACCACTCCAAGTTTAGTTATGAACTTCTTCATCCAGACAACCTCTTTGGCAGCATCGTTGACAGCGATGTATTCAGCCTCCATCGTTGAGTCTGCCACGGTTTCCTGCTTGGAACTCTTCCAGCATATCGCCCCTCCATTGAGGGTAAAGAAAAATACCGAGTGCGACTTAGAGTCGTCCTTATCACTCTGGAAGCTCGAATCGGTAAAGGACTCCACTTGGAGTTCTCCGTTACCATACACTAAGAGCATCTCTTTAGTCCTTCTCAAGTACTTGAGAATGCTCTTCACAGCTGTCCAGTGACTCTCTCCTGGATCTTCTTGATACCTACTCACTACATTTAGTGAGTGTGCTACAGCGGGTCATGTACATAGCATCGCGTACATGATAGAGCATACTGCCGAAGCATAGGGTATCCCTTGCATGCGAGCTCCCTCCAAATCAGTCTTGGGAGACATCTCTTTGAAGAGAGTGAGTGCTGAGATTGTGGGTAGAAACCCACGCTTGGATTCTCCCATACTAAACCTCTTTAGTATGGTGTCAATGTACCTAGATTGGGACAATCCCAGTATCCTTTTAGATCTATCTCTATAGATCTTAATCCCCAAGATGTAGGAGGCATCCCCTAGATCTTTCATTGAGAATCTTTATGATAAGAAGAGCTTGACCGATTGCAGCATAGGAATGTCATTTCCTATCAAGAGTATATCATCCACGTACAATACGAGGAAGACAACCTTACTCTCTTCCACCTTCTTGTATATACAAGGTTCATCTACGTTTTTGAAGAAATCAAACACTTTGATAACGACATCAAAACAGACGTTCCAACTCCGCGATGCTTGCTTTGTAGGGTTCCTAGGCACACTCATGAGGTTCCACAAGGCATCAACCATGCCAAATTCAAAAATTTATGTGCCGAGAAACCTTAATGAAGATCGTTAACTAAAGAATAGGCGAAACTAAAAGCTAGCAAACAACTTTACTAATAAGTAAAAGGGATTACAACCTTTGTAGATCCGGTCCTCCACTTCTTTAGCTCCGTGTAGATGTCCCCATCGCTGCGATCGTGAAATCCGAACTCTAGAGAAGCTCCACGAGAAGAACGAACGTGCTTCCTACGTTGACATCGAGGCCGAAGATGATCTACGTCGTGGAGACACAAACTCAAGCTATTCCTTCACTAGGTCATAAACTTTGTGAAGAAAACACACTCTACTACATGGCAAGTGGTAGAGGATGAAGAAATAGGAAGTGGGCTCACTTTAGAATTGATTTTCTCACTCTTTTTATCTTGGCACCATTGGAGCTAGTAAGCTTTTGGATGGAGCTTGATGAAGAAGAAGAAGAAGAAAGTATTCTCCATCCAAATGAAAACTTATCCAATAAATAAATGGCACCATGGTTGAGTTAAGCCCTCATGCTTAACTCATGTAGAGAATTAACCAAGGCTTTAGGTTAAAGGTTAGGTTAAAGAATATCAAAAGAAATGACAAAAGAGTGGACTTTGTCAAAGCTTCTCCATGCTTCATCAAGCTTGATTACTTTGACTAAGTTAAATCCTTTTGTTAAATCTTAAGATAAAACAATAACCCTAATCTTTACCCTAATCTTGGTATGAGTCTCATACATCCATCTTGTGTGTATCATCAAGCATGATACAAACATGTACACTTGCATATATCACATATAAACAATGTGCACAAACTAGTGAGAAAATAAATCATAAGTGAGCTAATACTATTTAATGCAATGTAATATATCAAATATATAATTATGCATTAAATTATTAAATCAACTCTTGATTTAATAATCCGGCTATAACCGACTAATATCAAATGTAACAACTTATCGAATCAACACTTGATCCGATAACCCAGCTATATCGCATACAACCGATCAATGTCATGAATCGCGAGAATAGAATACGGTATCTCATATCGTATTAATCTCGGTCCCGCACATATCACATATGTGCTCCTACTCCGTTTCGCTTGAGCCAGGAAACCCCTGTGTAGGACTCTAAACACTCGTCAATACGCCGGCAGTAGGTGATGATCATATCAAACAACCATAAGCCGCAAGCGGTGTGCTAAACGTAACGGCCACCCGGGTATTGAGCGATCAGAAGATCAACAAGCAAGCCCGCTAGTTCTCCTGTGAATCCAATCAGTAACACTCCCGTACAGTCCGGTCTCGTCGTCTGATATGTCGCATATCTCGCCTAGGGGTGGTAAACGTCAGACCCCAGTAGCTCGATAAGTCGTGTCGATATGAGGTCTATAACAGTTCGAGAAACTACTGGTAACACTTACCAGTAAATCTCAGCAACCCTGGCCAGGGATTTCCGGTTATAACCAATCGAACACAGCGCAACATCAACTCCCTATATCGGGAGAGACGAATCCCCTCCTATCGCTCATTGCCTCCATGTGATTCGAGACTCTACCCAAAAACCACCATTTTGCACGCCCTCTTGGACGTGGTAAGGTGGAAATCAAAGCACAGTGGGAATCACACAAGACTCTATGACGATCTCGGGTCAACAGACTACTCTGTACCAATGTCACCGGAGAACTGCCATCTGACGTGAGGTATAATACCATCTGGGAGTTCTCGGCGAGTCCGTCCAGTGTACCCAGTCTCCACTGATCACCCGTACACCATCCTTGATGTCAAACACCGATGGATATGGGATCATCCATCGCCCATCATATGGGTCAAGATGCGTATACGCTAGTCTACTCTTGTGTATCGATGCCCTGTCTCGATACACCATCGACTAGGAACAGTTATAGGATGTACTCGTCGACTACCATGGCCCCACTAGTATGATCTCATCATAGTCCCAGTAGTCGAGTACATATCCTAAGGGCTTTATCAACATGTAACATAGAGACAATCAGAGTACATGTTAAGATAAAGAGTAACCAGATAGCGTACTATCATGTCGAGCAAGAAAGTCCTCCCTATATATGTCCTAGCATCCACTACAATATACATCAAATGTACAGTAATGGCCTCTAGGGCATACATATAACTAACATGCTTTAACCCGTAGATGGATTTAAGCAGCTTACATACCTTTCCGCTGCTCTCACTGTCTACGAAGCCCTCTGGCTGAGTCATGTACACGCACTCTTCCAAATCACCATTTAGAAAGGCGTTCTTAACATCCATTTTCCAGATTTCGTAGTCATGGTATGCAGCAATGGCAAGTAGTATCCGGATGGACTTAAGCATAGCCACTGGAGAAATAGTTTCGTCATAATCCACACCTGGTCTTTGACGAAAACCCTTTGCAACAAGTCTAGCTTTGAAAGTCTCAACTTTTCCATCTACACCAAGTTTCTTTTTAAAAATCCATTTGCTCCCAATGGGTTTTATCCCTTCAGGAGCAACTTCCAAAGTCCATACTTTGTTGGTGTACATGGATTCCATCTCAGATCGCATTGCATCCAGCCATTTCACAGAGTCTCCACTCGTGATGGTTTGCTCGATGCTTGTCGGGTCATCATCCTCCATGATGCAATCCTCGCTCCCACCATCAATAAGAAAACCGCAGTATCTCTCAGGTGGATGAGGAACCTTACTAAATCGGTGGAGAGGTTGAGGTTCGTTGGGAGCTATCGAATCCTCTGGTTCAACCAAATCTTCTGTTATAGTTTGTGCAGCTGGAACCTCTTCCATTTCTACCTCCTTACCACTAATTTCCTTTGCAAGAAATTTCTTTTCTAAAAAGGTGGCATGTCGAGAAATAAACACCTTTTGTTCCTCGGTGTGGTAGAAGATATACCCTTGTATGTTTTTGGGATATCCTACAAACTTGCACAGAACAGACCTTGCCTCGATTTTGTCCGGATTGTGCCTTTTGACATAGGCCGGGCAACCTCATATCTTAATATAATTAGGACATGGTCTTTCCCCCTTCCATATCTCATATGGGGTGGTAGGCACAGATTTGGTAGGGACCATATTCAGTAGGTGTATGGCTCTTTCAAGCACGTACCCCCAAAAGGAAATAGGTAACTCAGCAGTGCTCATCATAGAGCGCACCATATCTAATAGGGTGTGATTCCTCCGTTCCGATACACCGTTGTGCTATGGTGTATATGGAGGAGTAAGCTGAGAAAGAATCCCATTCTCTTTTAGAAAGTACAGGAACTCCGTGCTCAAGTATTCACCTCCTCGATCAGATCGAAGGATTTTAATACTTTTACCCGTTTGGTTCTCGACTTCGGATTTATATTCTTTGAATTTCTGAAAAGCTTAAGACTTGTGTTTCATCAGGAACATATGTCTGTATTTTAAGAGATCGTTAGTGAATGTAATGAAGTATGAAGAACCATTCCTGGCATGTGTAGACATAGGACCACATAAATCACTATGTATCAGTCCTAAGAGCTCACTAGCTCATTCTCCTGTAAGTCCACGTTGCCCATCCCGGTGCTTGCGGGGAGGCGGAAACGTTATGAAAAAACCGATTTTTACAACACTAGGCAACATGTACTATGAAAAGGAGGGATCTTTGCTAAACAAAACTAACTACCAAAGCTAAAAGAGTTTATCTACTCGGAAAGGGGGTTATACCTAGGTCTTCAAGTCCTTCTCTTCTTGCTCCTTGGAGTGAAAGAATGGGTTCTCCTTGTCGCTTTCTTTTGCCGAAGAAAGATCCACCCGAGGGCTTCAACCTTTGGCTCCAACCTCAAACTAGAAGTAACTAAGGTGCTTGGTGTGCTAGACCTAGGACCTTAGAAAGAGTAGAGAGTGTTTTTGAAGGGATTATCTCAAGCTCAAATGGTTCTCAACTCATGAGAGGGGAGAGCTAGAGAGAGAGGAAGAGGAGGAGAGAGAATGGAAATGAACAAGTGAGAAGAATAATGCAACCCTTCTCACAAATATGTGATTTATGAAAATAGATAATTAGCTAAGATAATTGTCATGGTTAATCAAAAAATGACCATTATCATTTCACATTAAATGCTTTTGCAAGGATCAAAGAGCATCTTTCATATGGAATGATGATGGTCAACTTGTCAACCTAGGTTAACAAGTCAAGTATAGTCAAATGGTCAACAACCCTAACCATGCACAATTATAATTAACTAATATTAATAAATCATAATTCACGCATAAACATTAGGGTTAAGAAAATGACAATGGTCATCAACCCTAATGAAAGTCCTCTGCCTCTGTCTCAGTCAACTGTGCATACACACCCGTATCCGTGTTCCGAGGAACACGAATACAATGAGATAAAACCAATCCCAAATCATATACTAGGATCCGGCTTAAACCAAAGCCCGCTAGTATAAGCTGTCCGGACACCAAACGTGCACAAGTGCGCGGATGTGAACGAACCCTGTCGCAAAACCATGGGACCTCTACTCATTTTGCCTAAAGGCGAATGACCCTCTGTGTGGGACTCTAAAGACTCGACACTACGCTGGCAGTGGGTTTAACCACAGACCGCAAGCGGCACTAGCTGTACGTAACGGTCCCCAGGTAGATGCCGATAAGAAGACTGACGAGGTAAACCCATCTGAACTCCTACTGAGCCTGTATGTGACAGTCTCCGTACAGTCCGGTCTGTTCGTCTAAGAACATCGCATGGCGGGCCTAGGGGGGCGGTAAACGTCAGTCCCCTACTAGCGGTACAAGTCGTGCCGGAGTGTAGCCCAGAACACCTGAGATAACACTGGAAACCAACCAGTCTATCTCGCTTGCCCTGGCCAGGGACTTTGTGTAATGGCTCTCCTAGACACAGCGCGATATCAACCCCCAATACCGGGAGAGACGAATACTGTCTAACCGTCACTGCCTCCAAGTGCTTCGGGACTGCACCCAAAAACTACCTGTTTGCACGACTCCTTTGAGCCGTGGTAGGGTAGTAATCAAAATACAGTGGGAACACACTCGAGGCGAAGTGACAGTGTCAAGTCAACGGACTAAGCTGTACTCATGTCACCTGGGAACTGATAACTGACGATAGGTATAATACCAACCAACAGTTCCCGACGAGTCCTGTCCAGTGTACTCGTAACCTAACGAGCACCCGCATACTATCTCAAGTACGACGTACTGACGGCTGTGGGACAGACCGTCTCCCAAGCTGGGATAAGAAGCGCATACGCTAGTCTACTCCGGAGTATCGATGCCCTGTCTCGATAGTCCTGCGACTAGGGACCTGCATAAGGATGTGCTTGTAGATTACCCAGCCCCCACAAGTGCGACTGCCATCACAACGCTGGTTATCAAGAAAAGATCCTAAGGGCTACACTAATGTGTAAAGGCGATATGCTAAAAGAAACACATGCACACATTAAAGCAGAAACAAACCAAGTAGCATACCACCATTTTGAGCAAGAATGTCAATATAAGGTGAATATCCCAAGCTTCCATCAAGTAATATACAATCTAGTATGATACAATAATGGCCTCTAGGGCATATACACTAACAATCTCCCACTTGCACTAAGGCCATGTACTGGCGTATCGAAGACCTATCATCTCGATCAGCCGCTCGAACTGAGTCTGGGGTAAGGCCTTGGTGAATGGATTAGCAGTGTTATCTTCCATAGCAACTCTCCGAACCTCGATCTCCTGGCGACCCACGATCTCCCTGATCAGGTGATACCGCCTTAAGATGTGCCTGGACTTCTGATGGGACCTGGGTTCCTTCGCTAAAGCTATAGCCCCGTTGTTGTCGCAATACAGAGGTACTGGATCAACAATGGACGGAACCATCTGAAGTTCTGTTAGGAACTTCCTTATCCAGACGGCTTCTTTTGCGGCATCTGCAGCAGCGATATATTCCGCTTCCATCGTCGAGTCAGCAACGGTTTCCTATTTGGAACTCTTCCAACACACCGCCCCTCCATAGATGGTAAAGACATAACCCGACATAGACTTGGAATCATCCTTGTCACTCTGGAAGCTGGAGTCAGCAAAGGCCTCGATCTGGAGGTCTTTTCCGCCATACACCAAGAACATCTCCTTAGTCCTTCTCAGGTACTTGAGAATGTTCTTTACCGCTTTTCAGTGTTTCTCCCCAGGGTTTGACTGATACCGGCTTACCACACTCAGTGCATAAGCTACATCTGGTCTGGTACACAACATCACATACATTATAGAGCCTACCGTAGAAGCGTAGGGTATAATAGACATGCGATCCCTTTCCAAATCAGTCTTGGGAGACATCTCTTTGGAGAGGGTGATCCCGTGACAAGCCGGTAGATTACCGCGCTTGGAATCTTCCATACTGAATCTTTTCAGTATGGTGTCAATGTACCTGGACTGTGAGAGTCCTAATATCCTCTTGGATCTGTCACGTAGATCCGGATCCCCAGAATGTATGAGGCTTCACCCAGGTCTTTCATGGAGAACCTGTGTGACAAGAACCCTTTGACAGATTGTAGCATAGGAATATCATTTCCTATCAAGAGAATGTCATCCATGTATAAAACGAGGAATACTACAGTTCTCGCTACAAATCTACTATAGATGCATGGTTCATCTGGATTTTTGATAAAGCCAAATTCTTTGACCGTCTCATCAAAACAGATGTTCCAACTCGGCGATGCCTGCTTTAGTCCATAGATGGACTTAAGCAACTTGCACACCTTTCCGCTGCTCCCACTCTGAATGAAACCCTCTGGCTGGTCCATATAGACATACTCCTCTAAATTTCCATTTAGAAAAGCAGTCTTTACGTCCATCTGCCAGATCTCATAATCGTGGAAGGCAGCAATGGCAAGAAGGATCCGAATGGATTTCAGCATAGCCACTGGAGAAAAGGTTTTGTCATAGTCCAAGCCAGGTCTTTGACGGAAACCCTTTGCAACAAGTCTAGCCTTATAGGTCTCAACCTGTCCATCTACACCAATCTTCCTTTTGAAGATCCACTTGCATCCTACGGGTTTTACCCCATCTGGAGCAATGTCCAACGTCTATACTTTGTTGGTGTACACGGACTCCATTTCGGTCCGCATTGCATCCGGCCATTTTACCGAGTCAATGCTCTGAATGGCCTGCTGGAAGCTAGGAGGCTCATCACTATCAATGATGCAATCCTCTCTATCCCCGTCTATGAGAAAACCGTAGTATCTCTCGGGCAGATGAGACTGCCTATTACTTCTGCGGAGCGGCGTAGGAATGTCCTGATCTTTCGAACCCTCTGGTTCTACTAAGCTTTCAGTAATAGCTCGTGGTTCTGGAATTTCTTCCAGTTTTATTGCGCTCCCACTTATCTGTTTTTCCAAAAACTGAGTTTCCAAGAAGTAGGCATGACGAGAAACAAAAACCTTTTGTTCCTCTTCGCAATAGAAGAAATATCCCTTGGAGTTCTTTGGATATCCTACAAACTTGCACTGTACTGAGCGTGCCTCGAGCTTGTCCGCATGCTGCTTTTTGACAAAAGCTGGACATCCCCATGTCTTAATGTGATTAAGATAGGGTCTTTTCCCACACCACATCTGATATGGTGTAGTAGGCACAGTCTTAGTCAGAACTCGGTTCAAAAGGTATGCAGCTGATTCTAGTGCATATCCCCAGAAAGATCGCGGTAACTCAGCGTTACTCATCATGGACCTTACCATATCCAATAGGGTCCGGTTTCGTCTCTCCGATACAACATTATGTTGCGGAGTGTGTGGGGGAGTAAGATGAGAGAGAATTCCATTCTCTTTTAAGTAATCCAGGAACTCGGCACTCAAGTATTCACCACCTCGATCTGATCTCAGTGTCTTGATACTTTTGCCTGTTTATTTTTCTACTTCATTCTTATATACCTGGAATTTTCCAAAGGCTTCGGATTTATGTTTCATTAAGAAGACATAACCGTACCTTGAAAATTCATTCGTAAAAGTAATGAAGTAAGAATAACCGCTTCGTGCATGCGTAAACATTGGACCGCACACGTCGCTGTGTACGAGTCCCAAGAGCTCGCTCGCTCTTACTCCGTGTCCAGTGAACAGAGTCTTTGTCATCTTTCCTTTGAGACAGGATTGACAAGTTGCATATGATTGATATTCGAACGGATCCAAATATCCTTCTGTATGTAACTTCGTTAACCTTCTCTCATTGATGTGACCCAGTCTACAATGCCATAAGAAAGTCTGATTTTTTTTCCGGAGACATTCTTTTGTGTGTATTATGGACATTGAAAATCTGTGGTTGGTTTAATACGTATATACCATTGCTTAATGTACCTGACCCAATCAGAACTTGATTAAGGTGAATGTTTACAACATTACGTACAAACGCAAATTCATAACCTTCTTTTGAAATCAAAGATACAGAAATGATATTACAAGTTGCATTGGGTACAAAAAAGCAATTATGTAAAACCAAAACATGTCCATCTGACATTCCAGGTGATAGTCCCCCACGGCCTCAGCATCCATGCTAGCTCCGTTTGCAACTTTGAGGGTCATGTCACCTGCCTTCAAAAACCTACGCTTTCTCAACGCCTGCAAAGAATTACAGATATGAGATCCTGATCCAGTATCCAATACCCAGGACGTACAGTTTATTGATAGACAGTTTTCAATAACATACACACCTGAAGCTGAAGCCTCAACCTGCTTCAGATCCTGTATTCTGGCCTTCCAAGCCCTGCAATCTTTTTTCCAGTGTCCACTCCTGTGACAGTAAAAGCATTCTTCCTTATCCACAAGCTTCCCCGCTACCTTTGTTGCTTTTGCCTTTCCCTTCGTATCCACTTTACTAACATCGCCCCTTGGTTTGGCGGGGGTTTTCTTCTTCTTTCCCTTGGCTTTCGCCCTGGACCTAGAAGAGGAAGATCCTCCTAAAAACAAAGTGGATGTTTCCCTACCTTTCTGTAGGGTGCCCTCTGCACTCCTCAGCATGTTGAGGAGTTCTGAAAGTTCAACTTCCTTTTCCTGTAAGTTGAAGTTCAGGATGAACTGGGCATAAATGGAAGGAAGGGACTGATGAATCAAGTCCGTATAGAGCTCATTCTCCAACGTGGTCCTAAGGTCCGTGAGCTCCTCTATGTAGCCAATCATCTTAAGCACGTGTTCCGCTACCGATGATCCGACGGCCAATCTCGCCGAAAACAACTTCTTCGACACTTCGTATCTGGCAAGACGGGATTGCTCTCCATACAGTTATTTTGTATGGAGAAATATGGATTCGAGGTCCATATTCTCGTGCCTCCTCTGATGTTCATTGTCCATAGAGGCAAGCACGAGGCACTTGGCCTTCGCGCAATCGATCTCCCAAGGCTTACGGATTTCCTTATCCGCGACGCTAGAGGTGGGACCTGGGACAGGGGGAGCCTTAGTGGTAAGAAGATACCCCAACTTGTTATAAGTGTTCGCCATTTTGACATTCCTGAGCCAATCTTTGTAGTTTGGCCCTATCAGTATGTTTTTATCTAGAAGTAACTTAAGTCCAGTCATGATAAATGGTCGCTGCAATTAGGAGAGAGAGAAGAAACACTTTAGCATGATGCTCTTGCAAGTTTAGAGTGGTTTTTAATTTGTCTAAACAGGATGGCTCCCACTGTCTCTCGAATCCCGCCTCAAACCATAAAGGAAGAACTAGTCGGGATCAATCTCACCGTACAATACTTGCTTAACCGTTCAGCCAGGCCAGTATCGGTACTTCGAGGGAGGTTTTCCAACGCTTTTGCGAAGTTCCTTAATTAAGTAACCTCTTTTCCCTATGGGCGTAGCCCCGCTAACACCTTTCTAGACACCTACTTGGTTTATAGCATTAATCGTTAAGTGAGAAAGTTCCGGAGGAGTAGCATATACTCACAGTAGGATCGGGATCCAAATATCATCGCGTGACAAAACTGAAGGAATCCTACCAGAATCATCACACTCTAAATGGTATGCAACGCTAGCAAGTTTCAGTTCTTTTGAAACTCCCGATGTGGATTTTTGCCCCATGCTCTTATGACCTTGACTTTGGCCAAAATATCATAAGTCACATGTCAAGTTCTACTCGTCATTCTCCAGGTTAATTTGAGCCCACCCGCACATACCCTTGACTTTGGCCAAAATGGTAGAACGACTGCCCCAAACCAACACATCTATCTATGCTGCACATGAATACCCAATAGCTACCAATCACTATGCCTTGACTTTGGCCAACATACATAGCTTGAATACTTATTGACCATTCAAGTGAAACGACGGAGGGCTACGAATGGTTTTGGCGAAACCGTGAACGTAGTGAACTTGATATAATCGAAGGAACAAGACAGCTTTCAAAAGGAGTGGTTCAAGCTCCGCATTTAAAAGTTTGTTTTTGAAAAGAACCGAGTGGTTTTCAAAGTGTTCCAATGACTTTTACTTGGTTTATTTTATTTCTTGCATTAATTCCAATGCGTCCCATCATTTAATCCTACCATTGCAGAAAACAATGAAAATATGACGTACGCTTATGCCATCAGCATTCGCCACGGGGTCCCATCATCACCCGTTAGGTTACTTAACTAACGACAGAGCGGGGGCTGGACTAGGGTGGATGCAAAACATAAGCAACGCCTAAATAGATATCATATAGATATATATAAACATTCGTCACATGCAATGATAGCCATTCCAGATCACAGATGAATACATTGGATATACTAGGAATCCGCAATTCGTACGAGCCTGTAACGAAGAACGGATTACACGGTCGTGATGAATAGCCAAACCCCACCCTAGACCCCTACGGGTGCGGCAAACTACCCGCCAAGTACCCGAAGCGAAGCAACCTCCCTCAACATCGTGAGTAGGCCACTCGGCACTTCGAGATACCCGGTAGCTTGTGCACCCCACCTTGGGTCTATCCTAGGAGCAAAAACAGTAAAAAGAAATTATACAATGACGGCTACAACCCCGACCCGGTTGCGCGACCATACAAATAATATTACATCAATTTACATATTACAAGAATTGAAAGAATAAGAAAACTCTCATCTCACAACCCCCCGGCTATTCATCCGCGATAATTCAACGAATTCATATACACAAACCATCAACATTACAGATCACAGATATGTATAACCCCCACTAATCGACGTATAGCGATTAGCGGACGTTCAATACATATATCACATCACAGATATAACCCATTAGCCAAAGTGTAAAGAAGTTCGATCAAAAATACGGATTTGTGACCACCCCCAAAACCAACTTGTTCTCTGGAAAATCTGGGTGGAAACAAGCTACATCAAAAATCACAAAACAGTAGCAGAAGAACACTGCAGGAAAAACGACCCACGGCCGAGTCAACTCGGCCGCGGATCCGCGGCAAGAGCATGCTCTTTCCGCGGTTCCGCGGTGAGTTGGTCGACTCGCTGGCTCATTTTTCTTTTGTGTTCTGTAAAAACCCTGAGCCAATTTTTAAAGTATGATTTATAATTTTTAGAGCAGGTTTAAAAATCGGCAGAAACTTAGGGTTTTGAAAAAATGTTTTGCGATTTTTCCCCATCGAAGTTCTAGATACTTTGCTAACTAGTTAGTTTGTGTTTAGCTAGGCACAGATACCACTGTAAGTCCACGTTGCCTACCCCGGTGCTTGCGGGGAGGCTGAAACGTTATGAAAAAACCGATTTTTACAACACTAGGAAACATGGACTATGGAAAGGAGGGATCTTTGCTAAACAAAACTAACTACCAAAGCTAAAAGAGTTTAGCTACTCGGAAAGGGGGTTATACCTAGGTCTTCAAGTCCTTCTCTTCTTGTCCTTGGAGTGAAAGAATGGGTTCTCCTTGTCGCCTTCTTTTGCCGAAGAAAGATCCACCCGAGGGCTTCAACCTTTGGCTCCAACCTCAAACTAGAAGTAACTAAGGTACTTGGTGTGCTAGAACTAGGACCTTAGAAAGAGTAGAGAGAGTTTTTGAAGGGATTGTCTCAAGCTCAAATGGTTCTCAACTCATGAGAGGGGAGAGCTAGAGATAGAAGAAGAGGAGGAGAGAGAATGGAAATGAACAAGTGAGAAGAATAATGCAACCCTTCTCACAAATATGTGATTTATGAAAATAGATAATTAGCTAAGATAATTGTCATGGTTAATCAAGAAATGACCATTATCATTTCACATTAAATGCTTTTGCAAGGATCAAAAAGCATCTTTCATATGGAATGATGATGGTCAACTTGTCAACCTAGATCAACAAGTCAAGTATAGTCAAATGGTCAACAACCCTAACCATGCACAATTATAATTAACTAATATTAATAAATCATAATTCACACATAAACATTAGGGTTAAGAAAATGACAACGGTCATCAACCCTAATGAAAGTCCTCTACCTCTGTCTCAGTCAACTGTGCATACACACCCGTATCCGTGTTCCGAGGAACACGAATACAATGAGATAAAACCAATCTCAAATCATATACTAGGATCCGGCTTAAACCAAAGCCCGCTAGTATAAGCTGTCCGGACACCAAACGTGCACAAGTGCGTGGATGTGAACGAACCCTGTCGCAAAACCGTGCGACCTCTACTCATTTTGCCTAAAGGCGAATGACCCTCTGTGTGGGACTCTAAAGACTCGACACTACGCTGGCAGTGGGTTTAACCATAGACCGCAAGCGGCACTAGCTGTACGTAACGGTCCCCAGGTAGATGCCGATAAGAAGACTGACGAGGTAAACCCATCTGAACTCCTACTGAGCCTGTATGTGACAGTCTCCGTACAGTCCGGTCTGTTCGTCTAAGAACATCGCATGGCTTGCCTAGGGGGCGGTAAACGTCAGTCCCCTATTAGCGGTACAAGTCGTGCCGTAGTGTAGCCCAGAACACCTGAGATAACACTGGAAACCTACCAGTCTATCTCGCTTGCCCTGGCCAGGGACTTTGTGTAATGGCTCTCCTAGACACAGCGCGATATCAACCCCCAATACCGGGAGAGACGAATCCTGTCTAACTGTCACTGCCTCCAAGTGCTTCGGGACTGCACCCAAAAACTACCTGTTTGCATGACTCCTTTGAGCCGTGGTAGGGTAGTAATTAAAGTACAGTGGGAACACACTCGAGGCGAAGTGACAGTGTCAAGTCAACGGACTAAGCTGTACTCATGTCACATGGGAACTGATAACTGACGATAGGTATAATACCAACCAATAGTTCCCGACGAGTCCTGTCCAGTGTACTCGTAACCTAACGGGCATCCGCATACTATCTCAAGTACGACGTACTGACGGCTGTGGGACAGACCGTCTTCCAAGCTGGGATAAGAAGCGCATACGCTAGTCTACTCCGGAGTATCGATGCCCTGTCTCGATAGTCCTGCGACTAGGAACCTGCATAAGGATGTGCTTGTAGATTACCCAGCCCCCACAAGTGCGACTGCCATCACAACGCTGGTTATCAAGCAAAGATCCTAAGGGCTACACTAATGTGTAAGGGCGATATGCTAAAAGAAACACATGCACACATTAAAGCAGAAACAAACCAAGTAGCATACTACCATTTTGAGCAAGAATGTCAATACAAGGTGAATATCCCAAGCTTCCATCAAGTAATATACAATCTAGTATGATACAATAATGGCCTCTAGGGCATATACACTAACATCTCCGTGTCCTGTAAATGGAGTTTTGGTCATCTTGCCTTTGAGACATGACTGGCAAGTGTCATAAGATGAAAATTCGAACGGATTCAAATATCCAGCTTTATGTAACTTAGCTAGTCATGTCGCATTGATATGACCTAGTCTACAATGCCACTTGAGGGATTCGTTCATTTCTGAACTCTTCCTCTTATGTGTGTTTTGTACGTTGAGAACTGTGGTTTGATCTAGAACGTATATTGTTAGTGTATATGCCCTAGAGGCCATTACTGTATCATACTAGCTTGTATATTACTTGATGGAAGCTTGGGATATTCACAGTTGTATATACAATCTTGCTCGAAATGGTAGTATGCTACTTGGTTTGTCTCTGCTTTAATATGTGCATGTGTTTCTTTTAGCATATCGCTGATATACATATTAGTAGAGCCCTTAGGATCTTTGCTTGATTACCAGCGTTGTGATGGCGCTCACACTCGTGGGAGCTGGGTGATCTATAAGCACATCCTTATACAGGTCCCTAGTCGTTGGACTATCGAGACAGGGCATCAATACTCCGGAGTAGACTAGCGTATGCGCTTCTCATCCCAGCGTGGGAGACGGTCTGTCCCACAGCCGTCAGTACGTCGTACTTGAGATAGTATGCGGGTGCTCGTTAGGTTACGAGTACACTGGACAGGACTCGTCGGGAACTGTTGGTTGGTATTATACCTATCGTCAGTTATCAGTTCCCAGGTGACATGAGTACAGCTTTGTCCGCTGACTTGATACTGTCACTTCGCCTCGAGTGTGTTCCCACTGCACTTTGATTGCTACCCTACCACGGCTCAAAGGAGTCGTGCAAACAGGTAGTTTTTGGGTGCAGTCCTGAAGCACTTGGAGGCAGTCATGGTTAGACAGGATTCGTCTCTCCCGGTATTGGGGGTTGACATCGCGCTGTGTCCAGGAGAGCCATTACACGAGTAGTCCCTGGCCAGGGCAAGCGAGATATACTGGTAGGTTTCCAGTGTTATCTCAGGGTGTTCTGGTCTACACTCCGACACGACTTGTACCGCTATTAGGGGACTGACGTTCACCGCCCCCTAGTCCCGCCATGCGATGTATCAGACGAACAGACCGGACTGTACGGAGACTGTCACATACAGGCTCAGTAGGAGTTCAGATGGGGTTCACCTCGTCAGTCTTCTTATCGACATCTACCTGGGGACCGTTACGTACAGCTAGTGCCGCTTGCGGTCTGTGGTTAAACCCACTGCCAGCGTAGTATCGAGTCTTTAGAGTCCCACACAGAGAGCTATTCGCCTTTAGGCAAAATGAGTAGAGGTCGCATGGTTTTGCGACAGGGTTCGTTCACATCCGCGCACTTGTGCACGTTTGCTGTCCGGACAGCTTATACTAGCGGGCTTTGGTTTAAGCCAGATCCTTGTATAGATTTGGGATTGGTTTTTTCTCATTGTATTCGTGTTCCTCGGATCACGAATACGGGTGCGTATGCACAGTTACTTGAGACAGAGGGAGAGGACTTTGATTAGGATTAATGACTATTGTCATTTTATTAACCCTAATGCTTATGTGTGTATTATGGTTAATTGATATTAGTTTAATATAATTGTGCATGGTTATGGTTTTTGACCATTTGACCTCCTTAACTTGTTGACCTAGGTTGACACTTTGACCATCATCATTTCATTTGGAAGATACTCTTTGATCCTTGCAAATTGCATTAAAAATGAAATGATAATGGTCATGTCTTGATTAACCATGACAATTATCTAGCTAATTATCTAATTACAATAATTCACACATATATGAGAGAATGCTTCATATTTTCTCTCATTCTATAATTGACTTTCTCTCTCTTGTTCTTCCTCTCCCTCAAGCTCTCCCCTCTCATGAGTTGAGAAACACTTGAGCTTGAGAAAAACCTCTTCTTGATAATCTCTACTCTCATCTAGGGTTCTAGAATTAGCACTTCTTGCACCCTAGTTACTTCTAGCTTGGAGTTGAAGCCAAAGGTTGAGGCTATCGGATGGATCTTTCTTCGACGTGAGAAGACGACAAAGGTGAACTCTTTCCACTACTCCAAGGAGCAAGGAGAGAAGGACATAAAGCCCTAGGTATAACCTTTCTAACACTTAGCTAGTTTCTAGTTAGCTTTAACTTGTTTTTGTTTAGCAAAGATCCTTCTTTGTCTAGTCCATGTTGCCTAAGTTGATAAAAATTTGATTTTTATTCCGTTTTCCGCTTCCCCGTAAGTACCGGGGTGGGCAACGTGGACTTACATATATGCCATTATTTAACGAGACTGATCCAATCAACTTTTAATTCAGGAAGATATTCATAACATTATCCTGTACTACAAAATTATATCCTTCTTTACTTAATAAAGAAATTGATATAAGATTGCATATCAGGGCCGGAATGTAATAGCATTCATTCAGAATCAATGTATTACCATTTGGTAATACAAGGTGATATTCGCCAACTGCTTTGGCTGCAACATTTGCCCCATTCCCGACTCTTACGGAATGATCACCCATTCCCAGTTCTCTATCTTTCCTTAGCCCATGTAACATATTACATATATGGGATCCTGATCCGGAATCTAATACCCAGGACGTAGAGTGAACTAAGAAACAATTCTCAATAACTAAAACACCCGAAGAAGATGCATCAACATGCTTATTCTTTGTTTGGGCGGCGTGGGAATCCGGATATTTCCCTATTTCCTGTTCAATCTTATAACAATTATAAGAAAGAACGTAACCAACGTTCCAAAGCTCAGTATAACAACCGGGTTCAGTCAATACATCCATATTATTATCTTGATTAAGGCCTGACATGGTCGCTACGTGGAGAGAGAGAGAAGAAAACACTTTAGCGTATGCTCTTGCAAGATCAGATTGGTTATTATTTTATCTAATCTGGATGGCTTCCACTGTTTTTATCAAATCTTCCTTCAAACCCTAAAAGGAAAGACTAGCCGGGATTAATTACACCCTACAATTTCGCCAATCTTTCATCCAGGCCAGTGTCGGTATCTTGAGGGAGGTTCCCCGTGCTTTCGCACGGACCTAATTAATATAAACCTCGTTTTCCCAGAGGCATAACCCCGTTGACACTTTTCTAGACACCTACTTGATCGGCTAATTGTCCTGTGTAAAACCCTCCCAGGAGTAACACTTACTCACAGTAGGTATCGGGATCCAACTATCTCATAAATGGTATGCAATCTCATTGCAAATTTCAACACTTGAAATTCTCGATAATATTTTGCACCAAACGTGTTATGACCTTGATGAAAGCCAACAAACCATAGTACGCTAGTCAAGTTCAACCCATACATTTATTGATTGAATTACACCCACCCACACGACCCTTGACCAAAGCCAACAAAGTCGTACGACTACCCTAATCCAATCGCATCATATGCAGCAGATAAGAAGTAAGTAGCTACCGCACACTACGCCTTGACGAAAACCAACAAACGTAGCACAAATACTAAATATTACTTATCTGAAATGTCGGAGGGCTACGCAGGTTTTTCAGAAAACCATGAGCGTAATAAACTTGATATCTTTGTAGAATCGTGTGATTTTTAAAATGAGTGCTTTTGAGGCTTTCACTGGTTATGCTAAAGAGGTCACTCCCGGTGAAGGGGTCTCAGCCTTTTCCTTATCGAATAAGGTGCAGGATATTTCATAAATATAACTATGCAAAGCAGAAACTATAAAAGCAATCAAAGGACAAACCGAGTGTTGTAGCATCTATTGGAGAAAGTTCCTTCGGAGTCAATTATTGGATCACAGGCACGTGATTGCAATGATTGAGGGAGGACCTATACCGGTAGGACAATCTTACTCAAGATGATAGTATGCTATCTGGTTTATCTTTATCATCGTTTACTGCTTCAGGTGACCTTACAGGTCACTATTGCGCGTTGATAGAGCCCATAGGATTCTTGCTTGACTGCCAGCAGTATGAGGGCGATCATATACGTGGGAGCTGGAGTCTATAAGAAAATCCTTAAAAGGTCCCTAGTCATGGGAGTTTCGAGACAGGGCATCGATACTCCAGAGTAGACTAATGTATACAGTTGAGACCCCGACGAGGGGCGGTGGCCGGTCTCACAAGCCACCGGTGTCAGTTGGTTCACCTAAGATGTATACAGGTGCTCATTGGGTTATGAGTACACCGGACAGGACTCGCTGGGAACATGCTAGTTGGTCTTATTCCTGACAGTTCCTTGGTGACATGTGTACAGGTTAGTTCATCGACCTGAGATCGTCATTTGTTTCGTGTGAGTTCCCACTGTACTTTGATTACTACCCTACCACGCTCAAAGGAGTTGTGCAAACAGGTTTTAGTTGGGTACAGTCCCGGGCCACATGGAGGCAGTGAGCGGATCTGCAGGGGTTCGTGTCTCCCGGTATTGGGGGTGAGGTCACGCTGTGTTTAGGAGAGCCATTACACGAAGTCCTTGGCCAAGGCAGGAGATTTACTGGTAGGTATTCCAGTAATATCTCAGGGTGTTATGGGTTACACTCCGACACGACTTGTACCGCTTTTGGGGGTCTGACTTTTACCAACCCCCTAGGCCCGCTATGCGATGCTCATAGACGAACGGACCGGACTGTACGGATATTGTCACTGACAAGCTCAGTAGGGTGTCAGGATGAGTTCGCTCATCGACGTCCCTTTTGGTCAATACCTGGTAGCCCGTCATGTATGGCTAATACCTCTGACGTGTTAGCGGTTAAATCCACAGCCAAAGTATTGACGAGTCTTTAGAGTCCCCCACAGACCGTTTCTCAAGTTTCGGACGAAACGCTGTAGAGGCCGTATGGAGATATGGCAGGGTTCGATCTTATACGTGCGGTATTGCACGGATCATGATCGGACGGATAATACTAGCGGGCTTTGGTTTAAGCCGGATCCTAGTATTGTACAGTGTAGATTTTGTCTCATTGCATTTGTATTCGGTCGGAATACAAATGTGGGTTTGTATATACAGTCGCGGGGTTTTCCTGTAATTTATTACGGAATCAGTTTTCTGAAGTTGCCAGTTTGCATTCCGTTCCGGCTAGTTTTCCTTTGTTCCTTCACGGCCGGACTTTTGTGATGGGAGGGGCTAATTTGCATATTTGCAAATTAGCATTGTGGAGGGGGTTATTTGTAAGTGGGGCTTCATAATGGTTCTTGATGAGATTGATTTAGTTTTGTGCATCATTACTTGCATTTATTGGATAGGATATTGTGTTGATGGTGGTGTGACATATTTTCCCTTATGCTCACCGTTTTTCTCCTCTTATGCTCACCCCCCTTGATACATATTTTCCTCCTCATTCTTGAGATGGGCCGGCCACTACTAGAGAGGGAGAAGAGAGAGGATTCCTTTTCTTTTGTTGGGAAATTTTTATTCATCACACATTTTGGCTTGCAACAAAAGACACCATCATTCTCCAAAGTTCATTCTCTCCTCTACTACATCAAAAGGCAACTTCATAACCCGAAGAGACAAAGCTTTATACACTTCATCTACAGCAATTCTTGGGCACGTCGGCTCGCCATCTTCATGCCCGAGTTGCCTCGGTTCAGAGGTGGGAGCCCGTAAAAGAACCCGGCGATGTGGTGCCTGTTCCGACGAGGAGCTGAAGACCAGAGATTCCGCGAGGAGATCAGAGTGGAGGCCGAAGACCGAAAGACACGGATCGCTCGGTATAGCTTCCTACCCATTCTCTAGTTTGCGAGCATTAGGTTAATGGCCCGATCCGGGTTTAAAGTGCGCGGTGGTGCCAGTTTACAAGTTTCGTAAAAGTTTCGTTTCCGCATTCCGGCGTCGGATTGACGGCCGGGGCGCTGCCGTGCACTTACATTGGTATCTGAGCCATGCCATTAACCTAGTCTAGCTTGCTCTAACGTGTTTACAAGTTCGATCGAACGGATTTTCCAAAAACCGCGTTTCTTGTCACAGTTTCTGTCGAAATTTTTTAGTTGTCAAAAAAATATTTGGTATGTTGCAGAAATGTGTGCAGGGTTTTCCGAGAACACTGAAGAAAATTGGTACCATGATGTTACTGTAGCGCCGCATAACCACGGCAAAAACCCCATTTTGGCCGCGGTTCCGCCGCCGAATAGTGGCTTCACTGCACCAAATTTCTTCAGTGGGTCTCTGTCTTGAAAATGGGTTTTTTTCTTTGAGTGCTACAGTTGTGCTTGGGGCCCACTTCGGTAAATTTAGTCGATCGAATATTTTAAACATGTTATTTCACAGTATTTACATTATATCTGCGACCGTGAATGTTATTTCATCGGTAAATCCTGTCAACTGCTATAGCCATTTTAGACGGATTTGCGAACGTGACATTCATGTTGATGTTCTGTTTTGCGCTGTGATGTTGTGGATTTGTCGTGGTGGATAGCCTGGATGCAATGGTAGTACAGTTTGGTTGTATATGTACATTTGATATTGCGGGGCGAGCGTCCGACATGTGGACTGCCATCACTGCCTGTTTGTATATTATTCTTTTGGGGCACGACCGGGATGAGGTTGATGTACCCGTTGTATGTATATTTTACTTTCTGTAATAGGATTACCCTGCGGTGGGGTGCACGGATAGCCGGGTTCTAGAGGGAAACGGGACCGCATCTCATGGCTTTGAGACGGAGGGGGCTTCACTATAGAATTGGCAGGCTATTCGCCTCACTCGTAGAGGGTACAGGTTGACCCAGGGAGGGGTGCTCAAGTTACCGGATTCCGTGAAGTGCTGGGTGGTCCATTCACGTTGCTGAAGGGGGATGCCTCGCTTCAGATTTTGGTGGGTAACTTGCCGCGCCCGTAGGGGTCTAGGTTTTCATTGCACAGGCTATCCACACGACCAGGGAAACGTCGGGTTTTAGTAGCGGCTCTATAAAACCCGGGGATCCCAGATATCTGTATTGTTCTGTGATGCTTATTATATTTCAGTGATATTGCATTTTATCACACCTTGAGCGAATATTATATATTGATATCTATACTAGTAGATATTATATATGTTTTGCACCCGCGCTAGTCCAGTCCCCGCCGTATCGTTAGTTAAGTAACCTAACGGGTGATGACGGGACCCAGTGGCGAATGCGGGTGGCATATACGTACATCATTATTTTCGTTCTTTATTGGTGTGATCAATTGATGGGACTGCGTTCATTCGGATCAATGCAAGCTAAACAAACCTATTATGATGTTGTTGGAACAATTTTTCAAAAATCTGTTATTGCAAGGGCGTTCTCTTTTGTTTTGCACAGTGGTATTCGGTTATGAATATCCAGCACCTCAGTCGACGAGGCAAGGGCCGAGATCCCTTCACCGGGAGTGACCCCTTGGACAGAAGTTTGCGTCAGGGCAATAACTTCATTATAGTCGATTACTTTTGCTATGATCGTGGTATTCAGTTGGAATATCCTGCACCTCATTCTACGGGGAAAGAGCCGAGATCCCTTCACCGGGAGTGACCTCTTTAGCAAAGGTTTTCGTCACTATATTTTTATAAAAGCTATCCGGTTCCTTCAACGATATCAAGTTCATTACGTTAAAGGTTTTTCGCCAGAAACCATTCGTAGCCCTTCGTCGTTTCAGACGGGTAGCACGTAGTATTCATGCTATGTTTGTTGACCTTAGTCAAGGCATAGTGTATGGTAGCTTCTTGTTACCTTTCTGCTGCATAGATAGACGCGTTGGTTTGGGACAGTCGTATAGCCTTGTTGACCTTCGTCAAGGGCTTGTACGGGCGGGTTCAAATTAATCTGGACAATGATGGGTAGAACTTGACATGTGACTTATGATTTGTTGACCTTCGTCAAGGTCATAAGAGCATGGGGCAAAAATCACATCGGGAGTTTCTAAAGAAACTGAAACTTGTCAGATATGCGCTTCCCTTCTGGAGTGTGATAACGTGAGCGGATTCCGTCACGTTATCATGCGATGATAGTTGGATCCCGATTCCCACTGATGAGTTGGTTTACTCCTCGGGTGATCCCGACTAATTCTTCTTTCAGGTTTGGGGAAGAATTTGACGTTACAGTGGGAGGTTTCCTGATTAGATAAAGTGATAACCATTCTGATCTAGGTTAGAGTGCATGTTGAGTGTTTCTTTTCTCTCTCTCTTTGGCAGCGACCATGACCCGACCCTTGACTATGACACAGTGACCAAGTTGACCGAACCTTCTTAAAACACTGGCTTTTGGATTGTCAGAGTTGCATACCTCATTGCCACTCCTACTTTTACCCTTTTCTCCAGGACACCCCGTATTACTACGAACGTCCACTTCCATTGGATAAAAACCATCGTATGGTTATATACGAACTCGAAGGAATTTATTCGAGGATGGTTTCCGGTTGTGGAGAAAATGAATAGGACTATTCGGTTGTCTTTTCCTTTTACCTTCTCTCAGATTGCGAGTGCTCCTTGGATTAGGACGGTACACCAATTACTCTAATTGGATAGACTTCTTCCAAACCATAGACTGGTGCCGAACGGTAGGGAATGAAGAAAACCATTTAGCCTAAACGGTGTGCAAAAGGTATTAAGTAAAGACAAATAAAGGGATTAGTAAGAGGGCAAAGTAAACTGCGACTCCTATTCACGACCAAAACCAAGTATTTCATCGCCACTCCTACATCACCTTTGTATTTCTCCAGAACACTCCGTATCACTACGAAGATCCACAGTTTATTGGATACTCTATCGTATGGTTATATACGAACTCGAAGGAACTTGTTCCAGTTCGGGGATGGATTCTGGTTCAGGAGAAATAGGAATAAGGTTTATTCGGTTGTCTTTTATCTTCACCTTCTCTCGCATTGCGAGTGCTCCTAGGATTAGGACAGTACACCCATTATGCTTATTGGATAGTCTTCTTCCAAATCATAGGCTGGTGCCGAACGGTAGGGAAGGAAGAAAACCATTTAGCCTAAAGGGGTGTACAGAAGGTAATGACTAAAGACATATAAAGGGATTTGGAAAGATGGCAAAGAAATATACGGTTACAGTTGTGAATCTGGATAATGGAAGAGGCATTACTAGGAATACCCGGATACCCCTACGAAACATTTACATGTTTCAGTTTCACTGTGTACAGTTAAAAGAAAACTGGTTTCCCAATCAGTCCTTGCTCCAGGGTATGTATTTACCAAGTTTGATTCTCACATCTGTATGGTTTTACATATGATGAGTGGGAGTAAGTTATTGGGAATTAGGTGATTGTCCTCATTATATCGGAATTCGTTGTAATTGGTGATATTTGAGGAAATCGCCTGGGCTGTTTGCCGGACGGCAAATATTTGGTTTTGAATATCCGTTGTTATGCACCAATTTCAAATTGATATATCTGTACGTCTATTTTTATAGAGTGAGATATACCTTTTTGAAATTATGTCTATGACGTTTACCTATATCAGTGGATGGTTAGGTAAGGAGCATTAAACAGCGGTGTAATTCTTCATAAATATAGTACAGTTTTCAACCTACGGCACACAGGGAATGAGAAATTGGACTCAGGGGACTTATACAGAGTATTGTATGTTTTCCAGTGTCCATTAGGACAGAGGGGTTGGTCCTCGTACTATATTCTGTTTACTTATGACTTCTCTAGCTCTTATACATGTGTTTCGTAGAAATGCAGGGTCTAAGTTTTGAGAAGTTATAGGTATAAGAGTAAAGTAGAGAACCGGATATTGCAAGTATCGGGATTCTTCAAGGTGATCGAAGATGTAGATACTTGTGAATGGTATTCAGTTGATAGTAATGATTAGGAGAACTTGCTTCTCTTTCAAGTTACTGATAATTGGAAGCATTCCAAAGTTGAGTAAAGCTGATCGGCCTCCTTCCATTTAGTTAACATGCACTGGAGACAGTTGCATGATTTGACTCTGGTTTAATTAAATTAGTGCCTCTGTTTCTGTATTGGATATAGAGCAGTTCATATCTTGGCGTTGTTAAGGTACGGGGAATTGTCCGGCTTATGCTTAAAACCAGACTCTGGATAACTCAAGGCACGTTTCCGTAATGGCTGTTTGTGGGTTGACCCAGGCTATGACGAGGGTTTATTTTCTACCATCTGGAAGATCAATAGTGATATTGTTGTTGACTCGCCACAGTTTTAATAAAAATGGATTTTTTCAGAAAACAGTAGTGGGAGTATGGTAGAACTGGAAGTGATTCCAGAACCGCAAACGATTACTGAAGATTTGATAAGAACCTAAAGATTCAATCTGGTTTGACATTCTATTAGCCACTCCGCAGATATGGTGAGTAACCTCAGGCGCTCGAGAGGTACTTCGGTATGCTCAAGGACGGTGACAGGGAGGTTCTTGTTTACCCAGACTTGCCATTGCTGTTGTTCCAGACTGTGAGACCCGGAAGGAGGATGAGTATAGCGTCGTTCTAAACTAGCTTTAGAAGTGCACGTGTATATGACTCTTCCAGAGGGTTGTCGTAGTCAGTGGGAGCAGCGGAAGCATAGTGGACAAGTAGCTTATGTCAATTTATGGACTAAAGCAGATATAGATGAGATAGATCATCTATTTCTGATGTGACAGTTATAGGTTTGACTTCATCAGAATAGGGGATGGATCTGTTAAGAAGGTAGTAGGGTGTGATGTCCTGGTATTTGGATGACATGCACAGAGTAGGAAGTGAAGTTCCTATACTACGATCGGTTATTCTTTGGTTATCACACAGTAGTTTCTCCATATGGGACTTGGATATAATATCAAGACATTCTGGTTACTAGATCTATAGATCTAGATTTGGGTGGTTTCCTAATCAGGGTACTTAGACAGCATTCTAAGAGTTTTTAGAATGGACGACTCCTGGCATGGTAGTATACCTGCAGGTGATGGAGTTACCCTCTCTAAAGGAGTCTTACAGACTAAAGGGGAGAGGGATGTGCATGATTGGCAGATCACTTGCTTTGGCAATTGAGTCAATCATGAGATGTCAAGTACCACACCAGATGTTGTTTTTGCACGAGATGCAGTAAGTTGATATTGATCCAATCCTAGAGAAACATTCCGAAGCAGTTTTAGAACATAAGTGGATGTTCTAGGGATATGATAACGACAGCCTCTTTTAGGAAACGGTTATCATTCCAGGCTTCCAAGGTGACCTGGATGACAGAGTGGCTGTCAGAGTTATAGTTTTCCCTCTGACGAGGGGCAGTATTTTGGATAGGTGGTCCAGGCAGATACTGAGGGAGGTATGGCGCAGGACACTGATTAAGTTCAGTCGACGATACAGTTTAAGAAGTTTGGATTTGGAGTTCACTTTTGAACTAGGTCCCATCAGACACCCAAACATATTCTAAGACAAGTATTGCTCATTTCGGGAGATGGATTTCTACGCGAACTTGAGATAAAGAGAGACATAGAAAGAAACATCAAGGCGGATCCACTCGCTGAGGCTATTCCTCGAACACATTAGTTTCGCAAACTGGTTTTGTGAGACTGATTAGTAGAGGAGTTGGGTGTTCGGTATCACACGGGCTGTGAGTATGCGACATCGCAATAATTACCCTTGAGTGCTAGTGGGAGATTGTTGGAGATAGTGCCCTCAGAGTCAATTATTGGATCACAGGCACGTGATTGCAATGATTACCTATACCGGTAGGACAGTCTTACTCAAGATGATAGTATGCTATCTGGTCTATCTTTATCATCGTGTACTGCTTCAGGTGACCTTACAGGTCACTATTGCGCGTTGATAGAGCCCTTAGGATTCTTGCTCGACTGCCAGCAGTATGAAGGCGATCATATACGGGAGAGCTGGGGTCTATAAGCAAATCCTTAAAAGGTCCCTAGTCGTGGGAGTTTCGAGATAGGGCATCGATACTCCAGAGTAGACTAGTGTATACAGTCAAGACCCCGACGAGGGGCGGTGGCCGGTCTCACAAGCCACCGGTGTCAGTTGGTTCACCTAAGATGTATACAGGTGCTCATTGGGTTATGAGTACGCCGGAAAGGACTCGCTGGGAACATGCTAGTTGGTCTTATACCTGACGTCAGATAGCAGTTCCCTGGTGACATGTGTACAGGTTAGTTCATCGAACCGAGATCGTCATTTGTCTCGTGTGAGTTCCTACTGTACTTTGATTACTACCCTACCAGGCTCAAAGGATTTGTGCAAACAGGTTTTAGTTGGGTACAGTCCCGAGCCACATGGAAGCAGTGAGCGGATCTGCAGGGGTTCGTCTCTCCCGGTATTGGGGGTGAGGTCGCGCTGTGTCTAGGAGAGCCTGTAGGGTTCCTAGGCACACTAATGAGGTCTCACATGGCATCAACCATGCCAATTTCAAATTTTACAAGTGCCGAGAAACCCTAATACGGATCGTTAACTAGAGTTTAGGCGAAACTTGAAGCTAGTTAACATCTTAACTAAAGGGTATACGGAAATACAACCTTTGTAGATCCGGTCCTCCTCCTCCATAGCTCCGTGACGGTGTACCCTCACTGCGATCATCGAATCCCGGACTCTAGCGTCGGCTTCATCGGAGAAATGGGCGGGCTAGGTCGTCGACTTCGATGCCGAAGATGATCTACGTCGAGGCAACACAAGATCAAGCTCCAACTTCACCAAGCCATGAAACTTGTGAAGAAAACACCCTATACTACTTGGCAAGTGGTAGAGGATGAAGAAATAGGAAGTGGGTTCACTTTAGAATTGGATTTCTCACTCTTTTCATGAAATCACCATTGAAGGTTGCAAGCTCTCTTCTTCTTGAAGAAGAAGAAGAAGATGATAATATGATGTGAATTATTGGAAAATAGAAAATAAGTCATTCTTATCATATTAGCAACCATGGTTATGTGTAGAGAGTAAACTAAGGTTAGGTGAATGGTTAGGTTAGGCATGAAACAAAAATGGTAGACTTTTTCAAAGCTTCATGAAGCTTCAATGTAAAACAAAGAAAGCCACCATTTCTTTTCTTTTGCCAAAAAGAAATAAAGAAATAAATGAATAAGTAAATGAAGCAAATGAAACCCTAACCATTGACCAACCATGGTTTAAACCAAACACACAAACTATCATGCATCATCAAACATGATACAATCAAATGCACAAAAGTATATCACATATACAATGTGCACATCAAGTGAGAAAATCCTTTTTAAGTGAACAAATACTAGTTAATGTAAAGTAATATATCAAATATATAATTATACATTAAATCATTAAATCAACACTTGATTTAACGATCCGGTCATATCGCATGTGACCGACTAATATCCAATGTATCGGCTTATCGAATCAATCCTCGATTCGATAACTAGGTTATATCGCATACAACCAATCGATACATTCATCGCGAGAATAGAATACGGTATCACATACACGCATTATTCTCGGTCCCGCACATATCTCATATGTGCTCCTATTTCGTTTCGCTTGAGCCAGGAAACCTCTGTGTAGGACTCTAAAGACTCGTCAATACGCCGGCAGCAGGTGATGATCATATCAAACACCCACAAGCCGCAAGCGGTCTGCTAAACGTAACGGCCACCCGGGTATTGAGCGATCAGAAGATCGACGAGCAAGCCTGCTCATACTCCTGCGAATCCAACCGGTAACACTTACTGTACAGTCTGGTCTCGTCGTCTGATATGTCGCATATCTCGCCTAGGATGGTGAACGTCAGACCCCAATAGCTCGATAAATCGTGTCGATGTGAGGTCTATAACAGTTCGAGAAACTACAAGTAACACTTACCAGTAAATCTCAGCAACCCTGGCCAGGGATTTCCGGTTATAGCCAATCGAACACAGTGCAACATCAACTCCCCATACCGGGAGAGACGAATCCCCTCCTATCGCTCATTGCCTCCATGTGATTCGGGACTGTACCCAAAAAACCACTGTTTTGCACGCCCTCTTGGACGTGGTAAGGTGGAAATCAAAGCACAGTGGGAATCACACAAGACTCTATCACGATCTCGGGTCTACAGACTAACCTGTACCAGTGTCACCAGAGAACTGCCATCTGACGTAAGGTATAATACCATCTAGGAGTTCTCGGTGAGTCCGTCCAGTGTACCCAGTCTCCACTGAGCACCCGTATATCATCTCTGATGTCAAACACCAATGGATATGGGATCATCCATCGCCCATCTGTATGGGTCGAGAAGGTATACGCTAGTCTACTCTGGTATATCGATGCCCCATCTCGATACACCCATGACTAGGTACTTTGAAGGATGTACTTATGGACTACCATGTCCCTACTAGTATGATCCGCATCATAGTCCAGGTAGTCAAGTACACATCCTAAGGGCTTTACCAACATGTAATCAGAGAGACAATCAGTATACACGTTAAGGTAAAGAGTAACCAGATAGCATACTATCATATCGAGCAAGAATGTCCTCGCTATATATGTCCAAGCATCCACTACAATAAACATCCTATGTATAGTAATGGCCTCTAGGGCATACATATAACTAACAATCTCCCACTTGCACTAAGGCCATCTGATAGCAGTGGTTGTAGTATCTCATACTCAACCATCCCATAGTAGTCTCTCTCTGGGAAAAGGCCTTTGTGAGTGGATCCGCCGTGTTTTCCTCTGAGTCTACTCTCCTATCCTCGATCCCCTGGAGATCAACCATCTCCATGATCAGGTGATACTGCCTTAGAATATGTCTGGATCACTGATGGGACAGATGTTCCTTGGCAAAGGCCACAACTCCATTGTCACACAATGGGAGGAACTAAGTTCATCTCATGAACAAATATACATCCAGACTGCCTCTTTGGTAGCATCTTAAGTAGCGATGTATCCAGCCTTTATCGTCTAGTATGCCACGGTATCTAGCTTGGAACTCTTCCAACATACCGTCCCTTCACTGAGGGTAAAGACAATGTCTGTGACTGACTTTCAGTCGTCCTTATCACCCTGGAACCCTTCCAGTGATTCTCCCCAGGACCAATTGATACCATCTCACCACAACTAGTGAGTATCCTAATATCCAATTGGATCTATCTTATAGATCCAAAACCTAGGATTTAGTAGGTATTACTTAGATCCTATATGGAGAATCCTAGTGATAAGCGGAGATTGACCGAGCGTAGCATAGGAAACTCCTTCCCTATCAAGAGTATGTCATCCACGTACTCTACGAGGATCACCACCATACTCCCTACTACCTTTTTGTATATACAAGGTTCATCTACCATTTTGATGATGTCAAACTCTTTGACTAACACATCAAAATAGATGTTCCAACTCCGCGATGCCTGCTTTATCCTATAAAGCATCTTGTACACGTTTCCGCTGCTCCCACTGTTTACGAAGCCCTCTGGCTGTGTACTTATAGACGCTTTCTTCCAAATCATCATTTAGAAAAGCAGTCAAGACACACAACCGCCAGATATCGTAGTTATGGTATGTAGCCGTAGCAAGTAGGATCTGGATGGACTTAAGCATAACCACTGGAAAAAGGTTTCATCATTATCCACGCCTGGTCGATGACGAAAACCTTTAACAAGTCTAGCTTTGAAAGTCTCAACTTTTCCATCTACACCAAGTAATCTTCTCAAGATATACTTGCTCCTGATGGGGATTTAACCCTTCAGATATAGCAACCAATGTCCATACTTTGTTGGTGTATAAGGATTCTATCTCAGATCGATAAACATCCAGCCATTCTTACAGAGTCTCACTCCTGATGACCAGCTCGAAACTAGTTGGGTCATCATCTCATGATGCAATCCTCGCTCCCACTGTCATAGAGAAACCGAAGTAACTCTCAAGTGGGTGAGGAACCCTACTAGATCGGTGGAGAGGCTGAGGTTCGTTGGTTACTATTGAATCCTTTGGATCTACCAAATCATCAGCTGCAGTTTGTATAGCTGGAACATTTCCAGTCCTACATAACAGACCTTGCCTCGAGCTTGTCCGGAATTTGCTTTTAGACATAGGCCGGACAACCCCAAATCTTAACAAACTTAAGATATGGGCTCTTCCCTTTCCATATCTCATATAACGTGGTAGGCAACTGATTTGATTGGAACCCTATTCAATAGGTATGCAACTTCTCAAGTGCATAACACCCAATAGGAAAAAAGGTAACTCAGTAGTACTCATCATAGAGCACACCATATCATATAGGGTGTGATTGCTCCGCCCCGATATACCATCGTTCTATGGTGTATTCGGAGGAGTAATGCTGAGAGAGAATCTCATTCTCCTTTAGAATAGTCCAGGAATTCCATGCACAAGTATTCTCCTCCCTGATCACATCAAAGGACATAATACTTCTACCCGTATTGGTTCTCTACTTCTAACTTATATTCTGTGAATATCTCAAAAGGTTCGGACTTGTGTCTCAACAGGAACATATGACTGAATCTTGAGAGATCATCAGAGGACGTAATGAAGTATAAAGAACCGGTCTTGGCATGTGTAGACTGGGGACCTTACATACATCAACATGTATCAATCCCAAGAGTTTACTAACTCTTTCTCTGTTTCCAGTAAACGGAGCTATGGTCATCTTATCTTTGTGACATGACTGGCAAGTTTCACAAGATGTAAATTCAAGCTGATTTAAATATGCATCTATATGTAACTTCAGCTAGTCGGGTCGCATTGATATGACCTAATCTACAATACCTCAAGAAGGATTCGTTCATTTCTGAACTCTTCCTCTTGTGTGTGTTCCGTATACTAAGAACTGTAGTTTGATTTAGAACATCAATGTTTTTAGATAACGTGCCTGAACCGATCAACTTTTGATATAGGAAATGTTCAAAACATTATCCAACAATACAAAATTTTATCATTTCTTTACTAATAAAGAGACTGATATGATTTTGTATATCAGGTTCGGTATCTAATAACATTCGTTCAGAATCAATGTATTGGTAATACAGGGTGACAGTGACCAACAGACTTGGTTGCAACACTTGCCCCGTTTTCTGTCTCATGAAACTTATCACCCGTTCTCAGTTCTCTACCTATCTGTAGCCCTATGTAACAGATTACATATCTGGGATCCAGATCCGGTATCAAATACCCAGGATGTAGAGGATACTGAGAAACAGTTCTTTGTAATGAACGCACCCGAAGATGATGCTTCAGCATGCACTCTCTTCGTTTGGGCGGCACGGGAATTCTGGTATTCCCCTATTTCCTGCTCTATCTTATAACATTTATAAGTTGGAGCGGGACCAACGTTCCCTAGCTCAGTATAACAAGCGGGTTCGGTCAATACATCCGTATTATTATCTTGATTAAGGCGTGATATGGTCGCTACTAGGAGAGAGAGAGAAGAAAACACTCAGCGTGCGCTCTTGCAAGATCAGATTGGTTATTTATTTTATCTAATCAGGATGGCTCCCACTGTTTTTATCACATCTTCCTTCAAACCCTAAAAGGAAAGACTAGCCGGGATTAATTACACACTACAAGTTCGCCAATCTTTCAGCTAGGCCAGTGTCGGTACTTTGAGGGAGGTCCCCCGTGCTTTCGCACGAACCTAATTAATGTAAACCTCGTTTTCCCAGAAGCGTAACCTCGTTAACACCTATCTAGACACCTACTTGATCGGCTAATTGTAATGTGTAAAACTCTCCCAGGAGTAACAATTACTCGCAGTGGGTATCGGGATCCAACTATCTTATAGAAGGTATGCAATCTCATTGCAAATTTCAACACTTAAAATTCCCGATAATTTTGCCCCTAACGTGCTATGACCTTGACAAAAGCCAACAAACCATAGCCCGCTAGTCAAGTTCAACCCGTCATTTCTTGATTGAATTAAACCCACCCGCACGACCTTTGACGAAAGCCAACAAAGCCGCACGACTAACCTAATCCAATCGCATCGTATGCAGCAGATAAGCAGCATATAGCTACCGCACACTGCACCTTGACGAAAGCCAACAAATGCAGCACGAATACTATATACAACTTATCTGAAATGACGGAGGGCAACGACAGGTTTTTCTGAAAACCTATTGCGTAATGAACTTGATATCGTTGTAGAATATAATGATTTTAAAATGGAGTGTTTCTGAGGCTTTTCTAGTTTTGCTAAAGGGGTCACTCCCGGTGAAGGGATCGTCGACCCTTTCCTCGTCGAATGAGGTGCGGGATATATCATATATATCACTGTGCAAAGCAGAAACTATAGAAGCAATCAAAAGACAAACCGAGGGGTGTAGCATCTGCCAGTTATTGCTAAAGGAGTCACTCCCGATGAAGGGATCTCGGTCCTTTCCTTATCGAATAAGGTGCAGGATATATCACATATACCGCTGTGCAAAGCAAGAACAGTAGCTACCTGTTTTATTTTTTGAAATTCGATTCCACAACATCTTTAGGTTTCTTTTTCTTTCATTAATCATATTAATGAAGTCCCATCATTTAAGTACCTAAACATCACAGATAAATACGACGTACACTTATGCCATCCTCATTCGCCTCGATATCCCCTCGTGCACCGTTAGGTTAGGTAACTAACGATAGAGCGGGGCAGGGCTAGTGTGGGTGTAAAACATAAGTAACGCTTATAAAATATATCATATATATTATATACTGTATCTATCACAGAACATCACATGATCACATCACAGATATCGCAGCAGAAGAAACATATGAAATATTGGATATACTAGGATGTCCGTGTTTTCAATACGAGCCAGTATAAAACACGGATTCCTCGGTCGCGATGAATAGCCAAACCCACACCCCTAGACCCCTACGAGAGCGGCAAGCAACCCTACCAATTCTAGAGTTAGGAGAACCGGACTCGACTCCTCGAGTTGGGCTCCCACTGGACTCCAGAACCCGGTTACTTGTGCCCTCCTCCTTGGGTCTATCCTAGTGCGTAAAAGTAAATAATATACAAATGGTGACATCATCCGCAACCTGGAAGTGCCCCAATAAAAGAATATTACATACAAGTTTTTACATGAATGAAAAGGAAAAACACTCATCTCACATAAAAAACCCCGACTATTCAAACACGACGATCCAATATAACATATTCAGCAACACATAACATCACATGTCATCAACGTAAGTAAATATGCGCATCCCAATTATCGTTGACATATAGAAACGAAACCGGCGATATCACATATTACACTTACGGTCACAGAAAAAAAGTGTAAAACTACAACAGTTGGAATCCGCAACCTCTTTAGACATTGCATGCCTAATCGAATGAAATACTTAGACATCGCATGCCTAACAATTATAAACCCCGCATTTTAGTCACTTTATCGAAAACACTTGTCAATATCAAGTCGGGCAATTCAACAAGATTCCCGACATCCTGATCGAATGCTCGTCGTAAACTTTAGTAGGCGGCCGCACCCCCGACGCTGTCGACGAAGTGCACCAAGGCGGAACACCGCTGCCGTGAGCACCCGAACAGATGCTTTCGGCGACGGGGTTCTCCTACAGTCACTTGGTCGGGGCTCTGGGGTGTGGCTGTCTATTAAGTTTATCGGCGAATATCCGCGTACACTACGTGATTGCGACGGACTTTTGATCGCATCAAAAATCCGTGGCAACCGATCAAGTGAGACTAAACCGCTAGATTTATAACATTCATTCAGTTATCTCATAACAACTTGTGAATTCCAATTATGGTATCACATTCCAGATAAACAGAAAATGTTAAACTTTCCGATCGAACAGTCAAACACCCAAGTTTTCCCAAAACAGATCAACACATGAAATAAGTTCAAAAACATTCACTTCATGCCTCAGTACCAACGGTCCAGCCGTAGAAGGGTCAAGCCAACGCCTCACATGTGGCACGCCGTACTGCCCCAAACCCGAAGGTTCAAAGGGCAGTTCAAGACGGTCACATAATAGAGTTAAGCTTTGTTGTCTTCTAGAGGGACCATCGCGTTACTTGCACTACTTAGAACGTTATTAAACCACGGAAACATCCAACACTTGGAAATTTCCCGACAGGGGAAAAGGTGGGTATTTATATCCGGTCGAACTTTTTAACATATTCAAAAATTATCCGGAAAACACATAGACCAAATTAGACAATCCGATCGAATAATCGAATCCCCAAAACAACCCCAGAAAACTCAACAGTGGAGTGTAATTTAAAAATTCCCAGAAAATACAGCACTTAAATATAAAAATTACTGTGCAAGCCACGTGGATAGATTCGTCAATTTGGCCGCGGAACCGCCGCCCAAGCCTGGGTGGGGCCGCGGTTCCGTGGCTCTTTAGACGATTTAGGGGTCCCGTTTTGTACAGTAATTCTTGTAAAAGCCTGCTTGTTTTTTTGAATATTTTTAATTCACAAAATTCCTAAATTCCAGAAAATGTACAGAGAGCAATTTGGGATTAGGGTTTCGGTTCGATCGGACTTCTAACTCCGTCTACGCATCGCCTAAGGCTCTAGCTAGGCTCTGATACCACTGTAGGGTTCCTAGGCACACTAATGAGGTCTCACTTGGCATCAACCATGCCAATTTCAAATTTTACAAGTGCCGAGAAACCCTAATACGGATCGTTAACTAGAGTTTTGGAGAAACTTAAAGCTTGTTAACATCTTAACTAAAGGGTATACGGAAATACAATCTCTGTAGATCCGGTCCTCCACCTCCATAGCTCCGTGACGGTGTACCCTCGCTGCGATCATCGGATCCCGGACTCTAGCGTCGGCTTCATCGGAGAAATGGGCGGGCTCGGTCGTCGACTTCGATGCCGAAGATGATCTACGTCGAGGCAACACAAGATCAAGCTCCAACTTCACCAAACCATGAAACTTGTGAAGAAAACACCCTATACTACTTGGCAAGTGGTAGAGGATGAAGAAATAGGAAGTGGGTTCACTTTAGAATTGGATTTCTCACTCTTTTCATGAAATCACAATTGAAGGTTGCAAGCTCTCTTCTTCTTGAAGAAGAAGAAGAAGAAGATGATAATATGATGTGAATTATTGGAAAATAGAAAATAAGTCATTCTTATCATATTAGCAACCATGGTTATGTGTAGAGAGTAAACTAAGGTTAGGTGAATGGTTAGGTTAGGCATGAAACAAAAATGGTAGACTTTTTCAAAGTTTCATGAAGCTTCAATGTAAAACAAAGCAAGCCACCATTTCTTTTCTTTTGCCAAAAAGAAATAAATAAATAAATGAATAAGTAAATGAAGCAAATGAAACCCTAACCATTGACCAACTATGGTTTAAACCAAACACACAAACTATCATGCATCATCAAACATGATACAATCAAATGCACAAAAGTATATCACATATACAATGTGCACATCAAGTGAGAAAATCCTTTTTAAGTGAACAAATACTAGTTAATGTATGTAATATATCAAATATATAATTATACATTAAATCATTAAATCAACACTTGATTTAACGATCCGGTCATATCGCATGTGACCGACTAATATCCAATGTATCGGCTTATCGAATCAATCCTCGATTCGATAACTAGGTTATATTGCATACAACCAATCGATACATTCATCGCGAGAATAGAATACGGTATCACATACACGCATTATTCTCGGTCCCGCACATATCTCATATGTCCTCCTATTTCGTTTCGCTTGAGCCAGGAAACCTCTGTGTAGGACTCTAAAGACTCGTCATTACGCCGGCAGCAGGTGATGATCATATCAAACACCCACAAGCCGCAAGCGGTCTGCTAAACGTAACGGCCACCCGGGTATTGAGCGATCAGAAGATCGACGAGCAAGCCCGCTCATACTCCTGCGAATCCAACCGGTAACACTTACCGTACAGTCCGGTCTCGTCGTCTGATATGTCGCATATCTCGCTTAGGGGTGGTAAACGTCAGACCTCAATAGCTCGATAAGTCGTGTCGATGTGAGGTCTATAACAGTTCGAGAAACTACAGGTAACACTTACCAGTAAATCTCAGCAACCCAGGTCAGGGATTTCCGGTTATAGCCAATCGAACACAGTGCAACATCAACTCCCTATACCGGGAGAGATGAATCCCCTCCTATCGCTCATTGCCTCCATGTGATTCGAGACTGTACCCAAAAAACCACCGTTTTGCACGCCCTCTTGGACGTGGTAAGGTGGAAATCAAAGTACAGTGGGAATCACACAAGACTCTATGACGATCTCGGGTCTACAGACTAACCTGTACCAGTGTCACCAGAGAACTGCCATCTGACATAAGGTATAATACCATCTGGGAGTTCTCGGCGAGTCCGTCCAGTGTACCCAGTCTCCACTGAGCACCCGTATATCATCTCTGATGTCAAACACCAATGGATATGGGATCATCCATCGCCCATCTGTATGGGTCGAGAAGGTATACGCTAGTCTACTCTGGTATATCGATGCCCCGTCTCGATACACCCACGACTAGGGACTTTGAAGGATGTACTTATGGACTACCATGTCCCCACTAGTATGATCCGCATCATAGTCCAGGTAGTCAAGTACACATCCTAAGGGCTTTACCAACATGTAATCAGAGAGACAATCAGTATACACGTTAAGGTAAAGAGTAACCAGATAGCATACTATCATGTCGAGCAAGAAAGTCCCCGCTATATATGTCAAAGCATCCACTACAATATACATCCTATGTATAGTAATGGCCTCTAGGGCATACATATAACTAACAGAGCCATTACACGAAGTCCTTGGCCAAGGCAGGAGATTTACTGGTAGGTATTCCAGTAATATCTCAGGGTGTTCTGGGCTACACTCTGACACGACTTGTACCGCTTTTGGGGGTCTGACTTTTACCAACCCCCTAGGCCCGCCATGCGATGCTCATAGACGAACGGACCAGACTGTACGGATATTGTCTCTGACAGGCTCAGTAGGGTGTCAGGATGAGTTCGCTCATCGACGTCCCTTTTGGTCAATACCTGGTAGCCCGTCACGTATGGCTAATACGTCTGACGTGCTAGTGGTTAAATTCACAACCAAAGTATTGACGAGTCTTTAGAGTCCCCCACAGACCGTTTCTCAAGTTTCGGGCGAAACGCTGTAGAGGCCGTATGGAGATATGGCAGGGTTCGATCTTATACGTGCGATATTGCACGGATCATGATCGGACGGATAATACTAGCGGGCTTTGGTTTAAGCCGGATCTTAGTATTGTACAGTGTAGATTTTGTCTCATTGCATTTGTATTCGGTCGGAATACAAATGCGGGTATGTATATACAGTCGCGGGGTTTTCCTGTAATTTATTACGGGATCAGTTTTCTGAAGTTGCCAGTTTGCATTCCGTTCCGACCAGTTTTCCTTTGTTCCTTCACGACCGGACTTTTGTGATGGGAGGGGCTAATTTGCATATTTGCAAATTAGCATTGTGGAGGGGGTTATTTGTAAGTGGGGCTTCATGATGGTTCTTGATGAGATTGATTTAGTTTTGTGCATCAATACTTGCATTTATTGGATGGGATATTGTGTTGATGGTGGTGTGACATATTTTCCCTTATGCTCACCATTTTTCTCCTATTGTGCTCACCCCCCTTGATACATATTTTCCTCCTCATTCTTGAGATGGCCCGGCCACTACTTGAGAGAGGATTCCTTTTCTTGTAGTGGGAAATTTTTATTTATCACACATTTTGGCTTGCAACAAAATACACCATCATTCTCCAAAGTTCATTCTCTCCTATACTACATCAAAAGGCAACTTCATAACCCCAAAAGACAAAGCTTTCTACACTTCATCTACAACATCTCTTGGGCATGTCGGCTCGCCAACTTTGTGCCCGAGTTGCCTCGGTTCAGAGGTGGGAGCCCGTAAAAGAACCCGGCGATGTGGTGCTCGTTCCAACGAGGAGCTGAAGACCGGAGATTCCGCGAGGAGATCGGAGTGGAGGCCGAAGACTGAAGGACACGGATCGCTCGGTATAGCTTCCTACCCATTCTCTAGTTTGCTAGCATTAGGTTAATGGCCCGATCCGGGTTTAAAGTGCGCGGTGGTGCCAGTTTACACGTTTCGTAAAAGTTTCGTTTCCGCATTCCGCCGTCGGATTGACGGCCGGGGCGCTGCCGTGCACTTACAGCATCTGCTAGCTTTTGCTAAAGAGGTCACTCCCGGTGAAGGGATCTCGGCTCTTTCCTTATCGAATAAGGTGCTGGATATTCTACAAGGAATACCGCTATGCAAAGCAAAAACTAGAGCTACCCTTTTTGAAAATTTGATTATACAACATCTTTTAGGTTTCTTTTCTTTCATTAATCTCATTAATGAAGTCCCATCATTTATGCTTCTTAAGCATCACTGAAGAAACGAAAATACAACGTACGCTTATGCTATCCGCATTCGCCACAGTGTCCCGTTATGCACCGTTAGGTTACTGAACTAACGGCATAGCGGGACGGGACTAGCGCGGGCACAAAACATAAGTAACGTCTACTATATATCTCATATATAATGTATATACATTTGTCTCAGAATACACAGTGATCACATCACAGAGCAGCAGAAGAAACATATCAAATATTGGATATAGTAGGAGGTCTGTGTTTTATTTTGAGCCTGTATAAAACACGGATTCCACGGTCGCGATGAATAGACAAACCTACATCCCTAAACCCCTACAAGAGTGGCAAGCAACCCTACCAATTATAGACTCGACTCCTCGAGTTGGTCTCCCACTGGACTCTAGAACCCGGTTACTTGTGCTCCCCTCTTTGGGTCTTTCCTAATGCGGAAAAGTAAATAATATACAACAATGGTGACATCATCCTCAACCCGGAAGTGCCCCAATAAAAGAATATTACATACAATGAATTTTACATGAATGAAAAATAAAAACTCTCATCTCACATAAAACCCCTGGCTATTCAAAACGCGACGATCCAATATAACATATACAACAACATATAACATAACACGTTATCAACGCAAGTAAATATGCGTATCCCAATTGTCGTTGATATATAGCAACGAAACCGGCGATACACCACATATTACACTTACGGTCGCAGAAAAGAAAATGTCAAACTACAACATTTGGAATCCATAATAACCTTAGACATCATAAACCCAAAATATTACATACTTTGGGTTTCATGCCTAACTAAATGAATTCCACATATTGTATCACATTAAAGAAAGCTAGACGATGTTAAACAATTCGATCGAATCAACGAATTCCCAAAGTTCCTAGAGAGCTCAACATTTAAGCAAAATTAAAAATGCCCAGAAGCATGCCCCAGTACCTACGGACCAACAGCTGAAGGGCCCGACCCAAGCCTCTCATGTGGCGCTGTGGATCCGCCGCCAAAACCAAGTTTTGGCCGCGGATCCGTGGTCACTTAGACGAGTTAGGGTTTCATTCTTCAGGCGTGTCCATAGAATTACCTGCATGATTTTCTGAATATTTTTAACATGGAAAAATCCAACATTTTGAAAAATTTCTAGAAAGTGGGAAAATACGGTTATTCGGAGTTTGTTCGGACTTTTAACTTCGCCTAGGCAACTCCTAATGCTCTAGAAAGGCTCTGATACCACTGTAGGGTTCTTAGGCACAACCACAAGGTTCCACAAGGCATCTAACATGCCGTATTAAAAAATTTAGTGTGCCAAACAACCCTAACCTAGGATCTAACTAGAGTGTTAAGGAGCAAAACTAGAAAGTATGTTACTTTACTTCTAAGTGATAACGGAACACAACCTTTGTAGACCGGTCCTTCACTTCAATAACTCCTTGTAGTGGTCCCTTCGCTACGATCATGGTACTCCCAGACTCTTGAATGGCTTCTCAAGGTGAAAAGAACGATCTTTCTTGAAGTCTTCGAGGCCGAAGATGATCTACGTCGAGGAGACACTAACTCAAGCTACTACTTCACTAATTGAGAGATTAGTGAAGCTAACACCCTATACTAAATTGCTAATCTAGTGGAGGATGATGAAGTACGAAGTGAGCCCACTTTAGTTTAATTTTTCTCACAATATTTTCTCACTTTGCAAAAAGTTAGTGAGCTTTTTCTCAAGGATGAAGAAGATGAAGCAAAGAAATGAGAATGAACTAATGAGGTGAGAGAGTGAACCATGGGTGAGTTTGTATCGTATAGCAAACTCATGTAGAGACATAACCTTGGCTAAATTATAATGGTTAGGTTAATAAATATCTTAAGTAAAACAAAATTAGTGGACTAAGTCAATGCATCCACAAGCTTCATGCATGTGGCTGATTCTCCACTAATTTGAAATTAATTTAAATACTTAAAACCCTACATTATAATTAGTATGGTGTAAGTCTCATACACCCATGTAGTATGTATCAACAACCATGACACAAAATAATGTACATTAATATATATCACATGCACACAAGTGAGAAAAAGAAATTCTTAAGTAAGCTAATATTAGTTAGTGTAATCTTGTATATCATATATACAATCATACATTAAATTATCAAATCAACTCTTAATTTAATAATCCAGTTATATCACATACAACCGACTAATATAATATGTACCAACTTATCGAATCAACACTTGATTCGATAACCCGGCTATATCACATATAACCGACCGATACAAAAGTCACGAGAATAGAATACGGTATCACATACTCGTATTATTCTCGGTCCCGCACATATCACATATGTGCTCCGACTTCGTTTTGCCTGAGCCAGTAAAACCTCTATGTAGGACTCTAAAGACTCGTCAATACAGCGGCAGTAGGTGATGATCACATCAAGCACCCACAAGCCGCAGCGGTACTAGCTGGACGTAACGGCTACCCGGGTATTGAGCGATCAGAAGATCAACAAGCAAGCCCGCTCTAGCTCCTGTAAAGCATGTCAGTAACATTACCGTAAAGTCCGGTCTCTTCGTCCGATATGTCGCATATCCACTCTAGGGATGGTAAACGTCAGACCCCAATAACCGATAAGTAATGCCGATAAGAGGCTCATAACGGGTCGAGAAACTACTGTTAACACTTACTAGTAAATCTCTAAATCAGCCCTGGCCAAGGACTTCTCTGTTATGGCCAATAGAGAACAGCGCAACATCAACCCCTAATACCGGGAGAGGCGAAACCCCTCCTATCGCTCATTGCCTCCATGTGACTCGGGACTGTAGCCAGAAACCACCGTTTTGCACGTCCTCTTGAACGTGGTAAGGTGGAAATCAAAGCAAAGTGGGAATCACACAATACTCTATGACGATCTCGGGTCTACCGACTAACCTGTACCAGTGTCACCTGAGAACTGCTATTTGATGATAGGTATAATACCAACTAGGAGTTCTCGGCGAGTCCATCCAGTGTACCCAGTCTCCACTGAGCACCGGCATACCATCTCTGATGTCAAACACCAATGGATATGGGATCATCCATCGCCCATCACATGGGCCGAGAAGCGTATACGCTAGTCTACTCTGGTATATCGATGCTCCGTCTCGATACACCCACGATTAGGAACATTAAAGGTTGAACTTATGGACTACCATGGCCCCATTAGTATGATCTCCATCATAATCCTGATAGTCAAGTACACATCCTAAGGGCTTTACCAACATGTAACCATAAGACAGTAAGAGACAAGTAAGCATGTTAAGATAAAGAGCAATCAGATAATATACTATCATGTCGAGCAAGAAAGTCTTCTCTATATATGTCCAAGCTTCCACTATAATATACATCATATGTACAATAATGGCCTCTAAGGCATACACACAACTAACAGTCATTGGCCAAGGCAAGTGAGATTTTCTGTTAGGTATTCCACTAGTTTCTCAGGGTGTTCTGGGCTACACTCCGACACGACTTATACCGCTATTAGGGGTCTGACGTTAACCATCCCTTAGGCCCGATATGCGATACTCATAGACGAACGGACCAGACTGTACGGATATTGTCACTGACAGGCTCAGTAGGGTTTCAGGATGAGTTGCTCATCGGCCTCCCTTTTGGTCAATACATGGGCATCCGTTATGTACAGCTAGTACCACTGACGTGCTTGTGGTTAAACCCACTATCAGCGTATTGACGAGTCTTTAGAGTCCCCCACAGAAAGTTTTCCCAAGTTCAGGAGAAACGTTGTAGAGGCCGTATGGTTTTATGGCAGGGTTCGATCGTATACATGCACTTGTGCACGGATCATGATCGAACGGATCATACTAGTGGGCTTTAGTTTAAGCCGGATTCTAGTATTAGATTTGTTGGATTACTTTAGTCTCAGTTGCATTCGTATTCAGTCGGAATGCGGATGCAGGTATGTTTATACAGATGAGGGGTATTCTTGTGTTCCGTCACGAGTTTACTTTAGTTGATGCCATATCTTTTTGTTGGATTAAACATTTTGGTTTAAATGTTTAATTAGGTGGAAATTGTGAGCTCAAGTCATGATTAAGGGCATTAAATAAGGCATGTGCATGTTTGGTGACTCATGGTCATATTTTTAGTGCCATGTCAATTTTCTTGATTGATTATTGTGTTGAATTGATGTGAGGAGAGAGAGAGGACAGCCACTAAGTCTTGGGGTTGGCTCTTCATTTGCATAATGAGCTCTCACATTTTTGATTCCACACAATGAGCAAGCAAGCTCTTCTTCTTCTTCTTTCTTCTTGAGCTCACCATTTTCCTCTAATGGCTTCTTCTTCAACCTCCATCCATACCATCTCATGAGTTGAGAACCAATGGATGTATTGAGACAAAGTTATCACACACCTTCTCTACTTCACCTTGGACATGTCGGCTAGCTAACTTCATATCCGAGTTGCTTTGGTTTGAAGCGGGAGCCCGTAAAAAGACTTCTAGATGTGGTGCCACTTCGACGAGGAGATCGGAGATCGAGCGAGATAGAAGATGCCGTGAGGAGCTAATGTTGGTGGCTAAAGACCGAAGGACACGGATCGATCGGTATAACTATTCTAACTTCTTGGTAGTTAGCTAGTTTAGCTTAATGGCACGATCCGGGTGAAAGTCTGCGTAAGTGCCAGTTTTATGAAAAGTTTTTGTTCCGTATTTGGCCTCGGATTGACGGCCGGGGCGCTACCATAGACTTACATGGTATCAGCGCCAAGACATTAACTCATACTAGCTAGTTCTAACATGTTTAAAACCTCGATCGAACAAAATTTCCAAAACCGCATTTCCATTCATGAAGTTTCTGTCGAAATTTTTTTGTGGTCAAAAAATTATTTTCAGTATGTCAGAAAATCGTGCAGGCTTTTCTAAGACCCCTGAAGAAATTTGAAAGCACGATCCCATCATCACGCCGCGGAACCGTGACAAAACTGGCATGTTTGCCACGGATCCGTGGTGGAAATGTAGGCTCAGAGCTTCATTTTTCTTTTGGATGTCTTTCATGTGGAATTATGGTTTCTGGAATATTTTGTTTTGGCCCAGATTATTTTGAATGCTGGATTTGCACTTGGGGCCCACTTCGAGAAGTTTTGTCGATCAAAATTTTAAATACGTTAGTTTACAGTACAATCATTTCTATCTGCGACCGTGAATGTCATTCGAGCGGTAAATCTTGTCTAATTGCTATAGCTCTTTTAGACGGGTTTGCGAACGTGACATTCACGTTGATGTTCTGTGTTGTGCTGTGATGTTGCGGATTTGTCATGGTGGATAGCTTGGTGCAATGTTCGTGCAGTTTAGTTTTATTTGTACATTTGATATCGCGGGGCGAGCGTCCGACATATGGACTGCCGTCACTTCCTGTTTGTATATTATTCTTTTGGGGCACGACCGGGTTGAGGTCGATGTCACCGTTGTACATATTTTCTTTTCTGTACTAAGATTACCCCGCGGTGGAGTGCCCGGGTAGCCGGATTCTATAGGGTAACATGCTCGCATATCATGGCTTTGAGATGGAGGGGTTTCACTCTAGAATTGGTGGGCTATTCGCCGCACTCGTAGGGGGTATAGGTTGACCCAAGGTGGGGTGATCAAGTTACCGGATTCTGTGAAGTGTTGGGTGGACCATTCACTTTGCTGAAGAGGCTACCTCGCTTCTGGTTTTGGTGGGTAACTTGCCGCGCCCGTAGGGGTCTAGATTTTCATTGCACAGGCTATCCACACGACCAGGGGAATGTCGGGTTTCACTTGCGGCTCAATGAAACCTGGGGCTCCCAGATTATATGTATTGTTCTGTGATGCTAATTGCTTTTCTGTGATGTTGCATTTATCACGCCTGGAGCGATTATATACTAGTAGATGTTTTATATGTTTTACACCCGTGCTAGTCCAGTCCTCGCTCTATCGTTAGTTAAGTAACCTAACGGGTGATGACGGGACTCAGTGGCGAATGTGGATGACATATACATACATTTTATTTTCGGTCTTTTGTGGTGTGATTAATTGATGGCACTGCGTTGATTTAGATCAATGCAAGGAGAACAAACCAATTCGATGTTGTTGGAACATTTTTCAAAAAGCTGTTATTACAAGGACGTTTTCTTTTGTTTTGCACAGTGGTATTCGGTTATGAATATCCAGCACCTCATTCGACGAGGCAAGGGCCGAGATCCCTTCTGTAAGTGCACGGCGGCGCCCCGGCCGTCAATCCGACGCCGGAATGCGGAAGCGGTGAATAACTTAAAATTTGCGGACTTAGCAAACCGGCACCACCGCGCACTATAACCCGGATCGTTACCATTAACTAGTCTAAGCTACTTAACAAGATGGGTTAGAGATATACCGACGATCCAAGTCCTCCGGTCTTCATCTCCAATCCGATCTCCTCGCGGGATCTCCGTCCGTCTCATCCTCGTCGCCAGAAGTGCACCACGTTGCCTACATCGTTTACGGGCTCCCACCTCAATGCCGAGGCAACTCGGGCACGAAGCCGGCTACTCGACGTGCCCAAGATTCGTTGTAGAATGTGTAGTAGAGGATTGTGTCTCATTTGGGGTTATGGAGTTGTGCCATTTTGTGGAGGAAAAGAGAGGAACTTTTGGAGAGGGTTCTTGTGTGATTTTTGGAGAATGAAGAGAACCAAAAATTGCCACACCAAAATCAATCACCCCTTACCCAAAAGAATGGCCGGCCACACTCTTTTTAGGTGGAGAGAAGAGCATGAGAGTGAGGGAGTGATATATTCTCAAACAAAAGATCAAAACCCAACCATAATCAAAAGAGAGAGAGAAAGGAATGGTTATGATATCAAGTAATGATCACAAGAAAAACCAACACTCATCCAACCATCATCACTAAGCTCATCATCAACAACCATGATGGTCACTAAAAGTCAAGCAATCATGAAGCTAGAAGTCAAGGTCAATGAGAGGCTATCATGATACAACAATAAGCAAAGAACCCCTCCACAAACACTTATTTGCAACAATGCAAATAAGCCCTCCTCCACCAATCTTCGGCCAATGAACGGAACAATGGAAAATTGGCCGAAACGGAAAACAAACTGGCAACTCCAAAAACTGTTCCCGTAATAAATTACAGGAAAACCCCGATACTGTGCATACACACCCGCATCTGTATTTCGACCGAAATACAAATGCAATGAGACAAAATCTCCACTGTACTATACTAGAATCCGGCTTATACCAAAACCGGCTAGTAATATCTGTTCAATCCTGATCCGTGCAATACCGCACGTATCTGATCGAACCCTGCCATATAACCATACGGCCTATAGTACAAACTGTCCGATCCTGATCCGTGCAATACCGCACGTATCTGATCGGACCTTGCCATATCTCCATACGGCCTCTACAACCTTTCGCCCGAAAGCTGAGTAACTGAATGTGGGGGACTCTAAAGACTCGTCAACACCTCGGTTGTGGATTTAACCACTAGCACGTTAGAGGTATAAGCCAATACATAACGGGCCACCAGGTATTGACCAAAAGGGACGTCTGTGAGCGAGCTCAGCCTGACAACCCTACTGAGCCTGTCAGTGACAATATCCGTGCAGTCCGGTCCGTTCGTCTATGAGCATCGCATGGCGGGCCTAGGGGGTTGGTAAAAGTCAGACCCCCAAAAGCGGTACAAGTCGTGTCGGAGTGTAGCCCAGAACACCCTGAGATACTACTGGAATACCTACCAGTAAATCTCCTTGCCTTGGCCAAGGACTTTGTGTAATGGCTCTCCTAGACACAGCATGACCTCACCCCCAATACCGGGAGAGACGAACCCCTGAAGATACGCTCACTGCCTCCATGTGGCTCGGGACTGTACCCAACTAAAACCTGTTTGCACGACTCCTTTGAGCCGTGGTAGGGTAGTAATCAAAGTACAGTGGGAACTCACACGAGACAAATGACGATCCCCAGGTCGATGAACTAACCTGCACACATGTCACCAGGGAACTGCCATCTGACGTCTGGTATATGACCAACTAGCATGTTCCCGGCGAGTCCTGTCCGGTGTACTCATAACCCAATGAGCACCTGTATATATCTTAGGTGATCCAACTGACACCAGTGGCTTGTGAGACCGGCCACCGCCCCTCGTCGGGGTCTCGACTGTATACACTAGTCTACTAATGGAGTATCGATGCCCAGTCTCGAAACTCCCACGACTAGGGACCTTTTAAGGATAAGCTTATAGACCCCCAGCTCCCACTTATATGATCGCCCTCATACTGCTGGTGGTCAAGCAAGAATCCTAGGGGCTCTATCAACGTGTAATAGCGACGTGTCAGGTCATCTCAAGCAGTACACGATGATAAAGGTAAACCAGATAGCATACTATCATCTCGAGTAAGACTGTCCTACCGGGATAGGTCCTCCCTCAATCATTACAATCACGTACCTGTGACCTAATAATTGACTCTGAGGGCACTATCTCCAACAATCTCCCACTTGCACTCAAGGCTAATTATTGCGATGTCGCATACTCACAGCCCGTGTGATACCGAACATCCAACTCCTCTACTAGTCAGTCTCACAAAGCTCGTTTGCGGAACTATTGCGTTCGAGGAATAGCCTTAGTGAGTGGATCCGCTCAGTTGTTTCTTTCTATGTCTCTCTATATCTCAAGTTCGCGGAGAAACCCATCTCCCGAAATGAGCAATACCTGTCTTAGAATGTGCCTGGATGTCTGATGGGACATAGCTCATAAATGAACTCCAAATCCAAACTTCTTAGACTGTATCGTCAACTGAACTTAATCAGTATCCTGCGCCAAGCCACCCTCAGTATTGCCTTGGATCACCTGTCCAAAATACTGCCCCTCATCAGAAGGAAAACTGTAACTCTGACAACCTCCTTGTCGTCCATGTCACCTTGGAAGCCTGGAATGATAACTGTCTCCCACATGAGGCTGTCGTTATCATCTCCCTAGAACATCCACTTATGTTCTAAAACTGCTTCCGACTGTTTCTCCAGGATCGGATTAATGTCAATTTATTGCATCTAGTGCAAGAACAACATCTGGTGTGGTACTTGACATCTCACGATTGACTCAATTGCCTGAGCAAGTGAGCTGCCAATCATGCCCGTCCCTCTCCCCTTTAGTCTGTAAGACACCTTTGGAGAGGGTGACTCCATTACCTGCAGGTACACTACCGTGCCAGGAGTCGTCCATCCTAAATACTCTTAGAATGCTGTCAAGTACCCTGATTGGGAAACCACCCAAATCTAGATCTAAGACCATAGATCTAGTAACCAGTATGTCTGATATAAAATCCATTTCCATTGTGGAGAAACAACTGTGTGACGACCAAAGTATAACCGATCGTAGTGTAGGAGTTTCCTTTCCTACTCTGTGTATATCATCCAAATACCAGGATATCACACCCTACTACCTTCTCAACAGATCCATCCCCTATTCTGATGAAGTCAAACCCATGACTGTCACGTCAGAAATAGATGATCTATCTCCGCTACATCTGCTTTAGTCTATAAATAGATATAAGCCTGATGTCCACCAATGCTTCCGCTGCTCCCACTGACTACGACAACCCTCTGCCAGAGTCATATAGACGTGCACTTCTAAAACTAGTTTAGAACGACGCTATACTCATCCTCCTGCCGGGTCTCGCAGCCTGGAACAACAACAATGGCAAGTGTGGGTAAACAAGAACTTCCCTGTCACCGTCCTTGAGGCTACCTGAGTACCTCTCGGGTGCCTGAAGTTACCCACTTTATCTGCGGAGTGGCCAATGGAATGTCAATCCAGATTGAATCTTTAGGTTCCTTATCAAATCTTCAGTAATCGTTTGTGGTTCTGGAATCACTTCCAGTTCTACCATACTCCCACTACTGTTTTCTGAAAAAATCCATTTTTATTAAAACTGTGGCGAGTCTAGAACAATATCGCTATTGTTCATCCAGATGGTAGAAAGTCAACCCTCGTCATAGCCTGGGTCAACCCACAAACAGCCATTACAGAAACGTGCCTTGAGTTGTCCAGTGTCTGGTTTTAATCATAAACCGGACAACTCCCCGTACCTTAACATCGTTAAGATATGAACTGTTCTATATCCCATATAGGACCAGAGGCACTGATTTAATTGAACCAGATCCAAATCATGCAACTGTCTCCAGTGCATGTCAACTAAATGGAAGGAGGCCAGATCAGCGTTACTCAACTTAGGAATACTTCCAATTATGAGTAACCTGAAAGAGAAGCAATTTCTCTTAATCATTACTATCAACTGAACACCATACACAAGTATCTACATCTTCGATCTCTTTGAAGAATCCCGATACTTGCTATACCTGGTTCTCTACTCTATTCAAATACATATAACTTCTCCAAATTCAGACCCTGTGTTTCCACGAAACACCTGTCTAAAAATTAGAGGAGTCATAAGTAAACCGAATATAGTACGAGGACCATCCCCTCTGTCCTGATGGACTCTGGACAACATACAATACTCTGTAAAAGTCCCTTGAGTCTGATTACTCATTCACTGTGTGTCGTAGGTTGAAAACTGTACTTATGGTTAAGAAGAATTACACCGCTGTTTAATGCTCCTTACCTAACCATCCACTGATATAGGTAAATGTTGTAGACATAATTTCAGAAAGGTATATCTCACTCTATGAAAATAGACGTACAGATATATCAATTTGAAATTGGTGCATAACAGCGGATATTCAAAACCAAATATTTGCCGACCGGCAAACAACCCAGGTGATTTCCTTAAATATCACCGATTACAACGAATCCCGATATAATGAGGATAATCACCCAATTCCCAATAACTTACTCCCACTCATCATCTGTAAAACCATACAGATGTGAGAATCGTATCTGGTAAATACATACCCTGGAGTAAGTATCTAATCGGGAAATCAGTTTTCTATTAACAGTACACAGTGAAACTGAAACATTGAAATGTTCCGTGGGGTATTCTGGTATTCCTAGTAATGCCTCTTCCAGATTCACGACTGTAACCGTATAGTTCTTTGCCACCTCTCCAAATCCCTTCATATGTCTTTAGTCTTTACCTTCTGCACACCCTTTTAGGCCAAATGGTTTTCTTCCTTCCCTACCGTTCGGCACCAGCCTATGGTTTGGAAGAAGACTATCTAATAAGCATAATGGGTGTACTGTCCGCATCCTAGGAACACTCGCAATGAGAGAGAGGGTGAAGATAAAAGACAACCGAATAAACCTTATTCCTATTTCTCCTGAACCAGAATCCATCCCCGAACTGGAACAAGTTCCATTCGAGTTCGTATATAACCATACGATGGAGTATCCAAATAAACTGTGGATCTTCGTAGTGATACGGAGTGTCCTGGAGAAATACAAAGGTGATGTGGGAGTGGTAATGAAATATTTGGTTTGGTCGTGAATATCTGTTGCAATTTACTTTGCCCTCTTACTAATCCCTTGCTTTGTCTGAACTTAATACCTTCTGCACACCATCGTTATGCTAATTGGTTTTCTTCATTCCCTACCGGTCGGCACCAGCCTAAGGTTTGGAAGAAGACAATCCAATTTGCGTAATAGGTGTACTACCCCTAAACCAAGGAGTACTCGTAACCTGAGAGAGGGTAAAAGGAAAAGACAACTGAATAATCCTATCCGTTTTCTCCAGAACCGGAAACCATCCTCGAATAAATTCTTTCGAGTTCGTATCTAACCATACGATGGTTTTTGTCCAATGGAAGTGGACGTTCGTAGTAATACGGGGTGTCCTGGAGAAAAAGGGTAAAAGTAGGAGTGGCAATGAGGTCTGCAACTCTAACAATCCAAAAGCCGGTGTTTAAGAAGGTTCGGTCAACTTGGTCACTGAGTCAAAGTCTTAGGGTCGGGTCAATGGTCGCTGCCAAAGAGAGAGAGAAAAGAAACACTCAGCGTGCACTCTAACCTAGATCAGAATGGTTACCAATTTATCTAATCTGGAATCCTCCCACTGTACCTCAAATTCTCCTCCAAACCTGAAAGAAGAATTAGTCGGGGTTACCCGAGGAGTATACCAACTCATCAGTGGGAATCGGGATCCAACTATCATTGCATGATAACGTGACGGAATCCGCTCACGCTATCACACTCCAGAAGGTATGCGCATATCTGGCAAGTTTCAGTTCTTTTGAAACTCCCGATGTGATTTCTGCCCCATGCTCTTATGACCTTGACTTTGGCCAACATATCATAAGTCACATGTCAAGTTCTGCCCGTCATTCTCCAGGTTAATTTGAATCCACCCGTACATACCCTTGACTTTGGCCAAAATGGCAGCACGACTGTCCCAAACCAACGCATCTATCTATGCTGCATATGAATAACCAACAGCTACCAAACACTGTGCCTTGACTTTGGCCAACATACACAGCTTGAATACTATTGACTACCCATATGAAACGACGGAGGGCTACGAATGGTTTCTGGCGAAAACCTTTAACGTAATGAACTTGATATCGTCGAAGGAACTGATAGCTTTTTGAAAATATAGTGACGAAAACCGTTGCTAAAGAGGTCACTCCCGGTGAAGGGATCTCGGCTCTTTCCCCGTAGAATGGGGTGCAGGATATTCCAAATGAATACCACGGTGCAAAACAAAAGTAATCGGCTATAGTGAAGTCATTGCCCTGACGCAAACTTTTTGTCCAAGGGGTCACTCCCGGTGAAGGGATCTCGGCCCTTGCCTCGTCGACTGAGGAGCAGGATATTCCAATGAATACCACGATGCAAAACAAAAGTAAACGTCCTTGCAATAACAGCTTTTTGAAAAAGTGTTCCAACAACATCAGATTAGGTTTGTTTTTTAACTTTGCATTGATCCGAATCAATGCAGTCCCATCAATTGATCACACCAAAAAGAACGAAAATATACTGATGTACGTATATGCCATCCGCATTCGCCACTGGGTCCCGTCATTACCCGTTAGGTTAGCTTACTAACGACAGAGCGGGGACTGGACTAGCGCGGATGCAAAACATATACAACATCTACTAATATATATACCAATATATTATATTCGCTCAAGGCGTGAAAGAAATGCAACATCACAGAGAATGAACAGCATCACAGAAACAATACAGATATCTGGGATCCCCGGGTTTCACAGAGCCGCTGAAACCCGACGTTCCCCTGGTCGTGTGGATAGCCTGTGCAATGAAATCCTAGACCCCTACGGGCGCGACAAGTCACCCGCCAAAACCTGAAGCGAGGCAGCCCCCTTCAGCGCCGTGAATGGACCACCCAGCACTTCACGGAATCCGGCAACTTGGGCACCCCTCCTGGGTCAACCTGTACCCCCTACGAGTGCGGCGAATAGCCCGCCAATCCTAGAGTGAAGCCCCCTCCGTCTCAATGCCATGAGATGCGGGCTTGTTGCCCTCCAGAACCCGGCTATCCGTGCACCCCTCCGCGGGGCAATCCTAGTACAGAAAGTAAAATATACATACACCGGGTACATCGACCGCAACCAGGTCGTGCCCCAAAATAATAATACAATCAGGCAGTGACGGCAGTCCACATGTCGGACGCTCGCCCCGCAATATCAAATGTACATAATACAACAGCACAGTACTAGCATTGCATCCAGGCTATCCCCCACGACCGATCCGCAACAACACAGCAAATACATAGAACATCAACGTGAAAGTCACGTTCGCAAATCCGTCTAACCGGGCTATAGCAGTTAGACAGGATTTACCGATCGAGTGACATTCACGGTCGCAGATATAATGTAAATACTGTGAAAAATGTGTTTAAAATTTTCCGATTGACCAAAAATTAACAAGTGGGCCCCCAAGCAATACTGTAGCACTCACAGAAATAATTGGCCCAATTTTAATATTCCAAAACCCCTAATTACTACCCTGAAGCCCACTGGAAAAAGATGGCCCACTGACCTCTCCACACTGCGGCGGATCCGCGGCCCAATATAGAGGTGAGGCCGCGGTTCCGCGCTCATGAGGAGAGATCACAGTGTCGAATTTTTCCAGTATGCTTAGAATTTCCTGCACATCATTCTGAGACCACCTGAAAAATTTTTGGACACCAAAAAATCTTAACAGAAAACTGATGTGCACAAAAACATAGATTTTGGAATTTTGGTCGATCGGAAAAGCAAAACACATCAAACGAAAGCTAGACGAAGTTAATGGCGAGGCTCTGATACCACTGTAAGTGCACGGCGGCGCCCCGGCCGTCAATCCGACGCCGGAATGCGGAAGCGGTGAATAACTTAAAATTTGCGGACTTAGCAAACCGGCACCACCGCGCACTATAACCCGGATCGTTACCATTAACTAGTCTAAGCTACTTAACAAGATGGGTTAGAGATATACCGACGATCCAAGTCCTCCGGTCTTCATCTCCAATCCGATCTCCTCGCGGGATCTCCGTCCGTCTCATCCTCGTCGCCGGAAGTGCACCACGTTGCCTACATCGTTTACGGGCTCCCACCTCAATGCCGAGGCAACTCGGGCACGAAGCCGGCTACTCGACGTGCCCAAGATTCGTTGTAGAATGTGTAGTAGAGGATTGTGTCTCATTTGGGGTTATGGAGTTGTGCCATTTTGTGGAGGAAAAGAGAGGAACTTTTGGAGAGGGTTCTTGTGTGATTTTTGGAGAATGAAGAGAACCAAAAATTGCCACACCAAAATCAATCACCCCTTACCCAAAAGAATGGCCGGCCACACTCTTTTTAGGTGGAGAGAAGAGCATGAGAGTGAGGGAGTGATATATTCTCAAACAAAAGATCAAAACCCAACCATAATCAAAAGAGAGAGAGAAAGGAATGGTTATGATATCAAGTAATGATCACAAGCAAAACCAACACTCATCCAACCATCATCACCAAGCTCATCATCAACAACCATGATGGTCACTAAAAGTCAAGCAATCATGAAGCTAGAAGTCAAGGTCAATGAGAGGCTATCATGATACAACAATAAGCAAAGAACCCCTCCACAAACACTTATTTGCAACAATGCAAATAAGCCCTCCTCCACCAATCTTCGGCCAATGAACGGAACAATGGAAAATTGGCCGAAACGGAAAACAAACTGGCAACTCCAAAAACTGTTCCCGTAATAAATTACAGGAAAACCCCGATACTGTGCATACACACCCGCATCTGTATTTCGACCGAAATACAAATGCAATGAGACAAAATCTCCACTGTACTATACTAGAATCCGGCTTATACCAAAACCGGCTAGTAATATCTGTTCAATCCTGATCCGTGCAATACCGCACGTATCTGATCGAACCCTGCCATATAACCATACGGCCTATAGTACAAACTGTCCGATCCTGATCCGTGCAATACCGCACGTATCTGATCGGACCTTGCCATATCTCCATACGGCCTCTACAACCTTTCGCCCGAAAGCTGAGTAACTGAATGTGGGGGACTCTAAAGACTCGTCAACACCTCGGTTGTGGATTTAACCACTAGCACGTTAGAGGTATAAGCCAATACATAACGGGCCACCAGGTATTGACCAAAAGGGACGTCTGTGAGCGAGCTCAGCCTGACAACCCTACTGAGCCTGTCAGTGACAATATCCGTGCAGTCCGGTCCGTTCGTCTATGAGCATCGCATGGCGGGCCTGGGGGGTTGGTAAAAGTCAGACCCCCAAAAGCGGTACAAGTCGTGTCGGAGTGTAGCCCAGAACACCCTGAGATACTACTGGAATACCTACCAGTAAATCTCCTTGCCTTGGCCAAGGACTTTGTGTAATGGCTCTCCTAGACACAGCACGACCTCACCCCCAATACCGGGAGAGACGAACCCCTGAAGATACGCTCACTGCCTCCATGTGGCTCGGGACTGTACCCAACTAAAACCTGTTTGCACGACTCCTTTGAGCCGTGGTAGGGTAGTAATCAAAGTACAGTGGGAACTCACACGAGACAAATGACGATCCCCAGGTCGATGAACTAACCTGCACACATGTCACCAGGGAACTGCCATCTGACGTCTGGTATATGACCAACTAGCATGTTCCCGGCGAGTCCTGTCCGGTGTACTCATAACCCAATGAGCACCTGTATATATCTTAGGTGATCCAACTGACACCAGTGGCTTGTGAGACCGGCCACCGCCCCTCGTCGGGGTCTCGACTGTATACACTAGTCTACTAATGGAGTATCGATGCCCAGTCTCGAAACTCCCACGACTAGGGACCTTTTAAGGATAAGCTTATAGACCCCCAGCTCCCACTTATATGATCGCCCTCATACTGCTGGTGGTCAAGCAAGAATCCTAGGGGCTCTATCAACGTGTAATAGCGACGTGTCAGGTCACCTCAAGCAGTACACGATGATAAAGGTAAACCAGATAGCATACTATCATCTCGAGTAAGACTGTCCTACCGGGATAGGTCCTCCCTCAATCATTACAATCACGTACCTGTGACCTAATAATTGACTCTGAGGGCACTATCTCCAACACCTTCATCGGGAGTGACCCCTTGGACAGAGGTTTGCGTCAGGGTAATAACTTCACTATAGTCGATTACTTCTTGCTTTGCATCGCGGTATTCAGTTTGGAATATCCTGCACCTCATTCTACGAGGAAAGAGACGAGATCCCTTTACCGGGAGTGACCTCTTTAGCAAAGGTTTTCGGCACTATATATTTGTAAAAGTTATCCGGTTCCTTCAACGATATCAAGTTCATTACATTAAAGGTTTTTCGCCAAAAACCATTCGTAGCCCTCCGTCATTTCAGACAGGTAGCACTTAGTATTCATGCTATGTATGTTGGCCTTCGTCAAGGTATAGTGTATGGTAGCTATTTGTCACTTTTCGGATGCATAGATAGATGCGTTGGTTTGGGACAATCGTACTATTATTTTGGCCTTCGTCAAGGGTATGTACAGGTGGGTTCAAATTAACCTGGACAATGACGAGTAGAACTTGACATGTGACTTATGATATGTTGGCCTTCGTCAAGGTCATAAGAGCATGGGGTAAAAATCACATTGGGAGTTTCTAAAGAATCTGAAACTTGCCAGGCATGCGCATACCTTCTGGAGTGTGATAAAGTGAGTGGATTCCATCACGTTATCATACGATGATAGTTGGATCCCGATTCCCACTGATAAGTTGGTTTACTCCTTGGGTGATCACGACTAATTTTTATTTCAGGTTTAGAAGAGAATTTGAGGATACAATGGGAGACATCTTGATTAGATAAAATGATTGACCATTCTGATCTAGGTTAGAGTGCACACAGAGTGTTTCATTTCTCTTTCTCTTTGGCTGCGACCATGTCCCGACCTTAGACTATGACTCAGTGACCAAGTTAACCGAACTTTCTTAAAAACACTGGCTTTTGGGTTGTCTGAGTTGCATACATCATTGCCACTCCTTCTTTTACCATCTGTATTTCTTCAGAACACCCCGTATCACTACGAACATCCACTTCCATTGGATAAATCCATCCTATAGTTACATACGAACTCGAAGGAACTTGTTCCAAATTCGAGGATGGATTCTGGTTCTGGAGAGATTGAATATAATTATTCGGTTGTCTTTTCCTTTTACCTTCTCTCAGGTTGTGATGGATCCTAGGATTAGGAGAGGGTACACCTATTACGCTTATTGGATAATCTTCTTCCAAACCATAGGCAGGTGCCGAAAGGCAGGGAATGAAGAAAACCAATTAGCCTAAGTGTGGTGTACAGAAGTTAATAAGTAAAGACAAATAAAGGGATTAGAAAGAGGACAAAGTAAATTGCGACTGCTATCATTCACGACCAAACCACATATTTCATCACCACTCATAGTTCACCTTTGCATTTCTCCAGAACACCCCGTATCACTATGAACATCCACTTCCATTGGATAAATCCATCGTATGGTTATATACGAACTCGAAGGAACTTGTTCCAGTTCGAGGATGGATTTTGGTTCAGGAGAAATAGGAATAAGGTTTATTCAGTTGTCTTTTATCTTTACCTTCTCTCAGGTTGCGAGTGCTCCTAGGATTAGGACAGTACACCTATTACACTTATTGGATAGTCTTCTTCCAAACCATTGGTCGGTGCCGAACTGTAGGAAGAAAACCATTTAGCCTAACGATGGTGTACAGAAGGTAATGAGTAAAGACAAATAAAGGGATTTAGAAAGATGGGAAAGAAATATACAGTTGCAGTCATGAATCTGATAATGGAAGAGGCATTACTAGGAATACCCGAATACCCCTTCGAAACATATTCATGTTTCAGTTTCACTATGCGTTGTTAATAGAAAGCTGATTTCCCAATCAGATCCTTACTCCAGGGTATGTAATTACAAGGTATGATTCTCACATCTGTATGGTTTTACAGATGATGAGTGGGAGTAAGTTATTGGGAATTAGGTGATCATCCTCATTATATCGGGATTCGTTGTAATTGGTGATATTTGAGGAAATCACCTGGGTTTTTGCCGGACGACAAATATTTGGTTTTGAATATCCGTTGTTATGCACCAATTTCAAATTGATATATCTGTACGTTTATTTTATAAAGTGAGATATAACTTTTTAAAATTATGTCCATGACATTTACCTATATCGGTTGATGTTTAGGTAAGGAGCATTAAACTGCGGTGTAATTCTTCTTAACCATAGTACAGTTTTCAACCTACGACGCACAGGGTTTGAGTTATTAAACTCAGGGGATTTATACAAAGTATTGTATGTTGTCCAGTGTTCATTAGGACAGAGGGGTTGGTCCTCGTACTATATTCCGTTTACTTGTGACTTCTCCAGTTTTAGACACGAGTTTCGTAGAAATACAAAGTCTAAGTTTTGAGAAGTTATAGGAACAAGAATAAAGTAGAGAACCAGGTGTCGCAAGTATCGGGGTTCTTCAAGGTGATCGAAGATGTAGATACTTGTGTTGGGTAATCAGTTGATAGTAATGGTTTTGAGAAACTTGTTTCTCTTTCAAGTTATTCATAATTGAATGCACTCCTAAGTTGAGTAATGTTGATTGGCCTCTCTCCATTTAGTTGACATGCACTGGAGACAGCTGCATGATTTGAATCTGGTTCCAATTAAATCAGTGCCTCTGTTTCTATATTGTATATAGAATGGATCATATCTTAACGATGTTAAGGTATGTGGAGTTGTCCGGCTTATGCTTAAAACCAGAGTCTGGATAACTCAAGGCATGTTTCTGTAATGGCAATTTATGGGTTAACCCGGATTTTGACGAGGATTAACTTTCTACCATCCGGAAGATCAATAGAAATATTGTTCTTGACTCGCCACAGTTTTAGTAAAATGGACTTTTTCAGAAAACAGTAGTGGGAGTATTGTAGAACTGGAACTGATTCCAGAACCACAAACGATTACAGAAAATTTAATAGAACCTAAATATTCAAATCCGGTTTGAGATTACATTAGCCACTCCGCAGATATGGTGGGTAACCTCAGGCACCCGAGAGGTACTCCGGTATCCTCAGGGACGGTGACAGGGAGGTTCTTGTTTACCCAGACTTGCAATTACTGCTGTACAGACTTTGAGACCCGGCAGGAGGATGAGTATAGTGTCGTTCTAAACTCGCTTTAGAAGTGCACGTGTATATGACTCTGCCAGAGGGTTGTTGTGGTCAGTGGGAGCAGCGGAAGCATAGTGGACAAGTAGCTTGTATCTATTTATAGACTAAAGCAGATAGAGCGTCTATTTTTGATATGACATTCATAGGTTTTGACTTCATCAGAATAGGAGATGGATCTGTTAAGAAGGTAGTAGGGTGTGATGTCCTGGTATTAGGATGACATACACATCGTAGGAAGTAAAATTCCTATACCGCGATCGGTTATACTATGGTTGTCACACAGTGGTTTCTCCACATAGGATATGGATATAATATCAGACATTCTGGTTACTAGATCTATGGTTTTTGATCTAGATTTGGGTAGTTTTCCCAATCTGGGTACTTAGACAGTATTCTAAAGGTATTTTTGAATGGATGACTCCTTGCACGGTAGTGTACCTGCAGGTGATGGAGTCACCCTCTCTAAAGGTGTCTTACAGACTAAAGGGGATAGGGATGTGCATGATTGGCATATCACTTGCTTAGGCAATTGAGTCGATCATGAGATGTCAAGTACCACACCAGATGTTATTTCTGCACTAGCTGCAATAAGTTTATATATTGATCCAATCCTGGAGAACCGTTCAAAAGCTGTTTATGAACATAAGTATATGTTCTAGGGATATGATAACGACAGCATCTTTCGGGAGACGGTTATCATTCCGGGCTTCCAAGGTGACTTGGATGACAAAGTAATTGTCAGAGTTATAGTTTTCCCTCAGACGAGGGGCAGTAGTTTGGACAGGTGGTCCAAGTGGATACTGAGGGAGGCATGGTGCAGGATACTGATTAAATTCAGTTGACGATACAGTCTAAGAAGTTTGCTGGATTTGGAGTTCATTTTTTAACTGGGTCCCATCAGACATCCAGACATATTCTAAGATAGGTATTGCTCATTTCGGAAGATGGCTTTCTCCGTGAACTTGAGATAAAGAGAGATATAGAATGAAACATCAGAGCGGATCCACTCACTAAGGCTATTTCTCGAACGCAATAGTTTTACAAACGATCTTTGTGAAACTGATTAGTAGAGGAGTTGGGTGTTCAGTATCACACGGACTGTGAGTATGCGACACCGCAATAATTAGCCTTAAGTGCAAGTGGGACATTGTTGGATATAGTACCATCAAAATCAATTATTGGATCGTAGGCACGTGATTGCAATGATTGAGGGAGGACCTATACCGGTAGGACAGTCTTACTCGAGATGATAATATGCTATCTGGTTTGTCTTTATCATCATGTACATGCTTCAGGTGACATTACAGATCACTATTACATGTTGATACAGCCCATAGGATTCTTTCTTGACTACCAGCAGTATGATGGCGATCATATACGTGAGAGTTGGGTAGTCTATAAGCACATCCTTAAAGTGTCCCCAGTCGAGGGAGTTTCGAGACAGGGCATCGATACTCCAGAGTAGACTAGTGTATACAAATCGAGACCCCGACAAGGGGTGGTGGCCGGTCTCACAAGCCATTGGTGTCAGTTGGTTCACCTAAGATGTATACAGGTGCTCATTGGGTTATGAGTACACCGGACGGACTCGACGGGAACATGCTAGTTGGTATTATACCTGTCGTCAGATAGCAGTTCCCTGATGACATGTGTACAAGTTAGTTTATCGACCTGAGATCGTTATTTGTCTCTTGTGAGTTCCCACTATGCTTTGACTACTAACCTACCACGACTCAAAGGAGTCGTGCAAACAGGTTTTAGTTGGGTACAGTCCCGAGCCATATGGAGGCAGTGAGCGGATCGTTAGGGGATTCGTCTCTCCCGGTTTTGGGGGTTGATATCGCGCTGTGTTTGGAGAGCCATTACACAAAGTCCTTGGCCAAGGCAAGTGAGATTTACTGGTAGGTATTCCAGTAGTTTCTCAGGGTGTTCATGGCTACACTCCGACATGACTTATATCGCTATTAGGGGTCTGACGTTTACCATCCCCTAGGCCCGATATGCGATACTCATAGACGAACGGACCAGACTGTACGGATATTGTCACTGACAGGCTCAGTAGGGTTTCAGGATGAGTTCGCTCATCGGCCTCCTTTTTGGTCAATACATGGGCAGCTGTTATGTACAGCTAGTATGACTGACATGCTTGTGGTTAAACCCACTGCCAGCGTATTGACGAGTCTTTAGGGTCCCCGACATAAAGTTTTCCCAAGTTCGGGCGAAACATTGTAGAGGCCGTATGGTTTTATGGCAGTGTTCGATCATATACGTGCACTTGTGCACGGATCATGATCAGACAGATCATACTAGTGGGCTTTTGTTTAAGCCGTATTCTAGTATTAGATTTTCTGGATTACTTTAGTCTCAGTTGCATTCGTATTCAGTTGGAATGCGAATGCTGGTATGTATATACAGATGAGGGGTATTCTTGTGATCCGTCACGAGTTTACTTTAGTTGATGCCAAATCTTTTTGTTGGATTAAACATTTTGGTTTAAATGTTTAATTAGGTGGAAATGGTGAGCTCAAGTCATGATTAAGGGCATTAAATAAGGCATGTGCATGTTTGGTGACTCATGGTCTTATTTTTAGTGCCATGTCAATTTTCTTTATTGATTATTGTGTTGAACTGATGTGAGGGGAGAGAGAAGACAACCACTAAGTCTTTGGGTTGTCCCTTCATTTGGATAATGAGCTCTCACATTTTTGATTCCACACAATGAGCAAGCAAGCTCTTCTTCTTCTTCTTTCTTCTTGAGCTCACCATTTTCCTCTAATGGATTTTTCTTCAACTTCCATCCATACCATCTCATGAGTTGAGAACCAATGGATGTATTGAGACAAAGTTATCACACACATTCTCTACTTCACCTTGGACATGTCGGCTAGCAAACTTCATGTCCGAGTTGCTTCGGTTTGAAGCGGGAGCCCGTAAAAAGATTTCTAGAAGTGGTGGCACTTCGACGAGGATATCGGAGATCGAGCGAGATAGGTGATGCCGCGAGGAGCTAAGGTTAGTGGCTAAAGACCGAAGGACACGGATCGATCGGTATAGCCAATATAACTTCTTGCTAGATGGCTAGTCTAGGTTATGTCACGACCCGAAATTGGCACGTGACGGCCCTTAAACTATGTAATGTCTACAGGCGTAACGCAATTTAAGTAAGCCGAAGACCCAGCAATCTAAACCATCAAAAGTAGTAAATGATAAGAACATTGTTAAAACATTTGAAAATCTCAAGTACAAATTCTTTAAAGTCCAACTTTAATTTCTTAAAAATTATGGCAGCACCTCCTTTGTAAAAACTAACCCCAAAAATGGGTACAACATAAATATAAGTAAAGCATCCCCAACGGGAGCAAAATACATGCCCAAAGGCAGAAAACAACCACCACAACAGATATACGACACCGTAGCGAAGAAATAAAAGACGATATAAGTAAAACTGCATAAAAGACATTCAAGCCACAAAATAACATACAATATCATCCTCACACCAAGTCTCTAAGTCATACATGAAAGTGATAGATGGTGAGTACATGGTACAAAGATAACAATAAACAACAACGGATAACCGCAAAACCCACCTATAGCAAAACTGCGCACAGTCAGCCGAAGCGGTATCCGCTGCAAAAGATGATATGAAAGATGAAAAGTCTGTCGCGACTGCCCTGAGGGACTACTTGTAAAACACTGTGGCACAACGGGGGTGAGTTGCCAACTCGTGAATAGTAAATAACATATGCAGGTAATTGCAAGTATGCACGTACAACGCGAATCTAATACATGCAAGCCGATAGCAATAAATGGCGATATGTATGCAACAGTCATTTAAGGTACTCTATCAGGTACTAGTAATACATGAACAATAAATGGTACTCTATCATGTAAGGTACTCTATCAGGTACTACTAATACATGAACAATAAATGGTAATATGTATGCAACAGTCATGCAAGGTACTCTATCAGGTACTACTAATACATGAACAATAAATGCGGAGTATGGGATAAAACATGTTATCATCACGGAATCCTGACCTCGTGGTAGGACCAAAGTCCATCAAGACAATCTAAATCCCAAATTTCCTCAATCAGCCCCCAAATTGGCCCTCATATCCTGTAAGTCTCATATATCCTGAGTGTCCTATATCAAGTAAATCTCATATATCCAGTATCCAATATCAAGTAAATCTCATATAACCAGTATCCAATATCGAGTATATCTCATGAAACCTGAGTGTACAATATCTACACCCAAAAACATCATGAAAACAAGTGTCTAGCATCGACACAAAATACTCAAATCTGAGGCGCTATCACCTGGGACTGGCCCTCCTGTGTCATGTACGTACATGCTATGAACATGGGTAAGCACCACCCGAAATCTGCAAGGCATGTGCGTACATAACCTCGATCGATATTCCCCAGATATCCGTCGAGTACAAATACTATCACTAGATGGCAAACGCCCACAGCCGGGCTCAACGGCATGGACCTTCGATCTTCTTGCCCCAGGGAACCAACCAGGCTCCACCATGTACCCGCACATGGCCCATGACACCTCTTCCCATGGGGTATATATAAGCTCAGAACCGAGAAATCTCATGTTGGAAGCTGAAATATCATATCAAGAGAAACCGGATTTTTCAAATAATGCATAATTTCATGAAATAACCACGGTCCTCAAATCCAGAAAATATCAAGTAATGAATAAGTATAACTGCATGAATCAATACATATATATTAGCGTCCCATTCCACTAATATATATATATATATATATATATATATATATATAAATAACAACGTCCCATTCCACTGTTATATATACCTAGGAGAAAAAATATCAAAAAACGTCATATGGAATCCATGAATGTAATATATACAACATGAAACAGTAATATGAGCATATAAAGGAAAAACCGCTATTTAACTGCAACAAGTTAATATATATATTAATTGGTTCCCAATTTCTCCAAGTCCATACAACATCAAATAAAGGTGAACATGTAGCTATAGCCAGGTATGCGTAACCATGTTGGTATAGCAAGATATGTGTATCTACCTATCCATAATGATGTAATACCCTCCAGGTATATGTAGGTATGTATGCAAGATGTACATGTAGTTATGTTTCATATGTGCATATACCTATCACTAATGGTACAATACCATATAGGTATAGGGGTAACTAGCATGTAAACATGCCAAGGCATATGTGTAAGCATATAGGTATACAGGTATGCTATATGTCATATGCACAAGGAAAATAAGGATCATGTCTCAATATTTTTAAGAAATACAGTATCACATATGTATATGTGTTGTGCGTGTCATGGCAATTATCGACGGTGTGTGTGTAGCATACACTTAGTGCTCGTGAAACATGAACCGTCAATAATGGTGTTGTGTCTCTTTAATACTAAGTCCATACACAATAGGAAATGAGATATGCAACAAAGGTATACATGCACAATCAATATCCGTTTACATCTAACTAATAGTCATATCATTTAATCTAGACCCGACGCATAACGCCATATTGGCGATTACCCTGTAGATGTTAAATCTACTCACAACAATTCTGAATAAGTAAAGCCAACAACTCGCTTTCCCTTCTTCGCAGCGCCCGAAGTCCCCGCCTGCAATCCTGAAAGCATATAACAAGTATATATTAGCAATCGACCAATAACACGTACCCACTATGTTTGACCGACGCACCAACTCCAAACATACTCTCAAGTGTTCGTCAAGTGGCTAAAGCGCGTAGCGACACTACGAAACCAACTCAAGAGCAAAAGCTACACAAAGGCACGAACGACATCGACACGATCCTAGCCAGGAACGCAATGCGACACAACGACCAAGGCTTGACCCTGATCGTACCGATCGCGCATTCACAACACAAGATATAGCGTGGAATCAATATAATTAACGTCGCAACGTCAAAAGAAACTCATGCCAAAACTTACCGAAATCAAGTAAGCAACATATATCATTTTAGCTCCAAACTACAAGTTTTTACCAAAACTAGAATTTACAAACATCACAATATAGCATGATTAAACCATACATACCAATACTAGAATTTTAATCTCACTTAAGTAGGATTAGTAAAAGCTTAGTTTGCTTATTATCTTAATTATAGAATTAGGACAATAACAATTAACAAACTAGCCACTAGGTTTAGTTTTCATTTGTCTAAAATTATCAACTAACCATTTCACTATTCAAAACCCTAATTTGATTACAAAAAAGCTTATTAGGAATTCTAAATATGAAATTAAAAGATTTAATTTAAAATCTAATTAAGCTAATTAAAGTATTAAGCAACAATTAAAGTTTAGGTTTTGGATTTATACCTCCACAAAAGATCAAAATCAAGCAACTAGAAATCCAATTTTGCCTCCAAAATGCTAACTTTAAAGAAGATCCAAGCTTGATATGTGAAGAAGAAAGAAGGGAAATGATTTGTATTTGAGTTTGTATGAATTATTTAGGATTTTCAATGAATTATTTGGACTTTGAAGTGATGAAATGGGGTGAGAATTTGATGAGGGCAGCAAGGGAAGAGAGGGGCCGGCCATTCAAAGAAGAGGGTGGTTTTGTGATGTGTGGAAATTTCTAGCAAAACAAATGTAATAAAAGCTCATTAATGCAAAATGCCACCTTTCTTTTCTTTTCTTTTCTTTAAAATTCATTTTAATTCACAAAATATCTAGATATTTGGATGGATGGATTAACTAAAAAATCTAATGATTGGATTATAGATTCACATTAGCAATAATTAACCCAAGAAAAAAAAGTAATTACCACTAATAAAGTGCATAAATAAAGCATTAAAACAATATTTTAATTATGGAAAAATATTAAAATGCACAAAAAATTTTAGTGACCTACAAAAACCCGCAAACTAGTAATTTCCTAGCTAAATTAGGTGCATTGCATTTATACTGCAAAAAGATCACTTCTAGGTTTTACGGAAAGCACCGACTATTTTATCCTAAAAACGGAAAATCACCTAAACGATTTCCAAAACGTTACAATCTTCCCCACTTAAAGAAATTCGGTCCCCAAATTTAAAATTCATCTACGCATACCTTCAAAGGGATGAGGGAAAGTCTTCCGCATCTCGCTCCCAGCCACTCAAGTGATCAGCTCACTAGACGGCTACGCCAAAGAACCATCACAGATTACAAGACCCTTGACCGAAGTCCCTCCACCTGCCGTTCCACTAAAACTATCGGCTACCGGTGAATAAAAGATCGCGTCCAAGCTAAAAGGTCTGATGCTGAATCATGTGAGAAAGGTCATGAAGGTAATTGCAAAGTATCGACATGTAACATTTCAGAAAATATAAAATATTATTTTTGGAATTTAATATTAAAATAATATATTTCCCGAAAACTGCCCGATTTGCGAAATTGGGGTTTTCAAAAAAGGGTATTAATATATACTAATAATTGTGAAATAAATGGAAATTAAAATGATTTATTCATAATAGTACATTTAAAGGATTTGGCATTTTTAAAATTATTTTTTTATATGCAGTTTCGATAAAAACCCGATTAGTGCACTGCTAATCGCGATTAAGCCAAATCCGTGTTTCTACAGATTTTCGTGGCCAGTGCACCTTGTCATGTTATGTTTTGGTTACATGTTGTTGCATTGGTGTTATGTTATGGGTATTATGTGCTTTGGTTTTAAATGAGAAAAGAAAAGAAAAGATAAATGGCATAAGGGTAAATATTGATAGAGAGGGTTAGAATAAGTGAGGGGAGAGAGAGGGGCTGCCTCATTGTCACCTCCCCCATCATTTTCTTCTTCTTCTTCCTCCCCTCCAACTTCACCCTAAGGTATCATCTCAAAAACTCCATTAAAACCCTAAACCCCTTTCATTAAAATTGATCACCTCCTTCTCCTCTACACATTGGACCATGAAAAGTTAGATTTTGACAACCTTGAGGAGCTAGGATTTTTCTTGGGTTGACTAAATGAGGTATGAATTCTTCCATCTAGTTTAATTTGAAGTCTAATAACACCCCATAGTAGTTTAGAGTTAAATGGTTATTGATTAGTGATGTTAAAATTTCTGGTGAAGGGTTTGAGTGTTGTGTGAATTAGGTGATGCCTAGTGGCTGTTAACAAGGCTTGAGTGGTGTTTTACTGACCTAGAACAGAGGATAGAACCCAAAACACAGATTTAGAAACCCCGACATTGGATAAATGTTTAAATCGTGAGGGTATTATGGAATCTGGAGTAACCCGGGGCACTAAAAATAATTTAGCGAACACAGTGACACATGCAGGCACCCAGGAAGCTACCACAGAGACCCGAGACCCCAACTCCACATTTTGGCCACAGATTAATCCTTTTTGGCCTCAATTTGCGGCCAGAGCTGGGAATTAGGGTCCCAGGTTAGGTCCGTGGCTCCTTTTGCAATAAATTAGATCCTTCCTGTATGCATTTTGGCTAATTTTCACCTGGGGAAAATCTGGGAGTGTTTTACTTAGTTTCTAAAATTATTTTGTGGATTTTAATGAATTTGAATTTGGTATTTGGTATTGTGTTTCCGTCGTGTGGCGTTTGGAAGTCAACGACCGGGGTTATTGGTCATGTTTTACATGCTAGGCTATAGGTTTTAACCTATGAGCGAAACGTGTGCCGTTTTGGTTTCCGACTTGATTTTAATATGCAATTGCGACGTGTTATGATATGTAGGTACCCCACGAGGATTTCGAGACGATGAAGAAGAGGATGGCCACATCGACATCGGCAAGCAAGAGTAAGGTGAGTAGATCTATATCTACCGGGGAAGTCGGGTGGATGGCGTATAGCACCCCCGCAAAGTTTTGATGGAAACTGATTTATAGAATATGGTTAAGGAATCCTAGATTTAGAAACTAGGGTTAGAGTTAAATGATAGTTAGTGAAACCATATTAGAAACTAAGGATAGTTAGAAGTGATATAATACGGCTAATATGTGATGACGGAACTTGAGGATGATATTTGACGATATTGCCGTTTAGGGTACTATAGGACTAGATAGTCGACGTAGATGTGTCATCCGAACCATACCTATTTCCAAACTGAAGAATCGTATGCATCTTTAAACTGATACCTTGAGGGACGTTACGGATTTCCAAATGATATCTTGTCTTTAAAAACACCGTAACCCCTACTTTCAAAACTACGATTCGCATCTTTCAAAAATCTGATTGTATGGTTCGGATGTGTATGTTAGATTAGATACTTATACTTATAATAGAGATAAAATGTTTATGTAAACTTGACTTGATGTGAGATATAAATGTGATGAAATGAATATAAGACGAATATGATGATCTGATGATATGTTGGTTTACGGATGCGAGTCGATTGAGATGATTGATACCTTGTCGGTCCCCTGATATGAGATCGTTATGGATGTAACCTGGGACATAGGTATATAGATACATACATACATATATATATATATATATATATATATATATATATATATATAGAATGTTGTGAATCATGGATGATAGGCCGTATGTGATATTAGGCCATACCCTCATTGTCTTATATGTTGATAGGATCCCTATTAGCTTAATGCCGTCGTACGATGATTTTCCGTATGTGATGAGTTTGACTTGAGGTTTGATCCATACCCTTGACTAGAGGATGTCGAGGCTAGATGCCGATTGATAGATTCACCGACTCGGTCATGTTAGATACGTATACCCGTCAGCATTTGCATATGATTTATCTTATGCTGCATTCATGTTATTCGCATCGCATTACTTATACTTGTACTAGTACACCTGCACCGTTATCGATGATGCGTATGTTACACTTACACAGATTTGCCGGCTCACACACTTCATCATCGATAATTTCCATGACACTACACAGTAGGATTGCTGCATCATGATATGACTCTTCGCATAACATACTTGCGTATATACCTACTTGTACACTCATACTTGTGTATATATATCCTTGTGCATTCATGCCTACATACATACTTATTGCACATACATAGACGATGTTGCATTTGACTATGGAGAAATTAGGAACCGCAGGATATATTCTAAAAAACTGGAATCATTTAAAAGAGCGGTTTTCCCTTAATATGTCAAATCTCTGTTCTATGTTGCATGATATACGGATATGCTTACATTTTTATTATATGTCGCATACATCATGCTTTATGATTTTACGCATTGAGATATGCTGTTTTCATGAGATTTCTGGATTTGAGAACCGTGGCTATTTCAAAAGAAAGTATGTACTGTTTTAAAATCCCGGTTTCTCTTGATATGATATTTCAGTGCGTCCACCATGCGTTTTCTCGGTTCTGAGACATGTGACATGTGAAACCTGATTCGAGAAGCTGGATGAGGCCGATTGCGGGTACATGGTGGACCCGGTATGGTACCCCAGGACAAGAAAGGGATGCTGTGTATATAGACGGTGAGCCTCGCAGATGGACTACTACCTATCGGTGATTGGTTAGACCTGGCAGTTATCCGGAGAATACTTACCAGAGACGAGAGATGGATACCGGCCGACCCGTACTGCCGGAGCTGAGGGCCGATTCAGCAGACGGAGCCCGTAGGCCGATCCGGACTGACGGAGCCCGATATATGAGGATTTACGTGTCGATGCTGGACACGGGTTTCATTATGTTTTCGGGAGTCGATGTTGGACACCCAGGTTCCATGATTATTATGTGTCGCGAGGGACACCCGTTGATATATATCCTCATACTTTCATGCACACTCTTTTATGATATTTGCATGCATGACATTGATTATATGGTTGGACGAGATCCACGTGCATACAGACATTGGTTATTATTGGATTATATCAGCATACTCATAGACTTGAGTTTTTTTTGTTGGCACTCATGATGACCCGGTCACCCTAGATATCATAGTATTACCTTTATGATATAGTTGACCTAGGAGTCGTTGTTTATTCGATTTCTACTTGAAGATGTTTTTCTACTCACGAGTTGGCAACTCACCCCCGTTGTGCCACAGTTCTTGCAGGTTGACCGCATGGATCAGTAGCAGCTTCGCTGGCACACAGTTGCTTTCGGGTGTTTTGCATTGGTTGGTGGGACATTTGTATCACACCCACTCTTGTATTATATTTCATATTGTATCTAGTCAACTCCATCAATCAAAATTAATAAATTGTATAAGTAATGAGACTTAGTGAGATTGCAGTTGCGAGACTTAGAGCGAGGGGTTTCCGCTACTTGTGGTTTTTATGTCTTACTTTTCTTTCTCTTTTGTGGTGAACTTCGCCATTGGGCGTCGTATACTTATATATATTGTCTTGCATGGTTATGATCCGCCGTTTGGCGAAGAGCTAGCTCCCGCTTGGGGATGCCTTTATTATTATTATGTATTTGTGGTTTTGGATCAAAAAATACAAAGGATGTGCTGCCCAAATTTTCAAAAAGACGACACACGTTTTCAAACTAGTAAATTTCATTTGCATTTTCATGTTCCTTTTCTATGAATTAAGAAAACTTGATTTCATTATATCATTATTTCAAAACTTCACCTCCTTTATTTTCTTAAAAAGGTTATGATTTCTGGGTTTCAACTTACTTGAATTACGCTACGCTTTTAGACGTTGCGTGATTTAAGTGCTGGTCACGAGCTAATATTTCGGATCGTGACAACACAAGGAATACGGGGTGAATACTAAAAAATCTGGGCGGAAGTGCCATATTATAGGCAATGGAACTAACTCTCTTGAGGATCTCAAAGGACCAACAATTCTGGGACCAAGCTTCCCAAAACTCAACACGCCATTTCATCGGAAAACTCCGTAGGCATACATGATCTCCCACTACGAACTCAATTCTGCGACATCTACGGCCGGCATAAGACTTCTGTCTGCACTGGGCTGCTCTCATCCTGATCTGAATCAACTGGATCTTCTCCGTAGTCTCATGACTAACTGGGGTCCAAAAATCCTACTCTCGCAGAGTCAGTAAAACAGACTGGCGATCGACACAACCAACCACACAAGGCCAGATGGTTTGCCAATTGGAATGTATCCTAATAACAGCTATCGAAGGAGAACCCTATCAATGGAAAGTGATGATCCCAACTGCCAACAAACAACTAGTACGTACGCACAAGCATATCCTCCAGAGTCTGTATAGTCCGCTCTAACTAACCATCGGCCCACAGATGGAAAAGCGGAGCTAAAACTCAACCAGTACCTAAGGCTTCCTGAAACTTCTGCCAACGACGGCTAGTGAACGGGGTGCCTCTATTGGATACAACGCATGAAGGAACTCCGTGCAAACGCACAAACTTAACAAAGAACAACTGAGCAAACTGAGCCTAACCGGACAACAAACACCCAAATGGCGTCACACCCTGTCTTAACCTGGGTAGACACCATAACGAAATTCATGAAGATCTGCTCCCATTCCCACTCCGGAACGGTTAAAGATTGCAACTCTCCAGCCGGTCTCAGATGCTCAACCTTAGCTCGCAACAAGTCAGACACCTCAAAACGAAATCCGAAACTTCACTGTTCATCCCTGCCCGCCCGTAACTATCTCACAAGTTACGTTACATCTTGGTGGAACTTGGACGAACACAGAAAGCTGACCGGTGTGCCTGCTCTAGGATTTCGCGTCTCTACCCATCAGTATCAGGTACACACCAATGAGTCCGGAACGTAGCACACCCTGGTCACAAATCAAGGACTCCAAATCTTTACCCTGCCGAACATGCTCAAGTATCACAGACAACGAGCAACGGTAGGCTGTGCCTCACAAAAACGATTAAGTAAAAGTGGACGGCCGCGGACATGAGCAAGTTGTCCCCTCAGTAGAGGCGAACTTAAGCTATACTCCACGATCGCACTAGAACTGTAAATCTGCAGAAGACTGTCTCAGAACTGCGCACAACTGGGACAAGCTAACCCCGGTCTATGACTCAAGCATCAGCTACCATAATCGCCTTACCACGGGTAATAAAAGATCTCACAATCACAATCCTTTACAAGCTCCATCCAACGGCGTTGTCTTAACAATCAACACCCACTGCAGGAAGATACACATTATGAAGGGTTTCCTACAGCACCACTACAAGGGTTTGGAGGCAACACACATCCCATATTTAAAATTTATATGGTGCTAAAGAAACTATCTTAAGGATCATGTTAAAGTCATGTTACCCTAAATTTTCTAGCATGATCCAGATAGTTTCTTTAGCACCATATAAATTTTAAATATGGCATGTGTGTTGCCTCCAAACCCTTGTAGTGGTGCTATAGGAAACCCTTCATGGTATAAGAGCCAAGCTAGAGCTTTAGGCGACATTTAGGTGAAGTTAAAACTCCGATCGAACCACGAAATACGGAATTAGACCCTTCTCTGGACATTTTTTAAAACTGTGTTTTTTCCTGAGTTAAAGTTACTTAAAAAATTCAGCAGGGAAATATAAGCATAACTGTAAAAAACGAAACCATGATCCGTACATATCGCCGCGGAACCGCGGCCAAACCTTGCTTGGGCCGCGGATCCGTGGCCGTACAGAAGCTTTATAGCATCGATTTTTTACATTAATGTCAGTAGCTGCTTATACATATTTTTGGGTATTTTTAATCTGACTCAAGTGTTGAGTGTTCTGGGGATTATTTTGGATTCGTTGATTTGATCGGAAAATTTAATTTCGTGCTGTTTTCGGGTAATTTAGAAAGTATTAAAAGATTCGAACGGATATCATTAACTCACTTTTTCCTGGCACGGAAAACTTTCAAGTGTTGAATTTTTCTCGAGTTTGAATATTTTGGAAATACGTGCAAGTAATGTGGTGGACCCTCTAGAAAAACACAAACCTTAACTCGATTATGTGACCGTCTAAACTGCGTCTAAACCTTAGGGTTTGGGGCAGTACGACGTGCCACATGTGAGGCGTTGGCTTGACCCTTCTACGGCTGGACCACTGCTACTGTGACACATTCTGGGAATTTTGAACTCCGCTCAAGTGTTGAGCTATTTAGGAAATCTTGGGTATTTGATTATTCGATCAGAAAGTTTAATACTGTCTATTTATCTGGAATGTGATACAATATATGGAATTCATATAGTTAGGCATGAAATGCGAAGTATGCGATATTTCGGATTTACGATGTCTAGGGTTATTGTGGATTCCAAATGTTGTAGTTTTATACTTTCTTTTCTGTGATCGTAAGTGTAGTATGTCGCATATCGCCGGTTTCGTTGCTATACATCAACGACAATCGGGGTACGCATACTTACTTACGTTGATGATATGTGATATTATGTGTTCCTGAGATTTGACATGTAGGATTTTCGTGATTGAATAGCCGAGGGGTTTCATGTGAGATGATAGTCTTCTTTTCAATCATGTAAAATTCAAATATAATGTAACATTCTTTTATTTGGGGCACTTCCGGGTTGAGGTTGATGTTTCAAGTGTTGTATATTATTTACTTTTCCGCATTAGGATAGACCCAAGGAGGGGAGCACAAGTGACCAGGTTCTGGGGTTCAGTGGGAGGTCATCTCGAGGAGTCGAGAACGGGTCTCCTAAACTCCAGAATTGGTAGGGTCGCTTGCCGCTCTCGTAGGGGTCTATGGGTGTGGGCTTGGCTATTCATCGCGACTGTGGAATCCATATTTTCTATTATTGGCTAAATACTAAATACGGACGTCCTAGTATATCCTATATTATCATATCTGTGTTTCTGCTGCCTGTATACTGTGATGTGATATCTGAGATGAATGATATATTATATATGAGATATATAGTAGACGTTGCTTATGTTTTACACCCGCGCTAGTCTCGTCCTGGTATGTCGTTAGTTAAGTAACCTAACGGTGCATAACGGAACATTGCGGCGAATGCAGATGGCATAAGCGTACGTTGTATTTTCGTTTCTTTTTTGTGTTTGGCTTAAGGACTTAAATGATGGGGCTACATTAATATGATTAATGTAAAGAAAATAAACCTAAAAAGATGTTGTAGAATCGGATTTGAAAACCACTCGTCTCTTTATGAAAAAGCTACATTTCAAAACTGCGGAGCTCAAGCCACTCCTTTTGAAAACCTTTTGATTCTACGACGATATCAAGTTCAAAGCGTTAAAGATTTTCTTAAAAATCATCCGCAACCCTCCATCATTTTAGGAAGTAGAGTACTTAGTATTCGTGCTACGTTTGTTGACTATAGTTAAGACGTAGTGTACGGTAGCTAAGTGATGTCTTCCTACACTGCATATGATGCAGATTAATTAGGACATTTATGCCACTTTGTTGACCATAGTTAAGGGTCATGTGAGTGGGTCTAATTAATTGAGAAATGACGGGTAGAACTTGACTAGTACTTATGATTTGTTGACCATAGTTAAGGTCATAGGTACTAGGGGTAAAAACCACATCGGGAATTTCAATAGTTGAAATTTGCAATGAGATTGCATACCTTCCATATGATGGTTGGATCCCGATCCCACTGTGGGCAATAGTTGTTCACAGGAGAGTTTTGCAGTTTACAATTAGCTAACCCATTAGGTGTCTAGAAAGGTGTTAATGGGGCTACGCCTCTGGGAAGACGAGGTTTACTTTAATTAGGTCCGTGCGAAAGCACGGGGAACCTCCCTCAAGTACCGACACTGGCCTGGCTGAACGGTTGGCGAAGTTGTAGACTGTAATTAATCCTGGCTAGTTTTCTTTTTAAGGTTTGAAAGAAAAACTTGATTAAAGCAGTGGGAGACATCGAATAGATAAGATAATAACCAATCTGATCTTTGCAAGAGCTTTCGCTGAGTGTATTCTTTTCTCTCTCTTAATGGCAGATACCAATGACAGGACTCAAGCTTCTACTAAATAAAAATAAACCGAATGGGACCAATTATAAAGACTGGCTGAGGAATCTGAACATTACCTAGACTTATGATAAGGTATCATATGTCCTCACGGCTCCAGCCCCGCCCGTCCTAGGTCCAAAATCCTCAGTTGCAGATATTGAAGTCCGCAAGACATGGGACGCTGACTGTGCCACGGCCAAATGCCTCGCGCTTGCATCGATGGTAACACACATCAAAAGCAGTACGAGAATATGGACGTTCACGCCATATTCCTCCATACAAAGGAGTTGTATGGAGAGCAATCCCGCGTATTACGATACGAAGCATCAAGGAAACTGTTTCAGATGCGAATGGCCCCTGGCACACAAGTAGGAGACCATGTTCTGAAGATAATAGCTCTCATAGAAGAGCTTGAGGACCTTAGATGGACGGTGGATAATGAACAATAAACGGATATTAATCTGCAGTCCCTCCCCTCCACCTTTGCTCAATTTTTAGTTAACTTCAACATGCACAACATGGAGAAGGAACTACCTGAACTCTTTAATATGTTAAGGAGTGCAGAGAGCACACTGAAATCGGTGAAAACTCCCGTTTTGAGTGTTGGGCAATCTTCCTCTTCTCGCCCAAAGGCTAAGGCCAAGGGAAAGATGAAGAAGAAGCCCACCAATCCTAGGGGTGGAGTTAAAAAGGTTAAGGGGAAGAACAAGTCCAAAGCTGGAGAATCGGGAAAAGGGGAATGTTATCACTGCCATAAAACAGGACATTGGAAGCGCAACTGCACGGAGTACTTAAATCTCAAGAAGAAGCATGGGGATGCTTCCGCTTCAGGTGTGTTTGTGACAGAAAACTGTTTTTCAATAAACTCTACTTCCTGGGTATTAGATACCAGTTCAGGTTCTCACATTTGCAATTCTATGCAGGGGCTGAGAAATAGCAAGGTTTTGAAGACAGGTGACCATACTCTCCGCGTTGGAAATGGTTCCAATGTACATACAGTTGCAGTGGGAGAGTATCATTTGGGGTTGCCGTCTGGGTGTATATTGGTTTTGAACCCATGTTATTTTGTACCTAGTATGCTTTGTAATATAATATCCGTTTCTTTGTTAGACAATGAAGGATATAATTTTGTATTGCAGAACAATGTTATGAACATTCACCTGAATCAAATGTTGGTTGGGTATGGTACGCTTAATAATAGGATATACGTTCTAAATCAATACACAGTTTTCAGCATACACCACACTAATAAAAGAAAACTTTCAAAAATAAATGTAGCTTTTCTTTGGCACTGTAGACTTGGTCATATTAACAAAACAAGACTAAACAAGTTACACAAAGATGGATATTTAAACCCTTTTGTATATAAATCTTATGCGACTTGCCAGTCTTGTATCAAGGGTAAAATGACCAAAACACCGTTTACCGGACACGGAGAAAGAGCTACTGAGCTCCTAGGCCTCATACATGGTGATGTATGTGGGCCAATGTCTACACAGGCTAGAGGCGGTTTTTCATACTTCATTACTTTCACTGACGATTTCTCAAGATTCGGTCATGTATTTTTATTAAAGCACAAATCCGAAGCTTTCAAGAAATTCACTGAATATAAACTCGATGTAGAAAAACAAACCGGCTTGAGTATCAAAATGCTTCGATCAGATCGAGGTGGAGAGTATCTCAGTACAGAATTTGCAAAATTCCTAAAAGAGAATGGGATTCTCTCTCAGCTCACTCCTCCTTACACACCACAGCACAACGGTGTATCAGAACGACGGAATCGGACCCTATTAGATATGGTCCGTTCCATGATGAGTGATGCTGAGTTACCCGTCTCATTTTGGGGGCATGCATTGGAGAATGCAGCGTTTCTACTAAACAGGGTTCCAACCAAAACCGTGTCTACCACGCCATATGAGATATGGCATGGGAAGAGACCATCTCTTAAGAGAATTAAGATTTGGGGTTGTCCGGCCTATGTTAAAAAGCAGAATCCGGACAAACTCGAGACACGGTCGGTCATTTGTAATTTTGTGAGATATCCAAAGAACTCTTATGGATATCTATTCTACCACAAGGAGGAACAAAAGATGTTTGTTTCTTAGTATGCCACATTCTTGGAAAAAGAGTTTTTCACAAATGAAACTGATGGCAGTGTGGTGGATCTAGAAGAGGTTCTAGAGACACAAACTACAAATGACGACTTGGTTGAACCGGCTGTTGCTATAGAAAATGAGGAACCTCGACCACTCCGTAGGTCTGGTAGGACTTCTCGCCCACCAGAGAGGTACTACGGTTTCCTCATTGATGGTGACAGAGAAGACTGCATCATGGAGGATGATGATCCTACCATTTTTCAGCAAGCTATCACGAGTGGAGACTCTGTGAAGTGGCTGGATGCCATGAGATCCGAAATGGAGTCTATGTAAACCAACAAAGTATGGACTTTGGACATTGTACCCCCTGGGGTAAAACCTGTGGGGTGCAAATGGATCTTTAAAAGAAAGATTAGTGTAGATGGGCAGGTAGAGACCTATAAGGCAAGACTTATAGGTGTACATAGACTCCATTTCTCAGCAAAGGGTTTTCGTCAAAGACAAGGTTTGGACTATGACGAGACTTTTTCTCCCGTATCCATGCTTAAATCCATTCGGATCCTACTGTTAGTTATATGTATGCCCTAGAGGCCATTACTATACATTGGATGTATATTGTAGTGGATGCTGGGTCATATATAGGTAGGACTTTCTTGCTCGACATGATAGTACGCTATCTGGTTGCTCTTTATCTTAACATGTATACTTTCTGTCTCTCTGTTACATGTTGATAAAGCCCTTAGGATGTGTACTCGACTTCCAGGACTATGATGCAGATCATACTAGTGGGGCCTGGGTAGTCCATGAGTACATCCTTCAATGTTCCTGGTCGTGGGAATATCGAGACAGGGCATCGATATTCCAGAGTAGACTAGCGTATATCTTCTCGACCCATGTGATGGGCGATGGATGATCCCATATCCATTGGTGTTTGACATCAGAGATGGTATACGGGTGCTCAGTGGAGACTGGGTACACTGAACGAACTCGGCGAGAACTCCCAGATGGTATTATACCTCACGTCAGATGGCAGTTCTCTGGTGACACTGGTACAGCTTAGTCTGTTGACCGGAGATCGTCATAGAGTCTTGTGTGTCTCCCACTGTGCTTTGATTTCCACCCTACCACGGCTCTACTGAGTCGTGCAAACAGGTGGTTTTTGGGTACAGTCCCGATTCACATGGAGGCAATGAGCGATAGGAGGGGATTCGTCTCTCCCGGTATTGGGGGTTGATGTTGCGCTATGCTCGACTGGCCATAACAGGAAATCCCTGGCCAAGGTTGCAGTGATCTACTGGTAAGTGTTATCAGTAGTTTCACACATGTTATAGACCTCACGTCGGCATCACTTATCAAGCTACTGGGGTCTGACGTTTACCACCCCTAGGCGAGATATGCGACATATCAGACGAACAGACCGGACTGTACGGTAAGTGTTACTGGTTGGATTCACAGGAGTGTGAGCGGGCTTGCTCGTCGATCTTCTGATCGCTCAATACCCGGGTGGCCGTTACGTTTAGCAGACCGCTTGCGGCTTGTGGGTGTTTGATATGATCATCATCTGCTGCCGGCGTATTGACGAGTCTTTAGAGTCCTACACAGAGGTTTCCTGGCTCAAGCGAAATGAAATAGGAGCGCATATGAGATATGTACGCGACCGAGAATAATGCGTGTATGTGATACCGTATTCTATTCTCACGATGAATGTATAGATTGGTTGTATGCGATATAACCTAGTTATCGAATCAAGGATTGATTCGATATGTCGATACATTGGATATTAGTCGGTTATATGCGATATAACCGGATCGCTAAATCTAGTATTGATTTAATGATTTAATGCATAATTATATATTTGATATAATAATTTGCATTAACTAGTATTTGTTCACTTTAAAAAGGATTTTCTCACTTGATGTGCACATTGTATATGTGATGTATTTTTGTGCACTTGATGTATCATGTTTGATGATACATGAAAGTTAGAGTGTATGATTTAAACCATGGTTATGTTAATGGTTAGGGTTTACATTTTACTTATTCATTTATTTATTCTCTTAATTCATTTTGGAAAGATAAAAAGAATGGTGGGTTATTTTGTTGTTTTGTTGAAACTTCTTGAAGTGTTGAAAGCTTGACCATTCTTGTTCTTTTCCTTAACCTAACCATTCAACCTAACCCTAGTTTAGTCTCTACACTTAACTATGGTTGCTATATGATAAGTATTCATTTTATTTTATTTTTTGAATAAGACTTATCATATTCTTTCTTCTTCTTCTTCTTCTTCATCAAAGAAGAAACCTTGCTTCCATCAATGGCAACATGAGAAAAAGAGTGAGAAATCCAATTCTTAAGTGAACCCACATCCTATATCTTCATCCTCTACCACTTGCCAAGTAGTATATGGTGCTTTCTTCACAAGTTTCATGACTTGGTGAAGTTGGAGTTTGATCTTGAGTTGCCTCGACGTAGATCATCTTCGGCATCGAAGTCGACGACCTTGCCCGCCCATTTCTCCGATGAAGCCGACGCTAGAGCCCGGGATCCGATGATCGCAGCGAGGGGACTTCATCACGGAGCTATGGAGGTGGAGGACCGGATCTACAAAGGTTGTATGTTCGTTCACTCTTAGTTAAAGCCGTTAACTTGCTTGCATCGCCTCTTTATCTAGTTAACGATCCGTATTAGGGTTTGTAGGCACATGAAAATATTTGAATTGGCCATGTTTGATGGTTTGTAGAACGTCTAGTGTGTGCCTAGGAACCCTACAGTGGTATCAGAGCCTAGCTAGAGCCTTAGGCGATGCGTAGACGGAGTTAGAAGTCTGATCGAACCGAAACCCTAATTCAAAGTTGCTCTCTGTACATTTTTTGAAAACGGGGATTTTTTAGTATTAAAAATATGTAGAAAACTAAGCAGGAATTTATAAGAATTACTGTGAAGCCCGAGCACCTTAATCGATAATAGCGCGGCGGAACCGCGACATTAGCATGCCTAATGCGGCGGTTCCGCGGCCACTTGGTCTCTTCAGACAATTATTTCTGCACAGTAATTCTTATATGTTGTTTCTGTATTTTCTGGGAATTTTTAAATCTGACTCAAGAGTTGAGTTTTCTGGATTGTATTGGAGACTCGGTGTTTCGATCGGATTGTCTAATTTTGTCTGTGTGCTTTTCCACATATTTTTAGAATATGTTAAAAAGTTCGATCGGATCTAAATACCCACTTTTTCCCCTGCCGGGAAATTTCCAGTTGTTGGATTTTTCCGTAGTTTAACGACGTTCTAAGTAATGCAAGTAGCACGATGGTCCCTCTAGAAGACAACAAACCTTAACTCGATTATGTGACCGTCTTGAACTGCCCTTTGAACCTTAGAGTTTGTGGCAGTACAGCGTGCCACATGTGAGGCGTTGGCTTGACCCTTCTACGGCTGGACCGTTGGTACTGAGGCACGAAGTGAATGTTTTTAAACTTATTTCATCTGTTGAGCTGTTTCGGGAAAACTTTGGTGTTTGATTGTTCGATCGGAAAATTTAACATTTTCTATTTATCTGGAATGTGATACAATATTTGGAATTCACAAGTAGTTATGAGATAACTGAATGAATGTTATAAACATAGCAGTTTAGTCTCACTTGATCGGTTGCCACGGAATTTCGATGCGATTGAAAGTCTGTCGCAATCACGTAGCGTACGCGGATACTCGCCGGGTAAACTTAATAGACAGCCTCACTCCATAGCCCCGACCAAGTGACTGTAGGAGAACCCCGTCGCCGAAAGCATCCGTTTGGGTGCTCGCGGCAGCGGTGTTCCGCCTTGGTGCACTTCGTCGACGGTATCAGGGGTGCGGCCGCCTACTAAAGTTTGCGACGAGCATTCGATCAGGATGTCGGGAATCTTGCTGAATTGCCCGACTTGATATTGAAAAGAGTTTTCGATAACGGGACTAAAATGCGGGGTTTATAATTGTTAGGCATGTTCACACCATAATATTGCATTATTATATTCCTCATTCTTATTCTTTTTATAAATAAACAGGTGCTTTTGACGCATGTCTGCTACATGTTACAGGTTACAGGTTCTTAGACAGAAAACAGTGAAAACGATGTAAAGACGATGAAAAAGTGGACTTTGACCAACAAATAGAAGACTCTTGATCAAGCCTACATCAAAGATAAAATTCACAAAGTACAAGGCAATGCAAGGTCCAAGATTACAAAGCGAACGGTTAAAAGTCCACCGCAATTATTCACTGGAGATCTGGAAGAAACATAGAAGCTATTTTAATAAAGAACCAAATAATAAGGAAGCCCAAAGATCCAAGGCCCAATACTTTCTTTAAAGAGACAGAGACATAAAATTTTACCAAAGCTTGAAGTCTACTTTGACTAGGTCTTCCTAAGGATATTTTGGTAAATGTAGACATGCAAATCAATTGTAACCTAGGGTTTCCTATTCTCTATAAATAGGAACTCTACAGATTGTAATTTTTTATGCCTCCTTTTAATGAAATAAAATTCAGATCTCTTTATGGAGAGCATCGGTGCTTCTCTTCAATTCAGAAATTCAGATCTGACAACCCTGCATTGATGATTAGAGAAATGCATCTGTAAGTAGATTTAATTCCTGCTCTAGTTTAGATTTCAATTCTTTGCCCTGGGTAGATTTAATTTCATGCTCTAGGAACTTGTTTAGAGTTAGCTTTGCGGAAGGATTTTGAGAGATGAGATCTCTCATCCCTTTCTTACCCATCAAATATTTACAATAGGACTCCATGCATACACGCACACACCGCGCCCTACTGCATCCTACCCCTCGAGGTAACGATGAAACCGTAGTGTAAAGGCCCGGTTGCGTGCGTTTTCCATGGAGGTTAGGGTAATGATCTCTAAAGGAAGGACAAGAACCTAGAGAAAGGAACACCTTCCCGAATGGATCTAATCCCCTTTATTGATAATTACCATAACTCCTAATAGATCTTCATTCGGGTATGAAAGCGTTGAGATTTACTTGCATTTCCAAACCATCCCTAAACCTAACCCTAGCAAGAATAGATCTAGATTAATTTAGTTTATAGAATAATTTAGATTTTAGATTTAATAAGAAATCCGAACACCCTTCGGAATTAACTCGTTAGCGCGATTAGGAAATTCACAAAATCCCTGTGGACCGACCCGTACTCACCGGCTAGCTTCATGCGACGCCGTTCTTGATTGCGGAAATAGTTTTTGAGATACAAATAAAATGGCGCCGTTGCCGGGGATGGCGTAGAACTTTCCTTTTCGCAATTTCGGGTTAATCTAAATTAAAAAATCAAAAAAATAAAAAAAAATCAAAAAAAAATATAAAAATATATATCATTTGTTATTTTTGGAAGGGATACTTTGTGGTTGAATTTTTGCAGGATATACAAATTTGGATCTGGAAATTTCCAGAAAGCAAAACAGGAAATAAAATATCGGAACAGAAGAGATTTTGATCAACAGAATAGGAGAATTTTTCTGGAGACCCAACTCCCCCAAGCTGCCGCGATTCCGCGGCCAAAACCCACCTTAGGCCGCGGAACCGCGGCCATCTTGGAGAATCAGAACGTCAGAAATTTTTTGGGGGTTCGTGCTGACGAGACCGCCGCGAAAACGCGGCATTAATGCATTTAAACCACGGAAACGCGGCCTTATGGTGTCTTCAGGTGATGAAATTTGCACTGTAAGCTCTCTGTTATTTCTCCTCTGCAAATTTTAATATATTTTCTGAATAATGCCTGCAAGATTTTGTGTGCTTTAAAAATATATTCTCTTCCATATAACAAGTCTTGTGCAAGATTTTTGGGCCCCGCTTGAACTAAATTGATTGCAAGAAATATTTTGTTGTTGCATATCTTTTCTCGAATATCTTTTTGCAACAATTCTTTCCAAATAAAGATTCTTGTGATATGCTTAAAATAATAATTGATTGCAAGTAATATTTTGTTTCTCTAAAATTTTTTTTTTGCAACAAAATTTTTTCTAAATAAAGAGAAAAAAGAATAAAAATAAAAAGGACAAATTTTATTAAAAACTTGCAAAAAAATTTTTGGCCTCAAATAGATCCTTGCACCAACCAACTTTCCTTCTTTCCCCTTCTTCTAACATGGGTACCCCACATAAGAAATCACTTGCCGGACTTTGGTATCCCGAACCTAATTTTGCGTCATACGTCAATTTGTTCGGTCAATTTAAAGACGATCCTTCCTTGCCTAAAAAATCTTTGAAAGATCAAATAGAGGCGTCTAGGAGAAATAGTTTGACTTTTCAACCCACTTTGTGTCAACCAAGTCAACCTTCACCACCTCCATATGTTGATACCACTTTTTCAAGTCCTTCTGTCACTCCTAGGCCGATGTCCATTGTTGAGCATATTGCTCAATCTCGCAGTCGATCTTTCACCCCTCTCCACTCATCTACTTCTAGGGATCCACACGACTTTTCACCTTTTTATCCATATGTTGACCCTACCCCTGTCCAATCACCCACTTCCTACCAGTCATACCTGACCTTCCCACCCTCACTAGACACTGTTTCTACACAGCCATTAGGGAGTTTCACATATCCTACCAATTTCGAATCTTTCACCGAAACCCCCTCACCACCTAAGTCTAGTTTGGAAGAGTCGTTGGAAGCTTATATTGCTGCAACAAATAGAATGACTAGGAATGTGGAAGCGTCCGTGGCTGCCCTTATGCAACCTACTGAAGCGGTAGCTAGTTTCCCGCTAGCTCAAAATTTTTCAATGTATAAGGAGGCGGTTGGACAGAGTGAGAATGAGAGAGAATTGCCAAATCAAACCTACCCGTACCCAATTGAAGCCCACAACTCCTGTTTTCCATCGATTGCCCTAAATTGTTCACCTGTTGAAAATAAAAATGAGTTGTGTGATTTTGTAGTGCATGATTTGCCAAATTGTGAAGAACCCCTTTCGAGTGAAACCGCACCAAATCCGTTTGACCTTTACACCTCCACTCTAGAACCTACATTGATAAACATCCATGCTTTTGAGAAAGTGTCTAAAGAAATTGATTTTCACTTGATTGAGGATATAGACGCCGGGAATATTTCGGATGATGAACCTGTCGATTTAATTGAAATTTTATGTTCAAATCATCATCCTGAGTTATTAAATGTTTCTCCCGAATCTCATATGCGTCTAGATTTTGATGATAATGGCATGGATGAGTTAAATATTGAGGATAGTATTGAGGAGAGTTTTGAGGATAATATTGAGGTTGAACCATTTTTATTTGATGTGTCTGATTTTCCAATTCATCCTCCTGAACCTTTGACTGTTATATCACCCTCCCTCCTTCCCATCATTCCGACCCCGCTTAAAGACTGTGAGCTTGAAACCTTTTCCTTTGAATCTGACACAATTCTCACAGACGATAACACCTACGAGTGTTTCACTTTTTCGGACGATGCTGATGACTCACCGTCCGAGTTCGAGTCCTTTACATCTTCAGATGAGCCATCAGACTCGGTTGATTATAGTAGTTTCGAACCATTAATGGAATCTTTCAAGTTCGAAACAGTTTACTACGGTGAGAAAAATACTATCCTTAATTCACTCCCTTTCGTCTTTCCCATTGTTCCGACCGAACAAGAGACCGTTACGCTTTCATCTCCTATACCAAGTTCGGCGTACCCATATTTTCTTGCGAATCTTGAGGGATTTGACCCTATTTCACGACGAGTTGATAGGTTAGCGCAATCGCTTATAACACATCGGTCATCACAAATTGCGCTAATTTATTCACTCGATTTACACCCTCAAGTTCGCGCGATCCTTCTTTCTCCTTTCCGCCATTCTTCTCCCCCACCGAGACCATATTCTACCATTCTTCTTTCCACACGGTCTCGCGTGTTTCTCATTTCTTTCCTCCACACCCCATTCTTGCACCAACTGTACCATTACCACGATAAGATTTTTGAATGGTTGGTGCTAACCTTTGGCTTGTGTAAGGCCAAGCTTAAGTTTGGGGGGAACCTTTGTATATATGTATATATATTTTTGTTTTCTTTTTCTATAAAAATAAAATAACAAAAAAAATTTCAAAACATTAAAAAAATAAAAAAAAAATTTATAAATAAATAAACAGGGAAGTACCGACATTTTGACCCTCTTGGTTTAGTATGACAGTGAGGACACTGTCAAGTTCAAGTTTGGGGGTATGCTCGGTACGTCTTCTTCCTTCGCATTCATTTGTACATATCTTTTTGCATTTGCATACCTATATTAAAACCCATAAAAATTTAAAAATTATAAAAATTAATGTATTCAATTTTGGCTAATTGACTTAAGTTTGATAAATAGGTTAACTGGCTAGGAACAACTAGATCTTAGACTTAGTGAATTAAAAACCCTAAAAATAACATTCCTTAAAGTTTAACGGTAGAAAGTATATGCCTTGTAGTTTATTTAGAAATAGGCAAATTTTGGGTTCACTTCTTGGGCTAAGTCAAAATGAGGGAAGAGTATTGATGTTCTTATGAGAGTATAAGTTTGAAAAATAGTTCCTAGCTTAATTCTAGATTCTGAAAACGATATACCCTACAATTTGCACAATCACGCACCTTGAAACTTGGAATAGTAGAAGAGACCTTGAAATGCTCTTGTCTAAAGTCCTTAGTACGAAGAAAAAAAAGAAAAAAAGTGTGAATAAAGAATAAAAAAAATGGACACTGGTTTTTGTAATTACTTAAGGCTGCAAAAATAGAAAAATATTTAGCGAGGGTGCTTCATCACCTAGTGCCTTAGACCAACTGGTTTGGGAGTCACTGCTAAAGCCTTGGGTGTTGCAAGACTAGGAATTACGCTTTAAAGTGCAAACGCATCTTGTAATCGGTCGTTGGTACCTCAAGAAGTATTAATGGTCGCATGAAGGATGTGTAAGCAAATTCAATTAAAAATTCACCAACTAATTAGTACTTTGGACAACGGACAAGGGTATGATTGCTTGATTTGAATTTCCAAGTGTAGGGGTGATCTATACACACACGTAGGGGTATGTGATTGGAATTTAGATAAGAGAGAGGAATGAAAGATAGAACTTGTATCTTTAATAGAGTTGATAGAAATTCCTAAGTGGAGATGAAATCCTAGAAGGAACACTTAAGAGATGCCGAAAGCTAAGTAGGTCTACATAACATATATAATCTTAAGTTAAATAATGAGGAAGTGTGAAGAATATGGGTGGATAATTTGCGAGTCAAAAGGTAATAGAATTCCTTGTTAGAAAACCTAATTAGAGAACAAAAGTCAATGGGCCGAGTTGATAGGATTTTGTGGGTGTAATCCGCTGAAAACCCTCTGGAGACAACACTCCTCCTACTAGGGACACCTAGAGGTTTAACGGCTTGTTGCACGTGCTCAGTGCAATCGCGTTTCCCTGCGAAAGTGCGATTAGGATTTTAGTGAATAAAAATAAGTTTGCTCGAGGACGAGCAAAAGATAAGTTTGGGGGTATTTGTTCACACCATAATATTTCATTATTATATTCCTCATTCTTATTCTTTTTATAAATAAACAGGTGCTTTTGACGCATGTCTGCTACATGTTACAGGTTACAGGTTCTTAGACAGAAAACAGTGAAAACGATGTAAAGACGATGAAAAAGTGGACTTTGACCAACAAATAGAAGACTCTTGATCAAGCCTACATCAAAGATAAAATTCACAAAGTACAAGGCAATGCAAGGTCCAAGATTACAAAGCGAACGGTTAAAAGTCCACCGCAATTATTCACTGGAGATCTGGAAGAAACATAGAAGCTATTTTAATAAAGAACCAAATAATAAGGAAGCCCAAAGATCCAAGGCCCAATACTTTCTTTAAAGAGACAGAGACATAAAATTTTACCAAAGCTTGAAGTCTACTTTGACTAGGTCTTCCTAAGGATATTTTGGTAAATGTAGACATGCAAATCAATTGTAACCTAGGGTTTCCTATTCTCTATAAATAGGAACTCTACAGATTGTAATTTTTTATGCCTCCTTTTAATGAAATAAAATTCAGATCTCTTTATGGAGAGCATCGGTGCCACTCTTCAATTCAGAAATTCAGATCTGACAACCCTGCATTGATGATTGGAGAAATGCATCTGTAAGTAGATTTAATTCCTGCTCTAGTTTAGATTTCAATTCTTTGCCCTAGGTAGATTTAATTTCATGCTCTAGGAACTTGTTTAGAGTTAGCTTTGGGGAAGGATTTTGAGAGATGAGATCTCTCATCCCTTTCTTACCCAACAAATATTTACAATAGGACTCCATGCATACACGCACACACCGCGCCCTACTGCATCCTACCCCTCGAGGTAACGATGACACCGTAGTGTAAAGGCCCGGTTGCGTGCGTTTTCCATGGAGGTTAGGGTAATGATCTCTAAAGGAAGGACAAGAACCTAGAGGAAGGAACACCTTCCCGAATGGATCTAATCCCCTTTATTGATAATTACCATAACTCCTAATAGATCTTCATTCGGGTATGAAAGCGTTGAGATTTACTTGCATTTCCAAACCATCCCTAAACCTAACCCTAGCAAGAATAGATCTAGATTAATTTAGTTTATAGAATAATTTATATTTTAGATTTAATAAGAAATCCGAACACCCTTCGGAATTAACTCGTTAGCGCGATTAGGAAATTCACAAAATCCCTGTGGACCGACCCGTACTCACCGGCTAGCTTCATGCGACGCCGTTCTTGATTGCGGTAATAGAAATAGTTTTTGAGATACAAATCAAGACATGCGATGTCTAAGTATTTCATTTGATTAGGCATGCGATGTCTAAAGAGGTTGCGGATTCCAACTGTTGTAGTTTTACACTTTCTTTTCTGTGACCGTAAGTGTAATATGTGATATCTCCGGTTTCGTTGCTATATGTCAACGACAATTGGGATGCGCATATTTACTTACGTTGATGACACGTGATGTTATGTGTTGCTGGATATGTTATATTGGATCGTCGTGTTTGAATAGCCGGGTTTTTTTTATGTGAGACGAGTGTTTTTCATTTTCATTCATGTAAAAACTTGTTTGTAATATTCTTTTATTGGGGCACTTCCAGGTTGTGGATGATGTCACCATTTGTATATTATTTACTTTTCCGCATTAGGATAGACCCAAGGAGGGGAGCATAAGTAACCGGGTTCTAGGGTCCAGTAGGAGACCATCTCGAGGAGTCGAGTCCGGGTCTCCTAACCCTAGAATTGGTAGGGTTGCTTGCCGCTCTCGTAGGGGTCTAAGGGTGTGGGATAGGCTATTCATCACGACCGTGGAATCCGTGTTTTATACTGGCTCGTATTGAAAACACGGACGTCCTAGTATATCCAATGTTTCATATGATTCTTCTGCTGTGTTATCTGTGATGTGATCATGTAATTTGTTCAGATAGATATTATATATAGTATATATGATATATTATATAGACGTTGCTTATGTTTTACACCCGCGCTAGCCCTGCCCCGCTCTGCCGTTTGTTACCTAACCTAACGGTGCAGACGGGACATCGAGGCGAATACGGATGGCATAAGCGTACGTTATATTTATCTGTGATGTTTAGGTGGACTTAATTGATGGGACATTCATTAATAAGATTAATGAAAGAAAATAAACCTAATTGATGTTGTGGAATCGAATTTCAAAAATAAAACAGGTAGCTACAGTTCTTGCTTTGCATCGCGGTGTTCATTGTAGAACATCCTGCACCTTATTCAATGAGGAAAGGACCGAGATCCCTTCACCGGGAGTGACTCCTTTAGCAATACTGGCAGATGCTACAACCCTCGGTTTGTCTTTCGATTGCTTCTATAGTTTCTGCTTTACACAGTGATATATATGATATATCCCGCACCTCATTCGACGAGGAAAGGGCCGACGATCCCTTCACCGGGAGTGACCCCTTTAGCAAAACTAGAAAAGTCTCAAAAACATTCCATTTAAAAACCATTTGATTCCGCAACGAGATCAAGTTCAAAGCGTTAAAGGTTTTCACAAAAACCATTCGCAACCCTCCGTCATTTTAGGAAGTAGAGTACTTAGTATTCGTGCTGTGTTTGTTGACCATAGTCAAAGCACAGTGTACGGTAGCTAAGTGATGTCTTCCTACACCGCATATGATGCGATTAGTTAGGACAGTCGCGTGACTTTGTTGACCTTAGTTAAGGGTCATGTGGGTGGGTCTAATTAATCACGAAATGACGGGTAGAACTTGACTAGTACTTATGATTTGTTGACCTTAGTTAAGGTCATAGGTGCTAGGGGTAAAAACCTTTATCGGGAGTTTCAAGTGTTGAAATTTGCAATGAGATTGCATACCTTCTATGTGATAGTTGGATCCCGATACCCACTGCGAGTAATTGTTACTCCTGAGAGAGTTTTGCACTTTACAATTAGCCGATCAAGTAGGTGTCAAGAAAGGTGTCAACGGGGTTACGCCTCTAGGAAAACGAGGTTTACTATAATTAGGTCCGTACGAAAGCACGGGGAACCTCCCTCAAAGTACCGACACTGGCCTGGCTGAAAGATTGGCGAACTTGTAGAGTGTAATTAATCCCGGCTAGTCTTTCCTTTTAAGGTTTGAAGGAAGAGTTGATAAAAACAGTGGGAGCCATCCTGATTAGATAAAATAAATAACCAATCTAATCTTGCAAGAGCGCACGCTGAGTGTTTTCTTCTCTCTCACTCCAGGTAGCGACCATATCACGCCTTAATCAAGATAATAATATGGATGTATTGACCGAACCCGCTTGTTAAACTGAGCTGGGGAACGTTGGTCCCGCTCCAACTTATAATTGTTATAAGACCGAGCAGGAAATAGGGAAATACCAGAATTCCTATGCCGCCCAAACGAAGAAAGTGCATATGATGCATCTCCTTCGGGTGTGTTCATTACAAAAAACTGTTTCTCAGTATCCTCTGCATCCTAGGTATATGATACCAGATCAGGATCCCAGATATGTAATATGTTACATAGGGCTACCGAAAGGTAGAAAAACTGAGAACGGGTGATAAGTTTCATGAGACAGAAAACGGGGCAAGTGTTGCAGCCAAGTCTGTTGGTCACTGTCACCCTGTATTACTAGTACATTGATTCTGAACAAATGTTATTAGATACCGAACCTGATATACAAAATCATATCAGTCTCTTTATCAGTAAAGAAGGATATAATTTTGTATTGTTGGATAATGTTTTGAACATTTCCTATATCAAAAGTTGATCGGTTCAGGCACGTTATCTAAAAGCATTGACGTTCTAAATCAAACTACAGTTCCTAGTATACAGAACACACACAAGAGGAAGAGTTCAGAAATGAACGGATCCTTCTTGAAGCATTGTAGACTAGGTCATATCAATGCGACCCGACTGGCTGAAGTTACATTTTAGATGCATATTTAAATCAGTTTGAATTTACATCTTATGTAACTTGCCAGTCATGTCACAAAGATTAAATGACCATAGCTCTGTTTATTGGAAACAGAGAAAGAGTTAATAAACTCTTGGGACAGATACATGATGATGTATGTAAGGTCCCCTGTCTGTACATGCCAGGGCCGGTTCATTGTACTTCATTATATTCTCTGATAATCTCTCAAGATTCAGTCATATGTTCCTGTTGAAACATGAGTCCGAACCTTTTGAGATATTCACAGAATATAAGCTGGAAGTAGAGAACCAATACGGGTATAAGTATTATGTCCTATGATAAGATCAGGGAGGAGAATACTTGTGCATAGTATTCCTGGACTATTCTAAAGGAAAATGAGATTCTCTCTCAGTATCATTTCTCTGAATACACCACAGCACAACGGTGTATCGGGGCGGAGCAATCGCACAATATTAGATATGGTGTGCTCTATGATGAGTATTACTGAGTTACCTATTTCCTTTTGGGGTTGTGCACTTAAGGAGCTGCATACCTATTGAATTAGGTTCGAATCAAATCAGTGCCTGCCACTCCATATAAGATATGGTATGGGAAGAGCCTATCTCTTAAGTAAGTTAAGATTTAGGATTGTCCGGCCTATGTCTAAAGCAAAATCCGGACAAAATCGAAGCAAGGACAGTTCTGTAGAACTGGAAAGGTTCCAGCTATACAAAACTACTGATGATTTGATAGAACCAAAGGATTCTATAGTCCCCGACGAACCTCAGCCTCTCCGCCGATCTGGTAGGGTTCCTCACCTGCCTGAGAGATACTTTGGTTTCTCGATGACAGTGGGAGTGAGGAATGCATCATGAGATGATGACCCAACTAGTTTCGAGCGGGCCATCGAGAGTAGGGATTCTGTAAGAATGGCTGGATGCTTAGCGATCTGAGATGGAATCCATGTACACCAGCAAAGTATGGACTTTAGCTGCTATATCTGAAGGGTTAAATCCCCATCAGAAGCAAGTATATCTTGAGAAGATTACTTGGTGTAGATGGAAAAGTTGAGACTTTCAAAGCTAGACTTGTTAAAGTTTTCGTCATCGACCAGGCGTGGCTAATGATGAAATCTTTTCCAGGGACTATGCTTAAGTCCATCCAGATCCTACTTGCCATTGCTACATACCATGACTACAATATCTGGTGGTTGGGAGCCATGAGTACTTTTCTAAATAATGATTTAGAAGAGAACGTTTATAAGAACACAGCTAGAGGGCTTCGTAAACAGTGGGAGAAGCGGAAACGTGTGCAAGTTGCTTTACATAATAAAGCAGGCATCGCGGAGTTGGAACGTCCGTTTTGATGTGATAGTCAAAGTGTTTGACTTCATCAAAATGGTAGATGAACCTTGTATATACAAAAAGGTAGTAGGGAGTATGGTGGTGATCCTCGTAGAGTACGTAGATGACATACTCTTGATAGGGAAGGAGTTTCCTATGCTACGCTCGGTCAATCTCCGCTTATCACAAGGATTCTCCAAATAGGATAAAGGTGAATCACTGGAAAGGTTCCAGGGTGATAAAGACGACTGAATGTCAGTCACAGGCATTATCTTTACCCTCAGTAAAGGGACGGTACGTTGGAAGAGTTCCAAGCTAGATACCGTAGCAAACTAGACGATAAAGGCTGGTAACATCGCTATTAAAGATACTACCAAAGAGGCAGTTTGAGTGTATATTGGTTCATGAGATGAACTAGGTTCCTGCCATTGTATGACAATGGAAGTGTGGCTTCGGCCCAGGAACCCTGGTCCCATCAGTGACCCAGACATATTCTGAGGCAGCATTACCTGATCATGGAGATAGTTGATCTTCAGGGTGATCGAGGTTGGGGGAGTAGACTTAGAGGACAACACGGCGGATCCACTCACAAAGGCTTTTTCCCAGAGAGAGACTTGTATGGGATCGTTGAGTATGTGATACTACAACCACTGCTACAGATGGCCCTAGTGCAAGTGGGAGATTGTTAGTTATATGTATGCCCTAGAGGCCATTACTGTACATTGGATGTATATTGTAGTGGATGCTGGGTCTTATATAGGTAGGACTTTCTTGCTCGACATGATAGTACGCTATCTGGTTGCTCTTTATCTTAACATGTATACTTTCTGTCTCTCTGTTACATGTTGATAAAGCCCTTAGGATGTGTACTCGACTTCCAGGACTATGATGCAGATCATACTAGTGGGGCCTGGGTAGTCCATGAGTACATCCTTCAATGTTCCTAGTCGTGGGAATATCGAGACGGGGCATCGATATTCCAGAGTAGACTAGCGTATATCTTCTCGACCCATGTGATGGGCGATGGATGATCCTATATTCATTGGTGTTTGACATCAGAGATGGTATACGGGTGCTCAGTGGAGACTGGGTACACTGAACGGACTCGCCGAGAACTCCCAAATGGTATTATACCTCACGTCAGATGGCAGTTCTCTGGTGACACTAGTACAGCTTAGTCTGTTGACCCGAGATCGTCATAGAGTCTTGTGTGTCTCCCACTGTGCTTTGATTTCCACCCTACCACGGCTCTACTGAGTCGTGCAAACAGGTGGTTTTTGGGTACAGTCCCGATTCACATGGAGGCAATGAGCGATAGGAGGGGATTCGTCTCTCCCGGTATTGGGGGTTGATGTTGCGCTATGCTCGACTGGCCATAACAGGAAATCCCTGGCCAGGGTTGCAGTGATCTACTGGTAAGTGTTATTGTTAGTTATATGTATGCCCTAGAGGCCATTACTATACATAGGATGTATATTGTAGTGGATGCTTAGACATATATAGGGAGGACTTTCTTGCACGACATGATAGTATGCTATCTGGTTACTCTTTACCTTAACGTGTATACTGATTGTCTCTCTGTTACATGTTGGTAAAGCCCTTAGGATGTGTACTTGACTACCTGGACTATGATGCGGATCATACTAGTGGGGACATGGTAGTCCATAAGTACATCCTTCAAATTCCCTAGTCGTGGGTATATCGAGACGGAGCATCGATATACCAGAGTAGACTAGCGTATACCTTCTCGACCCATACAGATGGGCGATGGATGATCCCATATCCATCAGTGTTTGACATCAGAGATGATATACGGGTGCTCGGTAGAGACTGGGTGACTCGCCGAGAACTCCCAGATGGTATTATACCTTACGTCAGATGGCAGTTCTCTGGTGACACTAGTACAGAGTAGTCTGTTGACCCAAGATCGTCATAGAGTCTTGTGTGGTTCCCACTGTGCTTTGATTTCCATCTTACCACGTCCAAGAGGGCGTGCAAAACAGTGGTTTTTGGGTACAGTCCCGAGTCACATGGAGGCAATGAGCGATAGGAGGGGATTCGTCTCTCCCGGTATAGGGGGTTGATGTTGCGCTGTGTTCGATTGGCTATAACAGGAAATCCCTGGCCAGGGTTGCTGAGATTTACTGGTAAGTGTTACCAGTAGTTTCTCGAATTGTTATAGACCTCATATCGACACGACTTATCGAGCTATTGGGGTCTGACGTTTACCACCCCTAGGCGAGATATGCGACATATCAGACGATCAGACCGGACTGTACGGTAGTGTTACTGGTTGGATTCACTGGAGTGTGAGCGGGCTTGCTCGTCGATCTTCTGATCGCTCAATACCCGGGTGGCCGTTACGTTTAGCAGATCGCTTGCGGCTTGTGGGTGTTTGATATGATCATCACCTGCTGCCGGCGTATTGACGAGTCTTTAGAGTCCTACACAGAGGTTTCCTGGCTCAAGCAAAACGAAATAGGAGCGCATATGAGATATGTGCGGGACCGAGAATAATGCGTGTATGTGATACCGTATTCTATTCTTGCGATGAATGTATCGATTGGTTATATGCGATATAACCTAGTTATCGAATCAAGGAATGATTCAATAAACCGATACATTGGATACTAGTCGGTTATATGTGATATGACCGGATCGTTAAATCAAGTGTTGATTTAATGATTTAATGTATAATTATATTTTTGATATATTACTTTGCATTAACTCGTATCGGTTCACTTTAAATGGATATTCTCACTCGGGTGTGCATATTGTATATGTGATATACTTTTGTGCACTTGATTGTATCATGTTTGATGATGCAAGATTACTAGGTTTTGTGTAAAGAGTTAAACTTGGTTAAGTAAATGGTTAGGATTTTATTTATTATTCATTTATTCTTTTATCTTTTAATTTGGATTAAAAGAAAAAGGGAAAAGAAAATAAAAAGGTTGCTTTCTTACATGAAGCTTCATGAAGCTTCATGCAACTTTGACTCATGTAACCTTTTTGTCTTCTTCTTCAAACCCTAACCATTCATCTAACTTGAGTTAACTCTCTACATCAAACCATGGTTCATGTTATGATAAGGATAATTCTTTTTCAATTATTCTAATTAACTTATCATAACACTTTCTTCTTCTTCATCATCTTCTTCAATGAAGAAAGCTTCACTTCATCAATGGTGGATTGATGAAAAGTGTGAGAAATCCAATTCTAAAGTGAACCCACTTCCTATTTCTTCATCCTCTACCTCTTGCCAAGTAGTAGAGTGTGTTTCCTTCACAAGTTTTCTTGACTTAGTGAAGTTGGAGCTTGATCTAGCGATGCCTCGACGTAGATCATCTTCGGCACGTCGTCGATGACCTAGCCCGCTTCTTCTCCGATGAAGCCGACGCTAGAGCCTTGGATGTTAGTTATGTATAAGCCCTAGAGGCCATTGTTGTACATATGATGTATATTATAATGGATGCTTGGATATATATAGAGATGACTTTCTTGCTCGTCATGATAGTATGCTATTTGGTTTCACTTTATCTTAACATGTTGACTTGTATTGGTTTACTGTTTTACTCTCACATGTTGATAAAGCCCTTAGGATCTGTACTCGACTACTGGGACTATGATGAGATCATACTAGTAGGGCCACGGTAGTCGATGAGTACATCCTATAACTGTTCCTAGTCGAGGGTATATCGAGACAGGGCATCGATACACCAGAGTAGACTAGCGTAAACGCATCTTGACCCATATGATGGGCGATGGATGATCCCATATCCATCGGTGTTTGACATCAGAGATGGTGTACGGGTGCTCAGTGGAGACTGGGTACACTGGACGGACTCGCCGAGAACTCCCAGATGGTGATATACCACACGTCAGATGGCAGTTCTCCGGTGACACTGGTACAGGGTAGTCTGTAGACCCGAGATCGTCATAGAGTCTTGTGTGATTCCCACTGTGCTTTGATTTCCACCTTACCACGTCCAAGAGGGCGTGCAAAACGGTGGCTTTTGGGTACAGTCCCGAATCACATGGAGGCAATGAGCGATAGGAGGGGATTCGTCTCTCCCGGTATAGGGAGTTGATGTTGTGCTGTGTTCGATTGGCTATAACTGGAAGTCCCTGGCCAGGGCTGATATAGAGATTTACTGGTAAGTGTTACTAGTAGTTTCTTGACCCGTTATGAGCCACACATCGACACGACTTATCGGTTACTGGGGTCTGACGTATACCACCCCTAGACTTGATATGCGACATATCAGACGAACAGACCGGACTGTACGGGAGTGTTACTGGTTGGATTCACAGGAGAACGCACAGGCTAGCTTGTTGATCTTCTGATCGCTCAATACCTGGGTGGCTGTTACGTTTAGCTGACCGCATGCAGCTTGTGGGTGTTTGATATGATCATCACTTGCTACCGGCGTATTGACGATTCTTTAGAGTCCTGCACAGAGGTTTCTTGGCTCAGGCGAAACGGAGTAGTGGCGCATATGTGATATGCGCAGGAGCGAGAATAATGCGATATGGGATACCGTATTATATTCTCGCGATATTTAGAAATGAACCGGGTCATCGGATCAAGTGTTGATTCGATGAATCGGTACATGATATATTAGTCGGTAATATTTGATATAGCCGGATCGTCGAATCAAGTGTTGATTCGATGATTTAATGTATAATAATATATATGATATATTGTATTACATTATCTAATAATGGCTCGCTTTATTATTTCATTTTCTCAGTGGATGATACATTGATATATATGCGATATATGTTAATTGTATTATTTTCTTTTGTTGCAAATATATAATATATATGTGATATATATTATTGTGACATGATATGATTAATTGTTAAACATGTTTAAGGATGATTAATTGAGGTTAGGGTTTGATTAGGGTTAGTTGCTTCATGCACCTTCTAGAAGCAATTTCTTTTGTCATGGTTAAGATATTTTGTGATGACACATTCTTAACCCAACCAAACCCTAACTCTAGTTTATTCTCTACACATTCTTATCCACTCATCCTTGACCATGGTTAATATTCAATCATATGGTTTATATTCTATTCATCACAAAAGAAAAATATATCATTATCTTTTCATTATCATCTTCTTCCTTCTTTAAGAAAGCTTGCTAGTTTTTCTTTAAGTGATGAAATAAAATGAGAAAATGATTTAAAAAGAAAGCAAAATTACTACTCTCTCATCCTCATCTCATCTAGCCCATGGGATTAGTGTGTTCTTCTCTTTTGAGTGAGAAAGCTTGAGTCGTAGCAACTTCAAGGTAGATCATCGGAGATTTGGAATACTTCGAGCTAGCATGGATCGTTCGAGTCGTGGAGCCTCTCATGAGTCCGGGAGATCGTGGATCGCGGCAAAGGGACTTCTACTCGGAGCTTGTGAAGTGAAGGAGCGGACTACAAAGGTTGTAATCCCTCACACTTAGATAAAAGTTATCTTCTTGCATGTTAAACCCTAATAATCTAGCAAAGATCCTGGTTTTGGGTTGTTCGGCACGTCTAAATTTTTATCCGGGCATATTTGATGCCTTTTGAACCTTCACAAGAGTGCCTAGGAACCCTACAGTGGTATCAGAGCCTAGCTAGAGCATTAGGCGATGTGTTTACAAAGTTAAAACTCCGATCGAACCCGAAACGACGCAAAAAGACCCCTCTCTGGAAATTTTTTAAATTTTGGGATTTTTCTGAATTAAAAATATGTAAAAAAATCAGCAGGGAATTCTAAGAATTACCAAGAAGCTCGAGCCCCCAATTCGATCAAACGGCCGCGGAAGCGAGGCGCAAGCTTGCTTGCGCGGCGGTTCCGCGGCGGATTGATCGATTGGCGACACGTGGCTTCCTGGTAATAACCGTAGGTACTTGTTGACTTTTCTGGGTATTTTTAATCTGTTTCAGGTGTTTAAAATTCTGGGGTTTGTTTTGTAATCGTAGATTCGATCGGAAATTTTAAATTCGTATTTCATTCCGGATATTTAGAAACTGTTAAACTATTTAAACGGATATCATTAACTCACTGTTTCCCGGTACGGCAAACTTTCAAGTGTTGAATTTTTTTCGAGTTTAAATCTTTCAAAAAAAAAAATTTGTACAAGTTAAGCGGTGGACCCTCTAGAAGACAACAAACCTTAACTCGATTATGTGACCGTCGTGAACTGCCTTTTGAACCTTCGGGTTTGGGGCAGTACGGCGTGCCACATGTAAGGCGTTGGCTTGACCCTTCTACGGCTGGATCACCGGTACTGTGACATATTCTGGGATTATTTGAACTCCGCTCAAGAGTTGAGCACTTTGGGAAGTTTTGGGTGTTTGATTATTTGTTCGAAAAGTTTAATACTGTCTATTTATCTGGAATGTGATACAATATGTGGAATTCATAGAGTTAGGCATGAAATGCGAAGTATGTGATATTTCGGATTTACGATGTCTAAAGTGATTGTGGATTCCAAATGTTGTAGTTTTACACTTTCTTTTCTGTGACCGTAAGTGTAATATGTGATATCGCTGGTTTCGTTGCTATATGTCAACGACAATTGGGATGCGCATATTTACTTACGTTGATGATATGTGATATTATGTGTTGCTGTGATATGTTATATTGGATCGTCGCGTTCTGAATAGCCGGGGGTTTTATGTGAGATGAGGGTTTTTATTTTCATTCATGTAAAATTCATTTGTAATGTAATATTCTTTTATTTGGGGCACTTCCAGGTTGCGGTTGATGTCACCAGTGTATATTATTTACTTTTCCGCATTAGGTAGACCCAAGGTGGGGAGCACAAGTAACCGGGTTCCAGGGTCCAGTGGGAGGCCATCTCGAGGAGTCGAGACCGGGTCTCCTAACCCCAGAATTGGCAGAGTTACTTGCCGCTCTCATAGGGGTCTTGGGATGTGGGTTTGGCTATTCGTCGCGACCGTGGAATCCGTGTTTTATACAGGCTCGTATTGAAAACACGGACGTCCTAGTATATCCAATATTTCATATATGTTCTTCTGCTGCAATGTTCTGTGATGAGATCATATTACTGCCTGAGACGAATGCTTATACTATATATATATGCTGATATATAAATATTACTGCTTTCGTTTCTTCTGTGATGCTTAGGAAGCATAAGCTGATGGGATTTTTATTAATGAGATTAATAAAAGAAAAGAAACCTAAAGATGTTGTAGAATCAAAACTTTATAAAAAGGGTAGCTACAGTTTTGCTTTGCACAGTGATATATATGATATATCCCGCACCTTATTCGATGAGGAAAGGACCGAGATCCCATCACCGGGAGTGACTCCTTTAGCAAAACTGGCAGATGCTACAAAACGCAGTTTGTCTTTTGAATGTTTTTAGTGTTTTGCTTTGCACAGCGGTATATATGATATATCCTGCACCTTATTCGATGAGGAAAGGGCCAACGATCCCTTCACCGGGAGTGACCCCTTTAGTGAAACTAAGAAAAGCCTCAAAAACACTCCTTTTCAAAAACACTCGATTCTACGACGATATCAAGTTCATTACGCTCAGGGTTTTCAGAAAAACCTGCGTAGCCCTCCGTCATTTCAGATAAAGACTAGTTAGTATTCGTGCTACGTTTGTTGACCTCCGTCAAGGCGTAGTGTGCGGTAGCTGATTAGTATTTACCTGTTTATGCATATGATGCAGATTGGATTAGGGTAGTCGTACGGCCTTGTTGACCTCCGTCAAGGGTCGTGCGGGTGGGTTTAATTCAATCAAGAAATGACAGGTTGAACTTGACTAGTAGCCTATGGTTTGTTGACCTCCATCAAGGTCATAGGACACTAGGGGAAAAATATTATTAGGAATTTCAAGTGTTGAAATTTGCAATGAGATTGCATACCTCCTATGAGATAGTTGGATCCCGATACCCACTGCGAGTAAGAGTTACTCCTGGGAGAGTTTTACACAGGACAATTAGTCATTCAAGTAGGTGTCTAGAAAAGTATTAACGAGGTTACGCCTCTGGGAAAACGAGGTTTACTTTAATTAGGTCCGTGCGAAAGCACGGGGAACCTCCCTCAAAGTACCGACACTGATCTGGCTGAAAGATTGACGAAATTGTAGGGTGTAATTAATCCCGGCTAATCTTACCTTTTAGGGTTTTTAAGGTAGATTTGATAAAAACAGTGGGAGACATCCTGATTAGATAAGATAATAACCAATCTAATCTTGCAAGAGCATACGCTAAACTGTTTTCTTCTCTCTCTCTCCAGGTAGCGACCATTTCAGGCCATAATCAAGATAATAATATGGATGTATTGACTAAACCTAATTATTGTACTGAGCAAGGGAACGTTGAAGCCGTTCTTTCTTATAAGAGTTATAAGACTGAACAGGAAACAGGAGAATATCTGGATTCTCACGCCGCCCAAAAGAACATGCATGTTGATGCATCTTCTTCGGGTGTGTTAGTTATTGAGAACTGTTTCTCAGTTCACCCTACATCCTGGGTATTAGATACCGGATCAGGATCCCACATATGTAAACAGTTACATGGGCTACGGAAAGGTAGAGAACTGGGAAAAGGTGATCATTCCGTTCAAGCAGGGAACGGTGCAAGTATTGTAGCCAAAGCAGTTGGCGAATATCACCTTGTATTACCAAGTCGTAATACACTGATTCTAAATGAGTGCTATTATATACCGAACAAGATGTGCAACATTATATCAGTTTCTTTATTGAATAAAGAAGGATATAATTTTGTAGTACAGGATAATGTTATGAACATATTCCTAGATCAAAAGTTGATTGCATCAGGCTCGTTACATAATGGCATATTCATTCTAAATCAGAATACAGTCCTGAATATACAAAACACACACAAGAGGAAAAGTTCAGAAATGAACGAATCCTACTTGTGGCATTGTAGACTTGGTCATATCAATGCGACACGACTGGCTAAGTTACATAAGGATGGTTATTTGAATCCGTTCGAATTATCATCTTATGATACTTGCCATTCATGTCTCAAAGGAAAAATGACCAAAACTCCGTTTAGTTGACACGGAGAAAGAGTTACCGAACTCTTAGGACTGGTACATAGTGATGTATGCGGTCCCATGTCTACGCATGCCAGGAACGGTTCTTCCTACTTCATTACATTCACTGACGATCTCTCTAGATACGGACATGTGTTTCTGATGAAACACAAGTCTGAAGCTTTTGAGAAATTCAGAGAATATAAGCATGAAGTAGAGAACCAAACGGGCAAAAGTATTAAGATTCTTCGATCTGATCGAGGAGGTGAATACTTAAGCGGTGAATTTTTAGATTATCTAAAAGAGAATGGGATTCTCTCTCAGCTTACTCCTCCTTATACACCACAGCACAACGGTGTATCGGAGCGGAGGAATCGCACCCTATTAGATATGGTGCGCTCGATGATGAGCACTGCTGAGTTACCTATTTCCTTCTGGGGGTATACGCTTGAGACAGCGGCATACATACTGAATAAAGTTCCTACCAAATCTGTGCCTACCACCCCATATGAGATATGGGAAGGGAAGAGACCATATCTTAATTTTGTTAAGATATGGGGTTGCCTGGCTTATGTCAAAAGACGAAACCCGGACAAACTCGAGGCAAGATCTGTTTTATGTAAGTTTATTGGATATCCCAAGCATTCGCGAGGGTATATTTTCTACCACAGTGAGGAACAAAGGGTGTTTGTTGCTCAACACGCCACTTTTTTAGAAAAGGAATTTCTTGCAAAAGAGATTAGTGGCTCTGAGGTAGAACTGGAAGAAGTTCCAGCAGAACAAACTACGACAGATGATTTAGTGGAACCAGAGGATTCAGTAGTACCCGACGAACCCCAGCCTCTCCGCCGATCTAGTAGGGTTTCTCGTCCACCTGAGAGATACTACGGTTTTCTCATTGATGGTGGAAGCGAGGATTGCATCATGGATGATGATGAACCGACTAGTTTCGAGCAGGCCATCACGAGTGGTGACTCTGTGAAATGGCTGGATGCTATGCGATCTGAGATGGAATCCATGTACACCAATAAAGTATGGACTTTGGAAAATACTCCTGAAGGGGTAAAACCCATTGGGAGCAAGTGGATTTTTAAAAAGAAATTTGGTGTAGATGGAAAAGTTGAGACTTTCAAAGCTAGACTTGTAGCAAAGGGTTTTCGTCAACGACCAGGTGTGGACTATGACGAAACCTTTTCTCCAGTGGCTATGCTTAAGTCCATCCGGATCTTACTTGCCATTGCTGCATACCATGACTACGAAATCTGGCAAATGGATGTTAAGACCGTCTTTCTAAACGGTGATTTAGAAGAGTGCGTGTACATGACTCAGCCAGAGGGCTTCGTAGATAGTGGGAGCAGCGGAAAGGTGTGCAAGCTGTTTAAATCCATTTATGGGTTAAAGCAAGCATCGCGGAGTTGGAACATCTGTTTTGATGTTGTAGTCAAAGAGTTTGACTTCATCAAGAATATAGATGAACGTTGTATCTATAAGAAGGTAGCAGAGGGTAAGGTTGTCTTCCTCGTATTGTACGTGGATGACATACTCTTGATAGGAAATGATATTCCTATGCTGCAATCAGTCAAGCTCTTCTTATCACAGAGATTCTCGATGAAAGATCTAGGTGATGCCTCCTGCATATTGGGAATCATGATCTATAGAGATAGATCTAAAAGGATACTGGGATTGTCCCAATCCAGGTACATTGACACCATACTAAAGAGGTTTAGTATGGAAGAATCCAAGCGTGGGAACCAACCCACGATCTCTGGACTCACTCTCTCCAAAGAGATGTCTCCTAAGACTGATTTGGAGAGAGCTCGCATGCAAGGGATACCCTATGCTTCGGTAGTAGGCTCTATCATGTATGCGATGCTATGTACCAGACCCGATGTAGCATACTCACTAAGTGTAGTGAGTCGGTATCAAGCAGATCCTGGAGAGAGTCACTGGACAGCTGTGAAGAACATTCTCAAGTACTTGCGAAGGACTAAGGAGATGTTCTTGGTGTATGGTAACGGAGAACTCCAGGTGGAGTCCTTTACCGATTCCAGCTTCCAAAGTGATAAGGACGACTCTAAGTCGCATTCGGGTTTTGTCTTTACCCTCAATAGAGGGACGGTATGTTGGAAGAGTTCCAAACAGGATACCGTTGCAGACTCGACGATGGAGGCAAAATACATCGCTGCCAACGATGCTGCCAAGGAGGCTGTCTGGATAAAGAAGTTCATTAGTGAACTTGGTGTGGTTCCATCCATTGAGCATCCAATACCTCTGTATTGCGATAACAATGGAGCTGTGGCGTTAGCCAAGGAACCCAGATCCCATCAGAAGTCCAGACATATTCTGAGGCGGTATCACCTGATCAGGGAGATAGTCGATCGCCGGGAGATCGAGGTCAGGAGAGTAGATACGAAGGACAACACTGCGGATCCATTCACGAAGGCTATTCCCAAGATACAGTTTGAGAGATTATTCGGGATGCTAGGTATGAGATACTACAGCAGCTGGCCTTAGTGCAAGTGGGAGATTGTTAGTTATGTATATGCCCTAGAGGCCATTGTTGTACATATGATGTATATTATAATGGATGCTTGGATATATATAGAGATGACTTTCTTGCTCGTCATGATAGTATGCTATTTGGTTTCACTTTATCTTAACATGTTGACTTGTATTGGTTTACTGTTTTACTCTCACATGTTGATAAAGCCCTTAGGATCTGTACTCGACTACTGGGACTATGATGAGATCATACTAGTGGGGCCGCGGTAGTCGATGAGTACATCCTATAACTGTTCCTAGTCGAGGGTATATCGAGACAGGGCATCGATACACCAGAGTAGACTAGCGTATACGCATCTTGACCCATATGATGGGCGATGGATGATCCCATATCCATCGGTGTTTGACATCAGAGATGGTGTACGGGTGCTCAGTGGAGACTGGGTACACTGGACGGACTCGCCGAGAACTCCCAGATGGTGATATACCACACGTCAGATGGCAGTTCTCCGGTGACACTGGTACAGGGTAGTCTGTAGACCCGAGATCGTCATAGAGTCTTGTGTGATTCCCACTGTGCTTTGATTTCCACCTTACCACGTCCAAGAGGGCGTGCAAAATGGTGGCTTTTGGGTACAGTCCCGAATCACATGGAGGCAATGAGCGATAGGAGGGGATTCGTCTCTCCCGGTATAGGGAGTTGATGTTGTGCTGTGTTCGATTGGCTATAACTGGAAGTCCCTGGCCAGGGCTGATATAGAGATTTACTGGTAAGTGTTACTAGTAGTTTCTTGACCCGTTATGAGCCACACATCGACACGACTTATCGGTTACTGGGGTCTGACGTATACCACCCCTAGACTTGATATGCGACATATCAGACGAACAGACCGGACTGTACGGGAGTGTTACTGGTTGGATTCACAGGAGAACGCACAGGCTAGCTTGTTGATCTTCTGATCTTTCAATACCTGGGTGGCTGTTACGTTTAGCTGACCGCATGCAGCTTGTGGGTGTTTGATATGATCATCACCTGCTACCGGCGTATTGACGATTCTTTAGAGTCCTGCACAGAGGTTTCTTGGCTCTGGCGAAACGGAGTAGTGGCGCATATGTGATATGCGCAGGAGCGAGAATAATGCGATATGGGATACCGTATTATATTCTCGCGATATTTAGAAATGAACCGGGTCATCGGATCAAGTGTTGATTCGATGAATCGGTACATGATATATTAGTCGGTAATATTTGATATAGCCGGATCGTCGAATCAAGTGTTGATTCGATGATTTAATGTATAATAATATATATGATATATTGTATTACATTATCTAATAATGGCTCGCTTTATTATTTCATTTTCTCAGTGGATGATACATTGATATATATGCGATATATGTTAATTGTATTATTTTCTTTTGTTGCAAATATATAATATATATGTGATATATATTATTGTGACATGATATGATTAATTGTTAAACATGTTTAAGGATGATTAATTGAGGTTAGGGTTTGATTAGGGTTAGTTGCTTCATGCACCTTCTAGAAGCAATTTCTTTTGTCATGGTTAAGATATTTTGTGATGACACATTCTTAACCCAACCAAACCCTAACTCTAGTTTATTCTCTGCACATTCTTATCCACTCATCCTTGACCATGGTTAATATTCAATCATACGGTTTATATTCTATTCATCACAAAAGAAAAATATATCATTATCTTTTCATTATCATCTTCTTCCTTCTTCAAGAAAGCTTGCTAGTTTTTCTTTAAGTGATGAAATAAAATGAGAAAATGATTTAAAAAGAAAGCAAAATTACTACTCTCTCATCCTCATCTCATCTAGCCCATGGGATTAGTGTGTTCTTCTCTTTTGAGTGAGAAAGCTTGAGTCGTAGCAACTTCAAGGTAGATCATCGGAGATTTGGAATACTTCGAGCTAGCATGGATCGTTCGAGTCGTGGAGCCTCTCATGAGTCCGGGAGATCGTGGATCGCGGCAAAGGGACTTCTACTCGGAGCTTGTGAAGTGAAGGAGCGGACTACAAAGGTTGTAATCCCTCACACATAGATAAAAGTTATCTTCTTGCATGTTAAACCCTAATAATCTAGCAAAGATCCCGGCTTTGGGTTGTTCGGCACGTCTAAATTTTTATCCGGGCATGTTTGATGCCTTTTGAACCTTCACAAGAGTGCCTAGGAACCCTACATTGGACAGCGGAGAGGACTTCATCACGGAGCCGTGGAGGTGGAGGAACGGATCTACAAAGGTTGTATTTCCGTACTCTTAGTTAAGTGTTAACTAGTTTGTTTTTCGCCTAGACATCTAGCCAACGATCCGTAGTTTAGGGTTTCTCGGCACCGTAAAATTTGAAATTGGCATGGTTGATGCCTTGTGAGACCTCTTGAGAGTGCCTAGGAACCCTACAGTTATCAGTAGTTTCACACATGTTATGGACCTCACGTCGGCATGACTTATCAAGCTACTGGGGTCTGACGTTTACCACCCCTAGGCGAGATATGCGACATATCAGACGAACAGACCGGACTGTACGGTAAGTGTTACTGGTTGGATTCACAGGAGTGTGAGCGGGCTTGCTCGTCGATCTTCTGATCGCTCAATACCCGGGTGGCTGTTACGTTTAGCAGACCGCTTGCGGCTTGTGGGTGTTTGATATAATCATCATCTGCTGCCGGCGTATTGACGAGTCTTTAGAGTCCTACACAGAGGTTTCCTGGCTCAAGCGAAACGAAATAGGAGCGCATATGAGATATGTGCGGGAACGAGAATAATGCGTGTATGTGATACCGTATTCTATTCTCGTGATGAATGTATCGATTGGTTGTATGCGATATAACCTAGTTATCGAATCAAGGATTGATTCGATAAGCCGATACATTGGATATTAGTCGGTTATATGCGATATGACCGGATCGTTAAATCAAGTATTTATTTAATGATTTAATGCATAATTATATATTTGATATAATAATTTGCATTAACTAGTATTTGTTCACTTTAAAAAGGATTTTCTCACTTGATGTGCACATTGTATATGTGATGTATTTTTGTGCACTTGATGTATCATGTTTGATGATACATGAAAGTTTGAGTGTATGATTTAAACCATGGTTATGTTAATGGTTAGGGTTTACATTTTACTTATTCATTTATTTATTCTCTTAATTCATTTTGGAAAGATAAAAAGAATGGTGGCTTATTTTGTTGTTTTGTTGAAACTTCTTGAAGTGTTGAAAGCTTGACCATTCTTGTTCTTTTCCTTAGCCTAACCATTCAACCGAACCCTAGTTTAGTATCTACACTTAACCATGGTTGCTATATGATAAGTATTCATTTTATTTTATTTTTTGAATAAGACTTATCATATTCTTTCTTCTTCTTCTTCTTCTTCATCAAAGAAGAAACCTTGCCTCCATCAATGGCAACATGAGAAAAAGAGTGAGAAATCCAATTCTAAAGTGAACCCACTTCCTATTTCTTCATCCTCTACCACTTGCCAAGTAGTATAGGGTGTTTTCTTCACAAGTTTCATGACTTGGTGAAGTTGGAGTTTGATCTTGAGTTGCCTCGACGTAGATCATCTTCGGCATTGAAGTCGACGACCTAGCCCGCCCATTTCTCCGATGAAGCCGACGCTAGAGCCCGGGATCCGATGATCGCAGCGAGGGGACTTCATCACGGAGCTATGGAGGTGGAGGACCGGATCTACAAAGGTTGTATGTTCGTTCACTCTTAGTTAAAGCCGTTAACTTGCTTGCATCGCCTCTTTATCTAGTTAACGATCCGTATTAGGGTTTGTAGGCACATGAAAATATTTGAATTGGCCATGTTTGACGGTTTGTAGAACCTCTAGTGTGTGCCTAGGAACCCTACACCTACTTGCTATTGCTGCTCACTACGACTATGAAATCTGGCAGATGGACGTTAAAACGGCATTTCTAAATGGAGATTTAGAAGAATGCGTTTATATGGATCAGCCAGAGGGCTTCATTGACAGTGGGATCAGCGGGAAAGCATGTAGATTGCTTAAATCCATATATGGGTTAAAGCAGGCATCACGGTGTTGGAACATCTGTTTCGATGATGTTATCAAAGAGTTTAATTTCATCAAAATTCCAGATGAACCTTATGTTTATAAGAAGGCTGTAGGGAGAGCTGTCACATTTCTCGTATTGTACGTGGATGCCATTCTTCTGATAGGAAATGATATTCCTATGCTACAGTCGGTCAAATCTTTCTTATCACTAAGGTTCTCCATGAAGGACCTGGGTGATGCCACATACATTCTGGGCATTAGGATCTATAGGGATGGATCCATGAGGTTATTGGGATTGTCCCAAACCAGGTATATCAACACCATCCTAAAAATGTTTAGTATGGAAGACTCCAAGCGGGGTGCCTTACCCGTTTGCCATGGGGTCACTCTCTCTAAGGACTCTTGTCCAAAGACCGATGAAGAGAGAGCTCGCATGAGCATTGTACCCTATGCTTCGGCAGTAGGATCTATAATGTATGCGATGTTATGTACACGCCCAGATGTAGCTTATGCACTTAGTGTTGTAAGCAGGTATCAATCCAACCCAGGGGAGAATCACTGGATAGCTGTGAAGAACATTCTTAAGTACTTGCGAAGGACTAAAGAATTGTTCTTGGTGTATGGTAATGGAGATCTCCAAATGGTGGCCTTTACCGATTCGATCTTCCAGAGCGATAAGGACGACAGCAAATCTATCTCCGGGTTTGTATTTACCCTCAATGGAGGGGCGGTAAGTTGGAATAGTTCCAAACAGGATACCGTTGCAGACTCTACGATGGAGGCTGAGTACATTGCTGCGAATGATGCCGCCAAGAAAGACGTCTGGATGAATAAGTTCGTCTTGGAGCTAGGAGTAGTTCCAACCATTATTGATCCAATACCATTGTATTATGATAATAATGGGGCTATGGCGTTAGCCAAGGAGCCCAGGTCCCATCAGCGATCCAGACACATCCTGAGGCGCTTTCATTTGATCCGGGAGATTGTAGATCGCCGCGAGATCGAGATTAGGAAAGTTGACACAAAGAATAACTCCGCGGATCCACTTACCAAGGCCCTACCTCAGCCGCAACATGAGCGACTTTTTGAGATGTTGGGTATGAGATACTCCAATAACTGGCCTTAGTGCAAGTGGGAGATTGTTGGATATATGTATGCCCTAGAGGCCATTATATGATAGTGGATGTATTTATACATGTATATATATATATATTCAGTATACATTCTTGCTCGACATGATAGTATGCTATCTGGTTCTTCTTTATCTGACATGTTGATTTGATCATGCTTTTATTCATTCATACATGTTGATAAAGCCCTGAGGATATAGGCTTGACTACTGTGATTATGATAGAGATCATACTAGTGGGACATCTGTATCCTGGAATGTCCCTAGTCGCAGGTGTATCGAGACGGGGCATCGATATACCAGAGTAGACTAGCGTATATGATACTAGACCCATATGATGGGCGATGGATGTTCCTACATTCATCGATGTTTGACAATGAGATGGTATACGGGTGCTCAGTGGTGACTGGGTACACTGGACGGACTCACCGAGAACTCCTATATGGAATTATATCTATCGTCGGATAGCAGTATTCAGGTGACACTGGTGCAGGTTAGTCTGTAGACCCGAGATTGTCATAGAGTCTTGTGTGTTCTCCCACTGTACTTTGATTACCACCCTACCACGGCTCTACCGAGTCGTTGAAACAGGTGGCTGTTGGGTACAGTCCCGAGACACACGAAGGCGATGAGCGATAGGAGGGATTTCGTCTCTCCCGGTATTGGGAGTGGATGCTGTGCTGTGCTCGATTGGCTATACAAGTAAGTCCCTAGCCAGGGCTGTTGAGATTTACTGATAAGTGTTATCAGTAGTTTCTCGATCTGTTATAGACCATTCATCGGCACAACTTATTGAGTTATTGGGGTCGACGTTACCATCCCTAGACTCGATATGCAGCATATCTGACGAAAAGACCGGACTGTATGATAGTGTTGCCGGTTGGCTCGACGGGAGTTGTGACAGGTTCGCTTGTTTTCTTTTGATCGCTCAATACCCGGGTGGCCGTTACGTTTAGCTGACCGCTTGCGGCTTGGGGGTGCTTGATATGATCATCACCCACTGCCGGCGTATTGACGAGTCTTAGAGTCCCACAATGGAGTTGCCTAGTCCAGGCGAAACGATGTGGTGCGCATATGAGATATGCGCGTGGACTCGGTTAAAATGCACGTATGAGATACCGTATATTAATCGGGCGGTTTGCTTTTGATCGGGTCGTATGCGATATGACCGGTTTACTAAATCAAGTGTTGATTTATCATTGACCATTAGTTTCTCACTTTAAACCATTTCTTGTCTTTTTATTGTATGCATGCATGTATGCATTTATTCTCATTCATGCACATAGGATGTGCATGCACACATACATGCATATATAATTCTATCATGGTTGTTGATATAGTGGATGGTGGCAATATAAGATTCACACCATATATATATAAATATATAGATATTATTTTTGGAAAAATAAAAATGGAAATGGAAAATTGTTATCATGGATTATTATTTTATTCATGCACTAACCCCTTGGATTAACCATGATTCATTTTCTATTTCCATTTTTATTTTTCCAAAAATAATATCTATATATTTATATATATATGGTGTGAGTCTTATATTGCCACCATCCACTATATCTACAACCATGATAGAATTATGTATGCATGTATGTGTGCATGCACATCCTATGTGCATGAATGAGAATAAATGCATACATGCATGCATACAATAAAAAGACAAGAAAGGGTTTAAAGTGAGAAACTAATGGTCAATGATAAATCAACACTTGATTTAGCAAACCGATCATATCGCATACGACCCGACCAAAAGCAAACCGCCCGATTAATATACGGTATCTCATACGCGCATTTTAACCGGGTCCACGCGCATATCTCATATGCGCACCACATCGTTTCGCCTGGACTAGGCAACTCCATTGTGGGACTCTAAGACTCGTCAATACGCCGGCAGTGGGTGATGATCATATCAAGCACCCCCAAGCCTGTAAGTCCACGTTGCCCACCCCGGTACTTGCGGGGAGGCGGAAAACGGAATAAAAATCAAATTTTTATCAACTTAGGCAACATGGACTAGACAAAGAAGGATCTTTGCTAAACAAAAACAAGCTAAAGCTAAGTAGAAACTAGCTAAGTGTTAGAAAGGTTATACCTTGGGCTTTACTTCCTTCTCTCCTTGCTCCTTGAAGTAGTAGAAAGGGATCACCTTTGTCGTCTTCTCACGTCGAAGAAGGATCCACCCGAAAGCCTCGACCTTTGACTTCAACTCCAAGCTAGAAGTAACTAGGGTGCAAGAAGTGCTAATTCTAGAACCCTAGATGAGAGTAGAGATTATCAAGAAGAGGTTTTTCTCAAGCTCAAGTGTTTCTCAATACATGAGAGGGGAGAGCTTGAGGGAGAGGAAGAACAAGAGAGAGAAAGTAAATAATAGAATGAGAGAAAATATGAAGCATTCTCTCATATATGTGTGAATTATTGTAATTAGATAATTAGCTAGATAATTGTCATGGTTAATCAAGACATGACCATTATCATTTCATTTTTAATGCAATTTGCAAGGATCAAAGAGCATCTTCCAAATGAAATGATGATGGTCAAAGTGTCAACCTAGGTCAACAAGTCAAGAAGGTCAAATGGTCAACAACCATAACCATGCACAATTATTTAAAATAATATCAATTAACCATAATACACACATAAGCATTAGGGTTAATAAAATGACAATAGTCATTAACCCTAATCAAAGTCCTCTCCCTCTGTCTCAAGCAACTGTGCATACGCACCCGTATTCGTGATCCGAGAAACATGAATACAATGAGATAAAACCAATCCCAAATCTATACTAGGATCTGGCTTAAACCAAAGCATGCTAGTATAAGCTGTCCGGACAGCAAACGTGCACAAGTGCGCGGATGTGAACGAACCCTGTCGCAAAACCATGCGACCTCTACTCATTTTGCCCAAAGACGAATAGCTCTCTGTGTGGGACTCTAAAGACTCGATAATACGCTGGCAGTGGGTTTAACCACAGACCGCAAGCGGCACTAGCTGTACGTAACGGTCCCAGGTAGATGTCGATAAGAAGACTGACGAGGTGAACCCCATCTGAACTCCTACTGAGCCTGTATGTGACAGTCTCCGTACAGTCCGGTCTGTTCGTCTGATACATCGCATGGCGGGCCTAGGGGGGCGGTGAACGTCAGTCCCCTAATAGCGGTACAAGTCGTGTCGGAGTGTAGCCCAGAACACCCTGAGATAACACTGAAGCCTACCAGTATATCTCGCTTGCCCTGGCCAGGGACTACTCGTGTAATGGCTCTCCTGGACACAGCGCGATGTCAACCCCTAATACCGGGAGAGACGAATCCTGTCTAACCGTCACTGCCTCCAAGTGCTTCGGGACTGCACCCAAAAACTACCTGTTTGCACGACTCCTTTGAGCCGTGGTAGGGTAGCAATCAAAGTGCAGTGGGAACACACTCGAGGCGAAGTGACAGTGTCAAGTCAGCGGACTAAGCTGTACTCATGTCACCTGGGAACTGATAACTGACGATAGGTATAATACCAACCAACAGTTCCTGACGAGTCCTGTCCAGTGTACTCGTAACCTAACGAGCACCCGCATACTATCTCAAGTACGATGTACTGACGGCTGTGGGACATACCGTCTCCCATGCTGGGATGAGAAGCGCATACGCTAGTCTACTCTGGAGTATCGATGCCCTGTCTCGATAGTCCAACGACTAGGGACCTGTATAAGGATGTGCTTGTAGATCACCCAGCTCCCACGAGTGTGAGCGCCATCACAACGCTGGTAATCAAGCAAAGATCCTAAGGGCTCTACTAATATGTATATCAGCAATATGCTAAAAGAAACACATGCACATATTAAAGCAGAGACAAACCAAGTAGCATACTACCATTTCGAGCAAGATTGTATATACAACTGTGAATATCCCAAGCTTCCATCAAGTAATATACATGTTAGTTATATGTATGCCCTAGAGGCCATTACTGTACATACGATGTATATTGTAGTGGATGCTAGGACATATATAGGGAGGACTTTCTTGCTCGACATGATAGTATGCTATCTGGTTGTACTTTATCTTAACATGTACTCTGATTGTCTCTATATTACATGTTGATAAAGCCCTTAGGATATGTACTCGACTACTGGGACTATGATGAGATCATACTAGTGGGGCCACGGTAGTCGACGAGTACATCCTATAACTGTTCCTAGTCGAGGGTGTATCGAGACAGGGCATCGATACACCAGAGTAGACTAGCGTATACGCATCTTGACCCATATGATGGGCGATGGATGATCCCATATCCATCGGTGTTTGACATCAAGGATGGTGTACGGGTGCTCAGTGGAGACTGGGTACACTGGACGGACTCGCCGAGAACTCCCAGATGGTATTATACCATACGTCAGATGGCAGTTCTCCGGTGACACTGGTACAGAGTAGTCTGTTGACCCGAGATCGTCATAGAGTCTTGTGTGGTTCCCACTGTGCTTTGATTTCCATCATACCACGTCCAAGAGGGCGTGCAAAAAGTTGGCTTTTGGGTACAGTCCCGAATCACATGGAGGCAATGAGCGATAGGATGGGATTCGTCTCTCCCGGTATAGGGAGTTGATGTTGTGCTGTGTTCGATTGGCTATAACCGGAAATCCCTGGCCAGGGTTGCTGAGATTTACTGGTAAGTGTTATCAGTAGTTTCTCGAACTGTTATAGACCTCATATCGACATGACTTATCGAGCTACTGGGGTCTGACGTTTACCACCCCTAGGCGAGATATGCAACATATCAGACGACGAGACCGGACTGTACGGGAGTGTTACTGTTTGGATTCGCAGGAGAATGTACAGGCTTGCTTGTTGATCTTCTGAGCGCTCAATACCTAGGTAGCTGTTACGTTTAGATGACCGCTTGCAGCTTGTGGGTGTTTGATATGATCATCACCTACTGCCGGCGTATTGACGATTCTTTAGAGTCCTACACAGAGGTTTCTTGACTCAGGCAAAACGGAGTAGGGGCACATATGTGATATGTGCGGGACCGAGGATAATGCGATATGTGATACCTTATTCTATTCTCGCGATATTTGATATCAGCCGGGTCATCGGATCAAGTGTTGATTCGATGAATCGGTACGGATAAATATTAGCCGGTTATATGCGATATAGCCGGATTGTCGGATCAAGTGTTGATTCGATAATTTAATGTATAATAATATATATGATATATTAAATTACATTAACTAATATTTGCTCACTAAAAGATTCTTTTTCTCACTCGGGTAATACATTGATATATATGCGATATATGTTAATTGTATTATTTTATTTTGTTACGATAAATATTATATATGTGATATATAATATTGTAACATGATATGATAACTAATGCAACTTGTTTAGTGGAGTTTAAACATGATTAGGGTTTGGATTAGGGTTAATCTTTCTAGATATTTGTAGAAGCTTTTCTTTTTATCATGATAAAGATATTTTCAAGTGAGTCATGCTTTAACCCAACCCAAACCCTAACCCTAGTTAATTCTCTACAAAGGTTCACTTGACCATGGTTGCATAATTCTATCATATTATTCTTTTCCTATTCATCACAAAAGGATTCTAACATTGTTCATCTTCTTCCTTCATTCTTTCATGAAAAAGCTTGCTTGATTTTTCCAAAGTGATGAATAAATATGAGAAAAAGATAAATAAAGAGAGCATAAATCCTACTTCATCATCCTCATCTTCCCTTGCCATTTAGATGAGGGTGTTCACATCATTTCATGAGTGTTAGCTTGTGTTAAAGAAACTTCAAGGTAGATCATCTTAGTATTGAAGATCGGAAGCAAAGGTTGCGTTTTTCTCTTCGTGGAACCTCTCGAGAGTCCGGATCCCGATGATCGCAGCGAAGGGACCACAACACGGAGCATATGAAGTGAAGGACCGGATCTACAAAGGTTGTAATCCCTCTCACTTAGTGTTAAAGTGTTTAGCATGTTAGTTTTCGCCTAATCTCTAGTTTAAAGTTCCGTATTCGGGTTGTTCGGCACGGCTAAATTTTTAATCGGGCATGGTTGATGCCTCGTAGACCCTTGTGCGCGTGCCTAGCAACCCTACAGTGGTATCAGAGCCAAGCTAGAGCTTTAGGCGAAGTCTAGACGAAGTTTGAAGTCCGATCGAACCCGGAAAACCCGAACAAACCCCTTCTCTGGAAATTTTCTGAAAGTTTGGATTTTTGCGAATTAAAAATTGCCAAAAAATTCAGCAGGGAATTGTATGAGATACTGTGATGCACGTGGTTTTAACTCGACAAGTGAGGCGCGGAACCGCGGCCTATCCCTGGTATTCGCGGCGGTTCCGCGGCCATTTGGCTGAGTTACACCACGTGGCTTACATAGTAATTCTTGTCTTGAAGTGCTGAGTCTTCTGGAAATTTTTATTTTTACTTAACAGTTGAGTTTTTCTGGGGTTGTTTTGGGGATTCAATTATTCGATCGGATTGTCTAATTTTGTCTATGTGTTTTGTCCGGATAATTTTTAGAAACTGTTAAAAAGTTCGAACGGATATCAATAACTCATTTTTTCCCCTGTCGGAAAATTTTTCAAAAGTTGGATTTTTTCTCGTGTTTAAGAATGTTCTAAGTCATGCAAGTAACTCGGTGGACCCTCTAGAAGACGACAAACCTTAACTCGATTATGTGACCGTCTTGAACTGCCCTTTGAACCTTAGGGTTTGGGGCAGTACGGCGTGCCACATGTGAGGCGTTGGCTTGACCCTTCTACGGCTGGACCATTGGAACTGTGGCTTGTGATGAATGTTTTTAAACTGATTTCAAGTGTTGAGATATATTGGGGAAATCTTGGGTGCTTGATGATTCGATCGGAAAGTTTAACTTTTTCTATTTATCTGGAATGTGATACAATATTTGGAATCCACAGGCAGTTATGAGATAACTGATTTGAATATTATAAACATAGCAGTTTAGTCTCAGATGATCGGTTGCCACGGAATTTTGATGTGATCAAAAGTCCGTCGCAATCACGTAGCGTACGCGGATACTCGCCGGGTAAACTTAATAGACAGCTACACCTCTTAGCCCCGACCAAGTGACTGTAGGAGAACCCCGTCGCCGAAAGCATCCGTTCGGGTGCTCGCAGTAGCGGTGTTCCGCCTTGGTGCACTTCGTCGACGGTATCGGGGGTGCGGCCGTCTACTAAAGTTTGCGACGAGCATTCGATCAGTTTTTCGGGAATCTTGTTGAATTGCCCGACTTGATATTGAAAAGAGTTTTCGATAATGAGACTAAAATGCGAGGTTTATAATTGTTAGGCATGTGATGTCTAAGGAATTCATTTGGTTAGGCATGTGATGTCTAAGTAGGTTGCGGATTCCAACTGTTGTAGTTTTACACTTTCTTTTCTGTGACCGTAAGCGTAGTATGTGGTGTATCGCCGGCTTCGTTGCTATACATCAACGACAATCGGGATACGCATACTTGCTTACGTTGATGATATGAGATATTATGTGTTGCTGTGATATGTTGTATTGGATCGTCGCGTTTGAATAGCCGGGGGTTTTATGTGAGATGAGAGTTTTTCTTTTTCATTCATGTAAAATTCATTTGTATGTAATATTCTTTTATTGGGGCACTTCCAGGTAGCGGAAGCTGTCACCGTTGTATATTATTTACTTTTCCGCATTAGGATAGACCCAAGGCGGGGAGCACAAGTAACCGGATTCTAGGATCCAGTGGGAGACCATCTCGAGGAGTCGGGACCGGGTCTCCTAACCCAAGAATTGGCAGTGTTACTTGCCGCTCTCGTAGGGGTCTAGGGATGTGGGTTTGGCTATTCATCGCGACCGTGGAATCCGTGTTTTATACAGGCTCGTATTGAAAACACGGACGTCCTAGTATATCCAATATTTCATATATGTTCTTCTGCTGCAATGTTCTGTGATGAGATTATATTACTGCCTGAGACGAATGTTTATATTATATATATGAGATATATGTTATATTGCAGATTTCGTTTCAAAAGAGATGCTTGTGAAGCATAATAAAATGGGACCTCATTAATAAGATTAATGAAATAAAAGAAACCTACGATGTTGTAGAATCGAATTTCAAAATAAAATAGGCTTCTATAGTTCTTGCTTTGCATAGAGGTATATATGATATATCCTGCTCCTTATTCGATGAGGAAAGGACCGAGATCCCTTCACCGGGAGTGACTCCTTTAGCAATAACTGGCAGATGCTACACACTCGATTTGTTTTTTGATTGCTTTAAAGAGTTTTTGCTTTGCACAGTGATATATATGATATATCCCGCACCTCATTCGACGAGGAAAGGGCCGACGATCCCTTCACCGGGAGTGACCCCTTTAGCAAAACTAGAAAAGCATCAAAAACACTCCATTTCAAAATCATTTGATTCTACAAGGATATCAAGTTCATTACGCAATAGGTTTTCAGAAAAACCTGTCGTAGCCCTCCGTCATTTCAGATAAGTCCTACTTAGTATTCGTGCTACGTTTGTTGACCTCCGTCAAGGCGTAGTGTGCGGTAGCTAACTAGTATTTATCTGCTTATGCATAGGATGCAGATTGGATTAGGGTAGTCGTGCGGCCTTGTTGACCTCCGTCAAGGGTCGTGTGAGTGGGTTTAATTCGATCAAGAAATGACGGTTTGAACTTGACTAGTAGCCTATGGTTTGTTGACCTCCGTCAAGGTCATAGGACGCTAGGGGCAAAATATTATCGGGAATTTCAAGTGTTGAAATTTGCAATGAGATTGCATACCTTCTATGAGATAGTTGGATCCCGATACCCACTGCGAGTAATTGTTACTCCTGGGAGAGTTTTACACATTACAATTAGCCGATCAAGTAGGTGTCTAGAAAGGTGTTAACGGGGTTACGCCTCTGGGAAAACGAGGTTTACTTTAATTAGGTTCGTGCGATAGCACGGGGGACCTCCCTCAAAGTACCGACACTGGCCTGGCTGAAAGATTGGCGAAGTTGTAGCGTGTAACTAATCCCTGCTAGTCTTTCCTTTTAGGGTTTGAAGGAAGATTTGACTAAAACAGTGGGAGACATCCTGATTAGATATATTAGATAACCAATCTAATCTTGCAAGAGCATACGCTGAGTGTTTTCTTCTCTCTCTCTCCAGGTAGCGACCATATCACGCCTTAATCAAGATAATAATACGGATATATTGACCGAACCCGCTTGTTATACTGAGCTGGGGAACGCTGGTCCCGCTCCAGCTTATAATTGTTATAAGACAGAGCAGGAAATTGGGGAATACCAGATTTCCCGTGCCGCCCAAACGAAGAAAGTGCATGTTGATGCATCATCTTCGGGTGTGTTCATTACACAGAACTGTTTCTCAGTATCCTTTACGTCCTGGGTATGTGATACCGAATCAGGATCCCGTATATGTAATCTGTTACATGGGCTACAGATAGGTAGAGAACTGAGAACGGGTAATAAGTTTCATGAGACAGAAAACGGTGCAAGTGTTGCAGCCAAGTCTGTTGGTCACTGTCATCCTGTATTACCTGAATACATTGATTCTGAACAAATGTTATTAGATACCGAACCTGATATACAAAATCATATCAGTCTCTTTATTAGTAAAGAAAGGATATAATTTTTTATTGTTGGATAATGTTTTGAACATTTCCTATATCAAGAGTTGATCGGTTCAGGCACGTTATCTAAAAGCATTGACGTTCTAAATCAAACTACAGTTCTTAGTATACAGAACACACACAAGAGGAAGAGTTCAGAAATGAACGAATCCTTCTTGAGGTATTGTAGACTAGGTCATATCAATGCGACCCGACTGGCTGAAGTTACATATAGATGCATATTTAAATTAGTTTGAATTTATATCTTGTGAAACTTGTCGGTCATGTCACAAAGATAAGATGACCACAGCTCTGTTTGTTGGAAACAGAGAAAGAGTTAGTGAACTCTTGGGATTGATACATGCTGATGTATGAAGGTCCCCAGTCTACACATGCCAAGACCGGTTCTTTCTACTTCATTACATTCTCTGATAATCTCTCAAGATTCAAACATATGTTTCTGTTGAAACACAGGTCCGAACCTTTTGAGATATTCACAGAATATAAATTAGAAGTAGAAAACCAAATACGGGTATAAGTATTATGTCCTTTGATGAGATCAAGGAGGAGAATACTTGAGTACGGAATTCCTGGACTATTCTAAAGGAGAATGAGATTCTCTCTCAGCATTACTCCTCCGTATACACCACAGCACGTCGGTGTATCGGGGTGGAGCCATAGCACCCTATGTGATATGGTGTGCTCTATGATGCGTACTACTGAGTTTCCTATTTCCTTTAGGGAGTTATGCACTTGAGAAGCTGCATACCTATTGAATAAGGGTTCAAATCAAATCAGTTGCCTACCACTTCATATGTGATATGGAAAGGGAAGAGCCTGTATCTTAAGCTTGTTAAGATTTGGGGTTGTCCGGCCTATGTCTGAAAGCAAAATCCGGACAAGCTCGAGGCAAGGTCTGTTATGTAGAACTGGAAAGGTTCCAGCTATACAAACTGCAGCTGATGATTTGGTAGAACCAAAGGATTCAATAGTTTCCAACGAACCTCAGCCTCTCCGCCGATCTAGTAGGGTTCCTCACCCACCTGAGAGATACTTCGGTTTCTCTATGACAGTGGGAGCGAGGATTGCATCATGAGATGATGACCCAACTAGTTTCGAGCTGGCCATCAGGAGTGAGACTCTGTAAGAATGGCTGGATGCTTATCGATCTGAGATGGAATCCTTATACACCAACAAAGTATGGACTTTGGTTGCTTTATCTGAAGGGTTAAAACCCCATCAGGAGCGAGTATATCTTGAGAAGATTACTTGGTGTACATGGAAAAGTTGAGACTTTCAAAGCTATGCTTAAGTCCAACAAGATCCTACTTGCCACGGCTACATACCATGACTACGATATCTGGTGGTTGGGTGTCATGACTGCTTTTCTAAATGATGTTTTAGAAAAGAGCGTCTATAAGTACACAGCCAGAGGGCTTCGTAGACAGTGGGAGCAGCGGAAACGTGTGCAAGATGTTTTATATGATAAAACAGGCATCGCGGAGTTGGAACATCTGTTTTGATGTGGTAGTCAAAGAGTTTGACTTCATCAAAATGGTATATGAACCTTGTATATACAAAAAAGGTAGTAGAGAGTATGGTGGTGATCCTCGTAGAGTACGTGGATGACATACTCTTGATAAGGAAGGAGTTTCCTATGCTACGCTTGGTCAATCTCCGCTTATCATAAGGATTCTCCATATAGGATCAAAGTGATACCTCCTAAATCCTGGGTTTTGGATCTATGAGATAGATCTAATTGGATGTTAGGACACTCACTAGTTGTAGTGAGATGGTATCAATCGATCCTGGGGAGAATCACTGGAAAGGTTCCAGGGTGATAAGGACGACTGAATGTCAGTCGAGGGCATTGTCTTTACCCTCAGTGGAGGGACGGTATGTTGGAAGAGTTCCAAGCTAGATACCGTGACATACTAGACGATTAAAGGCAAGATACATCGTTACCAATGATACTGCAAAAGAGGCAGTCTGGATATTTATAAGTTCATAAGATGAACTTCGTTCCTACCATTGTGTGACAATGGAGTTGTGGCTTCAGCCAAGGAACTACTGTCCCATCAAAAATCCAGATATAATTCTTAGGCAGCATCACCTGATCATGGAGATGGTTGATCTCCAGGGAGATCGAGGTTAGGAGAGTAGACACAGAGGAAAACAGCGCGGATCCACTCACAAAGGCCTTTTTCCCAGTAGAGACTTTTATGGGATGGTTGAGTATGAGATATTTCAACCGCAGCTAATTGTTGGGTATGCGATACCATAACAGATGGCCCTAGTGCAAGTGGGAGATTGTTAGTTATATGTATGCCCTAGAGGCCATTACTGTACATACGATTATATTGTAGTGGATGCTAGGACATATATAGGGAGGACTTTCTTGCTCGACATGATAGTATGCTATCTGGTTGTACTTTATCTTAACATGTACTCTGATTGTCTCTATATTACATGTTGATAAAGCCCTTAGGATATGTACTCGACTACTGGGACTATGATGAGATCATACTAGTGGGGCCACGGTAGTCGACGAGTACATCCTATAACTGTTCCTAGTCGAGGGTGTATCGAGACAGGGCATCGATACACCAGAGTAGACTAGCGTATACGCATCTTGACCCATATGATGGGCGATGGATGATCCCATATCCATCGGTGTTTGACATCAAGGATGGTGTACGGGTGCTCAGTGGAGACTGGGTACACTGGGCGGACTCGCCGAGAACTCCCAGATGGTATTATACCATACGTCAGATGGCAGTTCTCCGGTGACACTGGTACAGAGTAGTCTGTTGACCCGAGATCGTCATAGAGTCTTGTGTGGTTCCCACTGTGCTTTGATTTCCATCATACCACGTCCAAGAGGGCGTGCAAAAAGGTGGCTTTTGGGTACAGTCCCGAATCACATGGAGGCAATGAGCGATAGGAGGGGATTCGTCTCTCCCGGTATAGGGAGTTGATGTTGTGCTGTGTTCGATTGGCTATAACCGGAAATCCCTGGCCAGGGTTGCTGAGATTTACTGGTAAGTGTTATCAGTAGTTTCTCGAACTGTTATAGACCTCATATCGACATGACTTATCGAGCTACTGGGGTCTGACGTTTACCACCCCTAGATGAGATATGCAACATATCAGACGACGAGACCGGACTGTACAGGAGTGTTACTGTTTGGATTCGCAGGAGAATGTACATGCTTGCTTGTTGATCTTCTGAGCGCTCAATACCTGGGTAGCTGTTACGTTTAGCTGACCGCTTGCAGCTTGTGGGTGTTTGATATGATCATCACCTACTGCCGGCGTATTGACGATTCTTTAGAGTCCTACACAGAGGTTTCTTGACTCAGGCAAAACGGAGTAGGGGCACATATGTGATATGTGCGGGACCGAGGATAATGCGATATGTGATACCTTATTCTATTCTCGCGATATTTGATATCAGCCGGGTCATCGGATCAAGTGTTGATTCGATGAATCGGTACGGATAAATATTAGCCGGTTATATGCGATATAGCCGGATTGTCGGATCAAGTGTTGATTCGATAATTTAATGTATAATAATATATATGATATATTAAATTACATTAACTAATATTTGCTCACTAAAAGATTCTTTTTCTCACTCGGGTAATACATTGATATATATGCGATATATGTTAATTGTATTATTTTATTTTGTTACGATAAATATTATATATGTGATATATAATATTGTAACATGATATGATAACTAATGCAACTTGTTTAGTGGAGTTTAAACATGATTAGGGTTTGGATTAGGGTTAATCTTTCTAGATGTTTCTAGAAGCTTTTCTTTTTATCATGATAAAGATATTTTCAAGTGAGTCATGCTTTAACCCAACCCAAACGCTAACCCAAGTTAATTCTCTACAAAGGTTCACTTGACCATGGTTGCATAATTCTATCATATTATTCTTTTCCTATTCATCACAAAAGGATTCTAACATTGTTCATCTTCTTCCTTCATTCTTTCATGAAAAAGCTTGCTTGATTTTTCCAAAGTGATGAATAAATATGAGAAAAAGATAAATAAAGAGAGCATAAATCCTACTTCATCATCCTCATCTTCCCTTGCCATTTAGATGAGGGTGTTCACATCATTTCATGAGTGTTAGCTTGTGTTAAAGAAACTTCAAGGTAGATCATCTTAGTATCGAAGATCGGAAGCAAAGGTTGCGTTTTTCTCTTCGTGGAACCTCTCGAGAGTCCGGATCCCGATGATCGCAGCGAAGGGACCACAACACGGAGCATATGAAGTGAAGGACCGGATCTACAAAGGTTGTAATCCCTCTCACTTAGTGTTAAAGTGTTTAGCATGTTAGTTTTCGCCTAATCTCTAGTTTAAAGTTCCGTATTCGGGTTGTTCGGCACGGCTAAATTTTTAATCGGGCATGGTTGATGCCTCGTAGCGCGTGCCTAGCAACCCTACAATACAAACTATTATGATACAGTAATGGCATCTTGGGCATATACACTAACAAATCCGCAAGCGGTCAGCTAAACGTAACGGCCACCCGGGTATTGAGCAATCAGAAGAAAACAAGCGAACCTGTCACAACTCCCGTCGAGCCAACCGGTAACACCACCGTACAGTCCGGTCTCTTCGTCAGATATGCTGCATATCAAGTTTAGGGATAGTAACGTCGACTCCAATAACTCAATAAGTCATGCCGATGAATGGTCTATAACAGATCGAGAAACTACTGATAACACTTATCAGTAAATCTCAACAGCCCTGGCCAGGGACTTACTGATATAGCCAATCGAGCACAGCACAGCATCCACTCCTAATACAGGGAGAGACGAAACCACTCCTATCGCTCATCGCCTTCGTATGTCTCGGGACTGTACCCAACGGCCACCTGTTTGCATGACTCAGTAGAACCGTGGTAGGGTGGTAATCAAAGTACAGTGGGAGAACACACAAGACTCTATGACGATCTCGGGTCTACAGACTAACCTGCACCAGTGTCACCTGAGAACTGCTATCCGACGATAGATATAATTCCATATAGGAGTTCTCGGTGAGTCCGTCCAGTGTACCCAGTCACCACTGAGCACCCGTATATGATCTCGATGTCAAACATCGATGAATGTGGGAACATCCATCGCCCATCATATGGGTCTAGTATCATATACGCTAGTCTACTCTGGTATATCGATGCCCCGTCTCGATACACCTGCGACTAGGGACATTCCAGGATACAGATGTCCCACTAGTATGATCTCTATCATAATCACAGTAGTCAAGCCTATATCCTCAGGGCTTTATCAACATGTGTGAATGAATAAAAGTATGATCAAATCAACATGTCAGATAAAGAAGAACCAGATAGTATACTATCATGTCAAGCAAGAATGTATACTGATTATATATATATATACATGTATAAATACATCCACTATCATATAATGGCCTCTAGGGCATACATATATCCAACACATTAAGCTCTGGTGGTCCTTGAAAATCTGACACGACTCTCCACACATGTAGTGTCCCAAATCTTCAAAGCACGACCACCACGGCCATCTCCAGATCATGAGTAGGATATCCTGCTCGTACTTCCTCCAACTATAGGGAAGCAAAAGCGATAACTCTATAGTGCCACATCAGTACACAATCGAGCCCCACTCGTGAAACATCACAGTTAAACAACAAAGTCGCCCGATCCAGAAGACAAAGAAAGAACTGGTGCAGTTGTCAACCGAGTCTTCAACAGCTGAAAACTCCGCACACATGCCTCAGTCCAAGAAAAAGAACCTCCTTCCCGGTCAGTCCAATCAACGGTGCAGCGATACACAAGCAATCCTGCACGAAACGGCGGTAAAAACCGGCTAATCCCCAAAACTGCGGACAACTGTCCCCGTTGCAAGTTTTGGCCAAGCTGTACGGCCTCGATCTTCCTCGGGTCCATACGAATACCGTCTCCCGTAACTACAAGCCCCAGGAGTCAACACAATCAAGCCTGAAGGAACACTCCGAGAATTTAGCAATTCGCTGGGGCTCTCCCAATGTCTACAAAGAGAATCCTCAAGTGCTGCTCAAGTTCCTCACGTCACATTGGAATAGACTAGAATGTCATCAATAACACAACAATCAACTGGCCGAGGAACGTCCTGAAGAAATCTGGTTCATCACATCCTTGAATGCTGCTAGGGCATTGGTGAGTCCAACGACACCACCAAGAACTCATGCTTCTCATAGCGCACACAAAGCAGTCTTCGGAATGCCATCACTCCGATCCCGCAACCAATGATGACCCGATCTCAAAGCAAACATTGAAAAATGTCTCGCACCCTGGAGCTGATCGAACAAATCATCACTGCGAGATAAAGGATACCTATCCGCAGCGAAACTCGGTTCAATTGACGATCACTCGATACAAAACCTCAAACTGTCGTCCTTCTCTTTACGAACAGAATATGAGCTCCCCAAAGAGAAACACTTGGACGTATAAGTCCCCCTATCTAGCAACTCTGCAGCTGATCCTTAAGCTCCCTAAGCTCCGCCGGCTCATCTGGAACAAAGTCGGAAACTCCCGCACGATAGGAACCCGGTCTAACAAACCCACTGTGGCTCCGGTATCACGAATGAAAGCCAAGAATCCTCGACATCCACTCCTCAAAAGCCGACTAGTGAAAGAGGCTGAATTCAAGCTGTGATGGATGGTACCACTGTCCCCCTGCACAACAAGAACTGACTCGCCATGAAACTAATCCTGACTGTTTCCTCGCGGCAGTCCACAGACGCCTAGCACACAGCTTACCAGTCCATACCCAGGAGAACGTCAAATCCAACATCTCTAGAAGGATCAAAGCGACGGACGAATCTCTATCTCCTATCCGACGGGCACACGACCGATATACGTGTAGCGCAACAAAAGAATCGCCGACAGAAGTTAACACTACAAAAGGCTGATCTAGCTAACACATCTCTCGTCCCAAGCCTCTGCTACTCCTGGGACGTGCACGAAACCTGTTACGGAGACTGAACCTCTGTCTCGGGGCTGGTACACCTGCACGAGCCCTCCTCTGTCCTCGAACTCCCAAAGTCTCGGAATGACGCTCCTCGTCAAATAGGGCCGCGTCCACTGGTGCTGTGTGAGTAACACGATGCTGAGTGTTGATCGCAAGGAACAACAGGGTAACAGGGGTGGAAACCTCATGTTGCCGCGCTCTACTGGCCTTAACCAAAAACCTCATCGTCTGGCGTAAGTCCTGCATCTCTGCCTCAAGCCTAGCGATACGATCTATCGAAGGCAGATCCATCTGCTCCTGTGCAACGAGTGTGCCATCCTGGTCAGTCCTCATCCCACACGAGTCAACTCTGACCTCGACTATCGCTGCATCACTCTGAGTCCTCATGGTCATCGGTGGCAAAGGCTATAAATGGAAATATGATTCGATATGAACACGGAAATCGAATCACAAGGATATGTATCATCAAGGAATGAATTTCATGTTAGTGTATATGCCCTAGAGGCCATTACTGTATCATACTAGCTTGTATATTACTTAATGGAAGCTTGGGATATTCACAGTTGTATAAACAATCTTGCTCAAAATGGTAGTATGCTACTTGGTTTGTTTCTACTTTAATATGTGCATGTGTTTCTTATAGCATATCGCTTATACATATTAGTGGAGCCCTTAGGATCTTTACTTGATTACCAGCGTTGTGATGGCAGTCACACTTGTGGGGGCTGGGTAATCTATAAGCACATCCTTATACAGGTCCCTAGTCGTAGGATTATCGAAACGGGGCATCGATACTCCGGAGTAGACTAGCATATGCGCTTCTTATCCCAACAGGGGAGATGGTCTGTCCCACAGCCATCAGTACGTCGTACTGGAGATAGAATGCGGGTGCTCGTTAAGTTACGAGTACACTGGACAGGACTCGTCCGGAACTGTTGGTTGGTACTATACCTATCGTCAGATAACAGTTCGCAGGTGACAGGAGTACAGCTTAGTCCGTCGACTTGACACAGCTACTTAGCCTCGAGTGTGTTCCCACTGTACTTTGATTACTACCCTACCACAGCTCAAAGGAGTCGTGCAAACAGGTAGTAGTTGGGTGCAGTCCCGAAGCACTTAGAGGCAGTAGCGGTTAGATAGGATTCGTCTCTCCCGGTATTGGGGGTTGATATCGCATTGTGTCTAGGAGAGCCATTACGCAAAGTCCCAGGCCAGGGCAAGCGAGAATTACTGGTAGTGTTTCCAGTAGTTTCTCAGGGTGTTCTGGGCTACACTCCGGCACGACTTGTACCGCTATTAGGGGTCTGACGTTTACCGCCCCCTAGGCCCGACATGCGATACTCATAGACGAACAGACCGGACTGTACGGAGATTGTCACGTTCAGGCTCAGTAGGAGTTCGGATGGGTTTACCTCATCGGCCTTCTTATCGACATCTACCTAGGGACCGTTACGTACAGCTAGTGCAGCTTACGGTCTGTGGTTAAACCCACTGCCAGCATAGTGTCGAGTTTTTAGAGTCCCATACAGAAAGTTTCCCTGCACTGGGCAAAAGGTGTAGAGGCCGTATGGTTTTACGGCAAGGCCACGATCACATACGTGCACTTGTGCGCGTATGACGTTCGGGAAGACGATACTAGTGGGCTTTGGTTTAAGCCAGATCCTAGTATTTTATAGATGGATTAGTTTTGTCTTCTATGCATTCGCATTCTACGGGATGCGGATGAGGGTGTGTATGCACGATTATGAGGAGCGAAGAAGGAGGTGCCTCATTAGGGTTTTCACCGTTGGTTCGGTCAAAACCATTATGTGGTCAGGAAAATATTTACTAATCCTTTTAATGATAATTGTGTTATGGCTAATTGTTTTGACCATTTGACCATGTTAACAATTTGACTTATTTGACCTAGTTGACCATTGTTGACTTGGACTTTTCATGAGAGCACTAGATCCTTCTTTTGCTTTTGGCTTTGGATTTGATTTGAGATGATAATGGTCAAATCAATGTAACTATCACACTTTATCATGATAAGAGATTAGTAATTATTTTGCATATGGATCATTTTTTTCATCTCATTCTCTCTCATCCAAAAGAGAGCTCCTATGGTTCCTCCTTCTTCCTCTCTCTTGATTTTTCTATAGATCTCATGTGTTGAGAAAAATAGAAACAAAATATACAAACAAATCCACCACCATCTTCTACACCACCTAGGACATCAAGAATGGCAAACTTGTTGCCCTAGTTACCTCGGCTTGAGGTGGAGCTCGGATTACAGACTCTCAGGTAGATCGTCTTCGACTCAAAGAGGCCGCGGAGGTGACTAAGATCCGGATCCACCCATGGAGCCTACGGAGACGAGGAGGGTAGCGGAGAAGACCCGATGGACTAGTAGCATGAGGTATAATCTCCTTGCAAAGTAGATAGAACCTCTTGTAGTTTGTTAGCAATGGTTTGGAAAAGATCCTCAAGTTTTAGTCCATGGTACCTTGTGTTAAAAATTTGATTTTTACTTATTCCGCCTCCCCGTAAGCACCGGGGTAGGTAACGTGGACTTACATTTCAAGAAATTAGTACTTAGGTCACTTTAGGCGGAGTACCGTGTCGTGAGTATGCCGCGGACATACACACACTACGTTACTCTTCTTAAGCTACCTACTCCATCATACCAAAGGTCATCCTACACTCAGAAAGGTAAAACCTAGCGCTCTAATACCAATTTTGTCACGAACCGAAATTGGCATGTGACGGCCAGGTGTAACGCAATTTAAGTAAGCCGAAAACCCAGCAATCTAAACCATCAAAAGTAGTAAGTGATAAGAACATTGTTAAAACTTTTGAAAATCTCAAGTACAAATTCTTTAAAGTCCAACTTTAGTTTCTTAAAAATTTTGGCAGCACCTCCTCTGTAAAAACTAACCCCAAAAATGGGTACAACATAGTTATAAGTAAAGCATCCCCAACGGGAGCAAAATACACGCCCAAAGGCGGAAAACAACCACCACAACACATATACGACGCCGTAGCGAAGAAATAAAAGACGATATAAGTAAAACTGCATAAAAGACATCCAAGTCACAAAATAACATACAATATCGTCCTCACACCAAGTCTCTAAGTCATACATGAAAGTGGTAGATGGAGAGTACATGGTACAAAGATAACAATAAACAACATCGGATAACCGCAAAACCCACCTATAGCAAAACTGCGCACAGTCAGCTGAAGCGGTATCCACTGCAAAAGATGATACGAAAGATGAAAAGCCTGCCGCGACTACCCTGAGGGACTACCTGCAAAACACTGTGGCACAACGGGGGTGAGTTGCCAACTCGTGAATATTAAATAACATATGCAGGTAATTGCAAGTATGCACGTACAACGCGAATCTAATGCATGCAAGCCGATAGCAATAAATGGAAATATGTATGCAACAGTCATGTAAGGTACTCTATCAGGTACTACTAATACATGAACAATAAATGGCAATATGTATGCAAAAGTCATGTAAGGCACTCTATCAGGTACTACTAATACATTAACAATAAATGGCAATATGTATGCAACAGTCATATAAGGTACTCTATCAGGTACTACTAATACATGAACAATAAATACGGAGTATGGGATAAAACATGTCATCCTCACGGAATCCTGACCTCGTGGTAGGACCAAAGTCCATCAAGACAATCTAAATTCCAAATTTCCTCAATCAGCCCCCAAATTGGCCCTCATATCCTGTAAGTCTCATATATCCTGAGTGTCCTATATCAAGTAAATCTCATATATCCAATATCCAATATCAAGTAAATCTTATATAACCAGTATCCAATATCGAGTATATCTCATGAAACCTGAGTGTCCAATATCTACACCCAAAAACATCATGAAAACAAGTGTCTAGCATCGACACAAAATACTCAAATCTGAGGCGCCATCACCAGGGACTGGCCCTCCTGTGTCATGTACGTACATGCTATGAACCTGGGTAAGCACCACCCGAAATCTGCAAGACATGTGCGTACATAACCTCGATCGATACCCCCCAGATATCCGTCGAGTACAAATACTATCACCGTATGGCAAACGCCCCCAGCCGGGCTCAACGGCATGGACTTTCGATCTTCTTGCCTCGGGGAACCAACCGGGCTCCACTATGTACCCGCACACGGCCCACGACACTTCCTCCCATGGGGTATATATAAGCTCAGAATCGAGAAATCTCATGGTGGAAGCTGAAATATCATATCAAGAGAAACCGGGTTTTTCAAATAATGCATAATTTCATGAAACAACCACGGTCCTCAAATCCAGAAAACATCAAGTAATCAATAAGTATAACTGCATGAATCAATACATATATATTAGCGTCCCATTCCACTAATATATATATATATATATATATATATATATATATATATATATGCATATATAATAGCGTCCCATTCCACTGTTATATATACTTAGGAGTAAAAATATCAGAGAATATCATATGGAATCCATTAATGTAATATATGCAACACCTCTATTTGAGCATATAATTGAAAAACATGTATGTATTAGGACTTGGAGAAACAATAATATGAGCATATAATGGAAAAACCGCTATTTAACTGCAACAAATTAATATATATATATCATGCGGTTCCTAATTTCTCCAAGTCCATACAACATTAAATAATGTGAACATGTAGCTATAACTAGGTATGCGTAACTATGTTGGTATTGAAAGATATGTGTATCTACCTATCCATAATGATGTAATACCTTCCAGGTATATGTAAGTATGTATGCAAGATGTACATGGAGCTATGTCTCATATGTGTATATACCTATCACTAATGGTACAATACCATATAGGTATATGGGTAACTAGCATGTAAGCATGTAGGTATACAGGTATGCTATATGTCATATGCACAAGCAAAATAAGGATCATGTCTCAATGTCCTTAAGCAATACAGTATCACATATGTATAGGTGTTGGGCGTGTCATGGCATTTATCGATGGTGTGTGTGTAGCAAACACTTAGTGCTCGTGAAACATGAACCGTCAATAATGGTGTTGTGTCTCGTTAATACTAAGTCCATGCACAATAGGAAATGAGATATGCAACAAAGGTATACATGCACAATCAATATCCGTATACATCTAACTAATAGTCATATCATTTAATCTAGCCCCGACGCATAACGCCATGCGGGCGATTCCCTGTAGATGTTAAATTTACTCACAACAATCCTGGCTAAGTAAAGCCGACAACTCGCTTTCCCTTCTTCGCAGCGCCCGAAGTCCCCGCCTGCGATCCTGAAAGCATATACCAATATAACAAGTATATATTAGCAATTGACCAATAACGAGTACCAACTACGTTAAATCAACGCACCAACTCCAAACATACTCTCAATTGTTTGTCAAGAGGCTAACGCGCGTAGCGACACTACGAAACTAACTCAAGAGCAAAAGCTACACAAAGACACGAACGACATCGGCACGACCCTAGCTAGGAACGCAAAGCGACACAACTACCAAGCCTAGACCCTGATCGTACCGATCGCGCATTCACAATACAAGATATAGCGTGGAATCAATATAATTAACGTCACAACGTCAAAAGAAACTCACGCCAAAACTTACCGAAATCAAGTAAGCAACATATATCATTTAGCTCCAAACAAAAAGTTTTTACCAAAACTTGAATTTACAAACATCACAATATAGCAAGATTAAACCATACATACTAATACCAGAATTTTAATCTCACTTAAGTAGGATTAGTAAAATCTTAGTTTGCTAATTATCTTAATTATACAATTAGGACAATAACAAATAACAAACTAGTAACTAGGTTTAGTTTTCATTTGTCTAAAATCATCAACTGACTATTTCACTAATCAAAACCCTAATTTGATTACAAAAAACCTTACTAGGAAGTCTAAATATGAAATTAAAAACTTTAAATTAACATCTAATTAATCTAATTAAAGTATTAAGCAACAATTAGAGTTTAGGATTTGGATTTATACCTCCACAAAAGATGTCACGACCCGAAAAGTACAGAACGTGACTAGCACATAAATTACGAAACGTCTCGAGGCGTACGTAATCTAAGCCAAAACCCAGAAATCAAAACCAAAAGAAGTAGTAGAATGAAGGAAAAACCAATTCAAAGCAAGTAGTTTTAATAGCATAAGCCGAATTATGCGTTTTAAAAACATCAAGTCATTTCTGAAAATTTCGGCAGAGTTTCCTTTGTAAATACTGTCCCCAAACAAGATACAACATGAATAGTATACGAAATCAAAAAAAGCATCCCCAAGCGGGAGCTAGCTCTTCGTCAATCGACAGTCACAATCACGCAAGCAATATAATATACAACTCCGAAGGGCGAGGATCAAAACTCAAAAGAAACTCAAAATCAATATGAAAACCATAATAATACAATGCGCGACTCTAAGGTCGAAAGAATAAACACTGGTATTCTATCTCTATCGAATATAAAAGTCTGGTTGATGAAGTTTCTTGATACAACTGAAATAAGAAATTAACAATGGCGGTCCTGATGCAAAAGAACCCACCTACCGAAGCTATTACCCGGAAGGAACAGTGTACCAGCAAAGCCGCAACGAAACCTGTACGGCAAAACCTGCAAGGAACTGTGGTACAACGGGGGTGAGTTGCCAACTCGTGAGTAGAAAACATCACCGAGCAGAAATCTCATGTATGACACAATCCTAGGTCAATACGATCAAGTAAATATAACCTCAAAATGATAAGTCTAAAGCATAAAAAGGTGGCAAGGGTAAACGTCTATACATAAGTGTAATCCCAGTGCTTGTGTCAGGGCCTCAGGTAGCAATATATCATATGTATGAGGTATGAATGTAACGTAATGAAATGAGTGAGACAACTGTTTTCTATTTTTAATGAGATATCTTTATGTATATAAATCGAGTAACGTCAATGAAATCAACTGAGAAATCCATGTCAAGCATCGACACAAAACATAAATCCAAATATCCCAATATCTCAGGCCCCAGCTGCCCGGACTGACCTGTATCATCAAATCACAAATTCTCAGTGTCTCAAATCTCAAATCTCAATATCTCAATTCTCAAATATCAAATATCAATATCTTAGGCATCTGTATCATCTGCGGGATCGGCCCGCGGGCTCCGGCAGAGCGGATCGGCCTGTATCCATCTCATGACTCCAGACGGTATCCTCCGGATAACCGACGAGTCCAAATAATATAACCTGTAGGTAGTGCTCCCCTGCCAGGCTCATCGAATACAACTCGAGCTTCTTGCCCCGGGGTCCCATACCGGGCACACCATGTACCCGAGACGGTTCATCCAACTCCTCGAATCGGGCTTCGAAATCCAACAGCAATCCTGAAAACTCATGGTGGGCGACTCATACATCACTAGAAAATCGCAATTTGCATTTTAAAATGATGATACTAAGCTTTTATTAAATTCTTGCGGTTTTCCCCCAAATCCAGAAATCTCATGTAAATCCGAAATCATCAAAATAATCTGATACCAATAAACAGTGAATACCGGCATAAATCTCCATAATACTGCATAACCAATGAATATATGAATGCACCTAATATCATGCAATGAATGCAATATTTAAACTAGCATATGGAAGCTATAACATATTGCGACTATCAGCTATCAAGCTATGTCAATAAAAAGGTATTTTCTAAAGTGTACGTGGCATGGCAATTACCGATGATGATGTTGTTAGTTATGTGTATGCCCTAGAGGCCATTACTATACATGAGATGTATATTCTAGTGGATGCTTGGACATATATAGGGAGGACTTTCTTGATCGACATGATAGTATGCTATCTGGTTACTCTTTACCTTAACGTGTACTCTGATTGTCTCTCTGTTACATGTTGGTAAAGCCCTTAGGATGTGTACTTGACTACCTGGACTATGATGCAGATTATACTAGTGGGGACAGAGTAGTCCATAAGTACATCCTTTAATGTCCTTAGTCGTGGGTGTATCGAGACAGGGCATCGATATACCAGAGTAGACTAGCGTATACCTTCTCGATCCATATATATGGGCGATGGATGATCTCATATCCATTGGTGTTTGACATCAGAGATGATATACGGGTGCTCAGTAGAGACTGGGTACACTGGATCGACTCGCTGAGAACTCCCAGATGGTATTATACCTCACGTCAGACGGTGGCTACAACCGCAACCTGGATGTGCCCCGCAAAATAATATTACAACAAATTACATTTACATCAAATGAATTAAATAATAACCCATCACATAACCCCGGATATACATCACAACAGTCCAACACAGTTCATATCCACAAACAGTAAAAAACCATTACAGAAATGTGCAACCCCTGCCAACCGACATACTAGCAGTTAGGGGAGGTTTACGAACACATTATACAAACACAGATATAATCCAACAAGCAAATACTGTATAATTTCGATCGATTAAACACTTTTAATTTTTCTCCAATACTTCTCTGTAAATCTGAAACCTGAGCAAAAGTAAAAACTTCCAGAAAATACCAAATATCACAGAGAAGCAACACAGGAAATTTGGGTTCCTGAATCGCCAACTCGGCGGCGGAAGCGCGGCGGATCGGTGCGATCCGCCGCGGTTCCGCGGCGCTTTAGGGGATTCAGGGGCCCAAATTTCTTGGGTGTTCTTCTACTGTCTTTTTAAGCTTTCTGAACCTCCCTGAAAAATTTTAGGACTTCATTTAAAATTCGACAGAAACTTGTGATTTCGGGTTTTTCCGGTTTCGTTTTTTCCGTTCGAAATTCATACAAATTTGCAAGTAAGTTATTTATTGTTTAGCGAGGCTCTGATACCACTGTAAGTCGAAGTACAACACCCCACGACTTGCGGGGAGGCGGAAATATGAAAAACGATCTTGTTCTTTGCTTAAACATCGACTAACCGCACGAATCGAAGCTAAACGATAACTAACAAGAAACATAGAAGTTCTATACTACTATGTTTAGGTATTATACCTAACGAATCATGTCCTTCGTCTTTGCGAACTCCTCCTCCTCCTCGGCCTTCTCGAAGTAGTAGACGATCCACCCGAGAGCTTTACTCCAAGCTTAGCCTCTAAACTTGAGGCAACTAACCTTCTTTAAGTGCTAATCAAAGAAGCTAGGTGATATAGAGTGAGGGTTATGGTTTAATTATTCTAACTAATCCTTGTACTCAACACATGAGAGGGGAGGATTAGGGTTTGAAGAGGGAGAGCTTGAGGAGAGAGAAGGTGAAGATAATAATGAAGTGAGAATAATGAGTTATCATAATATATATATCAAGCATTTCTTTTTATCAAGAAAAGAAAAGAAATGAATTTAACAACCATGCTTGATAATATCTAGTGATGATTCACATCCATGAGTCATTAAGCATTTATGATGCATTAATGACATGGATGAATCATCCATATGACTCACTAATCACATTCATTGTATATGCCACCTAAACCTCCTTAGTCACCACCTTCTAGAAGCTTCTCGCGCAATTACGAGAACGCCCCTCCTTTCCGCAAAAATACGGAAAAACTTTAGACTGTATAAATCCAATAACCGGATACCAGTAACTGGCTTAAACAAAGCCGACTGGTAAAAACTGTCCGAAAGTCGTACGTGCGTAAACACACGTATGCGTCCGAACCCTTGTCGTAAAACCATACGACCTCTATATCGTTTCGCCTGGAGTAGGGAAACTCTCTGTGTGGGACTCTAGAGACTCGACTACTATGCTGGCAGTGGGTTTAACCACAGACCGCAAGCGGCACTAGCTGTACGTAACGGTCCCCAGGTAGATGTCGATAAGAAGGCCGATGAGGAAACCCATCCGAACTCCTACTGAGTCTGATGTGACAATCTCCGTACAGTCCGGTCCGTTCGTCTTAGACTATCGCATATCGGGCCTAGGGGGGCGGCAAGCGTCAGTCCCCTAATAGCGGTATAAGTCGTGTCGGAGGGAAGCCCATTACACCCTGAGAAACTACTGGAACCTACCAGCAAATCTCGCTTGCCCTGGCCAGGGACTTTGCGTAATGGCTCTCTGACACAGCGCGATATCAACTCCCAATACCGGGAGAGACGAATCCTGTCTAACCGCCACTGCCTCCAAGTGCTCGGGACTGCACCCAACTGCTACCTGTTTGCACGACTCCTTTGAGTCGTGGTAGGGTAGCAATCTAAGAACAGTGGGACACACTCGAGGCGAAGTAGCAGTGTCAAGTCTGCGGACTATGCTGTACTCATGTCATCTGGGAACTGTTCACTGACGACTGGTATAAAACCAACCAACAGTTCCCTGTGAGTCCTGTCCGGTGTACCCGTAACCTAACGAGCACCTGCATACTATCTCCAGTACGACGTACTGACGGCTGTGGGACAGACCATCTCCCCAACTGGGATGAGAAGCGTACACACTAGTCTACTCCGGAGTATCGATGCTCTGTCTCGATAATCCAACGACCAGGGACCTGAATAAGGATGTGCTTGTAGACTACCCAGCCCCCACTAGTGTGACTGCCATCACAACGCTGGTAGTCAAGCAAGATCCTAAGAGCTCTATCAATACGTATACTCACATATTAAGATAGAAAAACCAAGTAGCATACTACCATGTTTAGCAAGACTGTTATATACATGTGAATATCCCAAGCTTCCATTAAGTAATATACAAACTAGTATGATACAGTAATGGCCTTCTAGGGCATAAACACTAACAATCTCCCACTTGCACTAGGGCCATGTACTGGCGTATCGAAGACCGATGATCTCGAGTAGCCTCTCGAACTGAATCTAAGCTAGGGCCTTCGTGAATGGATCAGCAATGTTCTCTTCAGAAGCAACTCTCCGAACCTCGATCTCCTGACGATCAATGATCTCCCTGATCTGGTGATACCGCCTTAAGATGTGTCTGGACTTCTGATGGGACCTTGGTTCCTTCGCTAAAGCTATAGCTCCGTTGTTGTCGCAATACAGAGGTATTGGATCAATTATGGTAGGAACCACCTGATGTTCTGTTAGGAACTTCTTCATCCAGACTGCTTCTTTTGCGGCATCGCAAGCAGCTATATACTCCGCTTCCATCGTTGAGTCAGCAACGGTGTCCTGCTTGGAGCTCTTCCAGCATACCGCCCCTCCATTGAGGGTAAAGACATAACCCGACATGGACTTGGAATCGTCCTTATCACTCTGGAAGCCGGAATCAGCAAAGGCCTCCAACCTGAGGTCTTTTCCGCCGTAAACCAAGAACATCTCCTTAGTCTTTCTCAGGTACTTGAGAATGTTCTTTACTTCTATCCAGTGCTTCTCCCCTGGGTCTGACTGATACCGGCTTACCACGCTCAGTGCGTAAGCTACATCTGGTCTGGTGCACAACATCGCATACATTATAGAGCCAACCGCAGAAGCGTAGGGTATAATAGACATGCGTTCCCTTTCTAAATCAGCCTTGGGAGACATCTCTTTGGAGAGGGTGATTCCGTGACAAGCCGGTAGATTACCACGATTAGAATCTTCCATACTGAATCTTTTCAGTACAGTGTCGATATACCTGGACTGCGAAAGTCCCAACATCCTCTTGGATCTATCACGATAGATCCGGATCCCCAGAATGTAAGAGGCATCACCCAGGTCTTTCATGGAGAACCTGTGTGACAAGAATCCTTTGACAGATTGTAGCATAGGAATGTCATTTCCTATCAATAGAATGTCATCCACGTACAAGACGAGGAATACGACACTTCTGGCTACAACTTTACTATATATGCACGGTTCATCTGGATTTTTGATAAAGTCATATTCTTTGACTGTCTCATCAAAACAGATGTTCCAACTCCGCGATGCCTGCTTTAGTCCATAAATGGACTTAAGCAGCTTGCATACTTTCCCGCTGCTCCCACTCTGATTGAAACCCTCTGGCTGATCCATATAGACGCACTCTTCTAAATTTCCATTCAGAAAAGCCGTCTTTACGTCCATCTGCCAGATTTCATAATCATGGAAGGCAGCAATAGCAAGAAGGACCCGAATGGATTTGAGTATAGCCACTGGAGAAAAAGTTTCGTCATAGTCCAAACCAGGTTTTTGACGAAAACCCTTTGCAACAAGTCTAGCCTTATAGGTTTCCACCTGTCCATCTACACCAATCTTTTTCTAGAAGATCCATTTGCATCCTATGGGTTTTACTCCATCTGGAGCAAAGTCCAAAGTCCATACTTTGTTGGTGTACATGGACTCCATTTCGGTCCGCATTGCATCTAGCCATCGTACCGAGTCGCCGCTCTGGATGGCCTACTGGAATTCAGTAGGTTCATCATCATCTATGATGCAATCCTCTCTATCCCCATCTATGAGAAAACCGTAGTATCTCTCAGGCGGATGAGACGGCCTACTACTCCTGCGGAGGGGTGCGGGAATGTCCTGTTCTTTTTGAACTTCCGGTTCTACCAAACTTTCAGTAGCAGTTTGTGGTTCTGGAATTTCTTCCAGTTCTATTTCGCTCCGATTTATTTCCTTTTCTAAAAACTGATATTCCAGAAAATGGGCATTACGAGAAACAAAAACCTTTTGTTCCTCTGCGTAATAGAAATAATATCCCTTGGAGTTCTTTGGATATCCCACAAACATACATTTTACTGATCGTGCCTCGAGCTTGTCCACATGCTGCTTTTTAACAAAAGCTGGACATCCCCAAATCTTCATATGCTGAAGATGGGGTTTCTTCCCAGTCCACATCTGATATGGAGTGGTAGGCACAGTCTTGGTAGGAGCCCTGTTCAAAAGATATGCCGCTGTTTCTAGCGCATAACCCCAGAAAAATTGCGGTAACTCAGCATTACTCATCATGGATCGTACCATATCCAATAGGGTTCGATTCCGTCTCTCCGATACACCATTATGCTGTGGAGTGTATGGAGGAGTAAGCTGAGAGAGAATTCCTTTCTCTTTTAGGTAACCTAGGAACTCGGCACTCAAGTATTTACCACCTCGATCAGATCTAAGTGTCTTGATACTTTTGCCGGTTTGGTTTTCTACTTCATTCTTATACTCTTGGAATTTCTCAAAAGCCTCGGATTTATGTTTCATCAGATAAATGAATCCGTACCTTGAGTAATCATCCGTGAAAGTAATGAAATAGGAAAAACCACCTCTTGCATGTGTAGACATTGGACCGCATACATCGCTGTGTATGAGTCCTAAGAGCTCGCTCGCTCTTACTCCTTGTCCAGTAAATGGAGTCTTTGTCATCTTTCTTTTGAGACAAGATTGACAAGTGTCATAAGTTTGATATTCGAACGAGTCCAAATATCCTTCTCTATGCAACTTAGTCAACCTTCTCTCATTGATGTGACCCAGTCTACAATGCCATAAGAAAGCTTTATTTAAATCTGGAGACTTTCTTTTAAGTGTGTTCTGGACATTGAAAATTTGGAGTTGGTTTAAAACATATATACCGTTATTTAGTGTATCGGACCCAATCAAACCATGATTAAGGTGGATGTTAACATCTCTTACAAACCTGAAATCATAACCTTTATTTGATAACAAGGAAACTGATATGATATTACACGTTAAGCTTGGTAAAAAAAACAGTTATGTAAAACCAAAATGTGTCCACTCGTCAATCCTAGGTGATAATCCCCGACGGACGCAGCTCCCACGCAAGCTCCGTTAGCAACCTTTAGGGTCATATCACCTTCCTTCAGCACTCTACGGTTTCTCAGTGCCTGCAATGAATTGCAAATATGAGATCCTGATCCGGTATCTAATACCCAGGAAGTAGAGTTGATCGACAGACAATTCTCAATTACAAACACACCTGAAGTCGAAACCACAGCTTGCTTCGGTTCCTGGTTCTTGGCGTTCCACGCCTTGCAATCCTTCTTCCAGTGCCCTTTCCTGTGACAATGGAAGCACTCATCCTGGCCAACTACCGGTACCGCAAACTTTTTCTTTCCCTTCCCTCCCACCTTACTAACACCTCCTCTAGGTTTGGTGGCGGCCTTCTTCCTTCCTTTGGCCTTAGCCTTGGACCCGGAAGAAGATGCACCGCTAACAAACATAGCGGGTGTTTCCTTTGCTTTCTGCAAGGTGCCCTCTGCACTCCTTAACATGTTCAGGAGTTCTGGAAGTTCAACTTCTTTTCTTTGAAGGTTGAAGTTCAGGATAAACTGGGCGTAGGTGTGAGGAAGGGACTGGAGAATAAGGTCTGTATAGAGCTCATTATCCAAAGTCGTCCCAAGGTCTGCGAGCTCTTCAATATAGCCGATCATCTTTAGGACATGTTCTCCTACCGATGACCCGACAGCCAACCTCGCTCGAAACAAGTTCTTAGAGGTCTCGTATCTTGCTATACGAGATTGCTCTCCATAAAGTTCCTTTGTATGGAGAAATATGCCATCTAGGTTCATATCCTCGTGCCTCCTCTGATGTTCATTGTTCATTGAGGCAAGCACGATGCAATTGGCTTTCGCGCAATCTAAATCCCAGGTTTTGCGGATTTCCTTATCCGCATTGCTGGATTTGGGACCAGGGACAGCAGGTGCCGTAGCGGTGAGGACGTACCCCAGTTTGTCATAGGTCAAAGCCATTTTGACATTCCGCAGCCAATCTTTATAGTTTGGCCCTGTCAGTATATTTTTCTCTAAAAGTAACTTAAGTCCAGTCATTTTCAGGGTCGCTGCAATTAGGAGAGAGAGAAGAAAACTCTTTAGCATGATGCTCTTGCAAGTTTAGAGTGGTTTTTAGTTTATCTAAACTGGATGGCTCCCACTGTTTCTCGAATCCTTCCTCAAACCATAAAAGAAGAATTAGCCAGGACATTCTCACTGTACAATACTTGCTTAACCGTTCAGCCAGGCTAGTGTCGATACTTCGAGGGAGGTTTTCCAACGCTTTCGCGAAGTTCCTTAATTAAATAACCTCTTTTCTCTGGGGGCGTAACCCCGCTGACACCTTTCTTGACACCTACTTGGTTTATAGCATTGATCGTTAAGCGACGAATCTCCTGATAAGTAGCATATACTCACAGTAGGATCGGGATCCAAATATCATCGTATGATAATGTTGAAGGAATGCTACCAACATTCATCAAACTCCAAATGGTATGCATCTCTTTTGCAAATTTCAGTTTCTTTAGAAATTCCCGATATAAGTTTTTGCCCCATGCTCTTATGACCTTGGCTTTGGTCAAAATGTCATAAGTCACATGTCAAGTTCTACCCGTCATTATCTTGTCAATTTGAACCCATCCGTATATACCCCTGACTTTGGTCAAATGATAATACGACTGTCCCAAACCAACTCATCTATCTTATGCAACAAATGAAAACCCAGTAGCTACCAAACACTATGCCTTGACTTTGGCCAAAATGCATAGCTTGAATACTACTGAATACCCAAATGAAATGACGGAGGGCTACGAATGGTTTTGGCGAAACCGTGAATGTAGTGAACTTGATATAACCGAAGGAACCTGATAGCTTTTAAAAGGAGTGGTTAAAGCTCCGCATTTAAAAATATCTGTTTTTAAAATTAACCGATTGGTTTGTTTTAAATTGTTCCAACGATTAAAACTTTGGTTTATTTTCTTTGCATTACAGATAATGCGTCCCATCATTAACCTATCATTGCAGAAAACAACGAAAATACAACGTCCTCTTATGCCATCCGCATTCGCCACGGGGTCCCGTCATCACCCGTTAGGTTACTTAACTAACGACAGAGCAGGGGCTGGGCTAGCGCGGGTGTAAAACATAAGTGACGTCTAAATAGCTATCATATATAGATATTGTACATTCGTCAGACGCAATAATAGGCATTCCAGATCACAGATGAACTTTATTGGATTTGCAAGTAATCCGTGTTTGTTTTGAGCCTGCAATAAAAGACGGATTACACAGTTGTGATGAATAGCCATTACCCCACCCAAGACCCCAACGGGTACGGCAAACTACCCACCCGGCAGTTTGTGCACCCCACCTTGGGTCTGTCCTAGGAGCAAAAACAGTAAAATGAAATAATACAACGGTGGCTACAACCGCAACCTGGATGTGCCCCGCAAAATAATATTACAACAAATTACATTTACATCAAATGAATTAAATAATAACCCATCACATAACCCCGGCTATACATCACAACAGTCCAACACAGTTCATATCCACAAACAGTAAAAATCCATTACAGAAATGTGCAACCCCTGCCAACCGACATACTAGCAGTTAGGGGAGGTTTACGAACACATTATACAAACACAGATATAATCCAACAAGCAAATACTGTATAATTTCGATCGATTAAACACTTTTAATTTTGCTCCAATACTTCTCTGTAAATCTGAAACCTGAGCAAAAATAAAAACTTCCAGAAAATACCAAATATCACAGAGAAGCAACACAGGAAATTTGGGTTCCTGAATCGCCAACTCGGCGGCGGAAGCGCGGCGGATCGGTGCGATCCGCCGCTGTTCCGCGGCGCTTTAGGAGATTCAGGGGCCCAAATTTCTTGGGTGTTCTTCTACTGTCTTTTTAAGCTTTCTGAACCTCCCTGAAAAATTTTAGGACTTCATTTAAAATTCGACAGAAACTTGTGATTTCGGGTTTTTCCGGTTTCGTTTTTTCCGTTCGAAATTCATACAAATTTGCAAGTAAGTTATTTATTGTTTAGCGAGGCTCTGATACCACTGTAAGTCGAAGTACAACACCCCACGACTTGCGGGGAGGCGGAAATATGAAAAACGATCTTGTTCTTTGCTTAAACATCGACTAACCGCACGAATCGAAGCTAAACGATAACTAACAAGAAACATAGAAGTTCTATACTACTATGTTTAGGGATTATACCTAACGAATCGTATCCTTCGTCTTTGCGAACTCCTCCTCCTCCTCGGCCTTCTCGAAGTAGTAGACGATCCACCCGAGAGCTTTACTCCAAGCTTAGCCTCTAAACTTGAGGCAACTAACCTTCTTTAAGTGCTAATCAAAGAAGCTAGGTGATATAGAGTGAGGATTATGGTTTAATTAGTCTGACTAATCCTTGTACTCAACACATGAGAGGGGAGGATTAGGGTTTGAAGAGGGAGAGCTTTAGGAGAGAGAAGGTGAAGACAATAATGAAGTAAGAATAATGAGTTATCATAATATATATATCAAGCATTTCTTTTTATCAAGAAAAGAAAAGAAATGAATTTAACAACCATGCTTGATAATATCTAGTGATGAGTCACATCCATGAGTCATTAAGCATTTATGATGCATTAATGACATGGATGAATCATCCATATGACTCACTAATCACATTCATTGTATATGCCACCTAAACCTCCTTAGTCACCACCTTCTAGAAACTTCTCGCGCAATTACGAGAACGCCCCTCCTTTCCGCAAAAAATACGGAAAAACTTTAGACTGTATAAATCCAATAACCGGATACCAGTAACTGGCTTAAACCAAAGCCGACTGGTAAAAACTGTCCGAAAGTCGTACGTGCGTAAACACACGTATGCGTCCTAACCCTTGTCGTAAAACCATACGACCACTAAATCGTTTCGCCTGGAATAGGGAAACTCTCTGTGTGGGACTCTAGAGACTCGACTACTACGCTGGCAGTGGGTTTAACCACAGACCGCAAGCGGCACTAGCTGTACGTAACGGTCCCCAGGTAGATGTCGATAAGAAGGCCGATGAGGAAAACCCATCCGAACTCCTACTGAGTCTGATGTGGACAATCTCCGTACAGTCCGGTCCGTTCGTCTTAGACTATCGCATATTCGGGCCCTAGGGGGGCGGCAAGCGTCAGTCCCCCTAATAGCGGTATAAGTCATGTCGGAGGGAAGCCCATTACACCCTGAGAAACTACTGGAAACCTACCAGTAAATCTCGCTTGCCCTGGCCAGGGGTCCTTTGCGTAATGGCTCTCTGACACAGCACGATATCAACTCCCAATACCGGGAGAGACGAAATCCTGTCTAAACCGCCACTGCCTCCAAGTGCTCGGGACTTGCAACCCAACTGCTACCTGTTTGCACGACTCCTTTGAGTCGTGGTAGGGTAAGCAATCTAAGAACAGTGGGACACACTCGAGGCGAAGTAGCAGTGTCAAGTCTGCGAACTATGCTGTACTCATGTCACCTGGGAAACTGTTCACTGACGACTGGTATAAAAACCAACCAACAGTTCCCTGTGAGTCCTTTCCCGGTGTAACCCGTAAACCTAACGAGCACCTGCATACTATCTCCAGTACGACGTACTGACGGCTGTGGGACAGACCATCTCCCCAACTGGGATGAGAAGCGTACACACTAGTCTACTCCACAGTATCGATGCTCTGTCTCGATAATCCAACGGACCAGGGACCTGAATAAGGATGTGCTTGTAGACTACCCAGCCCCCACTAGTGTGACTGCCATCACAAACGCTGTGTTGGAGATAGTGCCCTCAGAGTCAATTATTAGGTCACAGGTACGTGATTGTAATGATTGAGGGAGGACCTATCCCGGTAGGACAGTCTTACTCGAGATGATAGTATGCTATCTGGTTTACCTTTATCATCGTGTACTTGCTTTAGGTGACATGACACGTCGCTATTACACGTTGATAGAGCCCCTAGGATTCTTGCTTGACCACCAGCAGTATGAGGGCGATCATATAAGTGGGAACTGGGGGTCTACAAGCATATCCTTAAAAGGTCCCTAGTCGTGGGAGTTTCGAGGACCGGGCATCGATACTCCATTAGTAGACTAGTGTATACAGTCGAGACCCCGACGAGGGGCGGGTGGCCGGTCCTCACAAGCCACTGGTGTCAGTTGGATCACCTAAGATGTATACAGGTGCTCATTGGGTTATGAGTACACCGGACAGGACTCGCCGGGAACATGCTAGTTGGTCATATACCAGACGTCAGAATGGCAGTTCCCTGGTGACATGTGTGCAGGTTAGTTCATCGACCTGGGGATCGTCATTTGTCTCGTGTGAGTTTCCCACTGTACTTTGATTACTACCCTACCACGGCTCAAAGGAGTCGTGCAAAACAGGTTTTAGTTGGGTACAGTCCCGAGCCACATGGAGGCAGTGAGCGTATCTTCAGGGGTTCGTCTCTCCCGGTATTGGGGGTGAGGTCGTGCTGTGTCTAGGAGAGCCATTACACAAAGTCCTTGGCCAAGGCAAGGAGATTTACTGGTAGGTATTCCAGTAGTATCTCAGGGTGTTCTGGGCTACACTCCGACACGACTTGTACCCGCTTTTGGGGGTCTGACTTTTACCAACCCCCTAGGCCCGCCATGCGATACTCATAGACGAACGGACCGGACTGCACGGATATTGTCACTGACAGGCTCAGTAGGGTGTCAGGATGAGTTCGCTCATCGACGTCCCCTTTTAGTCAATAGCTGGTGGCCCGTTACGTATTGGCTTTATACCTCTGACGTGCTAGTGGTTAAATCCACAACCAAGGTGTTGATGAGTCTTTAGAGTCCCCCACATTCAGTTACTCAGCTTTCGGGCGAAAGGTTGTAGAGGCCGTATGGAGATATGGCAAGGTCCGATCAGATACGTGCGGTATTGCACGGATCAGGATCGGGACAGTTTTGTACTATAGGCCGTATGGTTATATGGCAGGGTTCGATCAGATACGTGCGGTATTGCACGGATCAGGATCGAACAGATATTACTAGCCGGCTTTGGTATAAGCCGGATCCTAGTATAGTACAGTGTAGATTTTTGTCTCATTGCATTTGTATTTTCGGTCGAAATACAGATGCGGGTGTGTATGCACAGTATCGGGGTTTTCCTGTAATTTATTACGGGACCAGTTTTCTGGAGTTGCCAGTTTGCTTTCCGTTTCGGCCGATTTCCATTGTTCCGTTCATTGGCCGAAGATTGGTGGAGGAGGGCTTATTTGCATTGTTGCAAATAGGCATTTGTGGAAGGGGGTCTTTGCATTTTGTTGTATCATGATAGCACCCTCCTTTGACTTGCTTGACTTCATACTTCATGATGGCTTGACTTTGTTAGCATCATGGTTGTTGATGATGGTTGCCTTTTGTGTGTTGGATTTGTGGTGATCATTTGATTTCTCCTCATCATTTTTTTTTTGCTTTCCAACCACCCCCCTTGTCTTGGTTTTTCTCTCTCCAATCACACTTGGATATGGGGGCCGGCCACTTTAGGTGGGATGAAAAAAAATTGCTTCTCTTTTAGAGTGGAGAAAAAGATGATGCATTCATTCTTTAGTATGCTACATTTTCCCCCACCTCTCTCCAAGCTCTCTTTTCCTTCACCAATGGCAATTCCACAATCCCCAAAAATGAGACATGGTTCTTCACACATTCTACAGCGAATCTTGGGCACGTCGAGTAGCCGGCTTCGTGCCCGAGTTGCCTCGGCATTGAGGTGGGGAGCCCGTAAACAAAGTAGGCGATGTGGTGCACATCCGGCGACGAGGAGGAGACGGGACTTTTCCGCAGGAGATCGGGACCCATGACGAGAAGACCGGAGGACTTGGATCGTCGGTATATCTCTATTTCCCTTTCTTGTAGTTAGCTTAGACTAGTTAATGGTTCGATCCGGGTGTTTAGTGCGCGGTGGTGCCGGTTGCTAAGTCCGCAAAAATTTAAGTTTACCACCGTTTCCGCATTTGGCCGTCGGATTGACGGCCAGGGGCGCCGCCGTGCACTTACAGTGGTTATCAGAGCCTCGCCATTAACTTCGTCTAGCTTTCGTTTGATGTGTTTTTGCTTTTTCCGATCGACCAAAATTCCAAAAATCTATGTTTTTGTGCACATCAGTTTTCTGTTGAGAATTTTTTGGTGTCTAAAAATTTTTCAGGTGGTCTCAGAATGATGTTCAGAAAGTTCTAAGAACTCTGGGAAAAATTCGACGCACTGATCCCTCTTCCAGAGCGCGGAAACCGCGGCCTCACCCTTCTATTGGGCCGCGGATCCGCCGCAACTTAGAGAGATCAATGGGCCAAAAATTTCCCAGTGGGCCTTCTGGGCTAGTATTAGGGGTTTTTGGAATATTAAAATTGGGCCAATTATTTCTGTGAGTGCTACAGTATTAGTTTGGGGCCCACTTGTTAATTTTTGGTCAATCGGAAAATCTTAAAACACATTTTTCACAGTATTTACATTATATCTGCGACCGTGAATGTCACTCGATCGGTAAATCCGGTTCTAACTGCTATAAGCCCGGTTAGACGGATTTGCGAACGTGACTTTCACGTTGATGTTCTATGTTTATGCTGTGATGTTGCGGATCGGTCGTGGGGGGATAGCCTGGATGCAATGCTAGTACAGTTCTCTTGTATTATGTACATTTGATATTGCGGGGCGAGCGTCCGACATGTGGACTGCCGTCACTTGCCTGTTTGTATTATTATTTTTGGGGCACGACCTGGTTGCGGTCGATGTACCCGGTGTATGTATATTTTACTTTCTGTACTAGGATTGCCCCGCGGAGGGGTGCACGGATAGCCGGGTTCTGGGAGGGCAACAAAGCCCGCATCTCATGGCATTGAGACGGAGGGGGCTTCACTCTAGGATTGGCGGGGCTATTCGCCGCACTCGTAGGGGGTACAGGTTGACCCAGGAGGGGTGCCCAAGTTGCCGGATTCCGTGAAGTGCTGGGTGGTCCATTCACGGGGCTGAAGGGGGGCCTGCTCGCTTCAGGTTTTTGGCGGGTGGACTTGCCGCGCCCGTAGGGGTCTAGGATTTTCATTGCACAGGCTATCCACACGACCAGGGGAACGTCGGGTTTCAGTAGTGGCTCTGTGAAACCCGGGGATCCCAGATATCTGTATTGTTTCTGTGATGCTGTTCATTCTCTGTGATGTTGCATTTTATTCACGCCATGAGAGAAATATAATATATTGGTATATATATTTAGTAGATGTTGTATATGTTTTTGCATCCGCGCTAGTCCAGTCCCCGCTCTGTCGTTAGTAAGCTAACCTAACGGGTAATGACGGGACCCCAGTGGCGAATGCGGATGGCATATACGTACATCAGTATATTTTCGTTCTTTTTGGTGTGATCAATTGATGGGACTTGCGTTGATTCGGATCAATGCAATTTTAAAAACAAACCTAATCTGATGTTGTTGGAACACTTTTTCAAAAAGCTGTTATTGCAAGGACGTTCACTTTTGTTTTGCATCGTGATATTCAGTTGGAATATCCTGCTCCTCAGTCGACGAGGCAAGGGCCGAGATCCCTTCACCGGGAGTGACCCCTTGGACAAAAGTTTGCGTCAGAGCAATAACTTCACTATAGCCGATCACTTTTTGCTTTGCATCGCGGTATTCATTTGGAATATCCTGCACCCCATTTCTAACGGGGAAAGAGCCGAGATCCCTTCACCGGGAGTGACCTCTTTAGCAAACGGTTTTCGTCACTATATTTTTAAAAAGCTATCCGTTCCTTCGACGATATCAAGTTCTTTACGTTAAAGGTTTTCGCCAGAAACCATTCGTAGCCCTCCGTCGTTTCATATGGGTGGTCAATAGTATTCAAGCTGTGTATGTTGGCCAAAAGTCAAGGCACAGTGATTGGTAGCTATTGGGGTATTCATATGCAGCATAGATAGATGCGTTGGTTTGGGACAGTCGTGCTGCCATTTTGGCCAAAGTCAAGGGTATGTACGGGTGGATTCAAATTAACCTGGAGAATGACGGGTAGAACTTGACATGTGACTTATGATATGTTGGCCAAAGTCAAGGTCATAAGAGCATGGGGCAGAAATCACATCGGGAGTTTCAAAAGAACTGAAACTTGCCAGATATGCGCATACCTTCTGGAGTGTGATACCGTGAGCGGATTCCGTCACGTTATCATGCGATGAGAGTTGGATCCCGATTCCTACTGATGAGTTGGTTTACCTCCTCGGGTGACCCCGACTAATTCTTCTTTCAGGTTTGGAGGAGAATTTGAGGTACAGTGGGAGGTTTCCAGATTAGATAAATTGGTAACCATTCTGATCTAGGATAGAGTGCACGCTGAGTGTTTCTTCTCTCTCTCTCTCTGGCAGCGGACCATTGACCCGACCCCTAGACTATGACTCCATGACCAAGTTGACCGAACTTACTTAACACTGGCTTTTGGATTGTCAGAGTTGCAGACCTCATTGCCACTCCTACTTTTACCCTTTTCTCCAGGACACCCCGTATTACTACGAACGTCCACTTCCATTGGACAAAAACCATCGTATGGTTAGATACGAACTCGAAGGAATTCGAGGATGGTTTTCCGGTTCTGGAGAAAACGAATAGGATTATTCAGTTGTCTTTTCCTTTTTACCCTCTCTCAGGTTACGAGTACTCCTTGGTTTAGGGGTAGTACACCTATTACGCAAATTTGGATTGTGTTCAGACAAAGCAAGGGATTAGTAAGAGGGCAAAGTAAATTGCAACAAATATTCACGACCAAACCAAATATTTCGTTACCACTCCCACATCACCTTTGTATTTCTCCAGGACACTCCGTATCACTACGAAGATCCACAGTTTATTTGGATACTCCATCGTATGGTTATATACGAACTCGAATGGAACTTGTTCCAGTTCGGGGATGGATTCTGGTCCAGGAGAAATAGGAATAAGGTTTATTCGGTTGTCTTTTATCTTCACCCTCTCTCATTGCGAGTGTTCCTAGGATTGGGACAGTACACCCATTATGCTTATTGGATAGTCTTCTTCCAAACCATAGGCTGGTGCCGAACGGTAGGGAAGGAAGAAAACCATTTGGCCTAAAGGGGTGTGCAGAAGGTAAAGACTAAAGACATATGAAGGGATTTGGAGAGGTGGCAAAGAACTATACGGTTACAGTCGTGAATCTGGAAGAGGCATTACTAGGAATACCAGGATACCCCATCGAAACATTTCAATGTTTCAGTTTCACTGTGTACTGTTAATAGAAAACTGATTTCCCGATTAGATACTTACTCCAGGGTATGTATTTACCAGATACGATTCTCACATCTGTATGGTTTTACAGATGATGAGTGGGAGTAAGTTATTGGGAATTGGGTGATTATCCTCATTATATCGGGATTCGTTGTAATCGGTGATATTTGAGGAAATCACCTGGGTTGTTTGCCGGTCGGCAAATATTTGGTTTTGGATATCCGCTGTTATGCACCAATTTCAAATTGATATATCTGTACGTCTATTTTCATAGAGTGAGATATACCTTTCTGAAATTATGTCTACGACATTTACCTATATCAGTGGATGGTTAGGTAAGGAGCATTAAACAGCGGTGTAATTCTTCTTAACCATAAGTACAGTTTTCAACCTACGACACACAGTGAATGAGTAATCAGACTCAAGGGACTTTTACAGAGTATTGTATGTTGTCCAGAGTCCATCAGGACAGAGGGGATGGTCCTCGTACTATATTCGGTTTACTTATGACTCCTCTAATTTTTAGACAGGTGTTTCGTGGAAACACAGGGTCTGAATTTGGAGAAGTTATATGTATTTGAATAGAGTAGAGAACCAGGTATAGCAAGTATCGGGATTCTTCAAAGAGATCGAAGATGTAGATACTTGTGTATGTTGTTCAGTTGATAGTAATGATTAAGAGAAATTGCTTCTCTTTCAGGTTACTCATAATTGGAAGTATTCCTAAGTTGAGTAACGCTGATCTGGCCTCCTTCCATTTAGTTGACATGCACTGGAGACAGTTGCATGATTTGGATCTGGTTCAATTAAATCAGTGCCTCTGGTCCTATATGGGATATAGAACAGTTCATATCTTAACGATGTTAAGGTACGGGGAGTTGTCCGGTTTATGATTAAAACCAGACACTGGACAACTCAAGGCACGTTTCTGTAATGGCTGTTTGTGGGTTGACCCAGGCTATGACGAGGGTTGACTTTCTACCATCTGGATGAACAATAGCGATATTGTTCTAGACTCGCCACAGTTTTAATAAAAATGGATTTTTTCAGAAAACAGTAGTGGGAGTATGGTAGAACTGGAAGTGATTCCAGAACCACAAACGATTACTGAAGATTTGATAAGGAACCTAAAGATTCAATCTGGATTGACATTCCATTGGCCACTCCGCAGATAAAGTGGGTAACTTCAGGCACCCGAGAGGTACTCAGGTAGCCTCAAGGACGGTGACAGGGAAGTTCTTGTTTACCCACACTTGCCATTGTTGTTGTTCCAGGCTGCGAGACCCGGCAGGAGGATGAGTATAGCGTCGTTCTAAACTAGTTTTAGAAGTGCACGTCTATATGACTCTGGCAGAGGGTTGTCGTAGTCAGTGGGAGCAGCGGAAGCATTGGTGGACATCAGGCTTATATCTATTTATAGACTAAAGCAGATGTAGCGGAGATAGATCATCTATTTCTGACGTGACAGTCATGGGTTTGACTTCATCAGAATAGGGGATGGATCTGTTGAGAAGGTAGTAGGGTGTGATATCCTGGTATTTGGATGATATACACAGAGTAGGAAAGGAAACTCCTACACTACGATCGGTTATACTTTGGTCGTCACACAGTTGTTTCTCCACAATGGAAATGGATTTTATATCAGACATACTGGTTACTAGATCTATGGTCTTAGATCTAGATTTGGGTGGTTTCCCAATCAGGGTACTTGACAGCATTCTAAGAGTATTTAGGATGGACGACTCCTGGCACGGTAGTGTACCTGCAGGTAATGGAGTCACCCTCTCCAAAGGTGTCTTACAGACTAAAGGGGAGAGGGACGGGCATGATTGGCAGCTCACTTGCTCAGGCAATTGAGTCAATCGTGAGATGTCAAGTACCACACCAGATGTTGTTCTTGCACTAGATGCAATAAGTTGACATTAATCCAATCCTGGAGAAACAGTCGGAAGCAGTTTTAGAACATAAGTGGATGTTCTAGGGAGATGATAACGACAGCCTCATTCAGGAGACAGTTATCATTCCAGGCTTCCAAGGTGACATGGACGACAAGAAGGTTGTCAGAGTTATAGTTTTCCTTCTGATGAGGGGCAGTATTTTGGACAGGTGGTCCAAGGCAATACTGAGGGAGGCATGGCGCTCAGGATACTGATTAAGTTCAGTTGACGATACAGTCTAAGAAGTTTGGATTTGGAGTTCATTTATGAGCTAGGTCCCATCAGACATCCAGACATATTCTGAGACAGGTATTGCTCTTTTCGGGAGATGGCTTTCTCCGCGAACTTGAGATATAGAGAGACATAGAAAGAAACAACTAAGCGGATCCACTCACTGAGGCTATTCCTCGAACGCAATAGTTCCGCAAACGAGCTTTGTGAGACTGACTAGTAGAGGAGTTGGATGTTCGGTATCACACGGGCTGTGAGTATGCGACATCGCAATAATTAGCCTTGAGTGCAAGTGGGAGATTGTTGGAGATAGTGCCCTCAGAGTCAATTATTAGGTCACAGGTACGTGATTGTAATGATTGAGGGAGGACCTATCCCGGTAGGACAGTCTTACTCGAGATGATAGTATGCTATCTGGTTTACCTTTATCATCGTGTACTGCTTTAGGTGACATGACACGTCGCTATTACACGTTGATAGAGCCCCTAGGATTCTTGCTTGACCACCAGCAGTATGAGGGCGATCATATAAGTGGGAGCTGGGGGTCTACAAGCATATCCTTAAAAGGTCCCTAGTCGTGGGAGTTTCGAGACCGGGCATCGATACTCCATTAGTAGACTAGTGTATACAGTCGAGACCCCGACGAGGGGCGGTGGCCGGTCTCACAAGCCACTGGTGTCAGTTGGATCACCTAAGATGTATACAGGTGCTCATTGGGTTATGAGTACACCGGACAGGACTCGCCGGGAACATGCTAGTTGGTCATAT